>CM060099.1:12314511-12501402 GCA_030522485.1 Stenchaetothrips biformis
ACAGTGCGCCTCACCGCGGCCGCCACGGACAGCGTGTCGTGGCTCCTGGAGCGGCGCAGGTCCAGGATGAGCAGCGTGCGCTGGGGCTGGCCGGGCTGGCCGGCCGGCGGCTGCGTCTGCAGGTGGTACGGGTGGTAGGGGTCCGGCGTGCGGCACCGGCGCGGCCCCGTCGCGGCCCCCGTCGGGGGCGGCGTCGCCAGCGAGGGCGGCGGCATGGCCAGCAGCGGGGGCGGCATGTGGGGGCGGTGGTACTGCGGCGGCGAGTGCGGCCGCGAGTCCGTGTCCGTGTAGCGCCGGAACAACTCCTCGGGCAGCGCGTCCTCGCCCCCCAGCACCCTCTCCGTCGGCTGCACGTGCAAAAGCACATCATCCGTGGTCCGCCTGTGAAAGCGGGGATGGGCCGACCCGCGCAGCAGCGCTGTTCTGCGGGCCGGCCTACGCGCCGCACAGTCGTTGGCAGCCAAAATTCTAGACGCGTTTCGAGCTCCAGAGTCGCTAAATGGGGCTCGAATTGAACGTCTGACCGCACCAATGGACTGCTCTCCAAACGAGGAATCCATTATTGGAGGGATCACACGTTCGATTCGCGTCTAGAATTTTGGCCGCCTCAACGCCAACGGTCTTGTGACCCACTGTGCGCCGGCCGGCAGGCGGATGGTCGCACCCATGTGTCCTTGACGCGGCGCAGGGCGTGCAGGGCGTCCCTGGCCTGGTTGTCGGCGGGGTGGTTGCACAGCACCGAGCAGCCGCGGGCGTAGGGGTTGAGCAGCGCGGCGAGCGGCCGCAGCGAGTAGGGCGCGGCGTGGCACAGGGGCGTCACGGCCAGCTGCACGGCCTGCGCGGCCGCGTCGTCCTGCCAGGAAGGAAAGGGAACTCAGACACGAGACTGCGGTGGGGGCCGGGACTCGAACCCACGGTGTCCGCACCTTGGCGCGGCGCGCAACAGGCCGTCGGCGTCCCTCCAGCAGGCCGGTGCGGGTGAGGAGCGTCATGGTGCTGCTGCCGAGGCGGCGACGTCGCGTCGCCTACTGAGCGCACATCGCCGTCTTCGGTCGGATCGGAGTAACCAGACGACTGTTTGATCGAATCGACTGCGCGGCGCTGCCCCGCGTCTCCCCCTCATGCTCACTTCCGGCTCGCCGAGCGCCCTTTCCGGCTCCGGCGCCACCTCTCCCGTACTTCGGACAGAAACAACGGAAAAGCAGGAAAGTTTGGTATTTTAGCGAGTGCCTTGTGCGGTCATCGACGCAGCAGGCCGATTCCGTGAGGCGTTTCGCTCTGTTGCACTGGTTCTATGCGGGTGCGAGAGAGACAAAGCGACGAAAACGACACTCGTCATGTCCACACAGGTGGTGTACAGTGCGGTGGGCGTGGCCATGGCGTGGCTGGAGTCGCTCCCGCCGCCCCTCCACGGCGCTTCCGAGTGAGCTATAGGGTAGTGAACGCCATTCCTTCCACTATCGATCCACAGCTCCACTTTTCGAAAGCCAGGTCTGAGCCCCGCCCTAGTAGCTGGGGCAACCGCGGGGCGCCCAGGATCACCTCAGTAACCTTAAGGATCTAAGCCCTGCTACCCAGGATCAAGGATCTATGCCCTTCTATCCTCTCCCTCACGAAGTGGAGCAGGCGGTCAGCTCAAGTTTTGCATGAGGGTGTGAAAACAATAGAACCAGGACATGCAGTGATAAAAGACATTGGACGGGATTCATAATGTTTATTGAAACACAGTCACAAACAAAAAGACAGATGAACATAAACAGAAGGGAGATCAGGTAGCTCAATCACAATACACCACCAAGTGAGTATTCCAAAGTCTTAATTTTGCTTGCAACGGACAACACACAACAGGTGCCATATGCAAACCAGTCAGGGAGCTAATAGTCTTTGGTTGGTCCTGGCATCAGCACTGGGTGTACCTGCTGGCCTCCCAAACAGTCACGTGGAGATGCAGAAGACTACTGTGCTATCATTGCACGAAGAGGCTCAGCTTGCACCATTCTTACCACCAAGCAACAATCCATAGAAAAAAATTGATTTACCAAAATTGGGGGAGGGGTTCTTACTTACAATGATTTCGTTATTTTTGTTTTGTGCAGCTCACTGAATATTTGGGTAAAAATATAGTGGGTGCAACATAAGAAACAAACAGCGTGTGCGCATTTCTTAAAAAATTGAAATTCTGGACTAGGTTACACACATTAACATTAACATGCGGAGTCATGAAGATTAGTTTTAGAAAGATAAAAGGGTGGTACTAAATGCCAAAGGAAGAAAACACTTCAAGATGATTCACTCGTGGGCAGAAGCAGTGAGGCCTCACACAATAAATATGATACAACAGGAGTTCTATGAAACAAGAGGTTGAGCACAAGTCCGCACGATAAAAATTCAAGATAATATAGGTGAAGTTAAATAATTGAGTTTTGTTGAAGGCTTTCAATGGCACAACACGTGTTATAGCCCTTCAAATAAATTGAGTTTAGCAGAATCTTTCACTATAACCAAATTGCCCTACCCATGAGAAAACAGTTGAGACCTAGAAGACAAAAAGGTAAACTTGGACTGGTGCTGTAATCAATCATATGAGAGCTAACTTGTCCCAACTGTACAGGCAACTTTAAGATAACCGTATGGGCAGAGTAGTTTCTTATGTGAATGATAAAAGTACCAGATACTGCAAGTCAAAACAATTTGGCACTAACCATTGACACAGAAACACGTATTACCAGAAGCAAAGGTGGATGTTCAGTTTGCAAAGAAATCCGTAGATACTGGGTAACAAGAAAGACAGATCAGTCCAAGTCACTGAATTTTCTTGCCAGAACTGCACAAAAATGATTTTTTTCTCTTTTTAATAATAAAATAATCAAAGGGGTAACTAAAAGGTACACAATTATACCCACTAACTAGCATACACTATGTTTTGTATATTTAAAAAAATGACATGGAACAAGATTTCACCTCTTACTGGAAAAGATCTTTCAAAGCAACATACACTGCATTCCTAATCGCCCTAGAGAAACTGATTTGATAAGTTCTGATCCAGCGAGGGGTGACAAGTAAGAAAAGTCAAAGGTGTTGCCAAGCTATTCCCAAAATAGGAGGCATTGAAACAATGCAGGGAAAATATGCAACATGTAAAAAAAAAAAAATTAAGGTATAAGATTTGCTTACACATGGCAGGAAACAACAGGAGATTTCCTCCAAGAGTCACCAGGTGATTGCACACTACAACATTCTGTGATATTATAAAACAGCAAAGGCAGAACAGGATGAAACTTGATTATGTATGAGGTCAGATATTACAAAATTCACCACTACAATATAACAAAGAGGACATTGGATTCAGATCAAAACCACACAAATTATGACATTTAAACAAACTACTTTTTCTTTCAGTTCTCGGTGAATACATAAGTACCAAGAAGAAATACAATGAGAGCCAGAGAAACCTACAGACGGATTCAAAGGCATATGCTTCAAGTCAAGATAGGTCGATATAAAATACTGAAAATATAGTTTTAAGAGTAAGTACGAAATTGTGATGAAAAAATAGACAAAAAGAAATCAGAATTTCACAATTCAGCCATACTTATTTTTGATGTAGAGAAAACAACTATATCTACCACACTTCGCATGAACATCTTTCGTTCAAACCAGTTGCATTTGAAAAGTGCATGTTTATACAGTTTCATAGTCCTTGCGTAAGCACGGCCCAGGCAGCAAGAGAGAATTACGCCAGCAATCTATGAAATGAGGAATAAGTTGTTAGACAATTGGTCTCAGACTGATCCTAATTTAAATGAGCATGGTTCACTTTCACTACAGATTACCTGGATGAAGCAGACACCAAGACCAATGCCAACAACAAGGAAGCCCTTGTCGTGGAACATCTTCTCAAACTTCATCAAACATCCTTCCTTGTTGTAGGCAATGGGTCCATCAAGAGTGCATTTGTCTTTCACATCCTTGTCTGGGCAGCAAAAATCGGGCAAAGTCGTGTTCTTGAAGACATTCTGCCAATCCTTAGGTCCATTGACACCGCAGCATTTGAACTGAAAAACATCAAAGAGATGTTCTAAGTGAAACTTATGTACATGTACAAAACAGGACCTCAAGCATGCATGAAAATTAACCTACATCATATTGCATGATGTTCCAAGCTTCCCTAACGGTGGTGGTGTTGTCATAGCTCTTAAGTGAATCATTGAGGCTTGTCTCAAGAACATCATGAATTTTAGACTGCAGCAAGTAGCCAGCGACAGCAGCAGTCAACTCCAAAATGAAGATGATGATGAGCAGAACAGCAAACTAAACAGAGGAGTTTGTAAATTATTTGCTTAGACTACTTTCACAAGTTCCGAGATGCTAAAAGAAATTTACTCACAGACATGACCATGACATTGCTGTTACGGACAGCGCCACAGCAGCCAAGGAAGGAGATCAAAAAGACAATGGAGCCGACAGCAATTAGCAGAACTGCTGCCGACCAGAAATGATCCACTACTAGCTGTAGATTTTTCTGCCTAGCAACAATTGTTGCCCCCACTGCCAATATGACAATGCCAGATATCTGAAACACGAAACAAAACAGAAAATAGAGAATTTCATCATGCGCCTGTGATTACATAATAGGTTAAGCTTTTTTTTTTTTTGTTTTGTTTGTATAGGGGAGTACTGGGTTGAATGGGGTAGGGTGGAACATCCTTAACCTCAAACCCAAAGGCATGAAAACCAGGAAAAATCCCTTTATGTTGCCGGCATCAGTTTCGATGTTCAAGAAAATTCGGTTCATCCGCCCACTGTGTGCCCCCTTGGTTACAATGCGCACAGGAAACGCCGGCCCACCCAAATAATGGCAGTCGACTCGGGGGCCGCCCCGGCTCGGCCCCGGCCGGGGTGTGTCCGTGTGCCTAAACCCCTTCACCTTCGAGGGCCCCAGCAACAAGCGCGTACAAACCAGTGGGCCAGTCCATCATTCCGGAACGATTTAGAGCGCGCACGACGACTGGAAAAAAAACGACGTCGGCGAGGCAACGTTACGCAACAAAGTGCGACTGGCGTTGGCAGGAGGATCCCGTTTGTGAAAAGAAACATGCACGGCCGCGGCCCCGCTGTCAACCACGGACAAAGACAGTGCATCTGCTGTGACCCAACGGCAAAGAAAAAGCTCGACCTGGAAACCGGAACAGGGGGTGGGTCAGGGGCCTCCACGCGCAGGGCGAACCCATCCCAGTTGGGGAGATACCGGGTCAGGTCAGGTACCGACCGACCATAAACAAGGGGCCGAACGGGCGGAACGGGCGGAACGCGGGGCAGCCCAGGGATCGGAAATAAAGCAAGATCCGTGGAAGTGGCAAGTCAACGGGAGCCCTTTTGACAGGAGGGATACTCACCGCAAAAAGGAGGTTGAACAAAAACAGGAGGTACTTGATGAACGACATCCCGCACGACACCATCTTGGCGGTTCTCGGGGACTCGGACGATTGGGAGACTCGCGCTTGCTGACTCAAAAGCAAGGAAGGACGCAGCGACCCGCTTCGCAGTGGAACCGCAACAAATAAAGCACGACAAGCCGCGAGTAGCTCTTCTGCTGCACAGGCACAACACTCCGCGATGCGATGCGACGGACTGCTGGCCCACTGACTGTGTCTGGGTCTGGGTGGTAGCCTTCCGCCGGCCGGGACTACTCGCAAAGCAGGGCAAGTCGCTTCGGCGGGGCGCAGTGACACGCAGTGACACGCAGTGACTCCAAGCCGCTCGCCGCCGACAATCACCAGGACACCCTCGCGCCTCGCCCCACCCACACACCCGCGGGGAAAACTGGAGCGAACCCAGAAGGGAAACCCCTGGAATCGGGGACTATTTTCCGCGGCGGAAGCCGTGAGGCCCAGACGGGCGGATGGATGGGTGCCGGCCGAGCGGACAGCCGACGCGGGGAAGGGAAGGGTGAGCAGCATGGCGCGGGGGTGCGGGTGGGGAGGTCACATGATGTTGACTCATTTCAAGCGGCTTCTTTGAAACGTCACAGACACAGAGTGCCGTGCCGGTCGACGGACGCGGGGTGCACACACCTTGCACAGCGTAACGTGTGCAAACGGCGACAATCCGGAACGCCAACGCCGGTCCCGATGGGCTGGTGCTAGAGACCCTCTACATAGCTGGTGCCCATGTCTGGCCGCCCCCCCATCGAAAATGCCTCGCCCAACGAAGCGCTAAGGAAGCGAGGGGAAGCGACACGGACGCTCCGGTACGGTGAGGGAGCGTTCGTGTCGCTTCCCCGGCACTCCAAGCGCTTGGAGCGAACTTTACGCTTCCCCGTCGCTCCGCGCTGGGCCGAGCGAACGGTGAGGAAGCGCTAGTCGTTGCTTCCCCGTCGCTTCGCCCTCCGAGCGCCGCTCGCTGCTTCCCCGGCGCTGCCCGCTCGTTCGAACGGACGGCGAGGAAGCGCCAACCGTCGCTTCCGTGACGCTGCTCGTGCAAGTTGCACCGCAGCTTCCCCAGGGCTTCGTCACCGCGCGCGCGGACGGTGAAGAGGCGTTCGCGCTCGCTTCCTTACGCTTCGCGCTCGCCCCCACCCCCGCACGCAGCAGCCAATCAGGACGCTCGCCTCGCGCTCGCTGCGGCGCGCTCGGGCCATGTGGCGTGCGCGCGACGCCGTCCTCCAACAAGTCCGGTAGTTTGGGGGTGAGCGTTCGCGCTATCAAACTACTAGGACCGGGGTTCGAGTCTCTCGCCCGGAAGCGCATCAGCGCCTCCGGACGAGAGACGCGGGACTCGGACGAGAGTACGGTGGAAGTAGGAGGGCAAACAGTACGAAATCGTACCAAATTAATTTCAATTTTGAAAACTACCTTTGTTTTTAAAGGCTTCTCTGGCTGAACTACCATGCCCGCCAAATTGTGAGGAACTTAGTGTTTCGCGCCATGTTTAGCCTCTCCAAAAAGTGGTTTAGAAGCGAGTGACAGGGGCCAGACGCGGCAAGGGCGTGCAGCAAGAAGATATCTGTGCGCGTGCGAAATTTGACGCGGATTGGCCCAGTAGTTTTCGAGCAATGGGTGTTTTAAGATGCAGTACCCGCCCGCCACGCGGCCGCCCGGCCCGCGCGGCCCAGCGGCGAGGGAAGCGACGCCGAACGCTTCTCTGCGCCTTCCTCGCCGTCCAGCGGCCGGTGAGGAGGCGACGCCGCGCGCTTCCTCGGCGCTCTGTGGAGCGCTGGCCGCGGCAATAAAGCGCTTCCCGTAGCCTTCCCGCACGCTTCCTAAACCGTCCGCAGCGGCTTCCCGTAGCTTCCCTGGCGCTTGCGCGAAGCACCAGGGAAGCTACGGGAGGCGCGTGGATTTTCGACTGGGCCTGTGTCTCCTGCACCCCCACGGACCGGCCTCAAGAGGTTGACAGACAGCGACGAAACGATCCACGATCCTTAGGCACCGCCGGCCAGCCCCTGCATCCGCGGCCGCATCATCATCATCATCATCATCATCATGTTGGGCCTCTCTCTGCAGACCTGTAACGGGGAGGGCTGCTATATTTAGCCCTATTCGCCGTGGCTGCCGGGCATTCCACCGCTCCCCGGGCTGGAGAGTAGGGGGGGAGGGAGGGGGAGGCTGACTGATTAGCGGGGCTGGTGGCGCGTCGGGGCGTTAGTCACTCACTGCTGGCCAACGCTCTGTCGCTTCTCCCTGCAAACCTAGGCGGGGCGTAAGTCACATCACTGCTGGCCAACGCGTCTGTCGCTGCTCCTGCAAACCTAGGCGGGGCGGAGCGGGCGGGCCCCGCCCCTCAAGAGCCTCAGAGGAAGTCGCCCCAGGTCGATTTCCCACGCGTTGCCTCGGCGGGCCGCCCCCTTACCCAGTGGGCCAGGTGTGTCTTTGTGGCGCGCCGGAGCGGCAGCCGGACGCCCTTTACGACGCCTTACGGACGGCCCTTACGGACGGGCCCTTATCAGGCTGGCCTGCAGGCCGAAGCCGAACCGCGGCCCGCGTCACGCGTCACCTCGCCGACGCGTCCCTCTCGCTACCGCTGGGTCGTCCCGCAGGGGTGCGAGAGAAACAAAGCGTCGCTTGGAGTCAGAGTGCCGGCGCCCGCACTCCGCAACCGCGGCGACACGGCGACTCCGACCTCCCGCGGGGGGCGTTCGAAAGTTGGTCAACACGCGGGGTGAACGCGCGGAGAGCGGCGGAGATACAGACCCGCGCTGCCTAGTCCGCCGTCCACCATGCCGACACGGCCGCACGCTCCGGATGTGGATGGAGGTAGGCGTGGGGGCCCAGCGCAGCCAGCGTTGCCGGATCAGGAAAAAAGTCCCCCCCACAAAGCAGGAATAAAGCAGCGCACAAAAAGAAGAAACGAACTGGGCGGCGTTAAGTAAGCCTCCTCCTTCCCGCTGGAGACACGGCCGAGCTGTGCTGTAATGACGTGTAAATAATTAGTACGCCCAGACCAGGCAACCAGGCAGTGCCCCACCTCAATATCTGGGGCCGCTCCGCTCCCCGCAAGGCCATGGCCGATCCAGACTGACGCACCCCTGATAACGAGCTTTATTGTATTTCAGACAACGATATCTTTCGAGAGAGTGTATCGCCGGCGCTATTTTCAACCAGACAGGGATCGCTCCTTGAGACACGTATCGGAACAACGCGATGAGCCATGGGACTCATTCATTTTTTTTTTATTTTTTATTTTGCAGTCAACCACGAGCTCTCCCTATTCGGGCATGTGTTCGAAGAGACAGAACAACAACAAAAACAAAAATAACTTGAGAAGCGCCGCTACCGTCCGCGAGGACCCACGAACGTACGACGCCTCGTCTTCTGATCGATGTTGTCTTTCATTTATTCACGGACGCTCCTCCTCTTCCGCCTCTCTCCTCTCCTCTCGCTCTCTCTCTCTCTCTCTCTCTCTCTCTCTCTCTCTCTCTCTCTCTCCTCTCTCTCTCTCTCTCTCTCACTCCTCTCCTCTCTCTCCCCACCCCACCCACACCCAATGTCCTTTCTCGAATGAACCAATGTTAGCATTTGCGAGCCCACACCACGCTGACTGTTAACCCGGCCGCTGTGACCGTCGCCAAGATAAGATTATTTCCACCTCTTTCAAAAACAACGTGTTTTTCGTTATTATTTTTGGGGGGGGGGCGGACGGCGATCGATCTGCAACTTCGGCTCTCTGCAGAACCGCCGTCCCAGGACTCGGCTCGTGCAGGCAGCGCCCTCAGCGCTTGAGAAAGTGCTTGACCCTGTCTGCAGATAAGACGAGTAGTAAGCATGCCACACAGCTCAAACGCGAATCCCAAGTCTGTTTTGAACCGCGGCCGGACGTTCGAGTCGCGGCCCCGCCGAGCCAGGGGGCGTGCGGCTCGGCGTGCCATTCATTGCGGCGCGGCTCAGACAGCGGCAGCGCCCGGCGAGCCGACGACGCAGCGCGCTCCACGCGGCCTTGTGAAGGCTTGCCTACCGCGCCGCTCGCAGCCGCTCCTTCAACGTGAACGTGAGAGGCTGACGCTAGACCACAGTTGGTCGTCCGCGCAATTTACCCTGTTTGTGGTTGTGGCTGCAGCAAAGCATTCGCTCTGGCTCTGGGCAGCGATCGGGAGCATATGCCGGGTTGTGTGTTGTGTTGTTTCGTTGTGCTGCTGCCAGCCACGGGTCACACCGACTTGAACCCTTCAATCATTTGAAAGACAGGTAGATTTAGAGACGGATGGATCAATTTATGTTTCGGAGGGGCCCGTCACGTTTTGTGCGGCTCAGCCAGTGTACCAACACCACGCCGATTGCACTTCTGTCCCGTGGGCTGCCGACCCTTTGACAAATAAACAGCCGGGGCTCCGTCATTGTGTGGCGTGCGAGAGCGCCGCGGCAGTGTGTCGACTCCCGATACGCGGCGCGTAATGCGTGGCAAGTGCACGGCCCATCTCGGCACTGCCTCGGCCTCTCTCGCACTCAAGGCGCGCCCCGCGACAGAGACGGAGCCACTGCGCGGAGTCAAACTCGCTAGGGCCCCCTCGGGGTGAGGGGGGCCCACATTGCAGCCTCTGTAGGCTGATCCCTCGACTGTCCGAGAAAACAAAACAAATGAAAAATAAAAATAAGAAAAGATAAAAAAAAAAATACAGAGCGGTGGAGGTGGGGGCCATGAGGACTCGCCCTCGCCGCGCCGCTCCGGTCCGACCGGCCGGCCCCGGGAACTCTGTTCGGTTCTCTTCGAACGCCGCAGCTCGCCGCGCCGCACGCCGCGCCGCCGACGCTGCCTTCGCCCAGCCGGCCACCCGCCGCCGCCCAGTCGACGAGCTACCGCGCGCCCGAGCATGTGACAGTGTGACAGTGAGACCCGACGCCCACCCGCCACGCATACACAACGCCCACGCCGTTACCTAGGCGACGGCGACGATCGTTGAGCCGCGCAGGCAGCGACGCCGCCGCGCTACATACTGATTAGCCGCCAGCACCTTCCCGTCGACACCAGTGGGACGCCGCCGCCGCGCCGGCCGCCAACATGATGACCGCCAGCCTCAACGTCATCAAGTACCTGCTGTTCCTGTTCAACGTCCTGTTCGTGGTACGTGTGTGGTGTTGGACGCGGCCGAGCGCGGTCGTGGCTCGCCGTCGTGGAGAAGCAGCCCGGCGGCTTGACGAGCCGTCCATATGGTAGCCACGGCGCGGCGCGAGACGGGCATGTCTGACGGGATGGATTTGCCCCTCCCCTCCCCGCCGGCCGGGCCCCACCGCGTGCTGTATCGCCGTGCCGTGTTTACGTGTGTGCGTGTATGTGTCTGTGTGCGCAAGTGTGTTTGTTTCCGGTGGTGCGACTTACACTCGCCTTCCCCAGCAAATGACCCGTTTCACGACGCGAGGGGAACGATTTGTGAAGTAGAAAGAACTGGTGTCTAAGGTGTGAATCTAAAACTTGCAGTGAAGTAACCAGACCCTGTTTCATTCCCCACTGCGCAAGACGCGGCCTTGCTTTGCTTGGGTGGACGAACGAGGCGAATGGGGCCACAGGCCACAGCCATGCTGCCGCCCTCCTTCGCTCAAAACTTGCCAAGTTGCTTGAAAGAGCAAAAAGCACGCGCTGTCGGCGCTGACTCCGCCACACGCGAGCTCAACGCGGCCGCGGCGCTGCACAGTGTGCCCACCTGCACCGCAAAATCGCCAAGCCAGGCCCGGGCCGCGATAAAGGCAGGGCTTGTTCAAAAAGGCGCCATTTCCTTGGAAACTGTCACTCCGCCGCGCATGACCGTGTCTGCGGCGCGATTACGAACGGCGCTGTCTGTCTCACTCGCACTCACGGGGCATGCCGCCGGCCTGCGAGAGAGAGAGAGACAGGGTACGTGCTGTCACCGGCTCGCAACGGTGGTCCGCTCATAGCCGGCATTTGTTGCATAATAGGCCTGGAAGGCGGCTAGCGCCGTGCCGCCGAGGCCGGTCAAAATAACCCCGCAGAGGTCGACCTTAGGTCGCATTCGGTGCCGTTGTGACGTCAGAGGGAGACAATTTTTGGACCGAGGAACGACGTGTTTGCATGACTCGGGTTTCGCATTCCCGCATGCGCGTTCTGGTTCTGCGCTCCAGTTTGGCGCGCCGCATCCATCGGGGCTATGTGCTGTCTCTCTCGCACACCCACGGCACGTGCCATGAGTGCGAGAGAGACAGACTCTGCTGGCGCAACGGCCGCGCCTGGCGGTGACAGAAGGGCACTGTTTGGGGCCTAACGCGGCCGGGCCGGTGAATCGCACGACGCAGATAAGATGGTGCACTTCTAATTCCCAGAGGGAGACAAAGGTTCCATTGACGGGGGCCTCGTTGGTTGGACATGACGCAACGGCAAGCCTCGGTCCAGCTTGACCCGTTAGTCGTCGATGTGGAGGGGGGCAGCGCGCCCGGTTTGGGGGAAGTCCTCCCCGCCCCCTTCCCCCACCCCACTCCTGACGAGTGCCCCACCACGAGGCGCTGCGAGCACGCTGCGGACCGTGCCCCAGAAAAGCCCCGAAAATGCACGCGCACGGTGGGTGCACTGTGAAAAGTTTGGCTGTCACTTGATGGGAATTGCAAGGCTAAATTTTTCTCGCAAGAATTTCGTCATCATTTTCAAGTGATGTCATTCACGATTTTGACATGAAGTGGCGACAAATTTTGTCAGTGTGGGTTACAGTGGCAGGCGCATGGGGCATGCTAGAGGGGATTCTGTGGGGTTGAGGGGATTAGGGTCCCCACTGCAGGATAAGTGCGACCTCGCGCCTCGCCTCGCCCGCCGTTTTGTTTGAATTCGGCAGTCGCAGTTCGCAACAACAGCGAGACTTGACAGAGGCTTTGGTCTTATCTGATTCGAAGCAGCGCGGAGCGGGCGGAGGTGGGGCGAGCGGTGACCTTGGCGGCGCCGGACCCACGGAGTCCTGCACCGCGCACTCGGGGTGCATGTGCCGGGGGTGCGCTGCCTGGCGCTGCCCCGCCGTGACACGGCGCTGTGACAGCGAGAGTCGCGGGGGCCGACGGCGAGCCGGCCCCAAGTGCAGCGGTTGTAAGGATGCGCGGGGGGCGGTGACCGGCCCCTGACCCGGGCCAACAGGCACGCCGCCACGTCAATACGGCGAGCAACAAGGAGTGCCTCCTGCTCGCCGCCTCGGGAACCACCCCGCCACACGGCAACGTCTTGTTGTTCAGTTTGTTGTTGTTGTTTGGCTGCAGATAACCGGCATCGTGCTGCTCGCCATCGGCGCCACCATCAAGGCGGTGTACATGGGCTACCATGTCTTCCTGGACGACAGGTACTTCTCCGCGCCCAACCTGCTCATCGCCGTGGGCCTCATCATCCTGCTCGTGTCGTTCCTGGGCTGCTGCGGCGCCGTCAAGGAGAACCACTGCATGATCATGTCGGTGAGTACGCGCCGTCCGCGCACCGGAGGCTTTGCACGCGGGGTATCGTCAGGTGGTAGTAAGCCTCGGCACGGGGTAGAGACGGGTCCATTTCTATTTCTAAAAAAAAATTATCCAAGTATTTGAACCCGCGCTATTTTTTTTTCCTGCAGTACATCGCCCTTCTGATCCTCATCTTCATCCTGGAGCTGTCTGCCGGCATCGCGGGCTACGTGTGCAGGGACGCCGCCAAGGAGGTGCTGACCACCAAGCTGACCGACAGCATGAGCAAGTACGGCACGAACGACACCGTCATCACCGCCCTGTGGGACGTCATGCAGAGAACCGTGAGTGATCGCAGCGACGTTGTCGCCTGGCACCCTGGAACCCATGCTCCCCGCGCCGTTGATGTTGACTGACTCTCACCCTGACTAACCCGCAGTTCGAGTGCTGCGGCGTCAACGACCCCCAGGACTGGATAAACGTCGGCAAGATGTCCAACGGCACGACGGTGCCGATGTCCTGCTGCGCCCCGGCCACGGGCTTCGGCCCCTTCACGTGCAGCGAGACGTCGGACCCGAAGCGCTACAAAGATGGCTGCACCACCAAGTTCGGCGAGTTCGTCAGAGACAAGGCCGTCGTCATCGGCGGGGCCGGCATCACCATCGCGCTCGTCCAGGTACGGCGGGTTGCCTGCGCACAGTGGGCGGCATAGGGGTTGCCTGCCAGCCAGGCGAGCAGCTCGGACGTTGGCTCCCGATTGGCAAGATAAAGCGCCCGGATGGGCTTTGCTTTATTTCCGGTCACGGGGTCAAACGCACGTGCTGGTATGTATGGCGACTTGCGGCGACCTTTATTTGTAAACACGGCTTTGCGATAACCGCTTGCGCGATGCCCGCGTCCATGTGTGGTGTGTTTACCCGGACCTCTTTGTTGTCTGACGAGCCGGGGCAGTGACCGCGGGGTGGCGGCAAGCGCACCAAAGCCAACATCAAGGAAACGGATGAAAAATTACATCCTCCGACATGTATTTTAAGTTGACGCGTTTTGAAAAGGGTGGATTCGTTAAAAATGCGCTTGCCCCAAAATAAGTAGGACTGATTTATTTTTTTTTTTTTTTGTCGCAGCTCTTCGGCGTCCTGATGGCCTGCAGACTGGCGTCTGCGATGCGGCGGGCCGTGAGCGAGCTGACCCCCATGTAGACCGGCCCACTGTGTCCTGTTTGTCGGACTCACTGCAATGACTCATGTTCCTAAGGATGGTTCGTTTTCTATGTCAAAGGCGGGGGTACTGTTAATGTTCAAAAACGATAGACTGGTAAATAGTGTTTATAAACTGTGATTCGTAACTTAGGCGCATCGTGCCATAGTCCAATCGAAGTGATTTTTAGAGAGAAAAAAGGGGGGGGGGGAGAATGAGATGATGGATGTTTTAATTTCCTGGCACGAGAAGTATAAAAAAAGGTCTTCCTAACTTGTTTTTATTGTTTCGAATTTTGCCTCTGGCGAGATATTCATCCTGTACGTATTTCATCGTCCTCAATACATAATATCCAAGACTCCACTGTTAAGTGACGACCTGCTTGGTGTTATTTTTACATAATTAATATTTATTTTAGGACAGGTGTTGCGAACCTGATCAAAGTCACCACTTGATGTATACAATGTAAAGTCATTTTTGCCGTTCTCATGTGTGTTTGTGTATGTGTCGGTGTTGTTGAAGATTTTTTTTTTGAATGAGGCGGGTGTAAATGTAATAAATTAAATTATGAACCACACGTCTCCTTGTTAATACTTCCCGCTTGCCTTAGTGGGA
Organism: Stenchaetothrips biformis; assembly: GCA_030522485.1. Taxonomy (NCBI): domain Eukaryota; kingdom Metazoa; phylum Arthropoda; class Insecta; order Thysanoptera; family Thripidae; genus Stenchaetothrips; species Stenchaetothrips biformis. The sequence goes on from CM060099.1 coordinate 12,329,178, forward strand.
AGAGAGCGCACTTAGTTGGAAAATTACTATCGAGAAGTTGTTGATTTTCGAGATTATTCGACACGTGACTGACAGAGTGCGTACATTTGAGCTTATGGCTCGAGGATTTGTTCGCTGTCGCCGTGGCCCTAGGCAGCCCAACGTGCACTGGCCGTCACCCTCGCGCCATGAGTGCGAGAGAGACGACGACGACGCAAGGTGCGCCGCGGTTATGAGCAGTCCTTATCCGCTGCTGACAGCGACTGTACGACTGCCATCCTGCGGCCAAAAGGCAACAAGGCGACTTTGCCGGAATATCGGCGCGGCGGACAGCGGCGCAGTGGAGGTTGCTGGGGGTGATAAACCCGTGCAGGCGCAGTGCAGCTAGTAGTCTCTCGCCCTACAGCGAGCCGCCTGTGACGAACAACGCAGGACGGTGTCCACGCCACTGGGCTGCTGATTTCAGGGGGAGACTTGAAGGGGTGGACCAGGTGGCAGGACACTGCACCCCAGAAGCAGGAAACTGGCTTTCAGCCGGTCGAGACACCTGAACCGGGCGCTCGCTCGCCGAGCCGAGCCCACACAGCGATCGGGCTTTGCGAAACGGCCGCCGCATTATCAGGTCGCTATCTGTTATCAGCAGGCTGATTGCGAGCGTCGCTCGCGTCGCTCTGTCTCTCTCGCACTCGTGTGGCGCGCCGTGGGAGTGCGTGAGAGACGGAGCGACGCCAGGGCGCGGCATAGCAGCGCCGCGGCACCGGACGCCACACCGCCACCGCGACTCAGACGGCAGCGTCGCGACGCCCAATTCATTAGCATGTCGGCGAGGGCGTCCTCAGTCCCTGCCAGTGCTGCCAGCCCGACGCCGGGGAAATGAGGGAAAAGAAACCCGCGGGAAAATAAACCGAAACCGCGGTGGGGGGTGGCGACCTTCTTGAACCACGCTGCTAATGGCCGGGCTGCCAAACTGATGAAAGCTCAAGCTGAAACCAGCGGGGCGGCGTCACCGGGCGAACGTACAGTCCGCAGCTAGATGTACCGCCAGGCCCTCGATAAGGCTGCAGCGCCGCTCAGCGCGCACCACCGTGGGCACGTCGCGCTGCATAGCCGAGCCCGCGAGACATGAGTGGACTCGAACCGAAAGTGTGACCCCACCAATGGATTGCTCTCCGAACGTGGAATCCATTGGTGGGGTCACACGTTCGGTTCGAGTCCCATTTAGCGACTCTGTTGACCTCATTCGGGATTTTGACCGCCTCGTGGTCGTCTGGCCCACTGTGTGGCTGCTCTCGGCGCGTCACTATCAGCGGCGTCGCGACGTGTCGCACCAAGGCCGGCGTCGGCGCGGCGTCGGCGCTGCCACACGTCGGGCTAGCGCCGCGGCACTCGGCCTAGCCGCGCGGCCTGGCGGCGCTGCGCGAAAAAACAGCGATAAAACAATAAGTACCAGCAGGCGGCGCGCGACCAGAGTGAGCAGAGGCCCCGGCCCGGCAGCAACAGAGCCAAGCGAGCCGAGCGTTTGTTGTGATATCCTCCTCCGTCCTGCGCCGCGCACCGCCGAGCACCAGCATGGCGCACGTCAACAACGACCTGGGCATCGGCCTGCAGTGCATCAAGTACCTGCTGGTGGCCTTCAACTTCCTCTTCGCGGTAGGTGGCTGCCTCGCCCGGACTGCGGCGTCCAAACCGCGGCCACTTTCCATCCCAGTCGATCCATTGTCGAGAAGGGAAGTTCGTATTCTCATCACGCCCCCGGAAATGCCGCGCTTGACGCAGGGTGACGTGAAAATGTGCAAAGGGTCGCGGAGCGGTCGCGGTCCGCGCGACGCTGTGGAGGCGAACGCCCCGAGTGCAATCTACACACGTATACTCACAGCTGCACGGTTCCTCGAGGCGATGCAAGGCGTGGCTCAGGGCCCCGGCGACGGCACCCTCGCCGTGAGGCGGATGTTGTCAACCTGCAGGGCCCGTCCGTAAGCACGCAGCTCGCTCGGACACGGACACACGCACACACACACGCACACACTCCGTGGTCGTGACCAACGTGTGCTACCGTCCCCAAACACGGCGCCGACGCCGCAGCTCGCGGGTCGATTCAGTCCGTATGGCGCAGGACGCTTTTCGCTGGGTTCCAGGTCTCTTTATCAGTTCCTTCTTTACTCGAGACGAGCCAGGCGCTGCAGTTAGAATCGGGATCGGCACTTTGTACTGCACAATGTGGTTCCGACCGAAAGTGACATCCGCCTTAGCAAGCATCTTCACACTTTGGCTTGCCTGAGGGGGAAGGGGTCCTGTGGCCGCCACCTGTAGCCCCGTCCTTTGCAGCTGAGCGGCACCCTGCTGGTGCTGACCTCCATGATGGTGGCCAGCCCCCTGTCGGAGCTCACCCCGCTGCTGGACAGTCACTTCCTGTACCCGGGCGTGTTCCTGGGCGTGGTGGGCGGCGCCGTCATCGCCGTGTCCTGCTGCGGCATCTGGGGCGCCCTCAAGCAGAGCACCGCGCTCATCTCCTTGGTAAGAGTCTCTCTCGCACCCCGACGGCGCCCTCCAGGAGTGCCAAGTGACCCAGAACTGCGTCGTCCTCGCCACGTGACGCGTAACACCCGCCATTTCCCCCCGCAGTTCTCGTTCCTGCTGAGCATCCTCCTGCTCCTCGAGCTGGGCGTCGGCCTGTCCGCCTTCGTGCTGCAGGACGGCCTCCGCGCCGCGCTCCGGGACCGCATGTTCACCGGGATCCGGGCGTACCACCAGGACCCCATGATGCAGCGCGCCGTGGACCGCATGCAGACAGGGGTACGTCTCGCGTTCAGTCCTATAGGACTATAGGACTCTAGTCTCGCCGAACCGCGGCCGCTCTAGCGTTGGCCGACCTAACCGTCGTTGCGTTGTCCCTGCAGCTGCAGTGCTGCGGCGCGGAGGGGCCCGCGGACTGGGAGGCCGTGTACAACACCACCAGCCTGCCGCGGTCCTGCTGCGCGAGCGGCGCCAGCCACCCGCCCATCCCCGAATGCACGTCTGACGCCATCTTGAACATGGTGCCCGGCTGCATCCCCGAGATGGGCATCTTCGTCACCAGGAGCTCCGCCTTCATCGCGTCCACCGCCGTGGTCACCGCGTTCACTCAGGTGCGTCGCGTCGCTCAATGAAAACCCGATCTCAAATCTGCCGCCAGTCGGGGCAGGACTGCGTCTGCGCACTGCGCGCGCGCGAGCCGAACACGAGCCGAGCGCCTCGGCTCGCCTTCGGGTCCACTCGGTAATCGTCCTGTGGCGTGGCGCCGCGTCGCGCTAGCAGCACTGCCGCTCCAAGAGACGTCTCTCGATCCCCCTCTCTCAAGCGGTCCCATGGTGTAATGGTTAGCACTCTGGACTTTGAATCCAGCGATCCGAGTTCAAATCTCGGTGGGACCTGATCTCAGATCAAATTTTACAACACGTTTTTGGCTTCTGTGACTTGAACTCAGAGGTCTCCCCACTTGAGTATTTCTTCTGTAAAAAAACTGGCCAATTTGAACGAGCCACTTATTTCTGTAAGCATGCAGTAAAAGTGCACGACTAAACTGAATCACCCAAATCAAAATAAATGTTCAAATGAATTGTGAAAAAATCAATTCCAGTAGATTTAACATAAATTACTACCTGTGAGCATAAACCAAATAATAATTTTTTCTTATTTCAGTTCCTTGGAGTACTGTTTGCCTGCACTTTGGGTCGCTCCATTAGGCAACAAAAGACACTGCAGGAAATGCGCCGTGTGCAGCTGCGCAACAACCTCGTCAACTCATATTCTCCCCTTGAGACCAAACCCATGCCTCCAATAACTATTACCTATTAGATGTCTATTATAATAAAACACACATATGTAAGATAACCACTCCTTTTTGTAAAATAAATGCTTATTTAACAGATGCTAGTCTGACATGAAATTGGATTTATAAATGAGCCTCATGCATCATGAATTGAAACGTCAGAGCAAGCCTTAGTAAAGTCTGAAATTTTCAGTAATAATAGTAACATGAAAATAAAAACAGTTCAAGAGAATTTTTGGTGTAATTTAAAAGGAAAAGCCAATACAAAGATAAAACCATTTTCTTTATCATGTATGGTATATTTTAAAAATCATTGTCCCAAACAGAACAGAACAGAACCACAATAAATCACAGAAGAACGGAAGACTTAATTGTCCTATTCAGAAGATGACAAGTTAAGATTCCTGACACTTTTATGGTCCCAGAAATTATTTCTTGCCTTCAAAACTGCTTCACTCTCATTGTACAACTGTCCTCCAGGTAAAAAGGGAGGAGTAAATTCTCTGTATGCTATGCATGTTCTTCTACCATCTACATCTTCACGTAGCACACGATGCTCCCAGTCATATCGAGGAGAACCATAAATAACCAGGAGTGATCTTCTGGGCATGGGGATTCGGACAACTATGTCCTTGGGGATAAAACGAGGAAATTCATCTCCAACGAGATAATTTGAATAATTTGATCCAGGAATCTCTCCATTGGCTATCGCTTTGATTTGCTTGTTCACAACTTCGCCCTGATTGTTCAAAATTCGGTTGTAAGTCGATACTAAAGGTAAATTGTAACGCCACTCCTCGCCATTGTATGGGGTCATAGTCAACACAGAATCAGAAAGTAAGTTGACGGTTACTATCCTCTCACCCCACACCCAACAATCATCAATATGTCGATCAATGGAGGCCCCTTTTCTGGCTTCATACTCAAGGGAACACTGTTCAATTGTAAAATACCCCTGGAACAAATAAGAAAGAATTTCATTGGCAGTCCATTAGGAAGAGAGGTAAAGACTGACAATGCATAGAACACCATGGTACCTCAAGTTGTGGCACATCTTGAAATTTATCTTGCACAAACTTTGAAAAGGATGGAAAGCCATTGAAATCCCCAAGCTTCATTTTCTTTTTCTTAAAATTGCATTTAGGCCCAAAGTTCTGTTTTGAGATGATAAGATGATGATAGATTAAGAGACATAGAGTTGTTAATTTACTCTTAGATTTCATCAGATTGAAAAGTGAAGTACCTGTTTTCTGCGTCCACTCTGAGAGGCATCCCAAGGCATTTCATCCATACCAACTATTAGTTGAGTTTCTTCTTCTACAGAAAGCCAATCCATCTTGAAAGTAAAAGAAACATTTAAATGAGAAATGAACAACGATCCAGTGAAATATTTTTAATGTAAGAACAGACACCAACCTCAATAAAAACCCCTGGATAATCAATTGGTTCTCCTTCATGATGAGGATGCAGGCGATACAAATTCATATCCCATCCAGGCCAAGCTTTTTGACACCATGGACAAAAGACATAAGATTTTTCTCTCTGAAAATATTATAAAACAGATAACAGAGCACCAATTATTTAACATGGACATGACTGACGGAGCCCTGAGTATGGAGGGTCAATTTTGGGACAACAACTTCGGAGGGGCACAGGACAGCATGCCATGGTTGATCCAAATCTATTATCTGGCCAACAAAGCATGGGTTGGCATGGTTGTGAAATGCCACAACAGCTTGTGGGAGGTGACCACGGCATGAGCATGTCAGTGATTGCGGCAGGCCATGAAGGGTGACCATGCCGGTGGCTGTACTGCTGCTTCCCAACAGGCATCCATCTCTGAGGATGAACGGCTATGAGTGCATTGGTTTCATTGGTGCGTAAATTGTCTTCCCACCTATAAGGCCGTTCACCAGCCCAACTCAAAGGATCTGGGTACAATTTGTGAGGGTCTTGCCAATCTCTTAATGATACTCTGCGCCTTTTCCTGTAGCGGCTTGGGTAAATCCCACTTTTATTTGGTCCACCAAGCTCTCCTTTACCACCCCCAAATGCACTGCCACCCTGCTGACCACCACCTCTTGAGTCAAATCCAGCAGTCCCATAAGGACTTCCATTTGTGGCACCACTTCCAGTGTAATTGGCAGCACCATATGCCACACCATTTGCAGCTCCATAGGTCATGCCATTTGCTGCACCATATCCTGATCCAAATGGAAGATTTGCATTTTGATCATCCCTCTCTCCAGAAACTGCTGTTCCAGTTTGTCGGCCCTGCATAGCATGATAATAATCAGCAGCAGATTGTGGAGGTGTAGTTTCACACACACAGTTACACTGGCAAGGTTGAGCACTGCCTTTTGACTGCGGTGTTCCTACAACATCAACTTGTGTTACAGAATCTAATGGTGGAGCTTGGGTTTCAGTTTGATCTAATCTGGGTTCTGATGGTATTCTGCTAGCCCAAGTGAAGACATGGCGTTTGTTTCCCGAGTCTGCTTTGGTATCCAAGGCAGTGCCTAGATCAGCACTTGAAGCAATGCAGACACAGTCGTTGATAGAAACTTGCAATCCAACCCTTCCAAAGCCCCGCCTAGGATGAGTAGCCGAAACACTTTGAAGTCCAATAGCTGTTTTGGGACGGTGAGTCCGGTGCAACTTCTGCATGAACTCCATTTCCACTTCAGAAGCACTCGTTCCATCCTTCCCTATTTCTAAGTTGGGCTTGGTAGAAGCCCTTCTGTGCCGACTGGATGCAGCATCGAGTTTGCTTGGATGGCGTATATAAAACCTGGAGGGCTGGGGTTGGCCAAGCGCTAAATGCTCGTTTCTCTCTGGCTCCTCACCCATCCCAGAACTGTCACCAAAGAGGGACTGGAAAATATTATTGGAGGAATGATCAGCCCACCGATGTCTTTGATGCCATTGTTCTGTACCTTTCCTTGAGATAGTTACTGAACTTGAGGTCATGGGAGTTGATGTATGCCTGTATGGAGCGGAACTTGGTCTTTCGAATGGTTTCTCGCCAGGCACATTCGTATTACTCAAGGGGTAGTGTGTATCTGAGAAATCAAAGTCTTTTGGCATATCTATGGGCCCAGTGCAATAGCTGATCCGCTGTTCAGCGCACCTCTCTGAATAGCTCTGGTATGATTCTCTTCGGGACGGGCGAGGTGGAAGACATGTCTTCACTCCAGAAACGTGACCCTGGGTCAACAACAGTACATGGCACAGGTGGCAACAACACTAATAGTAATCAATTATCAACAATAAACCGACTGAGTATTTTCATTGGGACAACAGTCACAAATGGCCCCAACAAAAGGCAGTAGCCTAAACCGACATAACCTGACATTAGGGTAAGTTTTGACAAATAACGCTCACGTAAGGTGTCTACAGAATGAATAACTTGTTAAGAATCACGATGACAACAAATATAATATAAACAAAGTCAGCATATGCGACGATTCAAATACCTGGATGTCATTGGTGTCGTCATGTTGTAAACCATATTCAGCCTCACATGTGTAGCAAGTTCGCCTTCCCTTGCACCCACAAGGTCGAGGTTTATCCATGGTTTATACAAAATTAATCGTCATAAAAAAATTTGAAAAGGGGAAGGCTGTTTTTCTTCAGATAGGAAAATACGCGTTGGTTATGTTTTCGTGGTTCTGTTCTCGTTTCTGCTACCGGAAACAAATTCTTGATCTAAAAGGCACTGTCGAAAACTATGAAAAAGTATGCGGCCAGATAAGTGTTGTTTTCGGTTGAAATCATGGCGTCGTCCTACGGCTCCACTGCATCTGTAAGTTAATCTCCTTCAGCTCGCGGAATGAAGCTTCTCTTCGCACGATTTTATCAAAGAAATAACTGCAGGGAACGAGAGATTGTGAAGTCATCATTTGTGACTCGATGTTTCCACTGTCAACGTAGATCTTGCTGACCTAACCTTTCATATTTCGTTGCATTTGACAAGCTTGACATGGTGATTTGTCTTTTCCCCACTTCCCTCACAGACATTCAAGAATTTTTTATCCTGTTTCTGGCCCATTCACCCCCCCCTCTGGTATAGAAGACTACTTCCATACCCGGTAATACTTGCTCCTATCCTACATGGCCTTACTTCATCCTACCCCTATCTACGACCTGCCCCCTGTACAATCTCTCATTATTTTATAATTTTTTTCAGCCACGTTTCTTTGACTTATTTTTTAGTATCCTCAGGCTTATCTCATAGTAGTGTGCAGCACTTTCATCGACCACTTTCTTGTTTCAGTCCCGCATTCAACTGGCTCTTCAAAATCCTCTGCAATATAGATGTGAAGAAATCACAAGGATTATAGATGAACTTGGCACCAAAGAACTCCAAAATGCCCTTCCTCTTCTCCTGGCAGACTTGTTTGGAGTGTCTCATCAGGGCTCCAGTAACATCACTACTTCCTCGGTTGGAGGCTGGGGCCTTCGAACTAGGACTGTTATTCAGCCCAATGAATTCACTGACTACAATGTTTTGTATCAGTTTCTACACCCACAAGGGCCTTTGTTCAGACTATTGTACAAGCTGCTTCAAGACTGTCATCTGAAGTATGAATTCCCTCTTCACTGGTTGCCGGTAATTATTATTGAAATAGTCAGAAATTGTGTCATGTGTTGAATTGATATTAACCGAACATTATGGTCATTTTGCTTTTCTTTCATTTTCAGGCTCGAATTAAACATTTGATTTTGCGAGGAATGGTGCCACCATTTTACTTAGATAAATTGCAGTTTGACCCTCAAACAAAAACTCCAACAAGCCTAGCTCTCAGTATCCTTTGATCTCCATATTACTCCTAATCCATACGCTTAAAATATTGTGTAACTTCTGTTTGGGCTATCCTTAATTTTAATTCAGATTCTTTTGAACTCTACATTTTTCACTTCGCTTATCATCTTGTGAACCCAGAATTACAAAGATTGCACATGAATGCCTGGCTTCACTCAGATTCCCTATACTTAAACATGACTGAGGCTTATCTGAGTGAACTGTTGCCCTGTGATCGTTCAACAGTGCTCCCTTCAGTTCCTTTCAATTTTGGAGTTCTCCAAAGTTACACTGCTTCTTTTGGACCTTACAGCACTTTGCAGCGAATGCCTAACTTTCAGTCATCAAGGTAAGGAATCATCTGTTCAGGTTTGCTTTATTGGTGGTATGATAAACTTGGCAGTGCTTTATTAATTAATTTTCACCTTTCTTTCAGATTGGCACATACTCCCCAGTTGTTGAGACAGTCAGTGATTCAGCAAGGTAGCAGTCCTGGATCCTTACATACATCGCCCGCTACTGCGGTTACGAGCACAAGGACAGAAATATGGCGTAGTGAGACTGTTGCTCAAGTATTTGTTGACTTCTGGCTGAGTCATGGCGAAGGAGAAGTTGGACCAGTCTTTAGTGCAAGTGGATCTCCTCAAAGAGTAAGATGCTTCTTTCTTTTATGTATTTAAAAATTTTTAAGATGGAAGGGAAGGATGGTTTAGACATTTCAGTGAACGGACAGTTTGCATTACATGACAAGCATTTCAGACGTATTCCTTATTCCATTTGCAACTATGCTATTGTGTCCCTGCATATGTTTTCCCCATAGATCCTGTTGTATCCTATGCTGGCCACACATAAACTTTAATTTGTATCTCGTTGCAAATCAGAAAAAATTGTTGCAAGATTTATGTACTAAATGAAACGGGACTTGTGATGCCACTCTGAGTGCGTGTAGTGTTGATTGCATGTGTTTCAGCTATATCCTGTAGATTTCAACATGTCTCATCATTTTTTTCAAATGGAGGAACTTCGAGTTTTTAAGTTGCCCCTAAAATACCCAGTAAGTTGGCCTACCAGTCTCAGAAACATTCCTCTAAGTTTCAATCTGAAAATGGCTTGGTGTGGCTTATTCATGCTCTTTTTTTGTAACCTTGAGTTTTGTGTAGCTTTCTCACAGCACTTTCTGGCGAATAATTTTTTTTAAACTTTATTATATAAATGTATATTTGGTCTTTATTTTTGTTAACAACTTCCTGTCTTATCATGTTTCTCCCTTCCCCTAAACTTATAATCCATGAAAATAACCAGCAGAGAAGTTCAGCATAAACCCTATTCATGTGTTTCTTGCAACTATATTGTGTATGCAATTTCCCTAATGTATGTGGTGGGTGTCATTAGCATTAATGTTTTCAGATTTCAGCATTCCATATGTCCCCAAGACCCTCGCTTTTCTTTTGCCAGCATACCTCCTACCCCATCCCCTTTCTACACCCCCATGTGAGACACTGAATATTTAATAAGTACCTCTAGTACTTTGTGTCCTGTTGCCTATCTTGTCCTTGTGGTATTCTCATGCTTTGAGAGTTTGATTAGATGTGATAACTTACATATTAACAAAAAAAATATGCATATTAAACTGTAATTGCTCACTGAATATCTTATTCCCATCTGTACTAGAGAAATATTTTAATTTTTCAGGAACTACTTCCCAGTGGAGAACATATTCGAGTTGTCCGTAACTTAATAAAGCACTTGCACTACTTTTCAAATAGTGTCACTGGGGACCAAAGTGCCATGGATGAGTTAAGAAGGTAATGTATATTTTAATTTGCTTTAAGTTCCTTATAGAAAATCTCAATATATCTGGTTTAAGCCCTCTCAAACAAATTTCTTTTTTATTTATTTCTAGAATTATTGGTCCATCAAGTCAAGCAAAAATATATGGTTTTTTGAGACGAACAATTCACCACTGGCCTCTAGATAGTTCATTCCGGTTTATCTTAGAAACCTGGCTCAGTTACATCCAGCCTTGGAGATACACAGATCATCGTTACCAGAAGAAGTAAATTAATTACCTTCTTTCTCTTGCCAACATAGCTTGATTTGGAGAGTTTGATGTTGTGAATTTAATTGCAATTTCATTCTAGCTTAGCTGCTGCGAGGAGTACTACAGCTGAGGCAGAGGAGTCAGAGTCACGAAGTGGAAGAAATGGCTATGAAAGATGTGATGTTGATCGAAAGTGGTTACCTTTCATCGCTGAAAACTTACTTAGCTACACAGTGATATTTCAGGAAATGATACCTCGCTTCGCACGTCTTGATCTCTCTACTCCAAAGAACGCCAACATGCTATTCAGAGTTTCCAAAGTACGCTCCCACTTTTGTGCTAAGGCCAACTTCTCTGTGGTTGCAAGTTTCTTGATAGGCTTATGCTATTTTTTGTGTGTAGGTTTTCTCTCAACCCCAGCTGGCAGAATTGCTTCAGGAAGTTGAGAGCTGTCTTGATGATTTGTTGGGTACTGTGAATCATCAGAAGAGGTCAGCATTTCCTGCAGATTCACTTCACCCAAGTTCAGATCAAAGATCTTGCTTAGCCGCTCACCAAGCCACTAAATGGAGCGCTATTGTGCGGCAGCAAATCCAAGATCTGGAGTCACCTGGGTTTCAATATAAGCCGATGTTTGGTGTGGAAGTGCGATCTCAGGTATTGTTTCTTCAAATTCAAGTTGAACTGAACCTCCTATGTGTTTTAACATGTTTGTACTTTGCTTCAGGTCGTTGGCCTGATGATGATTGTGCAACAAGCACAAGGGTCAGCAGTGGCTACCCAAAGGGCACTGGAGGAGGAAGCGGCTTTGCGCTCTCGATCTAGATCTTTCCTCTCTGCCATCAAAGACATGCTTCTCCTATCTGACACAGGATCAAGTGATGAGTATTCACCTGAAGAACGTCTGAAAGTCTTAACATACTTAAATACGGCAATTGCCCAGTTTTCAGACATTTTCAAGGTTTGTATCACCCCAAGATTTTTTCTGTCTTTTGAAAATTTGGTAGGAGTATGAACTACAGGATACATATATTTTCAGGTCAGTGGAAATGAACTCTCTGTAAATAGTTTCTCAATGAGTAATCAGTCGGACAATCATGCTTCCTCGGATGTTACTGATTATGGCACTCCAACTACAAGTAGATCAGTTACATTTAGGGGTGCTCAAAGTCAGGTAAGTCAGTGCATTTTTGTTTCATACTTATTGTGATCATCTTTCTTGATAATCGCTCAAAAATGCGTGTGTAACATGTAGCAGATGAGCATCTCTCCTTTAGCTGGAGAGGCTTTAAATTCAACTCCACAGCAGTGGAGGCAACGAAGTTTAAACATTCAGTATGATGGTGACCCAGATGTTCTACCAATTCGAAGTGATGAGAGTGAATTCCTAGTAAGATTACTGCATCAAGTAGCATCTAGATTAAATGAAATGGTGAGATTTTCTTTCATTTTACATATTAAATTTGTTTTTACCTCCCAGCTTGTCATATTTGTGTGCTTTTTGTTGCAGTACTGCAGTGAAATGGCCCGCCTCTATCATAGTGATGGTGTCTGGGGTCGGGTAGCACGCCAACTGTTATCAGCCCCCATGACTGTGTGGCGGTATGATAAGAGATCACCTGGAAGCTTTTCTCCTAGAGTCGGATCATCTCTCCCTCCCCGCCTTAGCCTGCGGCCTCTTGCTCGACACCGAAATCTAGCAATGCTTGCTGTTCTGTATATTGTGGCGTTGATCTGTAGAGCCCCTCCCCTTCTGGTTTTGTTTTCAGCAATCATATTCTGGGCTGTCTTAATCACAGTGAGAGCATTGATTGAACCTCTGAACTCAGCAAGGCCCCAACCATCTAGATTTAACAATGAAAGGCTGAATGACAGTCTTGCAGATCAATCATTTTGAGAGGAATCAATTAACCTGATTTTTATCCTAATCTTTGAAAAAAGTGAAGTGTAGCATGTAACTTTCCATTTTTAACAAATTACTTATTAATAGAGGAAGACAGTTTTCTATAAATTTTTAGCAGCAACTTTGGAGCATTCCTAACATGTAGAAAATTAAGACTGGTTATTATTGTGTATAGAATCTTATGTTATTAATTTATACATATATAACTATTTCTAAAGTGATGTCTACGATTAAATTTTTTTTCTAATCTCCAAATTTTCTGTCATTTTTCCTTTCTTGTTTGTATGGTACTTACGATTACCATGTCAGTGTTTGGGGTGCAAAGGAGAAAAGCAGTTCTGTGAATTATCATCTTTTCTAAGAAATAAATACTAAACAAAAAAACAAGTATTTTACAAACACACAGATAATATGTGTACAAAAACCACCTTAAATGAATGAAAACAAAATAGATACAACAAACAAAAACTTTTCAGTCCAATGGAATCTGCTCCTCAACCACCTGAAACAGAATGCAGAAATGTAACTGACAAAAAATCACTTGTGATAAAATTAAGGGAAACATTGCATGAAGCTCAAGTCCTCGGACCACAAATTGAGGCATTCTGGGGGATGACGTTAATAAAGAGCCACAAAAACACAACGCAGCATGCGAGTACAGCAGGGGGGCGGACCTGAACACCAGTTCTTTCTTTACACGTCCATAGCTCTGCGACCTCCAGAACGCAACACGAGCCGTGTGGAGCTGGCTTTACCTTAACGCAGACCATCCGGAAGTCCTCGTCCGACATGCCTGGCTGGCGTTCGGGGGGCGGCATCCCGCGCCTGGTGAGCTCCAGCACGGCCTCCCCGAGGTCGAACAGGACGACGGGGTCCAGCCGGTGGCGGCCGATGAGCGCCACCAGGTACTCGACGTAGTGCTGCCTGTGGGCAGAGCGTCCCGTTGGCGGGGGGCGGGGCCACCTCCCTTCAAACCCTCGGCCTCGGCCCTTGGCGGTCTTTTCACTTTGCTGCTCATCGGCGCCGTGGTCGTGTTCCAGCCAGCCCTGCCTAACGCCACGCTCGGTTCGAGTCCCATTCAGCCCGACTCGTGGAGCTTTCACTGTGCGTCGCGCGCCGCCATGAGGGTAAAGCTCAACAACACACTTGCAGGTCGGTTGCATGCGAGTGGGTCTGTTAAATGATGTTAGTGCGCTCGAGTTGTTAGGCGTGTGGTCGGCCGGGAGGGTGTTTACCTGCGCGAGCGCCTGTCGGTAGGCCGAGGGGGGAGTGCCGTACGGGTTCGGGGGCAGCCGCTTGTCGGAGCGGCGCACCACCGTCTCCAGGTCGTCGGCCGTCAGGATGCCGAGCGTGTCCAGCGCGAGGCGGCGCACCTCCCTAGCTAACAACTCGATATAGTGCGACCTGCCAACAGACAAGCAGCAGGCCGGTGAGGCCTCGCCAGCGGGGAAGATGGCGGCTTCCAAGGAATAAAGAGACCTTACTGGCAGTGTGGCCGTCATGACGTGAAACACTGGTGCCAGTTGCAAAACGCGAGTGTGCTAGCACGCATGCGCTTGATTTCGGGTGGAGGGGAAGCACAGATGCTTTGTGTTTTGGCTTTTTTTTTTTTTTTTTTTTTTTTTTGGATTGCCTATGGTTTAGCGAGACGTATCATGAAAAGGGTCCGTCGTCGTTAGATTGGGAGAAACTCCATGAGCCCGATGAGCAGCAAAATTGAAACGCCCCACCTGAGCGCCTTACGAGCGAGGGATAGGCAACCCGCCTGCGCGCCGTGCGTCGATGAGGCAGGGTTGCCTACCCCACAGGCGTCCGCCTCGGCCAACGCACCTGCACAGGCCGGCGTGTCCCGGCGGCGCCTCCACCGCGCACACCGCGTCCACGAGTCCCTCCGGGGTCTCTCTCTGCAGCTGCATGGGGCACTTCATGGGCTTGGTGGCGGGCTTGGCGGGCGCCGCGCTCCCCTCCGCCTTGGCCTCGCCGGACTGGGTCTCCTTTTCAACCTCCGCCTTCTTGTCGGGCGCCTCGGTCCCCGCCACCATCCACGCCGGCAGCTCCTCGTTGAACTCGACGCCGTGATCCTGGCGACCAAGGCGTGTGTTAGACGCGCTCCAGTGTGTCCCACGCGGTGTTGACGCCGCGTTCCCACCTTGAGCAGCTGCTTGAGCTGGACGGGCTCCTTGTCGCGGAGGTAGAAGAGGCAGTTCCTTGGGTGGTGCGAGTGCAGGCCCAGCTTGGCGCAGTACGGCGTCTGGCCGCACTTGGCGCCCATCGTGAAGGGCTTGGCGCAGCCCGAGCAGAACTCGTGCTTGCACTGCGAGCACGTGCAGTGCATGCATCCGCCCCTGCCACAAACATTCGTTCAGTTTGGTCACTCTTCTCGCGCGTTGGTAGGCTATCAAAGTCTCCACTCTCGTCGAGCAGTGGCAAGCCAGACGCTACCTGGACAGGGAGAACTTGGTCTGGCACTTGGGACAGGTGATGCCGTGCTCGGCCAGGTGCTTGGCCAGCCCGGCGGCCTGCGTCTCCGGGTCGTTCTGCTCCTTCCACTCGGCGAACTTCTCGCAGGAAATGTTTTCGTGCTGCTTCTCCCACTGCAAATGAGTGAAGTGAAACGGAGTGAGTGTCTGGGGGAGAGAGAGAGAGAGAGAGAGAGAGAGAGAGAGAGAGAGAGAGGTGCTTACCGTCCTCCTGCAGGAGGCGCAGGTCACGGACCTGCAGTCGGGGCAGACCAGGCGTCGCTGCCGGGGGTTGGCGATGAAGCCCGAGTCGCACTGCGGAGGAACGCGTTTCGGTCAAACAACGCCAGTATGCAAGGGAATTATTCCAGCCCACCCGGCGTCAAAAGTCGGATTCCTGGCGAAATGTTGGTGCCTCACCTTGACGCACCACCGGAAGTTGGGGTCCTTGACGAGGGTCCGGTCGCGCAGCTTGCGCTGGAACAGCTCGTGCACGGGCGCGTCCAGGATCGTCTTGAGCATGATGTCCAGGTTGCTGCAACACGTGGGCGTCGGTCAGCGCCCTCCCCCTCGCAGGCCGGGGAACCTGCCGCCCTCCTCGCAGAGTGCCTACCTGAAGTACTCGAGCACGTCGTCGTCGGAGGCCTGCCCGTCCAGGTTGGGCTCCTTGCAGAACGGGCAGTTGGCGTCCGCGATGGTGCGGTCCGTCACCTGGATCGTGAAGTAGTTCTTGGCGCAGTCACGGCAGCAGCGGTGTACGCACTTGAGCATGGACACCATCTGCGGGGCAGGTCGCGGGTTCGAATACTGAGTGTTTCCCTTTTTTCCTGGCGTTAGCTGCGGTCGAGGTACCTGCTTCATGGGGTATTTGCCGGTGCAGAGCTCGCACTCCTGCTGCAGGAAGGCCAGCGCCTGCTGAAGGGTGGTGCACTCGGTGGCCGCGCCCAGCGCGTCCTCCTGGCTGAAGTCCATCTGCAGCAGCTGCGCTGCGAGCTCGGCCTCGTCGTAGGACGTGACGAGGCCCTCGGCCAGGAACCTGCGCGCCTCCCTCTGGGCAGACAAATCAAATTTACAGAGTCCGCTCTATTTTACTCCACGCCGCGTGCGTCAAAGTGTGCCCGCAGCTCCCGCAACTAGGACGAGATCGGTTCGCTCCTCCGTCCAGCTAAAACACCAGGCAGGTCGTTGTCGCAAAGAACCGCGCAGGGGCAAGCCTTGGCATCGCGATGGCCGTCGGCATGCTGGCCCAGCTACTTCTCTACGCTACGCCACGGCGGGAACGGAAACAAATGCAAAATCCTTGGATACAGGCAGGCAGGCAGGCAGGCAGGGAGGCCTCAGGCGGATTTGGTGGATGGCAGGCAGTAACAACACAATCAATGTCAAGAGTCCTTTTTTTTTTTTTTTTTTTTTTTTTCTTTTCCAGCCCGGCGGCATGGTTCTTACCTCCCTCTCCAGCCGCTCCTTGACTTCCTTGGAGAGCTCCGCGGCGGGCTGCAGGACGACGCGCTCCTTGATGATGGGCACGATCTGCACCGTGGCCGTGCTGGCCGACTTCTCCCTCTCTTTCTCCTTCTCTTTCTCCTTCTCTTTCTCATTCTCCTTCTCACTGTCCCTCTTCTTTTCACTGTCCTGCCCCTTTTCCATCACACTGTCCTTTTCCTTTTCTTTGACTTCTACCTCCACGCCGTCCCAGGCCGTCTTCAGCTCGTCCTCATCGGACTCGTCGTCCTCATCAACGTCCTCGTCAACGTCCTCTTCCTCGTCATTTACCTCTTCCTCCTCCCCTTCTTCTTCGTCCACCTCCTCCTCGTCCTCGTACTCCTCGTCTCCAACGTCCATCTCGGCCAGCTTGTTGTCGCGAGGCTCGTCGTCGCCGTCCTCGTACTCCTCCTCCGTCTCGTACTCGTCGGAGTCCTCCACGTCTACGACGATCTGTGGCTTCGCGGCCACTGGCGGCTGCTGCACTGCCTGTTTGTCTTGTTTCGACAGGGGTTGCTGTGGCTGCACTTTCGACTGGGTGGGCTGCGGCAGTTTCGACGGGGGCTGCTGCACTGCCTGTTGTTTCAGCCGATCTTGCGGTTTGGTCAGATGCTGCTCTTGTTTAACCTGCTGCTGCTTTAGCGGTTCTTGTTGTTTTGTCTGTTGCTGCTTTGGCTGCTCTTGTTTAATCTGTTGCTGCTTTGACGGTTCTTGTTTTACGTGAGACTGCTTTGTCAGTTCTGGTTGCTTAGTCTGTTGCTGATGTTGCTTTGTCTGTTCTTGCGGTTTACTAACTTCTTGTTTCGGCTGCTCTTGTGGTTTAGCTTGCGGCTGCTTGAGCAGTTCGGCAGGCTTAGCTTGGTGCTGGTCAGGTTTCCCCTGTGGTTTGGCACTTTGCAGTCTGGGTTGCTCCAGCGGTTTAGGTTGCTGCTTCGGCTGCTCAGCTGATTTAGGCTGTTGCTGCTTGGCGGGCTGCTTGGGCAGCGGCTTGGGCCTTTCCTCCGACTGCTGCCTCTTGACGGCGTCCTTGTGCTGCTGCAGCCGCTTCTGCTTGAACTGCTCCAGGTGGTGCTGCATGGCCTTGGCGGTGTCGGGCTGCGCCGCCCTGGCCGGCCGCTTCACCTCCACGACGGTGTCCTGGCGCACCAGGTCCTCCCTGGTGCTGGCGTTGTTCTCCAGGCTGTCCGCGTCGTCGCTGTCCTCGTCCTCGTCCGCCGGCTCCGGCTCGGGCCGCGCCTTCTCGGCGGCGATGGCGTTCTGGATGCGCTTGGCGTACAGGCTGAGGGCTTGCTTCTCGCTCTCGGGGACGCCCTGCAGCAGGTCCTGGGGGTGCGCCGCGGCGTGCGCGCCGTCCTCCACGACGCCCAGGACGGCGCGCACGGGCATGGGGATGCGGCTGATGACGGGCCGCAGCACGCCGGTGGCCGCGGCCGCCACCATCCTCCGCTCGTGGCGCTCGGGGCGTCGCGGGGGCGCCACCGGCGGCGCGGCCTCGGCCTCCTTCTTCTCGTCCGGCTTCTCCTTGGCCAGCGTGATCTGCGGGCCCTTGGCCTCCTGCACCGAGATGTGGCTCTTGCGGTCCTTCTTGCGGTGCTCCCGGCGGCTGGGACGGCGCTCCAGCTTCGGCGTGGCCACGCCCGCCTGGTCGACGTGCAGCTTGGCGAGCACCACCACGTCCTCGGCGGCGTCCTCGGCGGCGTCCTCTGCCCCGGCCTTGGCGCCTTCCTGGTCCGCGTCCTTGGGGCTGGGCTCCGCAGCTGGCGTCGTCTGGCCGCCACCAGCCTCACTGTGACTCCGATGCACCTCCTTGACCCTCTCGACCAGGCTCTCGATGTTGTTGTCCGGGTCCGCCGTCTGGCCGGTGAGCAGCTTGAGCTGCGAGATCTCCCTCTCCAGGCGGTCGATCGTCTGGTCCAGGTGGCTGCTGCCCTCGTTGGGTTGCCCCACAGCGGACGCGAGAGGGTCTGCGGCCACCCCCGCCAGGGTCAGCGCCGCGGCGCTGGCAGCGGCGTTCATCACGAGGCCGCCCAGGGAGAAGGTCTGCGCCTGCTGCGTGCCTGGCACTTGTTGTGGGGGCTGAGCCTGCTGTGGAGGTAGTTCTTGCTGTGGGGACTGAGCCTGCTGTGGAGGTAGTACTTGTTGCTGAGCCTGCTGTGGAGGTAGCACTTGTTGTGGGGGCTGAACCTGCTGTGTAGGTAGTTCTTGTTGTGGGTGCTTCTGCGTTGTGGGTGCTTGCACTTTCTGCGGGTGCTGTACCTTCTCCACCTGCTTCGGAGGTTGCACCTGCTGCGGAGCTTGGACCATCTGTAAAGGCTGCACCAGTTGTGCGGATTGCACTTGCTGTGGGGGTCGCACCACCGGCGGGCGTTTCGTCTTCTCCGTAGGTTTCGCCTGTTTAGGCGTTTGCTCCGGCTGTGGACGTTCAGTCTGCTGCTCGCTTTGAGGCGCCTTCACTTTGGCCGCCGCTTTCTGCAGCGGTGGTTCAGCTTGGGGCCTCGCTGGCTGCTCCGCCTGCACCTGCTGCACTGCCTCACGCTGCACCGGCTGGACCGGGGCGACGGCGGGACTTACCGCTGCATCGAGCTCCAGGTCGGAACGCGCGTCCACAAAGTCGGCCGCGCTGTCGTCTGCAACACGTTCGCGACGAGACAGCGTTACCCTGTGGAGAACATGTCCCGGAGTTTCCAGGAGTCCCTCCCTCACCTTCATCACCGTCGTGCGGCGCGGACAGTAGGCTGCCCTTGCGGCCGGCCGCGGCCTCGACGCCGTGCCTCGCGGCCTGGACGCCGCCCTCCGCGCCGACCACGGCCATGTTGCCGGCCTCGTTGTCCGTGCCGACGGACGGCGGGCCCCAGATGCGCATCAGGAAGGGCTTGAGCTGCGTGCGGCTCAGCTCCACGTACGCCGCCTCCAGGTTGCCGTGGTTGGCCGTCAGGGAGGTCACGATGTCCTCCCGCGTGAAGTTGCCCCGCGAGAGGAGCTCCGCGTACTGCGCAAACGAGATCATCATCACGTGACGGACACACTGTGGGGCGTGACACGGGAACGCCGCCCACCTTCTTCTGCCGCTGCTCCACGCACTCGGTGACGGCGGCCCAGACGTTGCCCTTGTGCGCGCGCAGGGCGTCGCGCGCCTCGTCCGCCGAGATGGTGCCCACGGTGTTCTCGCGCCGCTCGTGCCCGTAGTTGGTGGCCAGCGTCACCACCGTGTCCATCATGTTGCGCCAGTTCTCCTGCAGCCAGGCGATGGGCGGCCGGTCCCCGCAGTGGGCCAGCGCCGCCTGCAGCTCCTCGGCGGTGAAGCCCAGGACCTCCGCCTCCTGGAAGAAAAGCGGGGGCGGAAAAAATTTAAAATTGATTCAATTGATTAGCTTAGTCTCTTGAAGGCTTGGTGTGTGGCGACTGGACGCACCCTGAGCAGCCGCACCAGCTCCAGGCCCTGCGTCTTCATGGACTCGGCCCGCGACTGCATGTGCATCATGTCCTCGATGGTGTGGAAGTAGTCCGGCGGCTGCGACGCGGCGCGGCTCATGCTGCGGCGGCTGCGCTCCAGCGGCTGGAATGGCGAGGGAACGGTGCACAGTGGGCCAGAAGACCGTTGAGGCGGCCAAAATTGGAGACGCGTTTTGAGCTCCAGAGTCGCTAAATGGGACTCGAATCGAACGTGTGACCCCGCCAATGGATTCCCCGTCCGGAGAGCAATCCATTGGTGGGGTCACACGCTCGATTCGAGTCCCATTCAGCGACTCTGGAGGGAAAGGTATAAGTACCCTCTGGAACGTGGCGGTGCTGCTGTAGTCCGAGGCGGAGGGGCGCCGGTCCCAGCGCTGCAGGCCGCGGCCGGGCCGCACCGGGTACGGCACGTCGGGCATGTCGTCCTCCAGGAAGCGGCTGCTTAGGCCGCCCGCGTAGCTGCGCGCCGGGCTCAACTCTCGCGGTGACATCGGCAGGCTCTGGCAACAGGAGGAGCGTTGTCAGGAGCGCTGCCTCGGCCTTGTCGTAGTTCACACCATGCAGGACACAGAGCAAACCGTGCGATTGAAGCGTGGCGAAGCAGCGAGTACCAGTTTCGTCCAGCGCCAGGTGAATGCGCCAGAAGCGTCAGGGAGCACAGCGCGCACACGGTAGCAGAGGTCGTGGCCGACGAGGTCGCAAGTTACAACAACGGCGTGAAAACAAACTGAGAGACAAGCCAGGATTCCGTTCGGTTCGCTCATGATCGTCGTGTTTCTCATGGTGAAGATGGTCGCGGCGCTCTGAGCTGGGCGGCCTGCAGACTCACCTGCGAGTCGCTGTTGAGGGACTGCCTGGAGAGGGAGCGCTGCAGCTGCGCCCAGTGTGCGTCGTCGGCCAGCCCCACGGACTGCGCCCTGCGCAGGCGCCGCGGGTCCCGTCGGAACTCCCGGCGCGGCCTGCTCGCCGCGCCGCCCGCGCCGCCGCTGCTCGCGTACGACTGCCTCGAACTGGCGCGCGGCCGTGGCGACCGCGGCGGAACCACCTCGTCGTCGGCCAGGTCCGAGGACACGGAGCTGGGCGGCGCCAAGGCCTCGTACGTCTGGACACGAGTACGGACTTACCCTCGATGGACACCGCCAAGAGCGGGGGCGGGGTCAGACAACGACACGACATGTATGAAAAACTGGAGGGGTGGGGGGGGGAGACTTGCAAGGACTCAAGTGCGATTGACAGAAAGTAGAATTAAATCTTTGCGCTGCACAGTGCATGAAGTCGGCCAAGTGTTCGACGTAGTGCTTTATACCTGGAGGGGATGGATCCATTTAAATAAACCAAATTCGAGGGGGAAGCAACTCAAAATTTTTGTGTACGTTTTACAAAATTTCTTGAAATTTTTCTAATTTTCAGAAATTTGTTAATTTTTTTTTAAATTGTAATTTTTTTAAAAATTGCCAAAATTAAAGATTTTTTAAAAAATTTCAGCCGCTACGCAGGCTGATCGGTTATTTAAAATTTGGTAAAAATAATAAATAAAAAATGGAACCCTACGACCCTCTCCCTCCCGCAATGGGGTTCGAGCCGCCTGCTTAACTTCGGTGTTCGGATGGGAACCGGTGTATCCAGGCTTTAACTGCTACCGCATAGTTCAGCTTCTGTCGGACCGCGATTGCCTTCCACACATGAAGGACCGCCGATGAAGGCAGCCGGCGATCGTAGGGTTGAAGAGAGAGGACAGAGAGACAGAGAGTTAAAGAGAGAGACAGAGAGTAGTTTTGGGAGCTTTTGTTTTCGCAGGCTGGTCGGTACCCAAATGGTACACCCGCTGTCCGGCGCTCCAAGACCCGAACATGCAGTCAGCGGGCCAGCTTCAAAGGACTTATCAACTCCATCCGACGAATCGGAATGGACCCACTCGCGACCAACTTCGAGTGGCTGATCCGATCGGGGATCGAACCAGTGCCGAGGCCAATCCGCCGAAGCGGACTGCTTTTTAGACACCCGGGTGTAATGGCCTGGATAAATGCCTAGACCACTACACCACGCTGACTTGCACGTCTGCCGAGTGTTGGACGACGGGTTTGAGTCGCAGTGGGAGGAATCCACTCGAAAAATGAAAGATATTTTCGGGATTCGACCCCCGGACCTTACGGTCGGGGATCGACGCCTCTACGCCCTCAGCCACCACGGCTCATATGTGACTCCGATCAAAGCGGGCCCTTGAAGTGACAATGAGCAGCGGTCAGAGAAAAAAGTTGTGAAGTAATAAGATTTGAACCGCCGATCGTCACACCGGGAACGACGCGTCGACACATCCAGCCACCACGGCACATGATGGAGACTGCGCATTGCTGTGGCTTTGAAGCACACTGGGGAGGGCAGTAAATTCGTAATTTTTTTCATAAAATCTTCAAAATTTTTGACAAATTTTATAAGAATTTTTTAAATTGTTCTATAATTTTTTTTTAATTTTTCAATAATTTTTTTTATATTTTTCAATGAAATTTTTCAAATTTTTTGACATTTAAATTTTTGGTGTACATGTATTTGGCCAGTTGTTTCCCCCTCGACCAAATTCCAAAACCGCGAATTTTACTGTAATTTTTTTTTGCCCGAAAAGAATTTGATATTCCCCATGACACGCAGCAAAAATACGACCACCTCAGTTCGAAAGGTTCCCTCGCCCCACAGGTATGGAGCACTCCGGCCCGGAAGGCGGGGAGGCAGAGGACTCACCTGGGTGGACATGTTCTGAGGCGGCGGCGAGGTCCCCTTCGACGTCATCATCTTGGTGGCCTTCTTCTGATTGGCTGGAGCGGTCTCCCTGCCCTGGTTGTGGTCCTTGTCCGGCAAGTCCCGCGGCGGCGACGGGCCCACCCCGGTCGACACCTTGGGGGCCTTGCTGGCCTGCTTGGCGGGTGCTGCTGCCTGGGCCGGCGTCGACGCCGTGCTCGCCGACGCTTTGGTGCTCGGCTTGGCGGCGGCGGCGGTCTTCTGGATGCCCTTGTTCTGGGCCTGCTTCATGGCCTTGGCGTTCTTGGGCGGCTGAAGCTGCTGTTGTTGTTGCTGCATCAGCTGCTGCTGCTGCTGCAGTTGCTTGGAGTGCGCGCGCCGCTTCTGGGGCGCCACCTCCTCCTCCATCTCCTCCTCGTCTTCGTCTTCATCGGATTCTGCTTCGCCCTCGTCCACTTCCTCATCATCCTCTGCCTCCTCCTGCGCTTCCTCTACGTCCTCCTCCCCGTCCTCCTCCTCCTCCTCCTCCTCCTCCTCTTGCTGTATTTGATTTCTCGCCGGCTTCGGCAGAGCTTCTGTTTTCATCCCTACAAAACGGGAGACAGTGATTAGGGGTTTTAGGAAAGAACAACATCAATTTCGATACAAACGCCAAGTGAGTTAATTTTTTTATTCAAAGTCAAAAGCATAGGTTCTCTTTGTATACGCATTATAAAAAGAGGTGCGGTCGGCATAAGCAGCAGCGTGGGAGGATTCAACGAGAAGTTACAAATTAACGCTTCCAAAGTGTCCGAATGACCATCTGACTGCATCCTCCCCGCCCTCCCCACCGCCGCGACCGTCACCATAAAATCACAAGTAGCTTATCCCCTCAGCTCAGCGAGAACTTTGTGCCCGGCCAGAAGGTGATCTTTCGCAGCCTACCTTTCTTCCTGGCCGCGGCCGCTTGCCCCTTGGTGTCGGGGTCCACGTCGCTGTAGTCCGACGTGGTGGTGGCGGCCGTGCTGCCGCCGCCCACGCCGGGCCGCCCCGGCCGCCGCTGCAGCTGTGCCTGCAGCTGCGCGCGCTGCCGGGCCGCCTGCTGCGCCGCCTGCGCCGCCTGCGCCGCCTGCACCGGCTGCGGCGGCGTCTTGGGCGCGGCCGCTCGCTCGGACAGCGAGCTGCGTCGAGAGGCGGGCGTCCTGGCGGCAGCGACGACGCGGTCCGCGGACGACTGGCTGAGGCGACGCTGCATGGCGGGGCCCTGGCCGGCCGGGGCGGCAGGCCGCGGGTTGTCCGAGGTCTTGCAGCACACCGTGCATATCCTAGTCCCGGGCTTGTTGATGAACGTGCAGTGCTCGCACTCCCACTGCGTCTTGGGGACGCCCGCGGGGGGCGCGGCGGCCGGCGCCTGCGGTTTCTCGTGCTCCGCGTCGTCCACGTCGTCGACCTCCTGGTCCACGTCCTCGTCGGCGTCCTCCTCCTCCGAGTCCGTGATGGAGATGGGCGTGGGCGGGCGCACGGGCTCGGGCACGTGGCGGCCGCGCGACCGCACGCTCAGCCTGGACTTGACGGAGTGCGCGGGCGAGACGGGCCGCGAGGACGAGGCGCGGCGGGGCGCGGCGGGCGAGGACGCGCGCCTCGACAAGGCCGGTGAGGCCATGGGGTAGGGGTAGGGGTAGCCGGCGTGGGGCGGCGCGGCGCCCGGCCACGGCCCCGGCATGCCGGGCTGCATGCCGGGCTGCATCCCCGGCGGCGGCATGCCTGGCGCCCCCCACACGGGCAGCATGCCCATGGAGTTGTGGCGGTGCAGCGTACCGCCGTCCCACGCCCCCATCGGCGACCCCACCGGCTGCCCCATCTGGTCCATCCACATGATGCCGGGCGGCGCGCCGGGGCCGCCGGGGTGGCACCCGCAGCAGCCGCCCAGGTGCGCCATGGACTGCGCCTGCGGGCAGAGGCCGGTTACGCTTCGTTGACACTCGGGGCGAGGGTTCGATCCCCGTCACCGCAACAGGAATTTTTTCATTGAAGTGTTGCTACGGGGCCTACCTGCATCATGCCGAACGGCTGCTGGTGTTGGTGCTGCTGGTGCAGGTTGGACACGGACGCGGAGGATATGATGCCGCGCTGAGGCGTGGCGCCGCGCCGCATGGTGGCCAGCCCCATGCCGTCCGTGAACCGGGCCGCCGCCAGCCCCGAGCCGGGCCGGTACCCGTCCGAGCCGGACATGCTGCTGGACCGCTGCCTGGACCATCCCTGCTGCTGTTCCGAGTCCCAGTCTGGGTAACCGCTGTCTCTGCTTGACGGCTGGAAGGGCAAGTCTGCCTTATTACCGCGTCATTGAACAGTCTTACCCGGGCTGAACTTTAAATTCACGGCGACTACTCACGAATTGGCCGGACAAGCTGGGGGACGCTCTGCCCATGGCGATCTGGTGCGCGCGAACTCGGGCATCCAACGGGCTCCAATCGTCTCGACCTGGAAGGACAACGCGTTTTAGTAACAACCGTTTACTTGTATGGTCATCTCGGTTATTCGCGTGTGAATGGCGCGGGCGTGAAGTTAATCAGGATGTTACAGCAGCCGGCAAATAAAATCTGTTATTGCCATGAAAATGTTTGGAAGACATAAAAGTAATCAAGTCGCTTGGGTTGCGAAAATTTGGGACCCTTGTTCGGGTGCCAAGTGTCGTTCGATTTGAAATTGAGAGCGGACAAGAGGAGGTGTCCAGGAAGTGCTTACCTCTAGCTCGCGGCGGCATGCAGTCCTCGGGGAGGCAAGGGAGGGAGGGGCTGGGGCCTGCTAGCATGGAGCGCTAGCAAACAAAAACAAAAGAGTCGTCTCTTACTGTTGGTTTTGTTGCCGGCTGGCTGGGAGCCGTTGGAGGCCGTGGCTGAGGTCGGGGGCAGCGGCAAAGGCCGGCCCCCCATCGCCCTGGGCAGGCTGTTGAGTCTGTCCCGGCTGAGGTTGAGTAGGCCTCGACCGGCAGGCTGCTGTACCTGCGACAGACGGCTATCATGTCCTGGAACAAGCTAAGAGCTCCCCGACAATCTGTGAGTTTTGTCTGATTCTTTCTTCGTGCGTTAAGACTTTGCTGCGAAGAATGATAAAATATGATGTTAGAGTTCATGCAGAGAAGATGATCTGTAAGCTCGTGCGGTTGTACTTACTTACAGTCAGACTTGTTGAATTTCGTTTCAAATATTCTACGTTCTACCTTTGCTTTCATGTCTCTTATTATGTAAACTTCTGATTATTTATTTTTTCATGTCATGCAATTCGTCTATGTTTTCCAGTAATGTGATTTTTTAGATAGTAAAATGGTTTTGCAATCATGATTCACTAACTAGGAGCCGCACGGGGCCATCTAGTGAGGGCACGCAGGAACACAGAACACACTCAAAGCAAATAAAACACTGTCAACTTGATTACGAGCTCTCTATATTTAGACTGAAGAAGATGTTACAGAGATATCACAATGATGGACAAGGAGTACTTTGGCACACTTGTGTTAATGTTGGGGATGCATAAAAAAAATCACAGCTTTGTACACAGTAAACTACAGTAGCTCACAGACTCAATGAGAAATGTTCGTATCACAATGCCTCGTGGTCAGCATGAAAAGGGTTTTGCAACAGGTTTAGCATCAATTTTCTAGCTGACCAGATCACTTTTACACATACTACGCCGCGCAAACATTCTCGTTCTAGAACCTAGATCGACCTGCCCAAAACTATATAATATTATTCTTTGACACAAAAATGTATAATTCCTTTGTATTAAAAATAAAATAACTGCAAAAGAACGCGTACAAAAATAGCGATTATCTTCTGATTTGTACTCGCGCAAAAAAGTACGCACCTAACTAATAAAAGACGATCGATTCAAGCTTATTCTCAATTTTAAATGATAAATCTGTCGATGGAAATGAAAAATTTACCACCGACGGCGGCAGTGCGAGGTAGTCCAGGAGAAGCGTGATCTAGCAGGGAGCAGTGCTGCCAACTCATTTTTTTTCCAACGCCCTAAAGATGCGCAAGACCAGCTCGGCCGACGTCTAGGCAAGTTGGCAACACTGACGGGGTTGTGAGCGGCTCAGGAAACGTGGCAACTGTGCCTTTGCTTTACCTGTCCGTCCAAGGGGCTGGGGGTGCCCATCCGGGAGCTTCTCCCCTTCCTGCGCGGCGGCGGCACGGGGGCGGCGGGGGCCTCGCCCTTGGGGGGCAGCGGGGGCCGCACGGCTTGCTGCAGCGGCTGGCCGGAAACAGAAGAGGAGTCAATTCGACGCGGAACGGAGAAGTGCAGTCTGTCCCCACCTGATCTGGGAGCAACGTGCATTCGTCCCTCTCTCTCTGTCTCTCTCGCACTCCGGGTCGACCCGTGAGGGTGCGAGAGAGACGGGATGGCTGTACAGTACCTTCCGGCGGTGGGTCGTCCGCTTGGGGTGGCGGTGGTACATGTCGTCACACGAGTAGCAGAAGACCTGCGAGGCGCACTGGTCGCAGCGCACTGCGGGGATGGAGCTGCCGCACAGGTCGCAGTGCTTGCCGTCGCCGCGGCGCCCGCCGCCTGCAACATCGCGGGTTCAAATCACACTAGGAACCTTTTTTTTTTTTTAAAAAAATTTTTTTTCGGTTGGGAGGGT
The DNA here is from genome assembly GCA_030522485.1 of Stenchaetothrips biformis. Classification (NCBI taxonomy): domain Eukaryota; kingdom Metazoa; phylum Arthropoda; class Insecta; order Thysanoptera; family Thripidae; genus Stenchaetothrips; species Stenchaetothrips biformis. The sequence goes on from CM060099.1 coordinate 12,356,467, forward strand.
TCTGTTTTGCCAGCAACCAAAATTATCGCGAGAGAAACCGGTCGTCGGCCCCACGACCACGGCGCTGCGTCCTCGCCGCCCGAACGATAAGCCGAAAACGCGCCCACGGTGCACCGCAAAAACGGCGCCTGGTTTTCCCAGCAAGCTGAACTGAGATGCAGAGTGGCGTTCGACCGCTTCGGTGTTCCAGCCCACTGTGCGCGGTCCGGCTGGTCCGGCCAGTGCAGCGCGATGTCGCGATAAGGAGCGCCTGCAGTGCGCGGGGTGGGCCGCCGGGCGCGCACGGCCGTCCAGCGGGACGGTGTTCGTGGAGGCGGCGGGGCCTTACCCGCGCCGTTCGTCTTGGGCTGCGTGTTGATGTACTGCTGCGAGGGGAACTCGATGACCTCGTAGTCCGGGTCCAGGGGCGGCGGCTCCGACGTGGGCGGCGGCGGCGGCTCTTGCGGCGGCAGCCTGGCGCTCAGCAGGCGGGCCTGCGCCTGCTGTTGCTGGTGCTGGGGGCGGAGAAAAAAAAAAGTGAGGCGGTGGTGGGGCTTGAACCCGCGACGGATGCAGCGAGCGCGCGATACTCACGACCCAGGCTGGCATCGGTCTGGCGGAGCGGAACTTGGAGTTGGCGGCGGGCAGCGTGCCGGTGGTGGGCCCCATGCTGCCGGCGCGCCAGCGGTCAGCGCCGTGGTTCTGGAAGGCAAACCAAATCGCATCAGCAAGGCGACATTAATTTAAGTCGCACGTCAGTGAAGAAAACGGCTCTGTGCACGGAGAAAAATACATTCGCCAGCAGGGGGCCCATGACAGCGACCCAGTTCGATAGCGGGCTGCTCGTTGAGCGACCGACCCATTTACAAATATGATTGTGACTCAGACTTGTCGAAGGCGGTGCCGGCCGCGCCGCTGCCAGGAAGGCGATCCCACTTTAGCGCCACGCCGCGGTGTCCCCGTCGGAGGGGGGGGGGGAGGGGGAGCGCAGACGTTCAAAATAGCCGCCGCGGACTGGCCGGCGTGGGCCGCGTCCGCGTGGCCCCGGGGCGCATCGTCGGCGTCCTCGAACGCCGCCGCCGGCCGTACCCGCCCCTGCCGTCTCCGGTGCCGGTGGTTCGCTTGGACCGAAGTTCTGATTTTCGGTGGAGCTGCCTTAGTGAGGTTAGCCGGCGGCCCCGGGGCGCGAGGGAGCCTTCCGGGTGCGCGACGGCGCACTGCTTGGCCGGGGCGGCGGCTGGCGGGTCGCCATCTGGCAGACTGCGTCCCGGGCGGCCCTCAGGCCGCGCTGCCGGTCTTCCGGATGGCGTGCAGGTGCAGGGCTTCGCGCATTCGCGCATTCCTCGCTCGGGGAGCAATCCATTGGTGGGGTCACACGTTCGCGGTTTGAGTCCCATTTAGCGACTCTGGAGCTCAAAATGCGTGTGGCGTTTTGGCCGCCTGCGCCGGTCTTCTGGCCCAGTGTGCGACGCGGCCTCCTTGTGACACCGGCACCCCTCACCTGCATGCTGGTGCGGGCCGTCGGGCTGGCCGGGGGCGGCGACGTCGGACTGCGGGGTGCTGCCTGGCGCCGCTCACGCCATGCCGTGGCCCGTGCGAGACGCCGAGGGGAGGACTGGCGGCGCCGCGGCCGGCGTTGCGGAGATCGGGCGACCGGGACCGCGACGACGGCGAGGGCAGGGATGAGCTCGCCACCCGGGGGGAGCCTCGACTGCCAGGATGGTCCACCGCCTCGCCGACCGCGGCCCTTCCGCCCCGCCTCGCCGGGCGCGCCTCCGCCACGCCGCGCCCCTCTCGGGGTCCTCGGAGTGCGTAAAAGCGGCCGCGTTACGGGCGGCCGTCAACACAAGCCATTTCCACGGCCCGACCCTCGACGGCTGGCTGGACGACGCGCACGCTCTTAGCTCTTTGCTACACGCGCGAAAAATAGAAGAAAAACGCGCCGAAAAATCGAGGGTCTCCGTGAGTGCGAGCGACGGCGGGCCGTGGCGGAGGGAGGGGGAGGGGAGGGGAGGGGAGAGGAGACTGCATGCTAATTCGAGAGCACTGCCGTCTCCCGCCCATCGCCAGTCCGTGAGTCTGCCCGTGTGCACTCGCTGTTGAGCGACCGGCCCACTGCTCCTCAGCGACTCGGACAAGCGCGGCTCCCTCCAGGCGCGCCCAAGGCTGCGCCGCGTCCAGTGATAATGTGATAGAGCGTCCCTGCGGCCTCGGCGTCACCGCCACGCAGCCAGCGCCCCTGGTTCGAGCCTATCGCCTTTAAGGCTGGCCCCCCTATTTCCCCTCCCACGGGGCCGTCGCGTCGTCATGGCCTGGAAAAATCCTATCAACACGGCGGCAGCCTCCAGCCGCTCACAATTCGGACCTCATCTCCGGCCAGATTGGAATCGGACGAGAGTTGAGGGGATGAACCCTGCCCCCTCCCCTCCCGCCACCCCCACCGCCGTCACTCCGGCCGCGTGGGATCGGGGGGTAGCGCAGCCCCTGATCGAACGGCCGCTCTCCCCCCCCCCACTTTCCCCTTCCGTCGCGACGCCCCTACGGCGCCTGCATAGCGTCGCGGCGCCGCGCTGCAGTGCCCCTCCACCTCCGCGCCTCAGTGTGCCGCCGAGCGTCGCCGCGGGTGGAGCTGCACGCCGCCGCGCGCCGCGCCCTACTGACACACTGGCTGCCCGATAACGCGGCCTCGTCGTCGCCGTCCTGGAGACGAGGACGCCGTCGGCGACCTGCGTGTCGTCCTCGCGGGACCCGTCCGCCGCGCGCATGGCAAGGCAAGCGGGGAGGCGCGCCCTGGATGTTTACCCCCGACACCCTGACCACCTCCTCCGCCTCCGCCGCCACAGCTGTTTGTAAGTTCCTCACGGCCAGGGCCGCCGGGCGGCGTCGCCTTGTCTTGAGCTACGTCTTGCTTATTTACACCGAAACGTCATTTTGTTTTTTTTTTTTTTTTTTTTTGCGTCATTTTGGTGTCATCGTCGCCTGTGTGCCCCCAGTTGACGGGGCACCACTGATGTGACGAGTTCGAAACGGTGCGACGGAAGTTCAAAGGACACTGAATTTTCTGGGAATCCTACTGCACGTCACTTTCGTTCAAACATGTTCCAACGCACGAATAGCATGGCAAACTGACGTCACTCTGCGTTAGGTGGTTCGTGGCGTGTCTCTGCCAGGGACGTGCCGGACGCTTCCAAGCCGCTTCCCTTCCGGAGGGCTTCCTACACCCTTTCGCCAACTTCCTGCGAAGGAGGCCCTTCAACCTCCCATGGCCTGTCCTTCCGTCCGCTTAAGCAGCTTAGGTCGCCTGGCGTCGCGAGCCACTTGGAACGATTCATTAGCGAACTCGAGTCAACATCGAAGCTCCAAGAGTTTCCAGAGTTCGGTTCCCGCCTAGACAGGCCCACTGTGCTACGCCACGTCGCAGCGCGGCGTGGCATTGAGCGAGTTCAAGCGCCCCGCTGTTGTCCGGAGTGAGGCCGCGGCGCGTGTGTTTGCTTCTCGCTGCTGACATTGAAAAGCGGTATCGGCTTACGCGCTACCTTGTGCGCGCCCGGGCTGCGTCCCAACAGTCCCAACCCGCTGCACGCCGCCCAGCGCTGCCGTCCCCGCCCAGTGAGACGCGCTGCGCGCGGTCAGTTTTTTAAACGACACGGACAGGAAAATTTTCAGGCCATTCTCATGCTTTTCGACCAGTTTGGCCTGTTTTTATTGCCCTGTCTCGAATGGCACTAACAGAATCGTGAGGCTTGGCTAATATTTCGGCCTCACTGTCAGAAAACAATCCCAAGGTCGAAAGCCCGGAGCCTTCTTTTCGCCAACGTTCAAGGCTCTAATCCAATCAGACATTCAATCAGCGAGTTCATTTCTTTGGCTGATTTCGGTCCCCTTTCCATGTCCCTCCCCCTCCCTTCTCTCTCTCTCTCTCTCTCTCTCTCTCTCTCTCTCTCTCTCTCTCTCTCTCTCTCTCTCTCTCTCTCTCTCTCTCTCTCTCTCCCTCTCTCTCTCTTTCTTTTCTCTTTCCGGTGGCGCATAAATAAGCCAAGCTGCTGGATCATTCAGACCTTCGAGGCAGAGTGGGGTGGGGTGTAGGTACTGCCGCAGTGGGCATAGGGTCCCAATCTTGCCGCATGCAAGACGGGGTGGGGGTGGGGGACGAGGAAAATAAAGGGGAGGGCGGAAAAATAAGATTCGTACTTACGAATTGAACATTTTCTTAATACAAAGCATTTCATCGTAAAACGAGGCAATTCCACAAAATTTCATTTTTCCTTCGTTGTTATGATGGGTATAGAATTTTTACAATGTCTACCTCGGGAGTTGAACCCAGAGGAGTGGCAGTAGAGCCAGCTGCTCTACCGACATAGCGGCTTGTTTGTTGTTGAGCTAGTGGCGCCACCGCTCTGCGTCACGAGTGTGCAACCTCAGTGCGGGCGGCGGGGCGGGGGACGGGTGGGGGTGGGGCCCCGCTCCCGCCGCCGCCGCCGCCGCCGCCTGGCCAGCCGCCCCTCACCACCCCTTCGATCGTGCCGCGCAGGACTCACCATGGTGGATCTACTGCCGCACGGGGCGCTGCGGGGCCCCCGGGCGCCCCCCCGCCTGCCGCCCCCCGGCCCCGGCGAGCAGCTGGGGCTCCTCAAGTCGCGACTCTTCTCGGCCCTGGAGAGCCTGGAGGGCAGCCAGATCCTGTCCAGCCTGTCGTCGCGCCTGGAGACGGCGCTGTCCCGCAGCCAGGACTCCGCGTCCGCCGCCGGGTCCGCCGGCGCGTCCGCCACCGCGTCGTCGGCGCAGTCCCCGGACCAAGCCAGCAGGTAAGTCTCTTAGAATGAGAAACACTCAACAATGGCTATGCTTTATAAATAAATATATCGGTCAAATGATATAGATCTGTCACACGTTCGATTCGAGTCTCATTTAGCGACTATGGAGCTCAAGACGCGTCTAGAATTTTGGTCGCCTCGACGGTCTTCTGACCCACTGTGGTGCAGGTGTTTGCGGGATGAGGGCGCCGGCAGCCCCGGCAGCCCCAGCAGCCCCGGCGACAAGAAGACCCCCGCCGCCAAGGACGGCACGTCCGGCTGCTCCAACGACGGCGACCGCGTCCCCAGGCCGCCGCAGCCGGAGGCATGCGGCCCGGACCCCTACGACAAGCTGCACTACAAGATGGGTGAGGGGCAGCTCCCCAAGCACATTTAATGTTAAAATTTAAAATTTTGCTAATTGTTATCGTTTAATACTTCTGACTTAAACCTTTTACATTAAAATTTGTATCGTTTGGTTTCCAAAAGTTTTACGGTTTAACTAGCATTGTGTCACCTTGAATTTAATTTAAGGTATTTTCTGTTATCTCAGTGGTTTTAATGCGTGTCATTAAATGTTATGGTCCTTTTTTTTTGCACGTTTTGCAGAGGCGACGAGCAGCAGCTCCGGCAGTGAGGGCGATGGCTACGGCCCGAGTACCAGTATCGACTCTCCGGATCACGATGCCAAGTACTGGATTCGATCAGGTATTTCTTTCGGTAACTGGATGCCCCCCCCCCCTCTCTCTCTCACACACAGGCAGCGACTGACTGTCTCGGTTGCAGGCTCGGAGGGCTCCGTGCGGTCCTGGGCGTCCAGCCTGAGCCTGGACAGCCAGTCGGACGAGGCGACGGCCGCCGCCGTGGAGTTCATGCGGAAGTACGTGACGGACCTGTTCGGCGCCCCGGGCGACATCTCCCTGGAGCAGAAGGCCAAGTTCGGCCAACTAGCGCAGGTTCGCGAACCCTTTCAATCAATCCACTTTAGTCGACAACATTGAACACTCATCTGGTAAAAATTCAACTAGTACAATCTAGACAAAAATTGACGGAATTTAGGGTCAATTAATTAACGTTAGTTCTCTGAGGGTGCTTAAGGGAACTGACACGGGTTTCAGACCGAGGCAGGCAGGCTGTGGTTCTCGCGCTTCGTGAACGCGCAGCGGGTGCACAACCTGCGGGTCAGCGAGTCCACCTTCTACAGCCTGGTGCAGCACTTCGCCATCGTGCTGTTCGAGTGCGCCGACGCGGACGACTTCGGCCCCTCCAAGTCCCTCATGAACATGTGCTTCACCTTCTACCACGAAGGTGCGACTTCAGGCAATTTAAACGCTCACCGCTAAGTTTAGTAATTTTGTATCAAGAATTATGATCGACTTGTTAACAGTGGACGTGCCGGGGTGCGAGCCGTACAAGGAGTACCTGTCGGTGTACCTGCGCGAGCAGCCCATCTGGCACTCGCTGAGGTTCTGGAACGCCGCGCTGTTCGACGCGCTGCAGTGCGAGCGGCAGCACGCCTGCGTGCCCGCGCTGGACGCGGAGCAGGAGTACCAGGAGAACGTCACCTTCGGCCAGCTGGGGTGAGAACGACACCACCATTATTTTAGGGCGAGTCAATCTTGACTTTTCCCGTAGATTTTTCCTTCTTTTTTCCTTTTTGTTGCCAAAGTGACACAGTTTGCTTCCGTTTTCCAGGACCTTCACCTGCAACATGCACGCGTTCGGGCTGAGCCGCGAGCTGTGCACCGAGTTCCTGCGGAAGCAGTGCGTCATCGCCAACCTCAGACAAGGTGCGCGCTTCAAACACTTTTCACCAATAATTTTCCGAGCGTTTTCCTTCCTTCAATTTTTTTTTCGATCCCGATGCACGTTGCGCTGGAGCGCGCGTCTAATCTGGCCGTGGGTTGTTGCAGACCAGGAGAAAATGCTGCGGGACAATGTAGAGAGGATGTACAGCGAGACTGAGCGTTGGCGATCGCCGTGAGATATGCTGGCTTGGCCTGGCCACCGCATCGGGGTTCAACAAGTACGGAGGCTCAATGAAAAGACTTCATCGCGAATCTCGCACTTCCCCATTTAGGCAGCATTTTTTTAATTTCCCTGCTTCCAGGTGGTCAATACCGCTCTCGGTGTGTACGTGCGTTTTTCAGAGTTTTTCGTCCGCGAGGAACTTAACGAAAAATGCAGTGATCTCCACAGTATTAAATATTTATCAAAACAAACTATTTATTGTACATTCCATGGTTGGAGTATATTTTAAAGGACCGAAAAGGACTGTCAGGGTATACAAAGGAACCAGAATAAAAATTGTGTGTTGGGTTAGATGAGTTGAAAATAGCCTCAATTATAGCGTACACTTACGCCGAAGTTAATGAATGAAAGAAAGTTTTGTTCAATGCGTTTGGATGAGTCTGTTTAATCTACATTCGTGTAAAGACAAGCCACAGAGTGGCAGGCTCCTTTAGCTGTGATGTGATTTACTTGTACGTAGTGAATTACTCGAGCCAAAAACTGGTGTGATTTGTTAGACCGCTAATTTATTTAATTGTACAGAAATTACTAGCATCGCTAAAAAATAAATGGTTTGTCATTACATGGTCCCCTTTTGTTTTCCTACCCCCCAGCATGCCCCCTGGCACACAGTGGCCCAGCAGAAGACAGGTGGAGGCGGCCGTATTGGAAACGGAGGGTGCTCCTGCGGGGATGTTGCGCCGCCCGCCTGGCCCGCAGTTCCGCTGAACGCCGGTAGACAGCGCTGCGACGCGCTCCTTGCGAAGCCCCCTCCCCCCCTCCCCACGGGCGCCCCACCGGCCGGCCGGGGCCCCAGCTGGGCCCGGCGTCGGTCCTGCCCGCCGCCGGCGTCCGCCCCAGCGGGCCCGGCCGGCACTGCCTCCGCGGCCGCAGGAGGCCGAGGTTGTGTCCGCGCCGCTGCAAGTGCCGCTCCCGCCGCGTCCGCGTGCGTCCTGGAAGGAAACCGCCGCTTCCCCACACACCGTCTTGCCCCAACGCGACGCGGTCCTATTCGGTCGATCTGGTTTGGGCGGCGTCGTCGTGTTGTGCGACCGAGACACGGTCTGTGCGTGTGTGTGAGTCAAGTGTCGTTGTGGATTCGCCCTGCCGCCTCCCTGTGGAATTTTTTCCCGCCCGAGGATACGTTTCACCCCGCGACACCGGTGAGTGAGCGTTTGTGAGTGAAACCCGTCCGGGAAGAAGACGTCCGACGCTCTTCGCGATTCGTCGCATCGCGGGAACCGGACAGCGTAACACGCCGCGTGACACCGGCCCATTGTCGGCGGCAGTCAAATGGCGCACACGCCGGTTGGCCCGAGCCATCAGCCCGCCGGCCAATCAGAGTGTTTCGCGCCTTAATTGTCTTCTGCTATGGCCTAGCTGGGACGTCAAGATGGCGGTGCGGGGCAGGCGGGAACTTCGCATAAACCCCGCAGTGGAGATTCTGTGATCAAACACAGGTTTTAAAACCGCTGTCAGGTTCTATTGCCTTTACCATGGGGCAGCCTCGACATTCCGCTTGTCTGGGTGCAGTGGCAGCCGCAGGCATTCACCGTCACATTTTTTTACAAACAGGAATCGTGTTACACCCTTCGCATATAATTTGTCACATCGCGGTTATGCGTAGAAAGTCGATCCGAAATAGTTTTGCCTCCCCGGGTCCAGCAGCGTGTCATCAGCACACCTCGCCGGCATGCTCCGTGCCGCGGCGTCGTCACGACTCCAGGCTAATGGTGTGCTCGGTGGCGCCCCGGAATATCTTGAACCAGATTGACTTTCAACAGGGCCGCTTTTTTCTTCTTTTTTTTTTTACCGGACCGTTACTGACTTGCCTGCGCCGGAGTCGTTCCTTGTCGTTCTTTCGGTTCAGACTTGGACTGGGTTCAAATACAGCCGAATCGTGTTCCTTTTTCTTTCCTCCGCTCCTTTGCTGTCACACTCCTCTGGCAGAGCAGCGCACTTCCAGCGGGTTGCCGTCGTAACCTTCAAATCACGGCCTAGTGCCCCTGCGGCAGGAAAGTTGTCAACCGTTCCGGCGGGGCTGCGGCTTGCCGCCATTTTAATTGCCAAACTAATCAGTTTGTCGCAGCGCTCGCTCGCAGACTGCAGTGCGGACTGCGGGCCGCGCGGTCGCTGCTCGGTGAGACGGACAGGTTGCGGGACCGCGGCAGCGCGGCGGCGTCCTCTGATTGGCTCTCGTTAGGGCAGCCGAAACGCGGGGCAGCCGGGCCGCCTGGCCGCCAGCATTGGCGCCCCGCAAACTGAACGAACGGGGTGCTGCCTGCCTGCTGCCTGCCTGCCCGTCTGTCCGGCCGGCCGCCGCGTCGTGAACGGGGTGCTGCCGGTCTGTCCGTCCGTCCGTCTGGCGCGTCGAGCACGTCAAAGGCGCGTCACGTTTTTGACCGTGAACTCGTTGGGGAATCAGCATGAAATGAAATCTCGCGGTAACTGTACTGCCTTCCTTCCTTGTCCGCGGTGCGGCGCCGCACAGTGGGCCTCGAGTAGCGCCGCCTCGTCGTAAAATGGTTGGGACTCGACCAATTTTCTCTAACGTTTTTGCTGCTTTGACTGTGTCTAAAGTCCGTCCAGTTTAAACCCATAGCCATGGAGTTATGCCACGTCCTTGTTATTTGCTGGAACTCGAGCGCATACAGTTGATTCCTCGTGGTTAGCGGCGGACTTTATTATGCTGCCGAGCTCTCCCGCGGATAGTTATTCGAGAGTCGTTTGTTGCGGGAGCGGGCATTGCGTGGCCGGCCTTCTTACTTTCAAACGGAACTGTCACTTTTCGCTTTTGGACCAGTTTGGTCGTTTCCCAGTGCGTGTTGGCGTGCATATGCGTGCTCCCTCCTTCCCTCCCTTTCTCTCTCTCTCTCTCTCTCTCTCTCTCTCTCTCTCTCTCTCTCTCTCTCTCCCTCTCTCTCTCTCTCTCTCTCTCTCTCTCTCTCTCTCTCTCTCTCTCTCTCTCTCTCTCCCTTTGTGTGTGCATGCGTTCCATTCTTTCGGTTCAGCGCCCGGTGCTCTGGTTCTCATATTTATCATTGGCTTGCGTCAAGGCAGTCCAAGCGGCAGGCCTCCGCGCGCCACGCCTCATGCGTGCCGCGGCCCACAGGCGCTACTGTCTTATGTCCAGCGGCCACCCTTCTGAGAAACGAACTCACTGCTGGCCAGCAGGCCGCCGGCCGCGCGGGGCAGGACGCCGGCGCCTACGAGTCACGTGGCAATTGGCTCGCTGGAGAGGGCATATGAAGCGGCCCGCGGACTCCACTGGAAATGGAAAGTTGAGCGACACGTCACCCTTTCACGGGTCAGACACATCAGTCTGACCGAAAAAGGCTGATACTAAAATATATAACCGTTAAGGAACCATAGTTCCATTCATGACCGAATAAAAGGGCAATACTTAGCCGATTGTCAACGAGTTCATCAGGTAAGTCAGACAGGCTTGCCCGCTAAAATTCAGAAAATAAAAATTGCAGTGGAGAAAGCCAGCCTTCCAATTTCTCCTCCGATTCCCGCGCTGCAAAGTGAAGGGCGGCCACCCTGCTCGGAGGGCCGTGTGGATTGCATGTGTCCCGGAAACGACCGGAGAAACGGTGCAGGCCGGGCACGTTGGCCGTGCCTTACGCTTCTCAATCGGAGGCTGTAATTGTTCTCGTGTGCAGCGCCGCAGTGCTGCGGGCCCAGGAAGCCGTGTCGCATACTGTCCCCAGGCGGGCCTCTCTTCGGTCCATTCCAGCGCACGGCATCGGGTGGCCGGCCCCGTGCCGCGATGCCATCGGGGGTTGGAATCCAGCAGGAGCCTTTCCGCCGGCCACTGTTTCGGGAAGCCCACCGTGCCCCGCTGCAGCGTTTGCAGCTGATCGCGCCGCTATTCGCAGTCTAATGCTGGACCGTTTGAACACTCGGCTGCTTCGATCGCTCGGCGCGCCATTCCATTTGATTTTCAAATGACACCGGACAAAAGAAAGCGCGTGGCTTCCGCAACGAGCGCAGGAACAGTTTCGGCCCAAGTGCTCGGCCGGGGCCCCGCTGGGGCCGACTGGGGTCGCTGGAGGCACTGGAGGCCGTGTTGGAGCACGGTGCGCTGTGGGCTGCTGGGTCCGCGCTCCGACAAGTGGCCCACTTGGAACGCGAGGCGGGCAGAGGCTTGGCAAGGCCGATTAGAGATGACCGCGGCTCCGGAGGGGCTGTGGGGGCTCCACGGCCTGTCCAAATTGATACCGGCCATAAATCCCGGCTCTGCAGGCTGCACCTCGACCTGTGTGGCAAGCCCAGGCAAGCCGGCGCGCTGCAGCGAGGCGTACCGACCCGCACGCAGCATCCAGGCCTGCATCCCAGCTGCTCCCAGCTGATCCCGCCTCTTTGTGGCCTGCTGAATCCCTGAGTAATTTATCAAGTCAAATTGTCACCCGACTGGACGGTTTATTCAATACCCGAGACGTCCCCAGAGCGGATCAGTTTCCCTAAGGATTTGGCAGGCTGCCCGGACCTCCACAACGTGTGTTGCGATACAAGGAATCATGTAGACTTTTAGTCGCTGCCGAGGTCTGTAAGAAATGAAAAGCTTGTATGTTTCCCCGGCTGGCTGCGCTGGCTGGGCATTTCTCTGCATTGTGGCGGGGAAGGAGTTCGCACGCCGTAGTGTGCGCACGCCTTTCCAACGCCAGGGTCGATGGCCCATACGGAACAGTTTTCGGCGGCGATTGTCTCCGTTTGCTCAGCACGAACTGGGAATGCTCTCCGGGAGACATCTTGCAACGAGGTAGAAAGAAAGTGCCCTAGAGGAAAATATCTTCCTAATGTTTTTTCCCTTGAATTCATGGCCAGACTTACAATGCAGCGTCTAAAGTTCCCGTTAAGTGCCTCCTGTGGTTTGCTCCTGCACTTACTCATTTTCTCATAATTCTTAATTCTATGCTGTTTTTAGTGGGTGTATACTGTCAAATAAAATCTTTCCTTGAATCATTCCTAACGAACGGCCGCGCCTTTTTCGATGGGACCACCCTGAGAGCGCGCCGATGATTCAAACGTCTGCCAAACCATGCATGTCGGGGCAGTGCTCCAGCCGAACAGATTTGCATGGAATACAATGTTTCCTCGGTTACAAGGTCCCCCTGATTTATGTTTCGGAACATCCCTGCGGGGGCCGCGTGGGGCGAGGTGGGGTGGGGCGGGGCGGGGCGCCACGGTCCATGGTTAATGCATCGAACGTGTGCCGCTAAGAGTGCATGGTCTGCCGTCACCATGTCCGGCGTCGGACGCTACGTTATTTCTCTATCACTGCACTGTGAAAACAGGGAAGCAGTGGATCACAATAATTTCCATGGTTGGCTGACTAGACTGCGTGACTTCAATTGAGTAGATGCAGACCCCATGGGACTCCAAGGGTTCCAAATCAGCCAAATTAAGAGGTCACTGCCAATGCGCAGGAAGCAATAACTTGCAATCTCCGGGTCGCCTTTTGCCTGTTTCGCTCCGGGGTCGGCGTCTCCAGCCAGCAGTGCGTTCGAAGTGTGCAGGGGATAGCGGGGGCGGCGATATAACTAACCCGATTGTGAGTCTGAGTCACGCGGCAACCGGTACGGGGGGCTGTCTCCGGGGCGCGGCGCTAGGCGGCCGGGGACGCCCCGCACGCGGCCGCCAGGTAGCGGGACGTGCCGTTTGTGTGTTTGTTTCGAACCGCGCCGTGGGTGCGAGAGAGACGGCCTCAGTATTCAGGACACGCCATTGGGCATAAGGCTTCCCTAGTGCGTCAGGACACTGCCGAAGGAGCGCCCCGCCCTTGAGAAATGTCAGGGACGGTTATTGTTTTCTGCGTTTGAATGAGGTTCCAGAAATTAGTGCCAGGACGAAGAAAAAATGGAATTAGCAAAACTAACAAAGTTTCTTCAGCGTAAACCCCCCCCCCCCCAAAAAAAATGAAGCAAATGTTTTGTACTTATATTATGCACATTAATATTTTTTGTCAAAATGAGAAACCAAACAGTTTGGCAACCAATTAGTTTTGCTGAGGCTGCATCAAGATAACACCCTGCTCGCTGTGTTGCTGCCTGTTGAGCACGCCGGAATGCCTGGCCAGTGCCCCGTGGCCCTTGCCACAGTTCTGCCACTGCAGCCTGGCTTTGATTTCTTCCGCCAGGGTATTAGGCCGATGTCGTTTTCTCCCTTCGGTTTTAGGGCACGCAGGCATTACCTTTCCTTTTGTTCGACCTTCCCTTCGCCGTCACCGCAGCCCCGCCCTAAGCCCTAGGCCAGGTCCGCACTCTGTCAAGAAGGATTGTCGCTCTGTGACAAAATAGTGGATAACCCATCTCTGTGTTGGTGCGGCGCAGGTAACGTTCCTGGCGCTGGAGTGTCTGTCGGTTAGGTGGGCGTGGCGGCCACCGGGATGTCTGCCTCATTGTTTACGATCAGCTGGAACCATTCATGAAGTTTTATGCCCCGCGTACAAACGCTGCTGCGGTGGGGCAATACAAGTGTTGCGCACTTCGTTACAGGTGTTGTTTGCGCCGACCCCGCCGACACACGCGCCGCGGCGATCAACCGCCAAGGCGTCAAGGGGTTCCCGAGGGGGCTCCGCGAGGGCAACGGAGAAACTAGAAAAGATACAGGAAGAACTCCCTAACACAATCCCAAATTTTAAGAATAGATTATAGCACTCTTTGAGCTGTCGAAATTTTTTGAAAAAATTGTAGCAACGCAAACGGGTAGAGAGGAGGGGGGGGGGGAGGCTCGAGGACCTCATACACCTGCCGCATTCGAACGCCGCGGCCAAGACAAAGCAGACCGTTAGGAGGATGAGAGTGAAATTTTTCCGACCTGCTCTTCGGAACACTGGAAGCCCCCCTCGGCACGTCACTGCAAGGGCCTCTACTTTCACGGGTCGTTTGCCGCTTTGCCGCCCGCGGTGCACGTTGATGAAAATGAAAATTGATTCCTCGGCGCGCCGCTCGGGGCGCCGCCTGTCTACCGGTGGCGGGGCCGCGGACAAAAACCAAGAGTGATTCTCTCTCTCTCTCTCTCTCTCTCTCTCTCTCTCTCTCTCTCTCTCTCTCTCTCTCTCTCTCTCTCTCTCTCTCTCTCTCTCTCTCTCTCTCAGGCCAGGTAGTGGTAGTGCCACCCACTTCACCGTTTTATTTTTCGAGTCTTCCTGGAAAGTCGAACTCCTTCGTCTCTTTTCCGGGCAAACAGTCTCTGCGGTGCTCGCGGCGGACAGTGTTGCAACGCACTTCGTATCGGTTTAATGAGGGCGGCACGCCTCCGCCGTCGATCTGTCTCTCTCGGCGGGGCGGGGCGGGGCGGGGCGGGGGTCACCGGGTGCCACACGACGACGCGGCCTCTCGCCGGCCCCTTTCCCGCAGGAAGGCTGGAAGGAAAGCTCTCTGCTCAATTAATTACCGCGCGGCGTCGCGACGGCTTGGCGATGCCGGCGACGTCCCTCAGCGCAGCGTCGCGACGCCCGGCATCGCACGGCCGGGCCGCGGGCAGAGGCCGAGGAGAGGTTAATTAATTTCGAACCACGCGCTCCCTTTCTCGGTGGACTTCTGCGCCAGTGTTTGCATTACCGACTTTTTCTGTCGCGCGCTCGTGTGTGTGTGTGTGTGTGAGTGGGAGTAAAGAACCGTTAGTGTGTACGTGTGTTAGTGTCGTGAAGAGCGAGTGAGCTTTCGTGTGTGTTTTTGTGTGTCGCGCGCGCTTGCACTTTTTCCAAGTGGTGGGGTGGCTTCACAATGCAACAAGTGCAGTAACAGCAAAAAGGGGCAGCGACTGCACACAGGCGGCCGCTGACAGAGTTGTAAAACCACGGCAGAACACTCCCACACAGCCACACACGCACGCGCACTGTCAACGCACGCACGCACACACTAAAAAAAACCACACACATACACACACATGCGCAATGTGCGGGGCGCCGCGTCGGGCACCGATTTCTTCTTCTTTCTTTTGATGCTTTTCTTTCCATAGTAGTTTTCCCAGCGGGTCCTCCACCGCCGTGCCACGGCGTGCCCGCAGAGGCGAGGCGCACGGCGTGGGGATGCGCCCCGCACAGGCCTGGATGCTGCAGTGGCATCTTGCCTCGGGCCGCCGCCCGGCCGGGGAGTCCTGCTCGCAGAAAATGCTAATTGCGGGAAAACAGGATCACCGCAGACGGAGCCTGGAGGAGCCTGGAGGAGCCTGGAGGAGCCTGGAGGAGCCTGGAGACTGCAGGCCCTGGAGGGGGCTGGTGAGAGACCGCGACGCGCGATGCCCGTGCGAAGCTCTGCCAAGCTCCTCCGAGGTATGTCCGCTGCTAAGGCGTATGGGAACGCGGGGCGGGCGCGGCGCCCTGGCCTGGCCTGGCCTGGCCACCATTGGCGGCAAACCCAGCCCATCCGGTCCTCACGCTCTCCCTAATTCTCTGACAATAATTTAACGAGTGGACAATAGAGAGTCTTTTTTTCCCCGCCTCTGAGTGTGTGTGTGTGTGTGTGTGTAGGCGTGTGAGGCGTGTGTTTGTGTACTGTTCTCGCCACGCGTCATCACATTTACATGGGATTTGAATAATTTTTTTGTCAGGTGTATCGTGAACTTGAAGCATTTTTATGTGTGTACGGAGGCAAGCAAAGGCGACAGCACCTTGTGCGGTGCCACTTAATTAATATTCGGACGCTTTTCATTAATCCGTCCTCCTCCTTCGCCCCCGCAGCAAAGAAAGCACAGTACTAAATGTGAACGGTGGTCCCTTGCCTTGTTGGCGGCTGAAAGTGATACTAATGACTCACTCGACACCCCGAGCCAGGCGGCCGGGCGTCGCGCGCCAAGGGTCGTAGAGTCGCACGCATGGCTTTACAACTTTACAATGTGAAAGTGGCGGCTGGCGGTCCCGACCCGACCCGCGCCGATCCCACAATGGACCGGCCGGCTGACCCACATATCGCTTGGCCCGTCCTGGCGCGGCCGTGTGGCGTCCTGGATGTGGCCAAACGTCTCTGGACGCCCCCGTGCACGCCGCGTTCGGTTCGGCCCTCTGGCCGCTTCGGCTGGTGCGTTCGGGTTCGCCGTCGGGTTCGGGCCGCCGGACGTCGGAACTTCGGGACGCGGGGTCAGGGTCAGGGCCGGGCGACGAAGGTAGGTCAAGCAGGCAGGCAGGCAGGCATGGCGGGTTGAATGTGTCGATGCGGGCGTGCGGTAACGGTGGCCGATGCACGCAAAGCCGACATGTCATCGGAGCGCTGCACATCTCGCCAGGTAGACGCCATGCGTCAAAAGGCTGAAGGGGTTCCAGAAAAATACCCTGAAAAAAAAATGAGTTCTTAATCTGAGAAAATTTGCATCACTATGCTGGATTGCTCTCGGATTATCTGAGTGATGCAAATTTTCTCAGATTAAGAACTAATTTTTCATTTCAGGGTACACTGACCCGACCGAGAGGTTTTGCCAATTTTTTGGACGAGGTTTTTCGATTCCCTTATTTTCTGGAAACTTCATCATTTTGTGGTCCTGCTATACGGATGGAGTCCGCAGTGTGGAACGGTGATCCACATACGCCACCGCACCCTAAGGGGTCCTGCACAGGGTCTATTGCGGAGGGTCCTCAACAGGGTCCGGTCGAGAGCAACAGTGCAGCACACACCGCCGTGCTCTCTGCTTCTGCCGCTGTTTCTGCGCATGCTACCGCTGCTGCTGCTACTGCCGCGCCGGCGGCGGCTGCTAGGAGCCACCAAGAATGTAGCCCGTCCGGATTCCCGTTGTGGGTCCGGTGCGGTTGGCCAGACAACCGCAGCGGCGACCGCAGCCGCGACCGCAGCAGCTCTGCATGCTGTGCCGGTGCCGCGATACGGCCCATTGTTTTATTGTCTTAAACTCGCGAAACCGAACGGGCAGCTACAACTTGTTTGGCTCCCAAGGGACGTCCGGCGCGCGCCTCGCCTGCGCTGCCCTTGACCCTTGCCTTCTTGCTGTGCCCGCTCTTCGACCACTGCCTTGGAAGAAAGCGCATTTCTGCTTGCTTTCATGGCCAATATTTACTCCCATTTCCGAAAAGATTAATAAATGCGAGCCTGAGGTTTATCGCCGTGCGAATCTTACCGGCTGGCCGATCAAACGGCCCAGCTCAGCATGGCATGCAGCAGTGCTCTGCACTGGACCGAAAAACGGAACAGTTTGTCGTTACACGGGCCGCCCTGACCATTACCTTCTTGCCCGCTTCGTGTACATGCATTATGCATGCTGTTGTCTCCCCCCCCCCCATCTCCCCCTACTCCGGTGCTTCTCAGAGACAGGCAACCCATTGGCCGTGGCGATGCTGCGCCGTGCGGGTAGGCAGCCCAACCGACTGGAGAGAGCGGCTCGCGAGGCCGTGCGGAGCTACCCCGCGCTGTGGCGCTGGTGTGGGGATATACTCCGTCCGAGCAGGGACTCAACGTCCGCGTAGGAAGGGTGGCCTACGCTTGTGTGGCTATAGGACTTGAATTTCTGTTTGTCTTGATCGTTTCATATTCTCCTAGATTTGCTAGGGATTTCGCTGCTTCGTAAATTTGCGAAGGAATGTCTTCGCGATTGTGAAACTTTTGTTTCTATTACCAAGTCATTCCGTCATTATTGCTTCTGTGTTTTCGCAATTTTTGTCAACTTTGCATGATGGAACCTGTCACGACGGTTCCGTTTTCCCGCCTGCCGTGTAGACCGCTTTCCTGTTGCTTCCCGCCGTAACGTCTTCGGATAGATCGACAGGCAGACAGACTGCCAATTGACAAGTCCACCTGTGGGACACCGAAATAAAAAAAAAATAAAGTCATTAAAGTCGACAGCTTTTGCCTGTATGGTGACAGCGAGAGTGGAACCGACCCGTTGACCGGTCGGAGGACGCGCCACCATGCCTTGAGGTTATAGCAGTGGGACTCGCCCAAGGATTTCACGATTTCTTAATTGTGTTCAAAGACCCAACTTTCAAAAAAAGAAATAAAAAAATAAAAAAATAAAAGAATAAAAAAATAATATAAAAATACAAAAAAAATTATCCGGTTATTTTTTTTTAAATTCCTCATTTCCACTTGATTGGAACCCCTTAGGGGCACTCCATGAACAACGACCTCCTTAAAAGCAGCCGAAGCCGTGCATGTAATAGAAATGTTACCGGTGCAATTATGCATAGCGCCTGTAATTGATGCTGTCCGTGCCTCCGCCCGTCGCCCTGTCTGGGTTCCGGTTCTGCGATGGTCAACGGCCGGCTGGTGAGGAAGGCCCGGCCGACCGGCGGGATGCCACCCGACCCGTGGGAGACGAGGGGGAGGGGGGGGGGACGCGGTCAGTGCAGTGAGAGTGGACGGACAGTCCCATTCCCCCTCCCCTCCCACCCCGCCGCAGTCTGTGAAGGAGTGTGGGGACGCCCAGAGGCTTGTCCAAAGGTCACAGCCGGGCGCGTCCGTCTCTTTCGCGTACTTTGGGGGAAATCGCCCAAGGCGCTGTGCGCTGCGCGCATGGAGCCGTGCCGTGCCCCGAGCGGAGGAAAGGACTGCGGAGTCGTTCCATTGAGAATGGTTGGATTTTGAGAGGGACCGCCTGGAGGGCAGGCAGTCCCGCCGAACGCGCCTGTCTGGAGCACTGGGAGGTTGCCCACGCCGCAGGGGCCCACCTGGAGGCCCGCCTGGAGGCCCGCCTGGAGGCCCGCCTGGAGGCCCGCCTGGAGGCCCGCCTGGAGGCCCGCCTGGAGGCCCGCCTGGAGGCCCGCCTGGAGGCCCGCCTGGAGGCCCGCCTGGAGGCCCGCCTGGAGGCCCGCCTGGAGGCCCGCCTGGAGGCCCGCCTGGAGGCCCGCCTGGAGGCCCGCCTGGAGGCCCGCCTGGAGGCCGGCAGAGCCTGGCTGGACACACAAACCCGACGGGGCGCCCAATCTGAATGTTTGCACTTCGCCCTCTCACAAATACGCCCCGCAAGCGGAGGCGTGTCGCAAGGGTTGCTGCCAGCGACCACCCAGGGAGTCACTGTTTCGAGTTCAAACCTCCCGGTCGGCGGGAGGGCGGCTAAACTTTGGACGAGGAAAAAAGTGTTTGAAAATAAAAGCCGCCATTGCGTCGTCGTCGTCCGTCCGTTTGAGTCGGAAGCAGTTGTTGCCGTGTTATTACTGAGATGCAACTGGGCCGCTGCCGCCGTGGCTTCCGGGCACTGGAGGCTGCTGGAGGCTGCTGCAGGCGGCTGCAGGCGCGCGTCGGTGACGTCTGGCCGTCGGTCGGATGCTCGCGAGGACACGAAGCAGCGCCTGTCGACGGAGTCGCGTAACGGCTGTCCGGCCGCCGCTGCTCCAGCCGGCCTCCTTGTTGTCGAATCCTCCATGGCGTTACATTTCGGACACGAAGGCACTGTCGGGGACGTCAACGTCGCGCCGGACGCGTTACGTGCCAACGCTGGGCGCGTTAATGACAGGTCGTGCAGTGTGCGTGTGTGTGAACGTGTGCGTGTGTGTGGGTTGGCAGGTCTCGTCCTTAGGGCGCCCCCCAAGGGGCTCCTCTTGCGACGTTCGCGTTTGGCCCAGATTCAAATACACGCCGTGCTGCAACTACGCACCGCCCCGAAGTGCACTGCAATGTCTTTGGCAAGATCTATTCGGCGTCCGTTGCCAAAAATCAATTTTTGAAGGCCAATTTGTTTGGCAATTTGGCGTTTATTTTGTTTGGAGTTGGGATATCTTAGATACAGGAGACATTGTGCAGAAAAATAAGGATGATGATTTCGAATTTCACACTTGTGCAAACGTTTCAGAATATTGATATCCGTGTAGAAGTATTACGGCTGAGCGTGAAATACGAGACGAGGTGCATTAAAATGTCCACACCAGATTGTGTATTGGCAGTCAATAATGTGCGGGAACCATACAGATCCTGCTTCAGGCCCAATTTTTCTGTAAAAAAAAAAAAAAAAAAAAGATTTTTGATAAAGGCTTAAAATGTGATAAGGAACGGCTTCTCTGGCGGTGGGCCTCGGCTGTACCCACTTCTGCCGAGCGTCGCGGTGCCGCACCGTGTTGATGAATGGTGCGGCACTTTGTAAACGATGAGTTGCGTCGAGGTGGGGCGTGGCGGGGCGCGGCGGGGCGCGGCGGGGCGCGGCGGCCCCCACTGGGGTTCGAGCTCTCTCCCGTGCTGTTTTGACGCTTCCTTCCTGCTCGGTCTTTAGTAAGTCTGAGTAAGCGTCCTGGGCGACGTCCTGGGCGACGTCTTGGGCGACGTCCTGGGCGACGTCCTGGGCGACGTCCTGGGCGACGTCCTGGACGGCGTCCTGGTAGTCGATAAGGACGAGGTCCGCGTCCTCACCTGCAGGAGACTGACGACACACTGTTGGTCGATGGCCGTTCGCCGGCTCGTCCGATTCAATGAACTAACAATCGTTCGCGAAGAAGAGCGAACGAGGTTGGGGAATTATTCCAAGTAATAAACGTTCTACCAACGAGCCTTCGGTGTAGTACGAGCTGGCTAGGCGCCGGGGATTGCCCGGTCAAGTAGCTGTGTCGTACACTGTGTGTGTTTGTGTGTGTGTGTGTGTGTGTGTGTGTGTGTGTGTGAGGGGGTGGGGTGGCAACACTCCTGTCGCGACAACGGCCGTCCGAGACAGTCAGAGACAGCGGCGGCAACCGCTTTTACCGGAGGTGGGTGGGAGAGGGGGGGGGGGGGAGGAAGAAGAAAGCGATGGAGGATGTAAAGCAGGTGTCGCTGGCCGGCAAGGTCGGCAGCTCGTGTCGCGTGGAACGGGAAGTGGGGGGGGGGGGGGAGGGTGGCAGCAGGAGCAGGCCAGGCTGCTGGGTTCTGCGACTCTGAATTCACGCGGGCAGATGCGTCCTTACGCAACGACCGGACAGTGGTCAGGAAAGGCGGGCCCGGCGAGGAGGACTTTCTTCGGCATGACATATAGGACTGCACGGGATGGGCTGCCGCCTTGGTCCTTCCCTACACACTGGCAAACAAATAAATTATGGAATCGCGGCGCCGCGCGTGTGCGTGTGGTGTCTGTCTCGAGACGGCAATGTCCGGCTGACGGGGGTTCCTTCCTCTCAGGGGTCCAGTGGGCGACGAATGAAATGCTAATAATTGCATTCACATACATGCTCAATCTCTCTCTCTCTCTCTCTCTCTCTCTCTCTCTCTCTCTCTCTCTCTCTCTCTCTCTCTCTCTCTCTCACACACACACACACACACACACACACACACACACACAAACGCGCACAATCAGAAACATTTACGCCGCTATTGAGGAATTTCTCCTCCTGCGCGTGACTGCACTGCGGATGCGCGCGCCTCGTGTTCGCCGCTTATCGCCGCTAGGAAGGCACGGAGCCCCCTTGCATGCTAACTATTGCGAATTTCGGATCAGAATTAATTTAAAATACGGACGGGGCTGAACCGAGTCAAATTACTCCGTATCTTCCATCTAATGTCTACTTTTATACAAACTAGGCCTTGCTGGCCAGAGCGCTTGCCGTATGGGAAACGCAACGGTGGATCCGCTCCTGCGTTCGATGAAGACCGTATGGAAAGTGGCTTCGGCGTAATCTGGCCCGCTGCGCGGGGTGTGCCGTGCCGCCTCGTTTATTTGCTAAAAAGCCCAGTTCGGCTAATGGATGGGACGCTCGGCTTGCCGTGGCGCAACGACGGCAACAAGGGCTTTCGGATATTAAAAAGCCAAGGCTTGATTTCGCCACCACAGCGCGGCACAGTGGCAGGGCACGGCACGGCCTGCATTAAGCCGAGGAAAGAAAGACGTCAAATAAATGAAGAGGCGCCGACCGCGGGGGGTCTTCCAGTGCCCCGCGGACTGCTGTGTAACGCGCGGCCCACGACGTGTCCTTCGCGGCAAAAAATAGTGACTCCGTTGTGGCAACCAGCATCTCAATTACACAAAAACGGAATGAATGGTCAGCACGCTCAAGCTGTTCCCCAAATGCTGTGCGTTTTGCGGCCGCGCGAAGTGTTTGTTGGATGAGTTTACTCATCATGCTCCCGCACTCAACTTCAACGATATTTTCAGGGTCCGTTGGGACTGTAGTGTCATCAGAGAATAAAATCGCCCCTTCGTTTCTTTTAAAATTAATTCTTTTTGAGCCCAGTAAATATGTTTTGAAACGGCCAAAATATTTTTCGACTTTTAAGGGGATCAGAATAATTTTTTTTTCGGGAGCGGTGCGCTGGGTCCAAGGGAGAGGCAAGGCGCATGAGACTGCGCCGTTTAGCACGTTACGGTTTCCTCTCGCCCGCGGCTGCTTTTGTTGTTGTTGCTGCTGTTGTTGTTGTTACGGAGTAGGGCGTGTGAGCTTCCTCTTTATCTAGTGTTATGTCAGTGGCAGCGAGTCGTTTTGCGGGGTCAACCTGCAGCAGATGCAAGGTGCAGGCAAGGTGCCGCTCGCCCTGCCTCGGCTTTCCCTTCGGGTGTCGTCGTGTGGGGTCGCGTGTTTACAGGCACTGAGTGATGCATAAACATTGCACAAGAGAGACCTCTTAAAAAAAAAACAAAAAAAAACTTCCTTGCTCTGGGGCACGTACTCATGGTCCCGTTTGGGCTTCGGCGGTCGCAGTGCGCCTTTCTTTCCTCTGAACACCCAGCAGAAAACAAATTATCCAGTTTTGAATCAACCGTGACAAATTGTATTGCGAAAACTGTTTAGGAGTCAAGCCTCATCCGTTAGTTTGATCGCCGGTGAGGACGTGGCATCGGCCATCAACAACCTCTGGCACCCACGATTTTCATTCGCGGACGCACCACCTCCAAAACGCTTCCCTCCTGCTTATGTTTCATCGGCCGGTGGCGTGGTGTAGTGTTAATTTTTATTGCGAAATGAAGCCATCTCTGGACGGGTGATTCTCGCGGCCGTTTCATGGCGCTATCAGGCGGGGCATTTTTAAGGATTGCTTTGCGGCCTGGCTCCCTCCTGGGCATTGGATAAATGTTTTGAGGTTTTTAATGCGGTTTGCGAGTCCTTTCACTGTCGGTGGACGAGGGCTCCGGGGAAAACGGAGCCGCGCTGCGATATCTCACTTCAGAAAGAAGACACAATCTCGCTCGGCTCGCGCCTCAATAAAACGAAATGAAATAAAAAAGCAGACGACGCGCCGCCGCCAGGAAGCGCGGGATCCTCCCGAAAACTTTCTTTCGGACCCCGGTTCACGGACGGGTCAGCTCCCGCGGCAGAATCTGTGTTATTTATGGGCGAGTTTGGGCAATTAATGGCGGTTTTTAGGCGAGGTGTAACGGAGATTCAAGGATTATCCCATCGGGTCGTTGCCTTGGGTGGAGATCGGCGCGCCATGGCCGACGATGATTAGCAGAAACAGTGCGCGCTGATCGTGCTTCTTGCCCGACCTGGAGACCTCGACGCAAGCGAGCCACCCACGAAAGCCATATACTCAATGGTTATTAGCGAAACAAAACATTTGTATACCTCGGTACCCCACAACAGTAAACGAATAACAGGACGAAACTGATTTATAATTTGAGACGTTAAAAACACCGTTTTTCGCCTTGTGTCGCAGCCCGGTGGACACACTGACCGACCTCCACTCGTGCGGACCGCGACACCCAAATGAGCCGGAAGGAAAAGGAAAGCGAATGAGCGATGGAACGAACCGGTGAATGAATGCATGCGGTGAAAATGCAGAATGCATGCATGCATAATGAGTGAGCGGTCAAGGATGGAGTGTTGGAAGCGATAGCCATGCTGTGGGGACAAATCATTCGTATGCAGCACCAACAACGCTGTTGTCTTAACACTTTTCAGCAGTTATGCGAAATCCCAATTATAACGGAAAACCATTTTAAGTACTTCAAGAACACGTAAGGCACGAAATATTTATTTAGCCACACAGAGGATTATTACTTCATACACTGCTAGGCATTTTCATCGCAGCCTAATTTCGCAAAGCTTTCCCACAACATGCGATTTTATTGTGCATGCTAGTGTGTAGCGCGCCTTGCTGGCGTGCGGGCCGCTTGCAGTGGACGCCCCATTGGACGCCCCTTGCGGTGCGTGGAGGTCGTGGGCCGCTCGGACGTCAAGTGTAACCCCAATGACGCGTGCTCAGCGTTAGCCGGCACGCGCGGCGCTTGATCCGCGGCTAAACACCTGATCCTTCCCCCCTCCCGCCGTCGCCCCCACCAGGACGCCCCTCCCTCCCGGCGGCGGCCGGCGCTGCGCTGCGACGCCAGACGTCTTTGCCGGCGTCCGCGGCGAAAGCACCGCGCCTCCCCGTCGAAGCGAAGCGGCCCGCGAGCCGCGCAGCGCCAGCGTGCGCCCCGCGTGTGACACGCGTGCGTGCGTGTGAGTGTGTCTGTGTGTTGGTGCCAAGTGAGTGTGAGTGAGGCATGCCTTGTGTGGCCCAGTGGTGATCCCCGCGCGGGATCCAAGTGTGTGCGTGTTCAGGATGCCGTCGTACAAGATGAACTCTGGATTATCCGTGCTCAAGAAGCCCTTCTCCTGGAAGTTTGGATACCCGCGCTTCCAGAAGAAGGTGAAGGTCCATTTTTCTGGAGGTGAGGCCCGGCACTGCTGTGACGCGGCGCTGTGACGCGGCGCCTTGACGGCGAAAGTGTCGCGGAGGTGACGAGTTGACCGCGGCGGCGGGGCACAGTGGGCCGGGCGTCGTCCAGCACACTTTGTCGGCGTCGCGACGCGCCGACAGGCCGCCACGCAAATTGGGATGAGGGAGGCTGTGAAAGTTGTTCGTTTGTTGTCCGCCCGGCCACGCGTCCGTCGCGTGTCCGTCGCACGACCGTCGCACGTGCGGCAGGAAGAGGGTTGCTTCATTTGGAGAGCGAGACAAAGTGTCGAGGGGGGATGGGTGCCTTGAGTGTGTGCAAGTAGTTGGTTAAAAAACAAAACTTTTTTTTTTTTTTTTTTTTTTTGGTGGCTTGAGTGTACAATATTTATAGTCGCAAAGCTATGCGTTTCTGATCAGAAACCTTTAAATTCGTACAAATTTTTCGCGCTGAAAATGCGCGAAAAGTCGGTCGGACCCCCGGCCGCTGCACGAGCTGGCGTTGCTGGCGTGCGTGGGGCTCTTATCGGATGGCAGAGGGCGGAGGGAAGCGCTGTATGCACGATCTGCAGATGGAACGAGACGCTGGGCTGCGCGATGCACCCGGCCTGCGGGGTTACCTGCGTCATTGTTGCATGAGAACGCCGCGGACGCCGCGGCCTGGCCTAGCCAGCGAGCGATATGGAGTCCAAACAAGACTCGCTGCTAATAATTCATCATCGCGATTAGAAGCCGAGCGATTCTCACGGCTGTTTTTTGCCGCGCGAGGCGAACACGACGGCACGAGTCGTTTTCCTGCCCGTCTCGTGGCACTGCTGGCCGCTTTTCGGCGAAATAATTAGAAAGTGAATAACAAGCTGCAATTCGTCTTTCGTTTTTTTAATTTTTTTTTTATTTCAAGTTGGAAGATGGCGAACTGTTTCCAGCGCTCTCGCTGCCGGGCTGCGGCGCTGGCGGCTGTCACGCCGTGTTTCGAGCAACACGCGCTCCTTTTGGTGCACCGGGTCGTATTTCCCCGGGTCGGGTCGGGCCGGGGTTCGAATACCGGCAGTGTCGTTTCAGCCCGGTACCCGAAGGCGGACGCGATCTTCCGTCTGTGGGAGGCGCTGCGGAGTGACGCGGCCGCTTTAAAAGTCGCTTTGTGACATTTTGTGCGCCAACGCCACTGGCGATGTGCTCCACTTTCAGACCGTCTGTGTTCCGCCGCCAGGTGTCGCCTTTTGTTGGGAAGGTTCGGTTGCTTTTGCTTTGCGAATTTGGCGTTGTGTTGGCACCGCCAAAGCGACTCCACGATTTTTTTTTTTTTTTTTTTTTTAAAATTCCGGTTTGCAAATTTTAATGCACTGGAAGCTTGATTATGTCGATACAAGTATGCACACATTGTGATGCAAACATGAACCCATTTTGACACAAACATGCACCCATTTTGAAACAAATATGTACCCCATTCGATACAATTATGTGCCCATTTTGATTTGCGTGTGTTCTACGCTTCACAGTTTGACAGATTCGCCTACACCCACAAAAATTAGTTCTCGGAACGAGAGCAATATTCTCGGAACGAGAGCATTTTGCTCTCAATCGAAACAAGAGCAATTTATACATCAATACGAGAGCAATTTGCTCTCAGAAAATTCGATACCGAGTTGTACTCGCTTCAAGCGCAATGTTACTCGGTTCTAGCGCAATGTTCTTGATTGCGAGATCCATATTCTTGGTACGAGATCAAAATGTACTCAATTGCTTCTCCGAAAGACGCATGTTCTACTCTCGCCTTTTTTGTTCTCGTTTCCTGCAGAATAATCGCACCATATTTTTTGAGAACATGTTCTCGAAGTACTTGAGAACGTTAATGTTCTCGAGCTTCAGTCGATGGGATTGGCTGGCTAAGTCACGTGACATATGGATCCAAGTGTAAATTTTAGTGGTCAAAACGGGACGTACCCCGACGGGTTTAGAACCCACGCTTGCAATGTAGAGACACAGCGTCTTTGACCACGCGGCTATCACGCCTTTTCTGAGCGTCCCTCATTGCTGACCGCACATGAGAAGCCACCACCTGCCAGCCGGGCTGTCTCCTCATGCGAACTCGTTCCGGAAGCAGCCACCGCTCGCCGGCCCGGGCTAACTTCAACGCGCCCGAAGTGACAGAGGTTCGACGCTCGCAGGGAGTAATTTTTTTTTACCAAAATGTTAATTAAGTGTACGCAATGAGAGGTCACGGTCGCAGGATGTCATTACTATCGTGTTTTTGGGATTTGTGTAGTCAGGAAGCCGTCAAAACGGCAGGCTCTGCCTGGTGTCGTCCCACAGCTTGGCCGGCTCGGCCCGACTGACCAGCGTTGCGACATCTTCGAAACGGCAGCAAATCTGGTCCGTCAAATGTGCCCCACTCCTCATGGCCCACTTCGTAGCGCAGTCGATAGAGGCAGTGATCTCAGATTCACAGGCGGAAGGTTCGATTCCTGGAGGAGTCATTTTGGGTGTTAACATGAATAAGTTTGATCATACATCAAGAACATACGGACGGAGAAAACTAAACTAAATCCGAGTAGCAAATGTTCTCGGCTAAGCTGAGAGCATTATGCTCTAGCTCTGAGAACATAAATCGAGAACACAAAATTGAGAAATGTTCTAATCTCAATCCGAGAAATGATTTCTGTGGGTGTATATCGAGGTCGACGGTGAGATTTCCTTGCTTCCTTCCGGGCGCTCGTTATGTTTTTATGACCGCTCCTCTTCACTGGGGCGCTGCACTACATTACACTGCAGGCCGGGGAAGACCGGACAGGGAAGTCCCAGGGACTAACGAAGTCTTCGGCGGGCTGCCGCGGTGGTCCTGCCGTCGCTTCTCCCGCTGGGAGTCGTCCCGTGCCTGTCCTGAACGCACTGCCGGGATGTCCTTGAGGGGACACTAGTTCCATTACCATCTCCCGCTGCTGGTGCAACGCGTGCAATGCCCTACCGCACGCACTCACACAGACACACACACACACACACACACACACACACACACATACACACACACACACACTCACACTGGCGCATGCACGGACGGGGCCAGGTACGGGATTGCGGGCCGCTTCCCCCGGCTGCGGAGGAAGTGGCCACGAGAACTGCTCTGGGGCCTCCGGCTGAGCGCCCGATGTTGCTTCCCGGCAGTCTGTCGGCGAGGAGTGTTCTGCCTCCCACGGTGGTCAAAGAAACACCAAAACTGGATCATCATATTATTAAAATTTTATTTTTCGATAATTTTCTTATTTTGATTTTTTACAAAATTTCCATATGTAAAGGTTGAAAAAAAAGCTGACAGTGCTAAAAGAAAGAATCTGTACGTTTTAGAAGAGCTTCAAGTTTAAAAGAACCGTTAAAAATCTAATATAAATTACAAAATACATTTTTTTTGCCGATTGCATACTGGTACCGTCCAAAATAACGGCGAACAAGGGTACGGCCAACGTGTAGTGTTTCCTGCCTTTTTCGGCAAATGAGGCTGTGTTGGGATGGGGGCGGCCTCTCCCCGGCCGAGTGCCCGAACTAAGGTCCGGCCTGCAGGCCGCAGGGCCTCGAAGCCCTCGGGCCCGTGAAGGATGCGCAAGGTTAGCGGTCACTGCGCGCCGCGTTGCGCCTCGTGTTACGCTGGAGCAACAAGTGCAGCTACGCTCCGGCGCCTCCGGCCGGGCCTCCAGCAACGCGCTGCTCGCATCATTATTATGGAGTCCGTACCGCCTAGCTGCTTTTGTTTTTGTTTTGTCGTCGGTCGGCCTCGAATAATGGTCGCACCAAGCACACTCACACACACACACACAATCACACACGCACACCGTGCTGCTGGACGATTCCAGTTTAACTCTCACTGGAGCGCCATTAAGACATATATAGTGTCCCGCGCGCCACGAGTCAATGAGCGACCTGGTTGTCTCAACGGGTCCAGCTTTCCCGCTGCCGCTGCGCAGCACGTGGTCCGACTAGCAGCGGCTGGAAAACCTTGTCGTGGCGGGGCGTGGCGGGGCGTGGCGGGGGAGAGAGAGAGAGAGAGAGAGAGAGAGAGAGAGAGAGAGAGAGAGAGAGAGAGAGAGAGAGAGAGAGAGAGAGATCTTCCTTCCCCGTGGCGGATAGGACCTCACACGGTCATCTGGTTTGCGCTTCCCTCAAGGTCCGCCAGCTTGCGCTTCGGCCTGACCCGCCCAGCAGAGTTCGTGGTTCGCTGACCTTCACTTATGACTCTTTTTGGGATTTGCTCCGCGTTCTGCTGGTTCCGCGCTCCTCTGCGTTTTTGCTGACTCGAGAAGTTAGTTTGATACACGAGTCACGAAAATAGCGGCGTGGCTTTTGACGTGGTTCTTGGTCGGGGCCCGGATCCTGGCACACTTCATGACGTGTATTGCTTTTCGAAGCATTCTAGGTCAGACGTGTCTTTTTTTCCGACTTGAAAGTGCGGCTCGGCACTGCTATACTTGTATTATTTACCTCGTAATTTGCTGCTCAACCGGGCGATTACGCGCTGCACACACACATACACATTTATATGTGAAAGAAGACTTTGTGGTTGCAGGGCAAGCTAGCCTCCCATTGCTCTAATTAAATTCTAGCGCTAGCGCTCCATATAAAAAACGCTTTTACACACACACACACACACACACACACCCACAGCGACTTATCCTTGAGAGAAAGCAGCGCAAGGCCGTGTGGCTTGAATCAATTTCGGCTGGATAGACGAGGAGGGACAACGGAAAGCCGCAAGGAGCGTTGGTAGAGTAAAATAAAAAGGGTCGTGCCTTTCTTTCTACACGTCAAAAAATCGCTACTTTTTTTTTGGATTTGTTTTGACAACGAAGCACGCGCTCGTCAAGAGACATGTACCCCTAGCCCACGAACGAACCTTGGCCTTACTGTAACGGCCCGAGCGGACGGACGAGGCGTGGCGGGGGGTGGGGTGGGGGGAACACAGGCATAGGCAGGGCGCGGAAGTGAATTGCTCCAGAACTTGAAAGGAAACACCTCTGGCGGTGAGAAAACGCGGTGTCGTGAAACAGTAGTCGTTGAAGCTGTTACCAACTTCATGACCCGCAGCGCCGCGCGCCGTGCGCCCTGCCGAGCAGAGGAAGGACGTGTCGGCGCGAGTCGTCGAAGTCCCACACTTCCTTCTTAGAGACTTTCTTGTGGCTCGGCGCCCGCTAAGAGAATGATTCGAACACTGCGGTCTCGGGACAATCCCCGCCGGCACGGATTCGGACCTGTCCGAATTGTTTTTCCAGTGCTGACGTCAAAAGACTCTTGAACGTCTAACCCAGCGGGTCGGAGCGTCGTCAGGGGGGGCGCTATGAAGCAAAACTTTGAAGCATGACGCCTGCGTGTGGCCACCACGGTAGTGCACCACGGCCCAGAAAGCACGGCGACAGTGACCTAGCGCCGCTGTGCCATTAGCGTGGCCGCGCGTCGGAACGCCGCACCGGCAACACCTCGTGGCCAAGAAGCGCGCTAAGCCTCTGTTCCGCGGACGGACGCACACACACACACACATGCGCGCGCGCGGGGAGATTTGAACCCGCGTCCCCGTTTACACAATCTGCCTGCCGCCGAGGGATGGGCCGCGCAACGATTGCATGCCAATGGAAAGTGAGCGATACGTGGATGGCGGGACTGGCGTCCCCGCCTAATTACGCCGGTAGGCAGGTCATTCCCATAACGCACAGTGGGCGCGGCGGGGATTACTACCGCTCAGCGCGCTTACTTCCTCGTCACCCCTCGCTGCAACCTAACACACACGAGCACTACGCCTGTAACTCGGTTTTAACGATCATCATGCATTGTGTACGATTGTGTACCTGTTTGCGAGAGTTGAGCGCTCACTCAAAAAAGTCAAAAAAAATAATTCAAAGCGTTTCCTCCGCGCTCGCGGGCCATCTTTCCCGCGGACCACCCGCCGGCGGGGAGACGGCCGGCGTTACGTGATTGTTGCACGGCCTGGCCGCTCCAATTAGTCGACCGGGGTGCATGAATTGGCCGCCGGCCGGCGTGACAGATCTGGCGCAGCGATTCGCCGCCACAAAGCCTTGCTGCGGCTGGCCAGGGCCAGGAAGCGGTGGGTGGCCACCAATATTTTGATTGATGAATGCAAATTAAACCAGGCCGGGCGGGTCAGCGGCCGCGGTGCGGTGCCGTCCTAGGAGGGGCACTTCTTCTCCCGGAGGAGGGGGAGGTGCAGTGACACTGGGACGGCTGCGGCGGTGCGTGCGGCATCGCTCGCATTGTCTTACGAGGCAGGCGGCGTACAATTTGGCGACAGGCGTCGACCATTTTCCAGCTCTCTTTCCTCTGTGTTATTTCTGCCCGCTGTCTTTCGCGGCGTTACTGCGTGCCTGGAGTACTCTGAACCCCCCCGTGCCCTGCGCTGTGTGTGTGTGTGTGTATGTGTGTGTAGGCGTGTGTGTGTGTGTGTGTGTGTGTGTGTGAGAGAGAGACTCCTCCCTTCCCTGTGCCATCCTTCAGTCTCTGACCCGAGTGGGAACAGGGCATTTTCGCATAATTTAAGTTATAAAATTATTTTTTTTCGGTCGTGCGCGCTGATTCCACCGCTATTGACATCTGTCATCTGAAATGCGTTTTCTCTTCGCTCTGGAGGTGAGTCGGCGAGGCAGCGATCCAGCCGACCGGCTGGAGGCGCGCTGGAGGCACTGACCGCTCCAGCTGCACAGAGGCCGACGGAGTCAGTTTGGCGCGCTTTTAACAGTCGCCGTCTTTTTGTCTCCCTCCACGTCGAAAGTCAATTGCTTGATGACGAACCCCGACGACGCTTCCCGCGCAGCTTCT
Organism: Stenchaetothrips biformis; assembly: GCA_030522485.1. Classification (NCBI taxonomy): domain Eukaryota; kingdom Metazoa; phylum Arthropoda; class Insecta; order Thysanoptera; family Thripidae; genus Stenchaetothrips; species Stenchaetothrips biformis. Next base: position 12,387,560 of record CM060099.1, read on the forward strand.
TTTCGTTTTCCTTCGCTCTTTTCGGTTGGTTCCGGTCCGACCGGAAACGCCCATGGCAGGGCGCCCGGCGGCGGCAGCGTGCTCCGGACTTTTTCAATTTGGACTGGACCGCGTGAAGTGCGTCGTGTTTGCCGGTGGTGTGGAATTTAATAACAGAAAGAGTCCCCTGCGTGTTATTATCTCACTCCATTGTGCTGACCATCCCGAGGACGGGGTGGCTGGTGTAGGAGTGTGCATTTACATGGCGCGCCTGCATGCTTGCCAATGCAAATGTTGACTCGGCTCGGCGCCGTCCTCACTTAATGTCTACATTGCTGGGCGTGCGCCGCGGGCCTGCGGGCGCGGCGTTGCGGGCGCGGCGTTTTGCGCCGGCCGGCCTCGGGGCGGGGCGGGGCGGGGCGGGGCGGGGTGGGCGAGGCGCGGCGTGGGACGCCATTGTAGCCGTTGTTTTCCACGGCCGGACATTGTCGAGGGGACGAAACCGGCGGCGCTCTTTTAGAGAAAGTGCCGTGATGCGTCCCCGCCCTCATCAAGAGTAAAATGATGAAGGGGGAAAATTGGCAACGCCTTGCAGGGCCAGGGCCGCCAGGCGCCGCCAGGGCCAGCGGGGCAGGAGAGATTTTTTTGGGGGCGCAGGGAACAAAGGGCCTGGCAGAGGGCATCGCGGACCTCGCCGTGCCGCTGGACACTGGTCTTCCCGGCAGCTGGACGGGCGGGCCGACGCACAGTGGGCCGGCCGGCGGCCGGGCTCGGCCCGCCCACGCGTAATTAGATCACGCTTGCTGCTTGCTACCGTTTTCTTTTGCCACGAAGAGAAAGGAAACAACATCACCAGGAGTCACCAAGGTACCCTTAAAAAAAAAAAGTTACGTTCAGAAAGCAAAAGTGAAGTTTCAGAATTTATGCCCTGCATTATGCAGTGCCGCATAGACAACACAAGGGGCGCGTCGCCAAGCGGCGCGTGCGGTCCACCGTGCCTGGGCCCCGCGGCCGCGCCCCGCACTTTCACACGTCCGACCGAAGCGCCGCCGTCGCCGGGGGTCGAAGGTCAGCGCTGCTTCCTGGCCGCCCGCTCTACGGCAGTGTGGGTGAGCTCGGGTGCGAATAGGAGCATCTCCGCCGCCCCGCCCCACCCCGCCCCGCCTCGCGAGGCTCCCTGGTCAGTGAACCGGAAGTGGCAGGCACGACTCGCGCGCTAAGGTAACCACGCCAATTAGAGGGCGGGGTGGCCACTCAATATTTTACTACAACGTCATAATTCCGTGGACGCGGCCGGACGCTCGCCGAAAAGTGCATTGAAAGCGAAAAGCTTCGAGTGCGCCATTACCTGGCTCACCGGGTGCGTCGTCGGGCTCTTCTAGGTTTTAGGGAAATTGAAAAATTAAAAGAAAATGGTGAAATAGACATCCGGGGAAATGGAGACGTTGCTCTAATCGAGCATAGGCCATTTACGGACGAGTCATGCTTTGATGTCAAGTAAAGACGTTGTGGGGCGTCAAACATCTCTAAATTCCACACACACACACACACACACACACACACACACACCAAAAATAGGTGACAAAGATGGCGTCCATTGATTGTTGGCAGGGTGGCCTGTGACGTGTGAACCCGCCGAGGCAGACCGTTGGCTGAATCCGCTGCACTGGCGTGGCTGGCTGGCTGCATTGTGTGCCGCGATGCGCCTCGGCCGTTTGTGTTGCATTCTCGCGGAAATGCAACCCGTTGCCCAGCGCTCCCACACTGCCATGGGATGCAGCGACACCTGGTTGTGTAGTCCGTGCCGGTCCGCGCTGACAGTGGGCTGACATGGGCTGACAGGGATACGGGAAGGCAAGCTGTCTCCACTCATTGCCCTGTACTCATTTGATTACACTCTAAGGAGAGGTGTTGCTCGGATTTAAAAGGATCGGCACTCTCCCTCCCTTCCAGCTCCCTTCGCGATCTACGACTGAAAGCGAGTCTGAAAGTGGCGGCGAACGCGCCGATCAAACACAGATTGCGATCGGCAGGGTTGGCGATAGCTCCAGCCTGGCCGGGCGCGTTATCGCAGCCTCGCTGACTTTCCTTGCCCTCGAGGTGCTCGGTTTCGTCTGAACATTTTTTTTTCTTCCATTTTTTTAGCAATTTCTTTTTAGAAACGCCTCGCTAAGAGCAGTCGTAACCACGCCGCGCGCTGGGCGTGCGATTATCCGGTCGGCTCTGCCGTAACAAGGGTCAGGCTGTTTGTACTACTGGTCGGCCGACCGTGTCACTAAGCGCCAAGCGCTGCACTGCGGCCAGAGCGCTCAATTTTCCTCGCCTCCGCCTGCGGTGGGTCCAGCAGAAGCCTCCAGGCAGGGCTCCAGGGAGTGCCAACAAAACATTAAAAAAAATGATCATACTTACTGTCCGTGTAATGGAAAACGATCTGGATAATGAATTCGCGTTGAACGTATTAATTAAATGATATTCCAGATGTTTGCAAAATGTATCCAGCCGATTTTTTCAAGTCGGCATTTCCCTTCGGTGCCAATGCGGTGTTGTTGCATCGTGTTCTGGATGGTGTTCGCGGACTGTTGCGTTGGCAGCCATGCATCACGGGTCGACAGGTTGTCGGGGAAAGACCGGCCGGGCCGAGTCACCGCGGTGCGCCGTCACCACCGTGTGTGGTTGCTTCCCGTTGGCGCGGTCCGGACCGCCAGGACCACACCACATTAGTGGAGGCGACCGCGAGGCCGCTGCTTCCTGAGACCACGAGGACGACGTCCTGCAGGATGATTTCTAATTTGTTTCCGATTCACTCACTCTCTCTGACTGCGACAGCCCGGCCACCTGAACCGAAACAAGTAAAATAAATTTAAAAAATGGTTCCGGCTGGTGGCAGCCTTTTTTCGCACTTGTTAGTTGACTTTTGTCAACGAGAGAAAATGGAAAAACAAAAGTTAGTCACACCTTGCAGTGCACTTTGTTGCAATATTTTGCTGCACTGCACCAACCCGTTTTTTTCTGCAATATAAGAGCCTTTTCAAGTTTTTTTCTTTTTTTTTCTTTTTTTTTTTCAAAATTTTGCTAGTTAAGCCGAATAGGTCAGGAGGTTGGTGCTTGCGTGAGCACCCTTACGCCGTAGAAAGCTGACGCGTTTTTTTTTGTGTGTGTTTGTTCCGCACAATCCCTCATACCCGCTGCACGTGCGAGTCGATTCAGATTTCCGATTTCTTTGTACGCGACCGTGAAGAGAATGAGGGAGGCGCAGCAAACGCGGTGGGAGTGGGAGGACAGTGGGAGGTGGAGAAGAGAGAGGGGGGGCCCAAAGAAAGAGATATGAAGGACGAGGAAAGGTAGCGAGGCGCGCCTGACCCCGCCTGGAGTGACTCCAGGAGTCCAGGCCCTGGACAGAATGCCAATCCCTGGACCGAGAAAGCGGAGCCTTGCGCACGCCGCCGCCTCGCCCGCTTCTCGCTAGCAGGAGTGGTATGGATTCGGCCCGCGGACAGTCGCGAGGGGGGGGGGGGGGAGTACGCGATGAATCCATAGATCCTCTCGGTGGCGACCGTAAAAGCGACCAGGAATCGTGTCTCGCCTGTCCAAACGGAGCGAACGAACAGCGTCGCGGGGGCCGGCCAGCCGTGCCATCAGCCGGTGCCTTTTTTTCCCCCCCGAGAGGTGTGTACTCTCTAAACTACGACAGCAGCTGCGAGTTCACTAGAAAGGAAACGGCAGTAAGGCGAAATGCGGTTAGGTGTGTCCGCCAGAAATCGACTTGTGTCAACTGTCCAACTATCACGAGAACGCAAAGTTTTATCATTTTGATGACTGAGTGAAATATGGTCTTGACTTTTTTATAACCTTATGTGTTAGTGGCGCTCCCCTAGCGTAACCGCGCGAGCTAGTACCAACGCCCCGCGCGGTAAGCCACGCACTTTTCGGCGGCCACCTGACGGCGGTGACATATGGCGGCACTTGTGTAAGCGGGCGGCAGTGCGGGGTGCGCGTCGAGAACCGGTCCGAATAAACTGATTACCGGCGGCGCGGCGCGGCGCGGCCCGCGAGAAAGCGATCCGGTGCAGGGCGAGGGTGTCGGACGGACATGCAGCCCGACAGCTGATTGCAGCCCTAGACTCTGTGTGTGTGTGTGTGTGTGTGTGTGTGTGTGTGTGTGTGGCATGACGTGACCTCCAAAACGGAACCGTGTGACGATTCGTCGCGGAGACACGTAATCGTGGAGGTGATGGCCCCTGCTCGACAGGTGCGGCGATTCCGAAACGAACTTTCAACAACGCGCTCCCGAACGCACTCTGCTTGCCGAACGAAGACCGTCGTTATTTAGGGCAAAATTTACTATACTTGTGCTTTGCATCGATAGCATGAATGAACGAACGAGTGAAGAATGAATGAACGATCGAATGAATAAAAGAAGGAGCGCGAGCACCTACGGCGTGTGGATTGACGCGTTGGTTTGCAAACAAGCGTCCTGCAAGCATTATACATCTCACTCCACACACTCACACGCACACACGAGGTCTTGCCCAGTGTTATCTTGATGGCAAGTAACGTGTGCGAGTGTGTGTGTCTCGAGGGGGGCCTGTTCCTTTGCATTGAATGAGAGAAAGACTTGGCGGAGAAAGGGAAGATGACGCGTCGGCGTTATTGAATTTGCATTATTACCGTGAAGAGGTGACGTAAGATTTCAGCGGTGCGCGCTTCTGTAAAAAAAAAGAAGAAAAAGAAGGTGAAGAAGAAGAGGAAGAAGAAGAAGGAGAAGAGAACTCGCAAGCTTATTTCGGCCATGCGTTCCTCCATGTAAGCAGCGATTCAATATTATTTTTTATTGCGTGTAGACCCATTCTGGGCACGCAGGCGCTGCTGACCCCGCAGTGACCACACGCTGGGCGGGCCAAAGTCCTGACCTGCGCGGCCGCACACACACACACACACACACACAGGTGCAATCCTTGAGCAGGGCGGCCGTCCCGACCGCAGCAGGTCGGCGTGGCGATTTCGATCCGATCATGATCGGGGGGCGCTCGGCGTTGCCGGCAGGGCGGGGCGTGGCTCGGTGGATCAAAACGGGGCGCTTTGCGACGGCCGTGGTCCTCCCGCCTTGCCCCCGCCCCGCCCAGCCGGCCGGCAGGCCAGGCCCCCGGCGACCGAGCCGCCAGCTTTCTCTGATCGAGCCGAGCCGCGCCGGGCGGGGCCTGCCCTGCTTATTGATGTGCCCCGCGACGCCACTGTTTCATTTTTTGTCGTCTTTTTCCACGGCGTAATCAGTCGCGACCGTTTTCGTCTCGTACATTATTACATTAAAAACCGGGTACACCGGAAATTCCAGGGCAAGGCGTCCACTTTATTCTTTAACGGAATTTCAGCATCTCAAAAAATGAGTTTGAAGAATGTCGCTTAACTTCTTGCGTGCAGCGAGCGTAACCCTAAAAACCAAGTTCCTTATACCAATATCTGAAATTTTCCGAAAAAGAATTTTCTGATAATATTGACAAATTTACTTTTTGCTGACACTTGCCTTTCTCGAGTCATTTTTTCTAAGTGTCCCTCCTTCTTTTCCTTGGCGTCCTGGCTGATGACGCACCGGGACGTGTGACACGCTGCCTGCGATAACGCCTCGCGAAACAGGAACGGGACGCACACCCTCGTCCCACTGTGACTCAGACTCCGGTGACGGGAAGGGGGCGCCACGGAAAACGTCCCAACCATAAAGTCGCGCGATACCGAATTATTCGGAATTACCGACGCTATTGAAGAGAAATGAACACAAAGTAAATGGCGAAATAATGATTGAAAATGAGCGCGAGCTTGCGTCATGCACGAGCTATACGTGTCTTTTGTTGTACCGACCGGGCACCGGGTGGTTAGGCCCCTTGACAGGCGGGCGAACGGACAGACGGGCAGGCAGACAGACCGCGGTGGTGATTGGCCGTAATTAGGCCGCTGGTAATGTGACAGATTGCTGCCCTAACGAGATGCACTTTGCTTCGACGCGAGTGGCCGACTGGGTGCAGTGTGTCGTGCGGAGACCTGAATGCGACGTGGAGACTTCAACGCGCGTCGCGCTCGGGAACTCGGAAGAGGGGCCCTACCGGCCGGCGGTGGCACCAATGTATAACAAAAAAAATTTAAAAAAAAAACAGAAAATAAAACGCCCCCTTGACCAAAAAAAAAAAAAAAAAAAAAATTCCCAACGTTGACGTGGAGCCATTTAGACACTTGCTGATCCAGTTGAGGCAGGCGGCGGTGCTGACCTGCCGGTGCTGGAATCCCACTGTGCGGTGCGCAGTGGGCCGAAGTCCTCCTTCCTTCCGCTTCCAGCGCTTGCGGCACACTGCCGGGTGCCGGCGGCAATGTCGTCAGCTTGTCCAAACGACCCATTAATGCTTTGTTATCCGCGATGCTTCCACGCCGTTCGGCGGAGGCGGCCCTGTTTCCTGCTGCCTGGGTCAAAAAATCCGTAAAAGCCTATTGTTGAAGCCCTTGCGTGGAAATGTGGCCAAACATGAGTTTAAAAACCTTTCAGTTCGTTATGCAAGGAAATTCACATCGTGCTTGTTAAAAAAATCCTTCGTATGGCGCAAAAAAATTGCCCTCGGTTGGTTCATGCGATCACGAACTTAAAATAAAAGTTTACCGAAAAATCAACGAGAGCTTGAAAATTGCGGCCTAGTGTATCCACACTACACGGGTGCACATTTAAATTTTTAATTCAATAAATTAATTTAAAAAAAGTCAGTAATTTTTTGTGAGGGTACGGGGTGGCCGTGAGGCCGTGACTGAGGCGCAGAGTGTTTGCTCGGTTATGTTTGTTGAGATAGTGCTTCCGCCGCTCCACGCAGCACTCTACACAAAGCCAGTCCAATAGTGTGGACCGCGGGGCGGCATGGAAAGTCAAGTGCGCTGCAGTAATGAACAATCTAATCGTCATTGCGTGGCCCTTTACGAGGGGCGAGCAGCGCGCGAATCACAACAACGTGTGAATGCGAATGTTGGTTCATCCTCCTTGCGTCACGTTTCCGGCTACTTCTTGGCCGTCAAGAGAGAGGGAAAAAATGAAAAAAAAAGAGAGAAAGGAAATAAGTTGATGTGGTGCGCGTCGCCATGGTGGACCGACCGGGAGTTTAAAAGGCATGAGCGGAGCTGCATTTCCGAGGTTCCGGCGTGGCTGGTCGGGGAATCCGTCACTTTCACGGTGAACGGTTTCGGCCCGATTCCGAGCAGGGCGGCAGAGTGCGCCCCGGTCGATGATTCATCGGGTGCATTACTGCCCCGGAGGACAGATGGGCCAGGGTCACGAGGCGCTGCCAGCGGCCAAATCGGCCATTTCCCGACCTCGGGGAAAGTCGGCGTGGCCTGGGTTCGATCCCAGGTCGGAGCGAACTTCACTCGCTCTGTTTTCGTTCGATGGGAAAGGGTTCCGGTGACGCAAGGTGGACCGGTTCGGCAGCGGCGCGCGGTTTGTGTGGCCCCGCGGCGAACAAGGAGGCCCTGTAGTCCACGCCGCACAGTGGGCCAGGCGGCGGACTAACCAGGCCCTCCGCTCGAAGAGCAGTCGTGCGTCCTTGCGAGACGCGCTCGCAGCCTCTGACTGACAGGCGGTTCGTGGTCTCAACAGCACGCCAAAGAGGGTATTTCAGGTCTCGAGTTGGCTCCTCTGATGACAAACTTACCCAATGATACAACTTCAAGAAAAAAAAAATGCACACTCTCGAAACTCATGTACGTTCTTTTCAAAATAATATGTGAGGTTTTATACGCATTGGTTTCCGTGTTAGAAATACGTTGATCCCAAATACGTTCGGGGTATTTTGGTGAGGCGACCGGCGACCGCTTACTCCATCCGATTCCCTCTCGCTGCTTTCGCCCATCAGGGCCGCCTTTTCGTCGTCGACGAACTGGACCGGGTGATCGGCAGTCGCATTGTCTCCGCGTGGGAGGTGGCAGCCCGGCGCACAGTGGGCTGGGTGCCGATTGGCCGCGTCCTTACGTTGTGCGCGTCGCACCGCGTCGCGACGCCGCTGCTACTGATTGTTGTGCAACGCTGCCGCCGGGCGGGGCGGCCCACAGTGGGACAGAGGACCAGCTCAGCGAATCCGCGAGGAGTCAGGTGCGGGCTGCAGGTGCAGCCGGTCCTGCTTCCGGCCTGTAAATCAATCCCAGTCATTAGGCATAAAGGTCGCCGACGTGTGAATGACGAAAAGGCCAGGTCGCGACGCCGTAAGGCGGCCAAGGACTAGTGTCGCTGCTGGCAGCGCCCCGGGCCATTGTAGCAGACAATGCGACGCGCGGCCCCGCCTAGAGTAGTACCCGGACGCCTCATCCCCCATGTCCTGCCTGCCTGCCCAGGTGGGTGGATTCACCCGTTTCGTCAGCAGTGGCTCACGTAGGGCCGCACCCCGGCTAGCTCTGTCACTTGTTTGTCTCACAGAATGGTTAGAACGAGAGAAAAACTAGGCAAAGTGCAGTGGTAATAATAAATAAGTTACTTTCCGCCCGTGTCAAGTTTAATAATTGCACGCGAAAGCATTTCACTGCATTTTTTCCCCTTGCAGTTTTTTCTTTGCGCACTGCCTTTCTTCGGTCGATAATGCAAGAGGTGTGGGGCAGTCTGTTGATGTGTGAGCGAAAGAGCGGAGCGTAAGTGGCCTGGAACGATGTTGTCGTGGAGGGGATGCATCGGACGCACACTTTTGTCCGGTGACCAGGTCAAGCGCATTCAGGGCCACGGTGACGCAACCCGCTTGAGCGGAGCACAAGAGGGCTTTCAGCGCCCGCATCATCATGGCGCCCGACTTACCTTTCAAGTATTTGCCTGGCGTGTAGAATGTATACGCGTCTTTCCCACCACCTTCCACTCTACTTTTTCTTATCAGCTCTCAAACCGCGTTCTTCCGGCGGCCTCTTGCTAACGATCGTGAGACTCGGTACAACTTGTTATCGTTGATATAAGATTAAATATTCGACGTGGAAAAATTCAGCAACACTGCGGTGCCTCATACGTGTACCCTGAAAAATATATGTCTTTTTTAACCAAGCTCTTTGACCCTGAACATCGCCCAAACGCGCCTTTGATTGTCGAAAGGGATTGAACTTGGCACGCATTTTGCTAAGGTGTCCTTTTTTTTTTTGGACTCGCGGTCGTGTACATTTTTCATACCTAGGATGATGTCAGGGCAAACACGGCGTGCTCTTATGTCACTGGCGGGGCCCTCGGGGCGCAGCGTCCGGTCACGGCCCCGTGGGCCCCGCTGTGTGGCCCACTGTGTGGCCTCAGCCTGGCCTCCTCGCTGCCTTGACGGCCACAACAGCAGCAGCCCACCCGTCTGTCGGGCAGGTGGTTCGGCTACCCAGGCAGACAGGCCGGATTGGATCGAACATGAAAGGGTCAGGAGGGAATGTTTCGGCGATGAACGGAGGTTAGGTATGCGTGGACTGACTGAGATAAATGTGAAGCAGTGCAGACATCAGCACCAAATGTCTTGCAAATAATGTTTTTCTTTAAAAGCTAACGTTTGCTCGAAAATAGATTAAAAAAAAATTAATACAATTTTCTTTGTAAGCACCTTGAATGGAAATGATATTGAGGCAGTCCAAACTCGATGATACTGTTCGAGTTTTGGAAGACGGGCTGGTGAGGTTAGGGCAGCCCTGTGGGCCACGCACGGGGCGGGACGATGACGGAGAACGTGCCTAAGCAGGTTACGGCCGTCTGGTCACTCGCTCGCTGGCCCCCGCCACGCACCGCCTCTAATGGCTTTATATTAGCCTATCGCGGCCTGCGGATCGGTCTAGTTCCGGGGGAAGTGTTTAAGCGCAGCTTTGGGCCTCGACAAAGCCATTTGGGAAGTGTTTATAGAAAGCGATGACTCGGCTGGGTATCTCGGATCGGGGTATGCCTGCTGTGCTTATTGGTACTCGTTAGCCTGCACTTTTTACCCGGAAATTACGATTAAGGCGATAGCGTTGCACTGTGTTTGCACTGCGCATGCGCCACGATTACGCCATGCTAGATTTTAATACCGCTGCCGTGCGCGCAGAACAGCGAGGCGGCCCCAAAATTAGAATATTTATCCAACGCTGGTGTTCACAAATTGCCAGGACGTCCATGAAGGCAGGTATAAATTTTTGACGCAATGATGTAAGTGTGAAAGAGGTTTCATCCCCTTTCCGATGTTAGCAGACTGGTTGGACGCGGCTTGCTGGTCCTGGGCGTCCGCCTCGTAGGGCCGCACGCCGCGTCTTCAAACTGATCGCGGGTCGCCGATTAGAGCCGCGATTGGCGGCACTGCGCACCGCCACGGAATGGCACTTTGGCACTTTCTCCGCGATGCCGTGGGATGCAGCCCACAATGCACCGGGGTGTCCGCCCGCCCGGTTCGCTCGGCCTGGCGGCTTGGCGCCTAAAACTTTCTTCCCTTATTATGACTTCGGAAAGGGCGGTCTCGCCTCGATTGGGCTTACCTCTGTGAGCGAGTGTGAGTCGCGCAGGTGTGTGCGTCACAAGGACTGGTATCACCGCAGACAGCCTTGGACCGTGAGAAACGATACCGGAATTCAGCTCTTTGTCGCAGGATATACACTTCATACAACGCGTCAAAGGCTGTATCCTCTATGAGGCTAACAAGTGGGTCAAAAAATTAGCTGAAGTTCCTAAGGGCTTGAAATAACATCCAAGAGTGCCTACTGTAGCTGCACTTCTCTTAAATTTTTCTCTTAACAAAAAAATAATAATTTTACGTAAACAGTGTACCGCGAGCTGGTGACGCAACGTCCGGAAAGGGCGCCGCCTGCCGGACAGTCTTTGAACTTGTCTCCCAGACAAGGCCAGGCTGGCCAACCCGAACCGCGGAGGTAATAATTTTGCTGGCTGCGCTCCAGGTCGCCGCGCGAGGACTTTCTTCGCCCGATACCGGTCCGTCTGTCATCCCTGTGTCTGCGGCCCGTCCCCTCGGGAAACACGTCAAATTTGAATGGCTGCACTGCTCGCGCGAGTTAGGTAATTTTTTGCAGAGTTTACTTCTGCCTGGAGCCGGTCTGCGCTGCCGTATCATATCTTTTTTTCTCCCAGATTATTTTATTAACGTTGTTGGCGCGCGCTTTGTGTAATGAATCCCATCTGGTTACCTCCGTTCTCACGCCTCATCATGCGGTGCGTGCAGCGAGCGACGCACGACTGAGGCGCGGGTTCAAAACCACCCGGGTGCTTTTTTCTCTCTCCCATTTTTTTTTCTTTTGTGGTGGCGGCACCGCTCAAGGAGGGTCAAGAGTAGCGGCAGAGAGGCGCGTGGCCTCGGCCGCCAAGTTGGCCAACGCGCCGCTCATCTCGCTGGCGGCTCGGTGAGAGTCGACTCCCACTCTTCGATAAATCGATCGCAGCGATACTCGTCGGTCAGCCCCGCCGCGTTCACTTTAATGCTCGCCAAAGTGTGCTTCGAATGCCATCTAGAGCAGGGACGATCCAGACTGCGAAAATAAAAACGATGTTCTCTGCTTCGCTTCGTGCAACTATACCAGAGACGTATCTTAAGTTCACTACTCAGAGGAATAATTATTTTTCACGGTAAACTGTTTTTTGAACTGATTTTCATGTCTGTTGCGCCAGCTTTTACTAACAAGCAGTCGATCCAACTAATCTTTTTTTCTACGTGACAATCATCATCGTGTAAGCCAGAGTGGCCGCGCACGTACTTTCCAAGACGTGGCAGCAGCAGACACCTGCAGCCGAGCGCTTGTCTCTCAAGTAGTTTTCAATTGTGTGTCATGCGGTTCGGCGTTAAGGCCCCGCTATGGGGGACCACAATCCCCTTACGCAAGGCCCCTCCTCGCGGACCACTAGGGACCCGATGGTGCGGGCAGCACGTCGTCGAGGATTTGGTTCCGGCCGTTTGGTCCCGCCGTGCTCGCTGCACACACACACACACACACACACACACACACACACACACACACACACACACACACACACACACACCGCGTCATTTCTTCTTTTTTGACTAGCATGGATGCAGTTTTCACTTCCACTATGCAAATGCGCCACGCCCGTCCGCCCCCCTCGGCGTGCCTCTCCGTTGTTGTCCCACCGCCACTCTTGCTGCTCGCTCGGCGTTGCGTCAATAATTGTCTCTGCGGCGAGCACGCGCACGGCGTCAGCCCAGGATATCGCTCCGCGGCCCGCCTCATCCACGTCGTGTTGCTGAACAGCATTAACGGCGAGGCGTCCGCGCGCCGCCGGGGCGGCAGGAGATTGCCTCGGGTTTCCGGATCCGCGGCCGGGATTTGATGAACGGGATCGCAGCGGGGCGCCGTGGAGCCTCGCGGGGCAGTGGGGGACACACTGCGCTTGTTTGCCTCGGCGACGCGGCGCCCCCCTCGGGCACGGCGTGTGCCAGCAGCAGGTGTCACACTCTGACCACACACCAAAAAAAAAAAAAAAAAAAAAAAAAAAAAAAATAATTGCAATTATTTTTTAATTTTTTTTTTAATTTTTACTGAAAATCCCGAAATAGAACGTCCCGTTCGTGACGAGTATTTAATAATCTCACATTTGGATTGGCAATTCGTTACCTATATTCGACCTAGGCACGTTCGCACGGGATGCGATTTGGCGATCATCATCAGAGTGCCCCTCACCTATGGGATTGCTGTAACTTGTGCCCCGAGGCGCGCAACGCATGTGGTCCACTGTGAGTCCATCTTGACGGAAGCGTGGGGCCATGCAGGCGGCCGGCGGGACGTGCTCGCGTGACGACACAGCGGCGTGACGCGGCGTGACGCGGCGGCCCGTGACGCGCACGCTCCACCTGCCCCACCGGGGCGGCGCCGCGACGGCCCCAGTGTCGTCGCTAGGAGGCCGCCGCCGCCGCTCTTAAACCGACGCGGCCCTTCTGTCGCCCGCCGCTCCTCAATTCATCACCGTCATGTTTTTAACTCGAATCTCGCTGTCTTGGCGTCCGAGGATGGGCGGGGCGTTTTGAAACGCGGCCGGCGGGACGCACTGACGACACTGGCGCCTCTGGGGCGGCGGCGCCACGCCGCACGGCGTCTTGTTCGAAGGGCTGCAGACCCTCAGCACCTAGAGGTACTCGCGGCGGCCCTTCCGGTCTGCTGCGCGGGCCCACCGTTACTCCCAGGGCGTTGCGCTTCCCACCTTCACGTGCCCCCCCCACACACACACACTGAGCGACCCAAAAAGGAACTAAGTCTCTGAGCGGGCTTCTGAATAGAATGCGCACCTATTTCCCTACTCGCCTCCGGCAATGGATTCGCCCGGCGTCGCATTATTCGCAGCTCGCACGTGTGGTGCACACGCGTTATTGGCAGTCACCACTCACTGTGTGTGTGTGTGTGTGTGTGTGTGTGTGTGTGTGTGTATTTATATGCGGATAACCGCGGGAGAAAGTGGTACGACTGGCAGGACGGGCTGCCAATAAGGCGCCGATTTGCAGCAATGTGTTGCATCTGATTGGCCATCGCATCGGCCGGCCGGCGTGTCCCATAATGCTCTGCAGCCAAGTGATGTCACCGCCGCCGCCGGTATTACGCCCCTGCCCGTGGTGCGGCGGGGCGGGGCGCGGCACACTTCTAGCGCCGGGGGCTTCTTTGGCGCCCTGCCCGGCGCGGCAGCCTTTGGCCTAACCTAACCTGCCTCTTGGCCGTTCTCACGCGCACTTTTGTTATCAGGAACACGAACTAGCTAGATTCAACAAAATACCTGTACGGTACCTGTAGTAGTGACACACGAGGTCCCCGTGCGCCGTAAGGCTGGAGAATTGTCACCGAAATATGTTGACTTGAGACATCGAGGCTAAGCGGGCCATCCTGGTGTTGCAGAAGCAGGCCGGCGCCAAGGACGAGTTCCCCTGGGACGACGTGCTGGAGGGGCTGACCGAGCCGCCGACCGCCGTCACCGACTTCAGCTGGGACTTCGCGCGCGCCGACCCCGACCTGGGCGTGGACCTGGGCGTGGACCTCACCCACTGCAGCGGCTCCAGCGCCGCCAACTCCAACTCCAGCCACTGCGCCGAGGACGACTCGGACGACGCCGCGTCGGTGAGTGATTCGGGGACCTATCGGGAACGCCCTGCAAGATTTTGAAAATTTCGGAACGAGGGTCGTTGCGGTATTCACCGGTCTAAGTGCACGGCTCGGTAAAGTAAGGCACGTAAAGCGAGCTGCAAGCCTGAAATTTTGCCAACGAAGCCCTGGTGTCTAGTAGTTGAGATTACTCCCAACGGGAAATTCTTTTTTGCCGCGCCGGTGCCGTGATCGGCGCACTCGACGCCGCTTACGCCTTGCAGGTCCTGCAGGCGGGGGCTGCTCGTCCGGTGAATCTTATTAAACGCATTCGCCTTCACTTTCATGCGTTACGGCCGTCGGGGCGTGCGTGCGCAGGCCGGCCGACCCGAGCTGGTTTTGCTCCAAAATGGAGAGTTCCCGCCACGCGCGAACACGTCACGTGCGTCACGTGGCCGGCGGCGGCCTGCGTCGCCGTCCCTCTTGCACCCGAGTCGGACGCCCCTCGAGAGCGAGAGAGACAGACCGATGCGCGGACCGGTTGCTGGGTGGCCCAATCGACGGGCTGAGAATTCGCGCGAAATCTGCGACTGAAATCGCCGTGCCAGCCGAGCTGCTTCACGCGCGTTCGATTCGAATTTGGCGGCGTGTTGGCATGCGCTATGAGGAAGCAGCCGCGAGACGGCAGCGCGTGGCATGTTGGTTGGCAGGCCCCAGTGTGACCCGCGTGTGAGGCGCGACGCCGCGCACAGTAGGACGCGACGCGGGGCCAATAAAAAAGTAGGCGCCTGGAAGGCCGCCGTGTTTGCCGCGCTGTGACTCACCCGCATCGCGAGGAGAGACTGACTGACAACACTGGGTGCACACTTGGAAAAATAAGCACGAATTTTCAAGACTGTGACAGCCTGACTGTTGGCCTTTTGAAACAGTTCTCGGAATTTGTAAATTTAATACAGTGAGTGACGCCTGATCCTCTTTTCAGCTTAAGGCGGCGGCCGGCGCCAACCCGCACCAAGCCCTACGCTCCGACGCCAAGGTCCTGGAGGACGCGGACTGGGACGACGAGGACGCCGCCTACAGCTCCGTCATCCGGAGGGGCTCGCCGACGGCGCCCTCGGCTCGCTCGCCGCAGACGCTGCCGCCGACGCTCTGTAGAGGGTGAGCCTGACGAACGAACTCACTAGCAAAAATCTCACAAGGCATTTTTAGCGTGAGGTTTCGATAGCTATCAAAACCTTACGCTAAAAATGCCTCATAATATTTTTACCGGGGAAAGCGTTTGCCTTATTGGGTATGTCAAAATCATTTTTTTTCCTACAGTTTTTTAATTTAAAATTTATTTTTTTTTTTACAAGATTTGAGGATGCCGACGACGGTCTCGGTGACGAGGACCCAGTGTACGCCAACTGCATCCTGGAGGACGAGCCGCTGTACGAGAACTTCTCGCACTCGCTGAGCGGCCTCGGCCACTACTCCAACTTCCTCAACGTGGAGGACCACGAGTACTCGGACGACGAGGAGCACATCTACGAGCACGTCCACCACGCGCACCACCACCCCGTCAACGTGTTCCTGGCGCTGCTGCAGGGCTCCGCGCCCATCAGCCCCGACCCCAACATCTACGAGGTGCCGCCCGGTGCCATCCGGCCCGTCGCCATCGACGGCTTCGGCTTCGACACCGTCAGGAGCAGCGGCAGGAACATCACGCCGCCCAGCGGATTCCAGGTTCGCATCGTCCTCGAGGGTGTACTGTCGGTCGGATTTTGCCAGTGAAGCTAATTGCAGCCTCGGTTCCAGGACTACGAGAAGCTGTCGTGGGTCCAGGGGAGCATCCGCAGCGCGGCGGGCTTCGACGTCAACAACAACTACCTGCGCGTGGACACGCTGCGCGACACGGTCGTGTCGGCCGCCGCGCAGGACGAGGACGACCGCCACAAGCTCCCCGTCGAGGTCATCTACTCCACCATCGTCAAGCCGCGGCGCAAGAAGAAGCAGCGGCCGGCCATCTCTGACATGCTGCAGCTGGCCGCCACCATGCAGAGCGTCACCGACGTGGCCGACGCCGTGGTGCTGGTCGGCCCCGCGGGCCACGCGAACGACGCCGTCGCGGTGCAGGACGTCAACCACAATATCATCGAGGTGACGGGCACCGAGGCCGTCCCCAAGGACGTCGTGGTGGTGACCGTGCTGCCCGAAGACAGTCCCCGCCAGGATTCCGCGCACCAGGTCACCGTCAACCAGGACGACGTCATGGAGCTGGTCATAGTGACGCCGCCCACGCCGCCCGTCGTGTCCGATGACGAGGACGCGGCAGAGGCCGAGGTCGCCGTCGTGGCCCCGGAGGCGGAGATGGAGCAGGTGATTGAGATCGGCTCGGACGGCCGCTGGGACACCAAGGAGGTCCCCAGCGAGGAGGCCGTGCAGCAGAGAGAAAGCGAGGACGCCGAGGCCGCTGAGGGCGGCTTCCTGGTCAGCGTTGAAGAGTGCCCCAGTGAGGTTGCCAAGATCAAGCACGCCGCCATGGCCTACGGCTCGCAGTACTACGTGAACGCCTCGCCGAAGCAGCAGCAGCAACAGCAGCCCCAGTGCACGCTGGTGGTGGTGACCGGGGACGCGGACAAGACATCCGACGAGGAGGTCGCGGCCAGCAACGCCAACATCGGCTCGCAAATCATGAAAATGTACGAGGACGACCGGCAGAAGGTGCGCGACAGCCTGAACCTGCCCGACGTGAGCCTGCTGGACATGGACGAGTCCATGGAGGACATCGAGCGCGAGCGGCGCCGCGTCATCGTCAACCAGGCCGTGCGCGCCAAGAGGATCAGCTCCTGGATCAAGAGCAACGGCCAGGGCGCCGACAGCCAGCAGCACGCGGCGCAGCGGGCCGCCCTGGAGGACGGCATCGCGCACCTCAACGAGGACGGTGAGTGCGGGGTCTGGCCCACCGTGCGCCGGGTGGGCGGGCCGTGGCTTCGGCGCCGCGCGCGGCTGCACGATGGGATGCCTACCCCGTGCAACACAGGCGGCCTCCAGAGCACCGTCGGCTCGGCTTGGCCCGTCGTTAGGTCGTTCAGGGCGGTATCCTAGGGCCACCACAGTGGGCGGGCTGCGCCGTGAAGGTGGGCCGCCACCTGCGAGACAGCGCCGGGCTGCCCGATGGGCTGCCTACCCGCGGGGCAGGCCACTACCGTCGGGGGGCTGCTGGGTGTGCCGCGGTGGTGGGGACGCCCGCGCCGCGCAGGTAGCAGGTGGAGCGCGTTAGTTCTCACCGCCGGGGCGCCGCGGGGAGGGGGGGGGCGTGGGTGGATGCGGCGTACGCAGTGTGGGAACCGGCCGACCGCGGCACCACGGCGCTGCGCTAGGCTGGCATTTCCAGCGCAGCGAGGCGCATGGCGCAGGACAGGTGCCTGCCGCCCGGCCAGCTCACTCTCCGACCGACCCGCGCAACGCCGCGCGCCTTGCCCTTTGACGCAGGCCGCAGCACAGTGGGCCAAAATCCCGGACCGGTTTGGAGCTCCAGAGTTGATAAATGGGTCTCAAACCGAACGCAGGACCCCACCCATGGATTGCTTTTCGAACGAGGAATCCATTCGTGGGGTCACACGGTCGGTTCGAGTCATGTGTTGCGACTCTATGGAGCTCAAAACGCGTCTAGAGGTTCGGTCGCCTGCGGCGGTCTTCTGGCCCACTGTGCTCAGAGCAACCGCACAGTGGGCCGCCGGGCCGCAAGGGCGTGTTTTTTGGTGAATGGCTGACTGACACCTAGCACGATCCCTCAAAGATCAATCACTTCATCACGCTCAAAAGGCGGTCCTGAAGCGAGGCGGGGCAGCATTGCTCTGACGTAATGTTTGGCCGGCAGGCTGTGAATGGGCTTCAATAGCGTAACTCCGGGATCGAACCCTGGCCCCTTGGATCACGCGCCTCAGTCCGATTATGCACCCTGCTCATATGTATGTGCGCGTATTCACGTCACAGTGGGCCGTGACGGACCGCAACAAGACCATACAGTACACTTTTCCCAGTACATCGACCTTTCGAGCCGCCGCGACCTGCCCTGCCGTTGCTCTAGCCGCTGTGGCGCTCGCTGTTGGAGGGCTGGGTGCATCTGCCTGGGCGAGGTTAACTAGGGGCGGCGCGGGGGGGGGGGCTGCTTGACGTGGGCAGAGCGGAAAGGATGTCCGCGGCGCGCGCTACGACGGCCGCGGCGGGGCAGACCTGCTCTTTCATTTGGGTCCACTGTCTGCTGATGAACTTCCGCGCACGGGGCCCCCAGGAGGAGGGGAACATGGGGGGGGGGGAGTCAGGTGAAAGGGGGCGCTGACGACACTGACTGATGGTGGTCGACCAAAATGGCGTAATGCGAGATCGCCATCATCAGCATGCACTCACGCATAGCATCCGACCCATCACGATCTCGCCCTCAATTCGGCCGCTGACGCATCCACCTTATTATTTTCATGTTACCTTTTTTTTTTTTTTTTTTTTTTTTTTTTGATTCACTGATTTATGTGTGTGTCCTTTTTATTTTAAAAAAATCACTGGCCTTTCAAATTTTGGCGCACGCAACGATTAAATTGACGAACTGGGCACAATTGGAGTGCCATGCTCGGCCGCCTGGTCCCGGTGGGCGGGTCGTTGACGTGGTCCTCCCTTCGCCGCGGTTCTCCAAGGATGCGCTTGTTCCTAGGTGTCTGCGCTGCGCACCCGCGTGCTGCTCGCGCCGTCCATACTTGCGATCGGGGAACAATGACACTGTTTGTCGGAAAAGGAAAGTACTTTGTTGCACAATTCAATACAAACGGGCCATTGGACGCGGACACGTGATGCGGGCTGGATGTTCCCAGCCGGACTTGGCCGGCTTTTGCCCTCGCCTACCATCGTTTGGCGGAACAATGGCGGCGCCTCGAAGCGCAGCCTGCCGCCATGGGGGCCTCCTGGATGGGGGGCTTCGCGGTGGGGGTCCTCAAGATGGGGCTCTTCAACGAGGGACTTCAAGAAGGGGGTCTTCTTGATGAGGTCTCCATGATGGGGGACTTCCCTGGACTTCATATAAAGATTCACTGGGTGGGGGTCTCAAAAAAAAAAGAATTAAAAAAGGTAAAAACAAAAAAAAAAATAATCGTAAGTGACGGATTTCTCCTTTTCTCTATGTTTTCTCCGCCTTGAAGAAGGGCAGTAGTCGTAACGCGCGAAGCAAGGGCAGCCGAGTCGGCCAGGCTTCACTTCCCGGCGGACTTGTGGAGCCTGCAGGGCGTCGGCGGGGCGTCGGCGGGGCGTCGGCGGGGCGTCGGCCTACTGTGCGGCGGGGTGGCGGGCCGTCCATCGCCCGGCACTTCTTCAAGTGCGCCGCGGTGCGCTGCGGACAACACACGGCGGAAAAAAAAGAGGGGAAAGAAGTGGGAAAATAGAAGTGAAAAAAGAGAAGGCGAGTCAGGCAATCACTTTGTTATGGCCGCGCCGAAGGGCAAGGAATCAGAAAGACGGAAAAGGCGAGCGAAATGATGTCATTGGGGACGCTGGTTGTTTTCAACACTCTTCATTGCGCACACGAGAAATTTCCGAAGTGGAGATTCTGTCTTGCATTGTGGTTTCTGCCGCCAGTTTCTCTGACAAAAAAAAAGAAAGAAAGAGGAGCGGCGGCGCATTTATTGGGAGACTGACGGCAGCGGGCTTAATGCTGGGGAAGCTGGAGTCCCGCCACTGGAGTGGGGCCAATCCACTCCAGTCTTTCACGCCGCGTTATTCCGAGTCGTGCCGTACCCAAAAATAAATAAATGTCCATTTCTCTCTCCCTCTCTTGCGGACCTGATTTCACCCTGTATTCACTCTGCATTTCACGTTCTTGTTGCTTTCTTTCTTTCAATAAACTCTGTTACCAGGCAACTTCCAAGCATGTTCCCACTTTTAGCCCGTTCCTTCCTAGTCCTGCGATGTAAAAAATTAATTCACACACACACGCGCGCGCGCGCACGCACATATACCTCGTGGGAAAAGGAGGCAGCACCCGTTGCACAAACGTGTGTGTGTGTCGCCCAGCTTCCGCGGTTTGCACACACAAAGACACGCACGTGGGCTAGCGACCTTCCTGTCATTGTCGCTGCGACGGCCGGTGTCGCCGTGGATAATGAAACGGAAGAAAGACCGGTCTTGCCTTCCCTTATACGCCTACCCCTTGTGCTGATGGTAATTAAATTTCAGATTGTGACTCGAGGAGCGAACGCCTGCGAGGCGGACCCGGCCGTTGCGCGTGCGTGCGTTGCGGGGCGGCCCGCCCGCCGCATCGCAGGCGCTCGGCCCGCTCCTGTGTGGCCCCGTCGCGTCCTTCCGCCTGCCTGTCTGTCGGTCTGTCTGCCTGTCATCCTGTCCGTCCGTCCGGCCGGAAGGCGCGGAGGCGCTGCAGACCGTGATTACCTGCGTGATACGCACCGGTCCAGGACACAAAACACAGGAGCCCAAGGCCGGAACAAGGACGCCAGGGGGAGTGGAGGGCACTGTTAAAAAATTATTGAGAATTCCCGAAGAACTTGTTGAAAAAAAAAAAGCCTCCAATTTTCGGAAAACT
The DNA here is from genome assembly GCA_030522485.1 of Stenchaetothrips biformis. Taxonomy (NCBI): domain Eukaryota; kingdom Metazoa; phylum Arthropoda; class Insecta; order Thysanoptera; family Thripidae; genus Stenchaetothrips; species Stenchaetothrips biformis. The sequence goes on from CM060099.1 coordinate 12,408,123, forward strand.
ACCCCGTGTGTCCATTGTGTATAAGTTTTTAATAAGCTTTTTTTTTTTTTTTTTTTTTTTTCAAATGAAGCCTTTGGAAATTTCCGACGGAGCTCCAAATCAAACTTGTCGGGATATTCTCATTTTTTTAACAGTTGGGGAGCGCTGTGATTAGCATGGCGGCAGGGCATCCGTATTGCCGAGCTTTCACCTGACCCGCGCTGGTCTGCGGCGAACGGCACCTGTCGCGCCGGCCGGCCGAACATGCATGCGCATGTCTGCTGGACCGGCCGGCCACAGTGGGCCAGGCGGGCCAGGGGCATCCCCGGGAGGTGTTTACTCACTTGCAGGGCCCCAGCGGGACGTGCCACGCACGGCGCGGCGCCCAAGGGGGAAGCAACTCAAAATTTTTGTTTACGTTCTACAAAATTTCTTCATTTTTTTTTAAATTTATAAAATTTCTTCATTTTTTTTAGAATTTATAAAATTTTTAGAAATGTTTCAAATTTTTAGAAATTTTTAAAATTTGTAGAAATTTATAAAATTTTAGAAATTTATAAAATTTTTAGAAATTTATAAAATTTTTAGAAATTTTTTAAATGTTTACAAATATTGGGGTATACCCAGGCGCTGGCGATCGTGTTTAACTAAAAATAAATTTAAAAAAATGGAACTCTACACCCCCTCCCCAGTCTTAATGGGGAGGCCTCCTGCTTTACTTCGGTGTTCGGGATGGGAACCGGTGCTATCAGGTAACTGGGGTTAATCCGATCCAGCGACTTCGATATCGTACGCCGGGGGACCCAGTAGGACCCGAGGACGCCGACACGCCTCAAACATGGGCAGAGTAGAGTAAGGCAGAGACGATAGAGAGACAGAGAAAGAAAGAAAGAGAGAGAGAGTAGTTTTGGGAGCTTTTGTTTGCGCAGGCTGGTCGGTACCCAAATGGTACACCCGCTGTCCGGCGCTCCCAGACCCGAACATGCAGTCAGTGGGCCAGCTTCAAAGGACTTATCAACTCCATCCGACGAATCGGAATGGACCCACTCGCGACCAATTTCGAGTGGCTGGCTCGATCGGGGATCGAACCAGTGCCGAGGCCAATCCGCCGAAGCGGACTGCTTTTTAGACACCCGGGTGTAATGGCCTGGATTGAGCCTAGACCACTACACCACCCTGACTTGCACGTCTGCCGAGTGTTGGACGACGGGTTTGAGTCGCAGTGGGAGGAAGCCAGTCGAAAAATGAAAGGATGTAATGGGATTCGATCCCCGGACCTTATAGTCGGGGTCGGACGCCTTAACGCCCTCAGCCACCACGGCTCATGTCTGAAGATGGTTGAAGCGGGCTCTTGAAGCGACAATGAGCAGCGGTCAGAGAAAAATGTTGTGAAGTAATAAGATTCGAACCGCCGATCTATGACCCGGGAACCACCGCGTCGACACGTCTAGCCACCGCGGCACATGATAGTTACCGCGCATTGCTGTGGGTTTGAAGCACACTGGAGAGGGCAGTAAAAAATGCATTTTTCATTATTTTTTAACTAAAATTCTTCAAAATTTCTAAAAATTTTCAATAATTTTTTCAAATTTTTCAGTTATATAATTATTCAAATTTTTTGAAATTTTATTTTTTTTGTGTTCATTATTTGGCCAGTTGTGTCCCTCTCGGCGGCGCCGCACCCCGCATCCAGCGAGAGTTTGTGTTGCAAGTGCAAGTCGCCACCCTTGCACCCGCCACCTCCGCCACCACACTGGCGCGCCCCGCCGGGTGCACGCCGGCCGCGGCTACGAATAGAGAGGTTTCACTGACGGATTTCGAGAGTCGTCGCTCTGTCTCTCTCGCACCCGTCGGGACGCGCCATGAGTGCGAGAGAGACAGAGCGACGCCTCTCGGGACGAGTGAGCAGGCCGGCGACGCCGATTCGCGGACACGTGTGGCTGGCCGGCCGGCGCTGCGGCGAGAGCCCGCTGCACTTGATGCTATGCTGTGGCGCCGAGCGCGCTGTCTCTCTCGCACCCGCGCGTCGCGGGGAGCGGCGACGGACGGAGCGACGGCGCGGAGGAAATGAAGAAGGCTGCGAACGGCGTCGTTAGGGCTTCTCGCGCTGGACGGCAGTGAGATGCCTCGTGGAGACTTGGCAACGCCGCGAACTATCTTACCGCGCACCTAAGATGTCGTAGTGCCGCAGGAACACCGCGGCATTGGAAAGCACAGCGACCAAGGCTGGCTGATGAGGTCGCCGCCGCGTCGTGATCTTGAGCCCAACACGATCGGCCCTCTTTTTTTTCCCGGCCTTTTCTTTCTTTTCTGACTCAAATTTACGGAAGCTACGGCGGCGGCGGCGGCGGCGACTTTTGCGGGCACGGCGGATGGCGCCCCCGCTCCACCGCGGATAAAGGGGGTGGGGAGGGGGAAGCTCCGGGGAAGGGCGCGAAAATGCATTAGCCGACAGGGCAAAAACGACCTGATAAATCAGCCGCACTTTAGCCTGAGCAGCGGGGCGCCGGGAAGGGACCGCCACCTGCCAGCGCCGAGCCCAGCGCCGAGCCCAGCGCACAGTGGGCCAGAAAAAGGACGTCTCTCTTCCAGCGCCGCGCTCCAAAGCGCACTCTACCGTCATCCTGCACGGATTTGAAAAATGAATGAGAAGAAACTCCCAGCTAAATCTGTATCTTCATATATTTTCGCGTTTCGGGGAGAATGAGTTGTTCTTTCGCCGGCCCGTGGGACTTGGTTCGGAAGCGAGGTAGGTAAAAAGAAGGCACCCACAGCATGTGTTGCTGGGCGCACTCTCACTTTCATCGCGGCGGAGAAGGAGGAGGAAAGAAAAAAGGAGGGGGGATGGCACGTTGTAAGCCGCGGGGAGGCTGAGCCCTACTTCTAACAAGTTTGGGTGAAAGGCTTGCCTCGCCCTCCTCCGCCCACGCTCCGCTGCGTCTCTCTCTCTCTCTCTCTCTCTCTCTCTCTCTCTCTCTCTCTCTCTCTCTCTCTCTCTCTCTCTCTCTCTCTCTCTCTCTCTCTCTCTCTCTCTCTCTCTCTCTCTCTCTAGGAAAGAGTGTGTATTTGAGAACGGATTGCACCGCGCGCCGATCGGTGGCTCCGATAAGCGGTGCGCGCGCGTTGAGGAAAGTTCAGACGTGAAAAACGTCGGGCGCCGCGAGTATGACAAACTGCGCGCGCATCCGGACGGACGGGTTTCTATTGAACGAGGCGCGCCGTCTGCTGGTGCGTTAAGGCGGATTAGTTTTGGCAACTTGTGCGTGTTCTCAAAACACCCCACTGAGAATTTTTTTTTTAAGTGTCATTTACTGGCCTCTTATATTTATGTATTAAGTTCACTTTGGTTGGTTCTACCAATATTTTAACGCTCTTGACAACAAACAAAAAAATTAACTCATTTTTTTTTTATTTGAGAGTTTTTTTTTTTTTTTTTTTTTTTTCAAATAACAGGGTTCCCCATATCCCTATTACGACGTAATAAATAGACAGCCCGTCGGTGTTTTCCCCGCTCGGCTGTGTGTGTGTGTGTGTGTGTGTGTGTGTGTGTGTGTGTGTGTGTGTGTGTGTGTGTGTGTGAGATTATTGGCACCGGCAGCCGCTCCCTGCCTTCCGGACCGCGACTGCCAAACTGTTGACTCGTCGCATTGTCTGCCTGTGGTTTTGCGGCGGGGCGTGACACAGTGTGACGCACCGTGACACGCCGCGCGCACGCGTCACGCGGTGTGTCACGGACCACCGGCATCGTCTAAAAGGTGCCGCCTCCGCCGGGACTCGAAGCCGCGGCGCGTCGGATGCCGCCACGCTGAGAGACGCACCGGAAAAAAAAAAAAAAAGATCCGGGATTGGCGGCGGCGCGGGGCCTCGAACCCGCGATTTGCGAGCAGCGTTCCACTTGACCCGGGCTGCGCACTGCTCCGGTGGGGCGAGATTAGGAAAAAAGGTTTTGTCTTGACAGGCCGTGCCATTACTGCGCCGTGCCCTGGAATCTGCCTAGACCGGGGCCCTGCTGGCCCTGCTGGGGAAAAAAAGAGACGCCTGGTACCGGTTGTCTCCGCAGCGCCGCTAGTGTGCGATGCCTCTGATGCGGTCCAAACCGTAAGCCAGCCTGGCCGCAACGGGGCTGCCAGCAGGGCTGCCTGCCAGGCTCACGCGACTAACTGAAACAGGCGGAAATGAGGGCCTGGCCGGAAATAATTGTTCAATAAAAACGACATTTACGACGAGGTGAAGATTGGCCTGCTGAGTGCATGGGTGTGGAAATGAAGATTCGGGTGATTGGAAACAGGTGAGGTGATGAGGTACGCAGAGGCACCTCAAACTTTGGAAGGGCCCAGTTGTTTCGCGGCAACACTTTACGTATCCCTGAGTCCAGGACCCCGTTGCAGATCACAAGGATTTTTTTAAGGGATTTTCTTTTTGTTTTGCGCATTCATTTTCCCACCCGCGCACCTCACTGACCCTATTGAAGTGTCGTCCTGGTGCTGCGGTCCTGTGGTCCACCTGGCTGGCTGATGGGGCGCCGGAGAGGGGGCCCCGAGGGGGAGGGGGCCCCCGGAGGAGCGGGGGGCACCGCTCCGCGCCGGATTGCAGTACCCGAGTCAGTCCTGTGGCTCCGTTTGCACTGCACGGTCGGGTCTTCGTGCCGGCTCCGCCACGCTGCGCGCGTGTGTGTCAGTGTGTGTGTGTGTGTGTTGTCGCGCGATGCGCGCCTGTGTTGGAGTGTGAATGAGTGTGCTTCTGGGATAAGTAGCCGCCACTGCCATCATGGCTTTCGTCAGTCGATGCGAGTTGTACATCGCCGGAGGGGTGACCCTCCGCGTGCAGCCCAAGACCAAGGAGAACCGTAAGTGCGGACGCCGTTGCCGTATGCAGTTTTGGCAGACGATTTGATACAAAACTTAAGCCATATTTCAAAATTATTATGCCATTGTTGTCATCAGTGAAAACGTTGAGAGGGACCCTTGCTTGGAATGCAAAAGTTAAAGAGATCAAGAGACAAATGATAAGGAGTTAAAATTTCTGACGCTTTCACAGTGTGAAAAGGGGGGAAAACCCCACATCATGTTCCGTGCTGTACTGAGTAGGGTGTGACACAAGCCGGCTGGGTTTCGAAGAACCACCCCTTTTCCAATCGGAATGCCCTTGCCAGGCTCCACACATCCTCCTCGCGTTGTTGTGACCGTCGCCCCGCCGGCATAACTAGAATGAGATGAGCAACTTTCCAATAATTATTCTGCGGTCGCGTCGCTGTGGCCGCGTCGCTGCGTGCGAGGAGTGTTAGTCCCGTGTCGGCGGCGTGGCCATCGGGAAGGCAGTGTTGCCCACTGTGCGAACTCCGAGTGGACCAACAGCAAAAAAAAAAAAAAAAAAGATAGAGAGAGAATATTTTTCTGAGACTGCGGCGACACGTTACAGCTCACCGCAGCGCGCCAATGATTGCTCACTCCCTACTTTGCGTTTGATTGCATCGCAATCGCCGCGACGCGCAATCGTTGCATCCAGAGCAGCAGCGGGGCGACGCTCCTTGTTTGACTTTTATAGTTGCGAAACGCGGGGCGCGTCGTAAAACGTCCTTGCCGGCGGCAGTCCGTGAATTGGAGAAATTCGAAATTTCAGTTCCGACGGTGGCTATGTGCGAAGAAGGTTACAAAAAAAGTAATCGATTTAAACACTAAAGGTTGTCCATGTGTAACTTATTTATTGGAAATGTTGTAGTTGTTCTTGTCCTTGGGATACCAATCGTTGGGGTTTTGGCCACAACGCACTTGTTAAGGTGTCCCTTCCGGCATAGGAAAGTGTCACATTACTTTCTCGTGTCGACAGTTTCGTTTTATTTTTCATGGTTTTTCTTTTCGCCTGAACACAGCATTGTCCCCCGCTGCTGTGGCTGAACTGACTGACAAGGCAGATCTGACGAGGCCCTCGATTATCCGCGCCTCGTTTCCAGAACGGTACATCGGTCGGAATGAGAAGCTCGCCGTGTCGAAGTACCGTCGCGCCTGCTTTGCCTAGACAGCCCTCGCTAGACAGCAGCAAAACGACTTACTTTGGCCGCCACGCCTTTACCGCCGTCAGTGCCACCAATGCCATACCGGCGGGCTTTTCCTACGATGTCTTCTTCTTCGCTGTCACTTGGCTACTCTTCCTAAGGGGGCTGGCTCTCTCACTTACACTGAGAGAGAGAGAGAGAGAGAGAGAGAGAGAGAGAGAGAGAGAGAGAGAGAGAGAGAGAGAGAGAGAGAGAGAGAGAGAACACGCACCCTCACACACACACCGGCGTGCAAACTGCAGTGCCCTTTGCATGTACGCGTTCATTACGTGCTGGCCGGGGCCCTAGTTGGAGTCGCCTGGGACGACCGGGCCCTGCGAGTGCTATCTCGCATCACGCCGTCTTAGGAAGAGCCGCCTTGTTTTTGTTTTGGTTTTGTTTTTCCTTTTTTTTTTTTGTTTCGTTTTGCCGACGAGCAGACCGTCTGGGATTTTTCTCGTCCTTTTGGTAAAAAGGAACGCGGGGAGTTTGTCCGACTTATAATTGCACCGGAGGAACAAGTTGTAATCTCGCTTGCGCGGGGTGTAAAATTTTAGCGTCTGGGCGCGGAGACTCGGTTTAAAAAAAAAAAAAAAAAAAAAAAAAAAAAGAGTTAGGAGTTTAATTCTTGCTATATTCTTTAAATTCGTAATAACTGCGCTGGGTGCGATGTGGAACCTTGTCGTGAGTATGCAACGTAGATGTGGTACAGAATCAGCGACTTCTCAGTGGCAACTTTTTAAATTTGTCGTCCATTCAAGATCCTTCCCGGCGGCCCTTCGTCCTTAAACGGAAATAGAGGGAGAGATTTATCGTGGGGCCCAGCCCGCCCTGTGCCTGCTCCGCTTGATTTTGAATGGGCCGTATCTTTTGTGGGGGCAGCCTGGGGGTAGCCTGGATGCATTTCTCCCATCGAGGTCCTTCCATCCGGAGTCGATTTCCCGCACGGAATATTTCTCCCAGCCGAATGGCGGAGTCTTGTCCGAGCGACGCGGGCGGGCGCGGCTGAACATGATCCATCCCAGTGGGCCCGAACCGTCAGCACTATCTTTGGAGACCAATCACCGCCAGGTGGGCCGGAGTGAGTGAAAGGAAGCGAGCTTTACCCGGGGGAGAGCGCCGGGGTCCTTTTACCTCGCTAGGTGGTGCTCACTCAAAATAAAGCCGTACCGACTTTTAAGAATTATTTTTTTTTTTGTTAAAACACTAAGAAAATGTGTGAACATCGCTGCATGAGTAGAATTGCAGGAAGATGCAGGGAGACAGATTTTTAAAAAATGTTAAGAAAGACAGCCAAAATGCTCGGCGGCATGCTTTTCTTGCGGGGCCAATCTGTCTGAAACAATCTGCATAGATACGGGGGTGGGGAAAACAGGTTGCACGCACGCACTGCCCCGCCGCCCCGCCGCCGGCACGAGATGGTACCAGGGTCAGTGTACTGCACCGCGGCTGCTCTCCTCGTTTTGGAAGAAACTCGAACCGCCGCGGAAGGGACCGTTCGAAAATTCGTAGCGAAAATTCGTGAGCGTCTCATAGGGAGTGGGGACCTTCCTGGCAGCGGCAGCGGCGCTCCCAGCCACACCCAAGGCATATCGCGACACGGCTCGCCGTCGAGCGCTCGTTTGCGTTTGTCGCTCAGCGGTAAACGAGCTCGGAAATTATAAAAGGCGAAAAAACGGTGGGAAACGTGACAGTTTTTTTCGGCAGCGGCTACGCGCGGCCCAGTCCGCCGAGTCCACCGGCACCGCTAGTCCACGGAGCAGAAGTGATTTTAAGGAGGACACGAAAAAGTTCGCATGTTGAAAAGTGTGTGAGACCACGTACCAAATTGTATAGGTACATTTAGTGTGCGCGCCGCGCGCGCGTTCAAGTCTCCACGCCGACGGGGTGTGGCAGCAGCGCCTGCACGTCGAGACGGACAGAGAGCGAGCCGCAGCCTCGAGACGCAGCCGAACCTTGGGGCGCTGCACTGGCGTCAGCGTTACACTTCGAAACGTGTTACACTTCGGAACGTGTTACACTTCGGAACGTGTTACACAATAGCCTGGGCGCGTTCCGGCGAAAACCCTGCAGGAGTCCAGCCATGTTACCGTCTCGTTAAAAATCAAAACGGCCGTTACGGAGAAAGCCATGCACCACGACGACGACGCCGCCTCGCACACGCCGGGACCCTCTTCGTCAGGTTTCCACGCCGCCACCGGGACTTGAACCCGCGACTCCCGCGTAACTCGGCCAACGGCGCCACGCAGTTACGGAGTTACGGCGCTGCGTGACGCCAGATTTGCTCTCCTCGCCGTTAGTCTTCCCACGGGGCGGCGCGGCGCGGAGGGAAACAAGGAATTAGAACCGGCAGCGCATCGCGGGCCGCGCCGGCCCACGGTGCCGTGCCCCCCCCCCCCCTCCCGCTGCAGCCGGGCCCCGCCAAATTATTTGCCTCCAGCTGATGATGATTCGAGGGCAATGGAGGCAGGGCCCGTGGCGCCACGCCAATTGCCGTTCAAACGACGCGTGACGCCAAGTTTGCTTTGCGGCGGTGCCTCGCGTTAGAGTTTGCTGCGAAAAGTTTCCAATTCTGACACTTCCCACACCTGGTATTTTTTTAAATTTTTCAATTCGCACCTGGTATTTTTTTCTAATTGGCACCTGGTATTTTTTTCCAAATCGCACCTGGTATTTTTTTTTACAATGCGCACCTGGTATTTTTTCCAAGTCCCCCCCCCCGTTTTTTTTTCAATTTCTACCTGGTATTATTATTTCAATTCGCACCGCTGTCAACAAGGTGGGCCAGGTCCCTGCCGTCGGCGCATAGGTCACGACGGCGCAGCGTTGCCGTTCCAGGCAGAGCTGGTCCGTTTGATTCCCGAAGCGAGGCATGCCCGCATCGCTGAGTTCTCAATCAAGGATTTTTTTTGTTACCGGTGTTTCTTTTTGCGGTGAGTTGGTTCGGCGTAGCGCTCGGGGCCGGTAGTGCGCGCTCCTGGTTCCTCTGCAAAGTGGCTGCCTGGAGGCTCCAGGGCTCCTCCAGGACGCCTGGAGACGCTTCCTGGAACTTCCGCTGAGGTGTGAGCGCGCAGTCTGGAGGCAGGCCGGCGGCAGGTGGCGGCAGTGATTGCTGCAGGGCGCTGCCCCGCGCACCTGCGGCACCTGCGGCGTGCCGGCCGGCCTCCACCAAGCAGGCCGCGCTCTTGTTCTTGCGCCACCTGCAGCACCTCGGTCCCACTGTGCGTCCCGCGGGCAGCGCGGGTCAGAGTCACGACAAAGGAGTGAGGAAACCACCGCCGAGATTTAATAGATTCCTCATGACGGCGAGGTCAATGAGCGTCACTTTATGTCTTTCTTTGCTTTTGCTGTCGGTTATTTAAATAATTGGCGGGCGTTCAGTGTCGCCCGACTTTTGGAGTGTGCCGCGGGCTGTACGACTGTTTTCTAGGATGCCATATTGCCCCCTTCTTGGATGGATCTTGGCTCGCTACCCATCTCTGCTTTCCAAACACACCTCTACCGTGTCCGCGTTTTACAATCCAAAATGCCGAGTTAGCCGCTGCTAAAATTGGCACACACCAAAAAAAAATAAAAAAAAATAAATAAAAAATGGCGTCGTCACATGTAAACGCGAAAAAGCTTTGCTCGGAGGCAACGGGCGCCGGGTCGACGTCCTGGCCCCGCCCTCGAGGTGAGCACATGTGAAATTGTCTGTGTTCCGCCGCAAAACGCCGCAAAACGGCGCTGCACCGGCGGCGGCGTCGGGTGGATCGCTCGCGAGCGTTTTGCGCGCTGCGGCGCGAGCGAGGCACGCCCCAGCCGCTCGCTCAGCGCTCAGCCCCGCTGCCGATGATGACGGAGAAAGCGCTCCCGGCGGTTATTTGCATTGTTATCTGGCTGCATTGTTGCTGTTCACACACGCTGCGCGCCGCCGCGCTCACTCATTGGCCGAACATTGTTTTGTAAGCGATGCCGCGCCGCCGAACAAATACCCCGTCGCGTCGAACGGGTGGAATGCCGCGTGGTTTTCGATACGGAAATTCGGTCGCAGATTGAAGAGTGGAGAGGCATAAGACAACTTATAAGGCCCCCGATTCTAATTCGTGCGCGGTTCGTGATGGCAACAATGCTGCGATGCGCACCACAACCCGTCAGGCTGGCCGGCCGGGTTCCCCCTCGCCAAGGTGGACTGCATGCCCTCCAGTTGCACCGCCGCGACGCGGAAGTCGGGCGAGGCGGCGCGCCCAGACCCACACAGGCCGGGTCAGGTGAAGACGGACGGGCGGATTTCGAACAAGTGAATAATTGGCAGCGGGTTGGTGCAACGCCGTGTTGCATGGGCCAGTAAATGGGCGAGGGAGGTAAAGTGTCCGTCCAACTTAATGACGGCCTGCAGGGAGGGCTGAGGGCGCACACGCCCCGTGGGAAAGCCCTTCAGGTCAAGAAGAGCAGGAGAATGGACTCGCATGCCCCGCCGTGAGAGAGGTGGCTTAGGTTATGGCCGGACGGGAGCACAAGGGCCTGCCGCCTGCACAGGGGGATGCCAGGCAGACCCAGTCCGCTTGCCCATGCCCGTGCCCCCGGCCAGCCACTGTGATGCCACACTTAAAAAATAAAAAAAAAAATAATATTTAAAAAAAAAAAAAAAAAAAAAAAAAAAAAAGGAAACGTGAAAACGCCATCATTCTATGTGAACTATTACATGGGTTCCGGGTGGCCCATCCTGATGACATTTTAACCCCTCCGTGCGATACTGCTGGGATGGTGCCTTTGGTGTGGCCTTTGCGAGAGGCGTGGCGGTGGGATGCTCTGCCTGGCCCACTGTGCTCTACGCCGCTTTCCCTCACTAACTAACGACACCTTTGTCTCAATTCATACCGCATTGTGCTCGCACCGCCTTCGACAATAACTCGTTCTGTCGCGCTTCTGTTTGTTTACTCGGTTTTGTAATTTATTTTTTATTTTCCTTTTTTTTCGCGGGTGAGTACCGGATTATTTCGAGTGTCTGCGGAGGGAGCGGCGACGCGGCGGCCCCTGCTTTGGTGAAGTCGATTCAGCCTGGGCTCTGCGCCTTTGGGTCGCCCTGTCCCGAGAGTGTCACGGGAACCCGGCGTGGCTCAGAACGCCACCGCCTGCAGTGTCGCGGGCACGACTCCCGGCAGTGCCGTATTTTATGCATGAGCAGAAACGCATGCGTTCCCACGGACCAGCGGCCACACGCATGCATCTGGTGCGACGCTTTCGACACCCCCGCGTCCTTCTAGAACCAGAGGACGATACTCGAAACTGCGAGGCAGGCGGCGCGGCGACTGGGCGGAGGCGCAGCGAGACGGTTCTTCTGCGCTAATTAGCTCCGTTTAGCGGAGCCTTGGAGCTCGGGGTTTCCGGCCTCAAATATAGGCCGCGCTGAGGGGCTCCGGGGCGCCCGTCACGGAGGGCGTTAATCCCACCCGGAGCCGCGCCCGGAGCCGCGCCGTCGTGGGAGACGGATGATTGTGTCGCGTGGGGCTTCCCTCGCATGTGTGCGCGGAAATGACTCGGGTTTAATGAAAAAAAAAAAAAAAAAGGGGGGGAAGGATTAAAAATTGGACGGCGATGTGAAAGCGGCGTGCGTGGCGGTGCTTCGGCCCTGCCTGATAGGTGGGTAGGCTCGGTTCGGTTACGAGGCCGCCAACAAAAGGTGTTCGTTCCCTCCGCCGCCGCTCTCGCTCCAATTCAAATCACGCCATGGGAGAGAAAAAATTGGAAAAGGTGTATAAAATTAGCGCTGTTGGTGTTTCGAGATGATATGCACACATTGAAGTTTTGCCAGGAATACTAGTACCTGTCAGTCACGGGTGAGACTCGCATGCGTTGTGTCTAGAACAATTTATTGTTCGTCACTAAGAAATAGTGACAGTCCAAATTTAACGAGGATCGTTAGATTCGTCGAATCAAGGCCGTGGCACAAAACTAAAGCAAGCACACTGCAGCACAGTGGGCCGGAACCTTCTTCACAGGAGTCATTTAGCGCGAGAAGTCGATCGGTGCGGTGCGTGATTTATCGACCGCGGCATCAGAGTGATTGCCGGCGGGATGACTGCTTCGCGACGCACGCCGCACAGTGGGCAAGAAGACCGTCGAGGCGGCCAGAGGTCAAGACGCAATTTGAGCTCCAGAGTCGCTAAATGGGACTCGAATCGTACGTGTGACCCCACCAATGGATTGCTCTCCAGACGAGGAATCCATTGGTGGGGTCACTCGTTCGATTCGAGTCCCGTTTAGCGACTCTGGAGCTCAAAACGCGTCCGGAATGATGGCCGTCTCAACGGTCCTCTGGCCCACTGCGCGCCCCGCGAGTGCGACAGAGGCAGCATCGGGTGGCAGGCCATTCATTAATCCTCCCTGCAACTAGATGAGCCCCCCGGATTGCCTGGAATGCACGGCAGGCAGCATCTGCCGACCTTGCCTGGAGAGAGCGCGCTATCTGGCCCACCATCTGCCACGCCGCCGCGCCGCCGGCACGCCCCCCCGCGCACACGGCCAGTGGCGTAGCACGTTCTCCTTTTATCTTTCGGGAGGCTTATCACCGCGGCTGCTCATTTCGCGGCTCGCGAGGGGGCCACGTAACCGCGGGTAACCCGCGGCGCATACAGCGGGCACGGAGGAGGGAAAGATCAGCAGGAAGACGGAGGTCTTACAGTGGCACGATTTTAGATCAGTCGATGATAGCGCAGCGCTGCTTCGCTGGACTTTCGAACGTAATGACGAGTTTATTTTTGACGCAGTACCATTGCATTTCTTGCGCCGTGTTGAAACCGTGATTGCGTAAACACATTTTGCACGACGTGTCCCTTGACCCCAGAACTGAGTGCTAGCTTGTTTCTTCCCTTGTTCTTGACCCTGTCCGTACACTGCGTGGTGCGTCCTCAGCAGTACGCAACATCCATAGTCCGTCACCCACCACACTGTGGTTCTGTGTATTGCAGTTGGGCCAACTGCAAGGAAAAATGCAAGGAAAAATGCAAAGCTAGACATGCACATTTCCAACTGCAAGGCATTCCTTGCGTGGCGCTTTGCATCTTGACGACTGCAAAGGTCCCTTGCATATACGCAAGGCATTCCTTGCACCTTCCTCTCTCTTGCACTTTTGCAAGGAAGCTTGCAAGGGACTGCTTGCTTCTGACGCAAGGTGGCCCTCGCCTTCCCATGCATAAATGCAAGACCTGCTTGCAAGGACCACCGTGCATGCGTTGCATGCCGTTCCTTGCGTCGGTGCAGTACTCTCCTTGCGTTTCTGCATGGCGTGGCATGCAGCCTGGTGCAAGCCGGCCCTAGCACTGGCCGCAAGAGAAGCCTTGCAAATGTGCACATCCTGTCAAGGTGTCTCCACCTCTCCCCTCCCTCCCACGCTCAGGCCCGTTCAGTGCGTTGGAACTGCGTTGAGGTTTCAACACGGTTACAACGGATTTCCAACTCACTTCTACAAACTATTCCGTTAAAAACACGTTGAGGCTTACGGGTTTTATACAAACTTTACTGTGAGGCTTGCACGGAGTTTGTACGCGCTTGCTACGGTGTTTATTTCGTTTGAACTGCATTGTTGAATAGTGAGTTCCAACGGTATTCACTGTGAGGCTTTCAACGGCGATTCAACAGGATTCCACGGCTTGGAAATGCGTTACATAAAAAGGACTCATACTTTGACTTCTGTGAAAGATAAGTTTATCCTTCACGCTCACGGTGTGTCGTTTATGGTGGGATAAGCAACGTTTTTCCTTACGCAAAGACAAGTTTCTTACGCTAAACCGAAAAATCCGCCGCGGGTTCTGTTATGGAGGCATTCACGGATCCTTGCGCTAAGACAAGGCTCTTACGCTAAAGCAACGGGCTGACGGATATCCATCCGGATGGAAACTGTGTAATAAGCGGCCCTTACGCTAAAACACGTTTGCCGAGCGGGCCAATGAGGAGCCGCGCAGGGTAGCTCGTTTGTCATAGAGTCAGTGGAGGGGGTAGCTCGTTTGTCATAGCGTAAAAATTCTCCGTGAATGCCTACCCCCTTTTGTAATAGCGAAAGGCGATCCGCGTAGCGTAAGACACTTGTCTTTGCGTAAGGAAAAACGTTGCTGATCCCACCATAAGGCAACTGAGACATGGTATGACTTTTCAAAAGCGCAAACTGATAGGGTACTCTTCAAAATAATTATCTTGCTGGAAGTTCCTATTTTATCTGAGTGGTGCGGTCTTTCCACAGGAACATGCAAACGCGCATCGTCTTTGAAAACACTACTCGGCACCTGATTCGGCACAGCTGAACAAAACCGAGTGCGCGCGCGCGACACGCCAGTGCCGCGTCATGCCATTCCCGCGCCACCCCCGCCTCTGGCCCACCCCCCTCCCCTCCCCGCGTCGTCCTGACCGCCGCGCCGTGCCGCGCCGCAGCCGCCCGGCCGCACAGAGTCGTCGGCTGGCTGAGGCACCGTCCTCCGTGCTCAACCATAGCACAGTCGGCAGCATGGCGGTCCAGCAAGTCGGAGGCCCAGGGTTCCACTACTAACCAAATGTCCTTGTTTCAGATCTCGCAGTGTGTGTGTGTATGTGTGTATAAGTGTGTGTATGTGTGTGTCTGTGAGCGTGTAATCCTGTACTTCCTTCCAGGCAGGCGCAGAACTGCGTTGTAAACGCGTTGAAAGACATGCGACTCTCCACGTCACAAACGATTTATTGCTTTTGCTGCGTTCAGACTGCATGCCGATTTGCACAGCGCTCCTTGCAGTCGGCTTTGCGAAAGTGCAAGGAACAGCGTGCAACTATGCATGGGCGGCTGCAAGGCACCGCATGCCGATTTGCACAGCGCTCCTTGCAGTCGGCTTTGGGGAAGTGCAACGGCCCCCCACCCCAACCCGAGGGAAACGCAAGGCTTTCGATGCAAAACTGCAAGACATCCGTGCAAGCCATCATTTGCACTTCCTGCGATTGCATGGCGTGGTATGCAATGGAGATGCATGAAGATTCATGGTGTACGGTGTCCAAGGGTTTCTTGCACATTTGCAAGACACGAGCTAACCGTGCACGCGCTGCTTGGGGTTCAAGAGGACGTCCTCGGTGCCGCGTGTTGACTATGCTCTCCTAGCGGCGGCGCGGCTGCGTGGGTGGCATGTGGAGAGTCTTTCTTGGCGCCTCGTTTTTCCGCGTTCTTCTTTTTATTCTTTTTTTTTCTTTTTTTTCTTTTCTTGCCTTTTTGTTCACCTCTGTCACTTACGGGGCACGCTGTTGGCGTGCGGCCGCGCCGCTGCCCGCGTAACCCCTTTAGGGCCTCACACTTCCGGCGGCACGCACACACGCGCACCATTGTGTGTGTGTGTGTGCCGAGGAGGACCAAATGTAACTCACTTTGGTGCCCACACTGGAGCACTCTTATGTAAAAGGTACCGCGAGTGCCTGTGTACCTGTTGCGCCTCTCGGGGTGACTTTATCTCGCGAGGAATCGCCTGGCCCGTAAGGAGAGGTTCAATTGGGTGCGTTGTGCGGTATAGTGCGCTCTGCAGTACAGTACAGTACAGTAGCGCCAAAACCCGCAGCGCCTCAAGCGATTCAATCGCTCCCGATGTTTGTTTGGATTTCTCAACGGGGATTTATGGGACTCGCGGTCAGTCCTTTGAAATATCTTCAATCGCGGCGACCTCCCCACTGCATTATAAACACCATGGGGCAGCAGAAAAGAGGCAAAAAGGCGTTGAAATCACTCCAAATTACCGTGTTCTGCTTAGTGTTTTTTTCTTATTTCGTTGGGCGAGGTCGTCCAGTGACGTCAGGAGATGCGTCCGGCGACTGCAGCCATGAATTAGTCCGTCATGAGCACGTCGTTGTGTTCCACGTCAGTGATCGTGTTTCACGAGTCATTCATCCGTGTACTAGGAGCGGCGTCTTTCTTTCTCCAGCCCCCTCCAGTCCGCCAGGAGTACCTGCTGTACCCCTGCTCTGCAAGTGGCGCGGCAGGCGGCCGGCAGGTACCTCTGCGCGGGGTATCTCTGGCGCTACCCCGCGCCGTGGGCTCTCCAGGCAGGGGCCCTACTCCCTCCTGGACCGAGGCGCGGGGTAGAGCCTGCGCTTCGCGATACCCAAAGGCTTTCGCCTCCTCTGGTCCAGCGGGACCGTGCCGTACAGAATGCACCCTGCCCGCTGACTTGCGGTCATTGTTTCCTACCTAAGGGACCGGTTTGTTACTCACTCCCCTCAAAATATCACAGGCACTATTTTTTTTTTTAACAAAAATATTAAAAAAATTATATAAAATCAAATGAATTACGCTTGAAAGAATATGTATCGTTACCGCCAAAATTGTGGTGTCTTATTGTCGAATCGAACTTACTCGACTCTTGCCCACTGGGAGGAACAACGGAGGGCGAAGTGACTCGCGGGCGAGCGAGAGCGAGATGCATTTGGACGCGCTGTCTGGTCGAGAGAGGCAGTGGCCCGGTACGTGCTCCGTCCATCTCGAATAAGGCGGCCCGGCCGACGCGGCCGCCGATATTTCCGTTTTGTTTCCTTTTTGTTGTGGACCACTCACTCATCGCCGCTTTCCATCCATTAACCTATATTTTAGGTTTGTCTCACCGCCCGAACGCGCCGCTCTTTCCGATCGGAATCGCCGCGTTCCGTTGTTTCCTTGTTTTTCCATCGCCGTCCGCGTCGTCCGCCGAGGGGGGCGTCTTTAATTGCCGACGCAGTTTGGCAGCGACGGCCGTAAAAACGCCGAGAGCGGCGTCGTCTTGTGGCCTGCACCCGCCGGCCGCGCGGAGGGGTCGAGTTCAATCAGCAAAGCTGGACTACTCGGTGGCGCCGCGGGGCCCACACAGAGGGTAGTGCCGGCCCACAGGCCATCACAAAAAGCAGCTAGGCCGACGGACGCGGGGAGATAAACGCACAGCCAGCAGGCTGGATGGCACACCGGGCTGCAACCCGAGGCAGCAGCTTGACCCACGTAACGTAATTGGTGCTTTGTTGCAGTGAGGCGGCGGTAGGCAAGGCGGTGTTGCGGCCCACTGTGCGGTGGCCCTCCTATTTAGGTCGGCGCATGACTCGGCCGCTCCGTCCGTCCCATTTGACAAGCGTTCTACATTTTTCGGCCGCAAATTATAACGGCGCCACCGACACTGGCTGCCGCGCGGCGCCGCCGCGTCGTGCGCCGCGTGATGCACTCCGGGTAATTCCAAAGTGGCTTCGGGGTAACAAAGAGGATGCACCCGCGGGGTGGGGGTGGGGGGACCGCGGCGACCGCGTCGGGCACAGCACACCGCACGACGGACGGCGAAAGAGGTCGGCAGTCCGGAGGAAAGCGAAAAGAAGCGCGGCAGACCACTGTGTCGGGTCGAGGGCGCCTGCCGAGTCGGGGGTAGGCAACCCGTGGCGCGAGCTGCGCGCCGGGCTGCCGGTGGCGGGCGCCTCTCTGTCTGTCTATCTGTCTGTCTGTCCCTCTCTCGTCCTGTGGCTTCTAGATTGCTTTTCATTCGCGAGTTTTCCCTGCAGCCTCCGCGTGTAAAATGCAATCAAGCAAAAGCTGTTCCCACCCCTGTCATTCATTAAGTTAGATGTGTGTGTGTGTGTATGTGTGTGTGTGTGGTGTTTCTTTTTTCTGTCTGTGTTGCCGTCTGTGACCCCCCCCTTCTTTTTGTTTGCTCTGTTTTGGAACCCGTTCACGTTGCAGAGGGGGTGGGGTTAGGGGAACACAAGTGTAAGAATGTCTCGACTCGGCTCTGCCATCCGCCATGCCGTACCAAAGGGCCGGCTCGGCTCGGCTGTGCTCGGCTCGGCTCGGCTGTGCTCGGCTCGGCTCGGCTGTGCTCGGCTCGGCTCGACTCGGCTCGCGGGTCGTTATTCTTTGAGATGCCGCTCTGTTATCTCACCGTGCGGCGGCGGCGGGGCGGCGCGGCCCGGGACAAAAGGCGTGGGTTCGCCTCTCGCGGGACGCTGGTCGCGAATCAGTCATTGGCCGAACCGAGAGGAATGCAGCGGGGGAAGGGGAGGGGGGCGGTGAAAAGTGCAAGCTCCGATCCGATGGCGCCAAAGCGACTCGGAGTGAGAAGAAGGACTCGGCTGGCGTTGGCCGTGTGAAGTCGCTTCGAGAGACTTCAACGCAGGGCGAAGCGACAGCCCCCTGCCTTCCGCACGAAAAAAAAAAAAAAAAAATAATAATAATAATAATAATAATAATAATAATAATAATAATAATAATAATAATAATAATAATAATAATAATAATAATAATAATAATAATAATAATCTTGGAATTTTCTGGAGAACTCACTGGGAAACCTTCGATCTTCGGAAAATTTTCCACACTTCCAATGTTTTGAAATGGGTCCGCTGCCGAACCTTTGTTGCCTCGATGTGGGATGTTGGAGCGTGCTCTCGCTACGGTACGCGCGTGCCGCGTCCCGGCCGGAAGTGTGGGAGAGAGAGAGAGAGAGAGAGAGAGAGAGAGAGAGAGAGAGAGAGAGAGAGAGAGAGAGAGAGAGAGAGAGAGGGGGGGGGGGGCAATGCTGCAGGGATCGTATGGGAATCAGGAGCCCGGAGGCCGTGCTAATGAGAAGCACCAGCGCGGCCCTCCGAAAAAGAGGTGTGTGCCAGTCTGCGCTGGACTCCAGCGGACGACGGCCCCGCTGCTACTGGAGCCTCCAGCCTGGGGCGGCCGCCTAGTGTGCAGTGACGATGCTCACTGGTTGTTGCAGTCACAGTGTCGTGCCTTCGGGGAACAATGCTAGGTAACACCCTGCCAGGGGCGTGCTGACTTTGCATTAATTGAGATTTCGCGTGCCTATGTCACGTAAACGGCTTGAAATTTTAAAAAAAAAATATTTTAAAATCACAAAAAAAAAAAATTAAAAAAAAAATATTAAGTTAGCATGCTCTGCCTTCACCGTGCTCACTGTGCGTGAATGATTGGCTCTGCACGTCCCGTCCATCGACGCTGCGTTGAAATGCAATTGTGGCTGCGGCGTAGTGGAAAGGGGGGGGGAGGGGACGTTAAAGACTCTCTGCAGCTCAATTAAACGCGTAAACGCTTCATTTGTGGCGTGACAGGCGAGCCTGCCTGCCTGCCTGCCTGCCCTCGTGACGCCAGCATCAGCGCGCCGCGCTTCCCACGCGCAGTCACCCTGCAGCTTCCACGAAAACCACCCCGCCGTGAGTCGGGGAGTTAAACGCTGGCGCAATGAGTGCACGGATGAACGACGCAATGAATGGATCGCGCTCAGAGCAACGCGTCCACCTGTTGTTGCTCCTCCGGCACTGTTTGCATGGGGAGCGGCCTGTTGTTGCACTCTCGGACCTGGAAGACCTGTTTCATGGCGTGGCACAGGCCGCCGGGCACACGCCCTCACGGCGCGTGTGTTATGGTGTTGTGATAGTGCGTGTGTGTGTGTGTGTGTGTGTGTGTGTGTGTGTGTGTGTGTGTGTGCGTGCGCAGGAGAAAAGTGAAATGCCCCTTATTGTCTTTTACGGTATCAAAACAATAACTTTGGCGCGGCCCTTATCGATAAGTCTTATCAGACGGGACGGGTGCGTCCGGCGTTGCGATGTACCGTTTCCTGTCCAGCCCAGACACACAGACAAAAAAAAAAAAAAAAAAAAAAAAAAAAAAAAAAAAAACACGCAGAAAACGAGGAAATATGATTTGAGATTTTTGTCGTCAAATTTGAATGTGAATGAAGACTTGGAACCGTTCACGCCGCGGGGTCCCTGCCGTGGGGTTCCTGGGGTCCCAGCCGGCCGGCCAGCCAGCGAAAGCGATGCCGTCGTTATCCGTTCCATGCGACCGCAGCGCCGCCACACCCGCGCAACTCGACGTCCCTGGTGCGGCAGGTAGGGCCGGCGCGGCGCTCTGACCGCGCGGCCGGTGCGGCCGACAGGCGTCCGTCTCCGCCAGCGGTATGCAAATACGGCCAGGGGGGTCACGACTTTAAATTGATTATCGAACGGAGATATTGGCCGGGCGGTGTTTGTAAGCCGCAGCGGGTCGCGGCGGACGGCTAGTTGTTGTATTGCTGCTATCTCTCTGCATGCAAGTGCCCCCCACCCCCCCTCAGAAGAGAAATGCCACATGAAAGTAATCATAAAAAATTAGACTGAATTATTTTTTGGTCAATTATCATACTGCATTACTGACCGATTTTGTCAAGGATTTTTATTTTGGACTTTTCATCGTCAATTACTGGTACGTCAATTATTTTTTTTGTGGGTGTTTTTCCGCTTGACCCGATGGACGGATGTCCCGTGCCCCCGACTCGCCTGACTCCTTTGCGGGCTAAGGTTTCCTCCAGGAAGTCCCACCCCTGCTAGGGCGCCGCGCGGTCATAGGAGCAGCGTCCCAATCCATGCAACTGGTGGAAAAAAAAGGAAAAAGACGTACGGGAAAAGAAAGTGAACGTGCTTTGAAAGCATTCTGTTGCTCTATATTCTTACACCACACATACACTCACTCACACACACACACACACACACACACACACACACACACACACGGACGTCACGAGAGTGTGCATCACACTGCGGTATAGACGCCACCTTCTTTGATTAGAGCTTCGGACTTTCGCCGTCCGGTGTCGAGCGAGACTCCCATTCCGTCGGTCTGTCTCTCTCGCATCCCTGCGGGACGCCCCGTGAGTGCGACAGAGACAGAGCGACGAAATGGCTCTTCGGAATCTGACGGTGGTGCCGCTCCACATTTTGTGACCCGCCGCCCCGCCCCACCCCGCCCCGCCCCGCCCCACCCCGCCCCACCCCGCCTCCGCCCGCCCAATTTGTTGTTATGTGGTGTCGGACGTGTGTATGCACGCGTGTGGGAGTCGGCTGTTGCGGTGAGAGCAGCCGATGTGCCGGCCCAGTCACTCCCCAGGCCTTTCCACACGTGTAAGCGGCGGGCCTGCGAGCCCCACCCCGCCGACAATTCGAGCCTATTTTTCTTTTCGTGCGATCAAACATGCCCGTTTACTTTGCTGTGCCACACTTCCTTTTGTGCGTCGTTTGGTGTCACTGATTGATTCCTTTATGACTTCCAGCGGCGCTGACAGCGGCCGATGCACGGCTTCCTGCGTCGGCTCGCTGCGGCTACTGTACTTCTGCGGGGTCGGAGGCGGGACATTCAAAGAAATTGAATGACAAATTTGCGTCACTGGTAGAATTTGTAGGGTCAGTCTGTGCGCTGAGCGTGACGCCCTAACGCTGTTAGGAGAAATTAATCGTTTAGATGCGCTTTTCTGGGAGTTCCCCGATCGAAGAACTCGTTGACGGGCTATGGGCCCTATGGGCTATCTCACTCAGTGCACGCTTATAGACCGGATTTTTTTTTCACGCGGCCTGGGTGTTTTTCTCTCGATAAAGAGAGAGCTCAAGTGGCGGCTGTCGGGAGACTAATCCCAGTGTGAGATTTAACACGCCCCGTCCGCGAGGCTAGGCTGGCTGAGTAATAAGGGCGACGTGCGCTCAGTTGACTCATTTTGTTTTTTCTTCCTTTTCGCAGGTGAGTTCCCGAAGCTGCCGCCCAGCAAAGCGCCGGCGTTCAGGCCCAACCGTAAGTAGTCTACGCTCTGCAATCTGCCCTAATTGCACCGTGCCAGCCGCCTGATTCCGAAGCAGATCGCTCTGTATTACTTTATTGGCGCGCCTCGTTCCGGGATTTGGATGTGCCGGCGCGCAGCTCGCTGATTGGCGCCCGGGTCGGTCATTAGTCCGCACAGTGGACCAGAGACGTGTCGAGACGGACATGACCAGGACGCGTTTCGAGCTCTCGAAGGGGACGCACGTGGGTGCCAATGTGCTGCCCTTGGCTGTGAGTCGGAGAGAGATTGCCAACTTGTTGGCTCTTGCGCTCTGGCCCGCTGTGCGAGTGCGGGCGGCCGAGCTCGTTGTTTGTTTGGTTCGGCGGACTGATTTGGCTCGACAAATGCCAAGGATGGGGGCGCTGCCCGTACGCAGCGGCGCAAGGCAGCGGCCGCCAACGTTGACATTTCGCTCTGTTTTTCCTCTCGTGTCGCGGCAGGCGAGCTGGGCAGCACTATGCGCACGCACTTTCGGGCAAATAACCAACCGACCAGATTTAACGTCTCCCTCGCGTTTTTCCTGTTTGATTGAAGGTAATTGATTTTGAAAGAAAGAGAGTCTGTTAGCCCGTCAGGCGGTTTGGACCGTCGCTCTGTTTGATGAGCGGCACCGTTCGCCGCTTCGCCTCGTCATCCTCGCTGCAGGACTCCGCGGGACGAAACCGATTCCCATTGGCGCGTCGGAGCCGCTCGCAGCGACGCCGCGACGCTCCCCGTCGGCAGGGTTCCGCGTTCGCATCCCGCGTTCCAAGCTCGCCCTTTATTTTGCCACCCTCGTGTTGAATCGTGTTTTAAGAAAAACTTTTTGACCAAAGAGTTTGCTTTGTCGGTCGGTCCACGCTTCTTGTCCGCTGGTCGGTGCGTGTGCCGTAACTCTGCCGGCTCGCGGTCCGCTGATCTTGATCTTAACCTTTGAGTTCCCGCGGTCTCCCGTTCACCGCTTTTTCTCCCCTGCCCTCCTCCTCTCTCTCTCTCTCTCTCTCTCTCTCTCTCTCTCTCTCTCTCTCTCTCTCTCTCTCTCTCTCTCTCTCTCCTGCGGCGTGGGAGGCTGGAGCGCGGCGGCCTCGCTGGGAGCAGGTTTATTTAAGAAAAGCAGGGTCTTACAATGACCCTCTTGGATTTCGCTGATTTTTTGGTGGTTAGTAGTCCCCCCAGGTGGGAGTTCAGGGCCAAAATTTCAGAGGCCAAAAAAATTTATTCTAGAAGATATAGGGATTTTAAGTTTTTTTGGGACTTTTTGCATTGAATTTGGAATTTTCTTATAGCTTCGCGACTTTTTGTCCGATTGGCTTCAAAGTCGGGCCCTAACATGAAAATTGAATGAGGAACACGATCGTGCCATCAGATTTGACCTACGACAATTTTTTGATAGTCATTTTTCACTTTTTCTCGAAAAAATGACCAAAAAAGTCCCAAATCTTGGGATTTTGGACTTTTATTTTTTTTTAATTTTTTAAACCAGTGTTATCCGATGGAGAAAGGTCCGCTGAATCCAAAAAACTCAACCCCAGATTTTTATCTCAAACCGTTCCGGAGATATGCCACTTCAAAGTCAGGCAATTTTTCTTAGGTCCTAATTCCTGTGAGATTTTGCCGAGCTGCTCATTCCCATGTATTGGGCGGCCAGGTCCAGCGACGCAGGTCTTGTGCACTGGTTGGTGGTCTCCAGCGTGCCTCTTTAGCGCCTGCCCAGGCACAGTGGGCCAGATGACCGGTGGAGGCGGTCAAAATGCCGGACGCGTTTTGAGCTCCAGAGTCGCCAACTGGGACTCGAACCAAACGTGTGACCCCTCCCAATGGACTTCTCTCCGAACGAGGAATATATTGATGAGGTCACACGTTAGGTTCCAGTCGCCTTTTGAGCGCCTGCCGTTGTACGCCCAGACTCACCTCAACACATGCGTGTCAGACTGGTGGCCTATTCTCCTCCGCACCTCCGCACTGGCGACTCGAGCGCCATCTCGTGGCGACTCGGCGCGCCCGGCAACCACTTCCCACTCTCAACCCTCCATCCCCCTCCCTACCCCACCTCTCTGCCCTACCCCGCCGACGAACCCACGCGGTGCAAGTGTTGTGTTTACATTTACATTGTGCGTCTGTGTTTTGATGTTTTGAAAGCTGAATATTTATTTGTGACTGAGCGCTTAAGTGTCACCGGCATTATGGAGCCCTCAGGTGTGTTTGTTGCATTATTTTGAAGAGAGGTCTCCGTTTCACTTGGCAATTTTTCTGTTCTTGCTTTGCTGCCCGTGAACCTAACCTGTCGTGTCTGCAGGTTCCAAGGAGGAGAGCTGCTGCAATCCTTATAACTCACATAGGAAAACTATCACCAAAAACCTGAGGAAAATAACTGCTGCTGATGTGCAAAAGAACCCACGACTGACCATTGACCTTTTATGGTGTGACTACTGTCGCAAATGGAAAGCCCCAGCACCTGCTCAAACAGAACAAACTACCCGTTCCAAGACCAAAGACACAGTTGAAGGTAATTTTCCCTTTTTTTTTCTGTGATTTTTTTTTTTTTTTTTTTTTTTGTCACTACATTTTAGTGCTATAATGCTGATGCCCTCTTGTGAACAGTCTGCTCCAACCCTTATAAGAGACATAAGCCCGATCAAAAAATCTGTGACAATCTAAGGAAAATTACGGCTGTGAATGTGGATAATAATCCGGAACTAGTGCTTGGTCATTTGTGGTGTGACTCCTGTAGAAAATACAAGAAAGTTAAAGTCTCAGGTAAAGTACATTTATGATGGGAAACGAAATCGATTTAAAAATTTAACCTGTTGCTTACGTGTTGACTTGCCACTTTCAGAAGACATGGG
This sequence comes from Stenchaetothrips biformis, assembly GCA_030522485.1. Classification (NCBI taxonomy): domain Eukaryota; kingdom Metazoa; phylum Arthropoda; class Insecta; order Thysanoptera; family Thripidae; genus Stenchaetothrips; species Stenchaetothrips biformis. Next base: position 12,432,521 of record CM060099.1, read on the forward strand.
GGGACCCAGTAGTAGTGACAGCAAGGATGAAATCACACCAGAAAATCTCATTAAAGGTAACTTTTTGGGACAGTTGCATTATATGGATAAGTGACTGAAATTGAATGCGTTCAAATGTGCAACTCTTTCAGACTTGGACTGCAGTTCCATTGAGATTCCAAAGAGGACAAGAAGCTCCTCTGTAATGTCAAAATCTGGAAACAATGAAGGTATGTTTACTAACCAAGCCTTCCCCAGATTGTTACAAAGTGTCCCTCTTCTAAACTAAATTTATTAGGCAAAAGTTATTTTATTTTTTCTGTCTTATGCAGTGTGCTGCAATCCATATAATCTGCATGATCAGGACATTTACAAATCTGTACGGAAAATCAAAGAAGTTGATGTGGAAAGGGTTCCGAATCTTGTAGTTGGACAATTTTGGTGTGATAGGTGCAGAAAAGCGGACCCAGAGGAATCTTTGAACAAATCTGAAGGTAATATAAATTTAAATCTGACTGTTTTATTATAATGTAGGTAACTTTTTTTTGTTAAATTGTTACATTCCTCTTTGTTTTTGTTGTAGATTTTGATTTGGCAATTTTTTTTTCGGAAATTGTCGATGATTATTTAGCTGCAGAAAAAAGTGAGCCTAACAGTCAAGAGGTTGGTGAAGTCATTGCAAGTCAAAAGAGTGGGTCATCCAACTCTCCTTGTTTAAGCCCTGTAGTTCTTAGAGAAGCCGCATCTCGTTCTCTCACAAAATTAGGTTTGTCACCATTAGTAACCAGTTCTGCCATCAGAAGCCAAGGAGGCTCAATCACTGCTGCAAAGAGGAAGATTGAGGCAGCAACAGGTGTTGTGCGCAAGAAAATTTGCAGTGCATTTGGTTTGGCCCCAGAAGATGTTACAACAACAGATGCCCTTAAGGCGCAAGACCATGACCTTCTGATGACTGAAATTAAGGAAAAACTCCCCAATGCTTCAAAAAACCAGAAATATCAATTGCTTTCTTTAATACCTCTCAGGATCTCTATAAATGAAGCAGCTCGGCAGTTCAATGTAAGCCGGACAATCATGTCAAGCTCTCGCCAACTAAAACTGGAACACGGCATTTTACCAATGGTAAAATTCACGAGAAAGTCAACAGTTGCAGAATCAACAAAGGAACTAGTAAAACAGTATTACTGTCGAGAAGACAATTGCAAAATATTACCTGGATCAAGAGACTGTGTCAAAATTTCTAAAGGAGTATTTGAGCAAAAGAGGCTCATTCTCTCAAACCTAAGGGAACTTCATCAAGCTTTTAAGGAAGAGTACAAGGATCTGAAGGTAGGGATTTCAGTATTTTGTGAACTGAGACCGAAATGGTGTGTGTTCGCTGGTGCATCTGGTACACACGAGCAGTGCATTTGCCAAATTCACCAGAACTTCAAGTTAGTTTTGTATGCTCTTGATATACCAAAGCATTATCGGGACCTAATTAAGGAATGTGTTTGTAACACGGAAGACAGAACCTGCATGCTGAAGATTTGTGAACATTGTCCATCAGTTGACCAAATTAAAGACATCCTTTCCAAGGAAGTTACAGAAAACCGTGAATCAGATGAAGTTGAAGATGAAAGTTTATTTTTTGAAGAAAACATCACTTATAGACAGTGGAAGTCTACGGACAGAACTGAAATGGTGATCCATGTCTGTACTCGCTCTGAGCTCATTGAAATAGCAGCGAAACAGATGTCTGATTTGATCACTCATGACTTCATTGCTCTCAATCAGCGAGACTATCTGAAAAACCTTAAAGAGAATCTTCCTCGCAACAAAGTCGTTGTAGCCATGGACTTCAGCATGAATTACAACTGTTTAATCCAGACTGCGGTTCAATCCTACCATTGGTCACCAAAACAGGCGACGGTTCACCCAGCAGTAATATACTACAAGGATGAAAACAATGAGTTGAGACGCAAGAGTGTAATTTTCATTTCAAATGATCTAGAGCATGATGTCTCTTTAGTATATAAATTTCAAGAGGAAATTCTTTCTTATATTAAAGAGAATTTTCCAGGAGTTGATGAAGTTGAGTTTGCTACAGATGGCTGTGCCTCCCAGTACAAGAGTAAGGGCTACTTTAAAAATCTATGCACTCTTGCGAAAAGGTTCAAGCTCAAGCTTTCGCACACCTACTTCGCCACCAGCCATGGGAAGTCACAGTGTGATGCAGATGGTGGCACAGTTAAGCGGATGGCAAGGAGAGCCAGCTTGCAGCGCCCCTATGACAAACAAATAATTGACTCAAATGATTTATTTGCCTTTTGTAAAGAAGAACTAAGTGACACATTTGACTTCATCTATGTAGAAAAAGCAGATGTCGAGCCCATCCGAGCAGCCCAAAAAATTGCGATGAAAGATTTGGCTACTGTTCCAGGAACAAGATCGTTCCATTTTGTGAAGCCAGAGACTGGTAAGGAAATATATTTAAGTAACAATTATTTTTTTATGAACCTTATTTGTTAATTTTTTTTTTAAATTTTAGACAACACAGTAGCTTGCTGGAGGATTTCAAATGACCAGTTCTTAGCTCCAGCACTGACTCACTCATTGCATCAACCAGCTGTGGAAAAGGAGAAGCTGTCTCTTACAACTGGAGCCTATGTTGTTGTCAGACTTGCGAGAAATCGTTATGTGGGTCTGATAACTGACATTTACTCTGATGAAGAAGAAGTAGATGTGTCACTTCTGATGCCCAGGCTACCAGCCAAGGATTTCAAATGGCCTACTGAATTGAAAACAGCAACAGTGCCTATACCCCACATCCTCTGCACTACTCGAATGATAGAAACTAATGAAAAGTGTCACTTTTCAACCACTGAGATAGATCGATTGGTAGCTTTGAGAATAATTAAGAAGTAATTTTACGTTTGTTTGATACTGAAAATTACAATTACATGTAAAAAAAAAAGACTTCTTTTTTTTTTTTTTTAATTTTGTTACCCTTAAAACAAAGTCCACAGAAGGGGACAGGGGCAAAGGGTGGGGTTGTAGGTAATGACCAAAAAAGATCAAAAATAAAACAGAAAGAGTGGGGGGGGGGGGGGGTAGCGGGCAGGCCGGCGGGTCAGGGAGAAACCCTACAAGGCACAGTGGGCCAGAAGACCGGTGTAGGCGGCCAACACTTTAGACGCGATTTGGGCTCCTGAGTCGCTTACTGGGACTGCAACCGAACGTGTGACCTCATCAATATATTCCTCGTTCGGAGAGAAGTCCATTGGGAGGGGTCACACGTTTGGTTCGAGTCCCAGTTGGCGACTCTGGAGCTCAAAACGCGTCCGGCATTTTGACCGCCTCCACCGGTCATCTGGCCCACTGTGCCTGGGCAGGCGCTAAAGAGGCACGCTGGAGACCACCAACCAGTGCACAAGACCTGCGTCGCTGGACCTGGCCGCCCAATACATGGGAATGAGCAGCTCGGCAAAATCTCACAGGAATTAGGACCTAAGAAAAATTGCCTGACTTTGAAGTGGCATATCTCCGGAACGGTTTGAGATAAAAATCTGGGGTTGAGTTTTTTGGATTCAGCGGACCTTTCTCCATCGGATAACACTGGTTTAAAAAATGAAAAAAAAATAAAAGTCCAAAATCCCAAGATTTGGGACTTTTTTGGTCATTTTTTCGAGAAAAAGTGAAAAATGACTATCAAAAAATTGTCGTAGGTCAAATCTGATGGCACGATCGTGTTCCTCATTCAATTTTCATGTTAGGACCCGACTTTGAAGCCAATCGGACAAAAAGTCGCGAAGCTATAAGAAAATTCCAAATTCAATGCAAAAAGTCCCAAAAAAACTTAAAATCCCTATATCTTCTAGAATAAATTTTTTTGGCCTCTGAAATTTTGGCCCTGAACTCCCACCTGGGGGGACTACTAACCACCAAAAAATCAGCGAAATCCAAGAGGGTCATTGTAAGACCCTGCTTTTCTTAAATAAACCTGCTCTGGAGGCAGCCGCTGGAAGCAGTGGACTGGCTGTGGACGTGCCCACTGGAGTCATCTCGCGTGGTCACGCCGCCGTCCCCGTCACGTGCACCACGCCGTGGCCACGCCCTCGTTGCGTATCAGCGGGCCGGCGAGTCGCCCCGCCCCGCCCTGCCCCGCCCCGCCACCACTCACTGGCCAGTATTACTCTTTGTCCCTGGACTTGTTCTTCTTCCTGTTGGTCTTCACGTTGACGTTGATCCGAGATTGGCGCGGCAACCTAACCAATGAGCGCCGTCCGCCCGTCTGTGTGTGTTTGCGTGCGCGTGTGTGTGAGCGCGTTAGAAATGCATGCAAATGTTAATATGAATGTGCATCCACCGCGGCGGCACGAGAGAGCCCGCGTGGTGCTTTTGACCCGAAACAGGAAGACGCCAACACGCCCCGCCCCGCCCCGAGGACCGGGAAGGGAACGCCACGCGCGAGCATGACAAATGGCGAGCCGTGGGCGGTTTGTTGTTATCGACCGCAAGCAGGGTGGGGTCGAAGGGTCAATCTCTCCAGCCGCCCGCAGTTCATTCATGTGATCAACAAGAACTGGTCTTCCGAAAATTATTGGTGGCAGTTTAAAATCGCATTCTTCGGGCTGTTGGCTCTGGGCTGCCCGCTGCGCTCGCCTCCTCGGTACGTCCTCCGCGGACGCATAGAGATAGCCAGCCCCGAGATGGCGACCCGGACACCAGTCTCCATTAGCCGCGTGGGCAAGGCGATGATGGGCTCTGAAGTGCAAGATACTGGGTTCAACGCCCGCTGCAGGCGACTATTTTTCCTCAAGTAATCTATCAACTGTTGGCAACCCTGATAGTGAAAGTGGCCTTGGTATTGAGAGGTTGGCAGCGGGTGAGGCCGGGTCGCCCGGACTGAGCGCGCGGGGAGTTGTTTTGGGTAGGAGACTGTCGGCGCCGGGCGCCGCGATGGACCTCATCGCACAGCGCCGTCGTCTCGACGGCGTCGTCGTGGACCTGGCCGACGTGTTCCTGGACCAGATGGTGTGCGCCGTCACCAGGACGACGTGGCGGCAGCTGCGAGCGCTCGCCAGCGCCAGCGCGCCGCGGGAGCCATCGGCGCGGTGTTCGGGTGCGTGTTTGTTTTGGTGGGAGAGAGGTTATGGTGGGTCGGGCCGGCGTCGTCTGCCTCCGTCGCTCGCATCGGTCGGCTGCGAGTGCGACGGAGAGAGACGCCAGCCTGCCGGGCCGTGGCGGCCGCGCGGCGCCCCGTTGCGGCAGAGCATTGCGGTGCGCAGTCGTGATGCGGGGGCCGCGGGGGCTGCGGGGGCCTTACTGGAATTTCGCACCAGGATGGGGTACTTGTTGTCGGTCACGGCGCTCGCCTATGGGTATCGTGGCCGGGCCGCCGTGCCGTGTCCACGCGTGGCGAGGCAGTCGCTCTGTCTCTCTCGCACCCGTGAGGGTGCGGGTGAGACGGAGCGAGGCTGGTGCATCTCCGCGGCGCCCTGCCACACCCTACTCGGCGACCGGTACCGCCTGCAGTGTGGTGCACCCCGCTTTGGAACGGAACGGCCGGCGTGGCTAACTTGGGAAACGCTAGAAAGGTGCAGGCAGGGTCTCCGTTATCGGTGGCGTATTTACCGAACATTTCTAAGAAGGGCTTATCGCACTTACCTTGTCAAAATTTGAGCTGTGGTGCCTCAAGCGCTCCAATAAAACGCCAATGAAAATGAAAAATTTGACCCCGTATTATTTTTGTTGCAAGGCAACACCTTTAATGCGTGTACCGTATTCTTTTTTTTTCTTAAATAGACAACGGTTCGTTTTTTATTCGGCCATAAAGTATATCTGTAATTGGTCTTCCACGTCCTTGATGTACGACTTTATTCTCCTGCCTTTTGTTCTGTAACGGACTTTCTGCGCACCTACCTCAAGCCTGGTGGGTGCCTCCATGCTCAGAAAACACCCGAAATGACGTCACGGTCAGCCGCGTTCCCTCGCGTGAGGGAGGGGGGGGGGTTCTGGCTGCCACCCTGCCAGCAGCAACAGCGTGTTGTTCATTCCTCTGCAGACTGGCAAAAAGAGAAGCCAAAGAAACAATCCGAAAAATATTCCGCAGCGGGCCGGTATCGAACCCGGGTCCGAGCGGCGCGGAGGCCCTTGGAGCGGATCGTGTCGGAGGCCGGCACGCCGGCCAGCCAGGCCGTGGAGGGGACGAGCGTGGACGCGGGACGCTGCACGGCGAGGTGACTCAGCCGTTGCAGACAGACGGCGGGGGCGCGGTGGGGGTCCGCGGCGCGGGTAGACGGACAGACAGACAGACAGGCGGGCGGCCAGCCGGCGCGCCGACCCCTTGCTCGTTCAGTTCAGACGGTTGCTTCGGTTCGACTGAGTCGTTTGCGTTGGTGGAGCAGCCGTGCCGCAGCCGCGCCGCGGTACCGCCGCGGTACCCGTCAGCTCTTTGTGCAGTGTGCAGTGCGCCGGCCCCCCGCGCGTGTGTGTGTGTGTGTGTGTGTGCGTGCGCGTGTGTGTGTGTGTGTGTGTGTGTGTGCGTGACCCTGTTGGATTATCCCGCGCTGCGCGATGGAAAGCGCTTGAGGTTCCTTCATCTCCTTCCCGAAGGCGTGGACGACACAGTGGGACGACGGTGTGCATCGACGGCAAGGTAGTACGTACCCTTTGTGTTGTCGGGAGGCGTGATCTCGCGTGGTCGCCACTGACGCGAGCCGCGGTATGGTAGTAACCGGCTTGGCCATTTTTCCGCCACGGCGGCCCCTGGATAGTCGTCTCTCTTGCACCTGTAGGGAACGCCTGGTGGGTGCGAGAGAGACAGAGGCGTGATGTCTCACGACCGCCTTTACCACGGCCTGCCTGTCGTACGAGGGCCCGCTGAGTGGCTCGACGCCGTGCCCGGCCGGAGACGGAGCCTCCAGCCGGCGGCGGACCGGAAGTGGCGGAAGCGCGCCGAGCGGGCGGAAGGAAGAGCGGAGGCACGACGGGGAGGACCAGGATGGCTCCAGGATGACGTCGTCAAGACGCCGCCACCGTCGAACACGCCGGGAACGTTTCAAACTGTTCGGCGAAAAATGAGAATTCCGTTTGTTGTCCTTTTTTTATTTTTTATTTTTTTTCTTTTTTTGCTGGAGCAACTCTTGTGCGTGATGATCTCTCGGTCCTCGGCTCTCGGGGTGTTGCGCGGCCGGCGGAGCGCGGCGGTCCACAGCGGAACGTGAGGATGAGGCGCGGCCGGCGAGGTGATGCTACACTGCGACGGCCATATACACCGGCGAACACCTCGCGCCTGGGAGACATTTGGGCCGCGAAACCAGAACGGCGGGCTTATATGCACGGTGTGCCATATCGAGTGTCTCGCCCACCCGCAACGCCGCGCTCGGCCCGCTCGGCCCCGGTCGCTCTGTCTCTGTCGCACGCATGCAGCTCTCCGTCAGTGCGCCCAGAGAGACGGAGCGACGATTTCTGAACGGCTAGGCAGTCCGAGGCGGGGCGGCGGTGCATCGCGGAGTCAGCACAGCACAGTGGGCCGGCGTGCGAGTGGCGGGATTGAGGCGTTTGGCGCCGTATCGGCGATCTACTTGCATAGCGACCTCGTGTCCGTCCCAGTGGGACCGTCCCACTGCGGGGCGCTGCGCAGCGACGTAGACGGCGGGCTTGTTGCCGCGCCGCGGACTGCGGGTCGTAAACTTTGCAGCAAAGGGGAAACGCGGCGCGGAGTATTTAAAAAAATAAAAAAAATAAAAATAAAAGAAGAGGAGAAAGAAAGGAAGAAATCGGTGGAGGAAATGGGTTGAGCAGAGTAAATAACGAAGCTCTGTTTCTCACGCCTTAGCGTGCCGGAGAGTCGCTTGGGAGGACGTAAACCTTTCACTCCGCGGGCTGCTTCCCGTCGAATATTTGATTCGCAGCGGACGCATGCATGGCGCACGCTCAGTCCAAACCAACATTTTCTTTGCGAAATGAACCAAATTTTTTGGACGAGTCGACGTAACAGTGAGGGTCTCCGCGTGACGATAGGAGGGCGACTGCAGGCTGCAGCGTCGTCGCCTAACGGCTGACGTGTTTATTGCGTGCTTTTAGTGTAGAAGTGAAAGGGAAGGTGGCCGTAGGTGGTCACTGACCGTCGGAGCACTTCGCGACAGCGATGCAGCTCGTAACGGCATGGGCGCGGACAACCAGCGTGCACGACCAACGACCTGGTGTAAAGATCGTCCGCCAATAAGGAGTGTGTAAAATGCGGAGCAGAAAGGCGTCGTTGGCCGCCAGGCTATCGCCCACCCTGACGACAGCCTGGTTCCGCCCCTGGCGCCCCCGGGCTGGTTTTGCTTTCTATTCTCTTTTAAATGCCAGGAGAGCTGCGCCTCGGATCTGCCGTCAGTTTCGTGACGGGACGAAGAGCGCGCGTTAAAAGGAGCGGGAAAAAGAGCAGTGACCGTGCCGCGGCGCGCCGCGCTGCACAGTGGGCCGTGCCGTGTCCGGGCGGCACTGCCTCGCGCCACCCCGTAATATCGGCCTGGGCGTCGGCGTCGTGACAGGTGAATCTCGGTGCTTTATTCGTGCCATTCATCCCACCGCCTTGCTGGATAGCGAGAAGACGGCCAGCCGGCGTTTGCTTTCGTTTCCAAAAACGGACGCAGTTTTTCGACCTCTTTCGTTTTGGCGCGCGGTGTGGCATTTTTCACGCAGAAAAATGTTTTTGTTTGTTTTGGTTTTGACGGACGGCGACGGAAAGGTTATGCAGCTGTGTCAACCGGCGACGCCGTACACTGCCAGGGCTACGCACGCACTCAAACGCTTTGATTAAATAAATGAACGCCAATTGTTGTAAAGACACGGCGTGTGCGAGCCGCGAGGCAGCATACAAAGAACCGGGGGGGGGGGGGGCATGTAATTGGGCCTTCTTTTCACTTTCATCTTATCCAAGCTCTCGGCCGCCGGCACACGGAGCAGGTCCCAGGTTCAAATACTCAAAAGTGTTCAGCAATTTTTATTTTTTTTCTGTTTTTTTTCTGTTTTGACGGCGGGCCTGCTAGATGACGGCTGAAAAGCAGAGTGATTCTGCCCCGGCCCCGTCGCCCTCGTCACGTCCCCCGCGAGGCTGCAGACTGAGCGTCCGTCTCTCTCGCACCCCCACGGGGCGGCCATGAGTGCGAGAGAGACAGAGCGACACGCCTCTCCTGATGATGATATCGGGCCGCTTGTTGCTGCAGCGTGCCTGTCTCTCTCGCTCAGGACGCCCCGTGAGTGCGCGAGGGAGACGGATAGCGACCAGACGGCTCTTCGGAATCAGAGGCGTCTGTTGTTTTTGTGTCCGATCGCCGCGCACGCTGCGGTGCGTGTGCGGAGGGATGATTGATCGAAGTGTTCCTCTCCTTCTCCTCCTCCTCCTCCTCCTCCTCCTCCTTCTTCCCCTCGATCCCTCCTGCTTCCTCCGTCCGTCCCCTCATCGGCTGGACCGGCTGGGCCCGGCGGGGGGAGGGAAGTGGGCCGGAGGGAACGCTTCGTCGCTGTGCGTTGCCGCGGCGTTGCTCGGCGTTGCTCGGCGATTCTAAGAACCTGGCGCGCGGTGCGCTGGCATTATATTAAAACGGACCGCGTGCACTGCCAAGTGCAAGCACCACCGCCGGGACGCCTCGTGTGTGAGCGGCACTGTCGAACCTGTGGTGTGTGTGTGTGTGTGTGTGTGCATGCCCGCGGTCTGCAGTGGGCGGTAGCCGGCAGGCCGCAGTAAAAGTTAGTTACACACACGTTTCGCCCGGGGGCGTTTTGTCGCGCGTATTGCGTCTACTCTGGCTGCTCTGCATGCGCGCACTGATGAAAAATAAATCGGGGGACCCCGGGAAGCGGCTTTTGAAGCCTCGTTTTGAATGTACGGAGGCTTCGTATACACGAGCTGTGATGAAAGTATCATGGATTTGTGCTGAAATTGTCTCAAGTGATGAAAATGTCGTCCATTTTTTGTCGTAAAGTGACGACAAATTTTTCCAGAGGGCTGCGGGGCACTCGGAACGGCACGCGCGCCTCGGTCGCAGACCAAGCCAAGTGTGCCGACTTGCTGTGTCTGCCTGCCAGTCCTGCTGGCGTTTCATTTCCCTTTCGTCCCGCGGGGGTCATAACTTGGAGCGAGCGGGGCTCGTTTTGGAATCGATACCCCCCTCGCTCGGTTTTTGGTCTGTTTTTAAGACAAGACTCGCAATTCGCCCTCTCTCTCTCTCTCTCTCTCTCTCTCTCTCTCTCTCTCTCTCTCTCTCTCTCTCTCTCTCTCTCTCTCTCTCCCTCTCTCTCCCTCTCTCTCTCCCTCTCTCTCCCTCTCTCTCCCTCTCTCTCCCTCCCCCCCCCCTCTGTGTGTGAAAGAGAGAGAGGAGGTTGGTTGGGTAGGTGTGGGTGTGTGTCGGTGTGTGCGGGAGAGCGCTCCAGATCGTGAGGGGAACCACCAGTCATTCATTACCTGTCTGAGCGGTCCGTTAGCGAGGCCGCGCGTCAACACCCACACCGCTATTCAGTTAGACCGACCGCACGAAGAGTGTGCATGCCGCCCGGCAGCGCGCTGTCAAGCAGATGAAGCAGGCGGTGGCCTCTCTGCCCCGACCGGCCGGCCGGGTCACTGCAAACGGTGAAGCAGCGCGCCGCCCGCGGCTGTAGGCTTGGCGCCCGGCAGGGAAATCGGTCTTCTTGTGTGCACAGGGAGCCGGCGTCGGACTCAGTCCCATTCAGCGTCTCTGGAGCTCAAAACGCGTCCGGCTGCCTGGCCCACTGTGCTCTGCCTTGCCCGGCGTACGGTCCTCGCGTCATTTCCTCTCGCTAATTGCGCCCCGCGTCTCAACGCACTGCCCGCCGTGTGAAGTCTTCTCGATTTCGGGGAAAAGAACCGCCACTCCGTGTTAAACGATTTGCCTGGCTGGCTCCGCTGCCGTTTTATTGTTATTTTATTTTTGTTTTGTTGTCGTGTCCGTCTTTTAGTTTCAATTATGCTGGCCGCCCTCTGTGTCTCGGCCGTGTCCCTGGCGGTAGTTTGGTTCATTTGTACCTCGTTAGGGCTGGGCCCTCGGCGCGGGGCCCTCGGCGGACACGCACACACAGCGTCCGCGCCGCCGGTCTTCTGGCCCACTGTAGGGACCGGCGTGATGACACTAGGCGTCAACCCCGATTTTCTCCCGGAGTCGTGGCCCCACCGCGCCGCGGACGTCGCCCCGGGTCGCTCTGTCTCTCTCGCACCCGCACGCCGCGCCCCGCGGGTGCGAGGGAGACGGTGAGTGGAGAGAGGCGGTCGTGGTCCCCGCGTCCTTGGGGCATCATCCTTTCTCCTTGTGTAAATACGGTGGCGGTGCGGCGGCGATATCCGGCGCCCCTTCGGGGCTCCACTTGCGCAACGACGCGGGGCACTATCCATCTAGCGCCCCACCGCCGAGGGGGCAACCACTTAGTATGTTTGGGGACACAAGATTTACCAAGGGAAGAGATCTCGACGGATTTCGCAAGATTTCGACCGATTTTATGCCCAAAATTTGCTTGTTTTACTGCCTTTTTGGGGGGAAGATTTCCGATTTCCAGAGGTTTCTGGCGCTCGCATGATTTCTTGAGTGGTTGCCCCCTCGTCCACCGCCCCGCTTGGAGCCTGCCGCGTCGCGCTCAAAGCAACTTGCGTCTTTTGGATGCACTTCTGGAAATGTTTTTTTCAAAACACGTGTTTTCTATCTGTGTTGGTGCACGTTGTGAGTAATGCGATGCGCAAGGTGTTTGCTCGTTACCATTTCCTCATCACCTCTTTGTGCACGCCGGCGGCGGGGGCGGCGCAGCACAGGACCTCCTCTGGATTGCGTCACTAGCCACGTAACGAATAGACAGATGGGCAAGCCTCCGGGTATAACTCGCCTCTGACCACCATACGGCCCTTGCCACGCCACGCCCCGCGAGTGCGGTCTGCCTGCGCGGCCCGCGGCCCGCCTGACCTCGCCGGTCAGTCAGCCAGCCAGCCAGCCGGCCCTCCCTGCCCCGCGGCCAGGTGTCCGCCAGATTCACCCGCAGCCGCAATGTCGCAATGGGTCTCGAGATCGGAATCGCAAAACGGGCACCTCAATCTCGTTGTTGACATGTTGAAAGATTAGCTTGAAATTGGTTATCACTGCGCGGTCGGGGGAGGAGTACATACGTAAGTGTCGACAGGGTAGCAAAAGTCCGGGGTGTCTTTTATTGGTCACAAAGTGGGATCCATTCACTCTAGTGCTAGTGAAACGACGGTGGTCTAATATTGGAGTAGCCCCGTTTGCCCCGAGTCAACGTGTGTTGATGTGTTTGTTTTGGGGCGGGTGGGGGCCCCACTGGGGGCACTGCAAGGCACTGCGGCTGCTGCGGGGCTGCCGCTTCCTGTATGACCGCCGTCCATTGTGGCGTCGAGGCCGGCCCAGCATAGCCACTTAACTTATTAAGGGAACCTTGGACAGTTACGCGGGTTTCCTTCTCCCGGGTGGCGCGTCTCCGTGACTTGAGTTGCTGGAGCCTTGCTGGAGCCTTGCTGGAGACAGCCACGGTCACACTGGTGAAGTCGTTGAAGGTCCTTGAGCCGTCCCTGCATGCTTAAGCGCGAGCCCTCTTTACGTTGTCAAAATGACAGCAAGCGACGTCCAAAAGTGCAGTCTCATCCGTCGATCGGATTTGATCCGTCACAACAAGACGTCCTCGGCGTCGCTGCTCTGCTTTGATGTCCATCCCGGGACTGGCACAGGGCTCTCGCTCGAGTGCACTGCACTGAACATGCGCGTGGCTTTCTCTCTCGCACTCACGGGGCCCTTCGTACAGTCGCGAGAGAGACAACGCGATGCAACCAGCGACCGTGCGGCCAGCCTGCCGGCCCTCTTTCACGAGTGGCGGCCTCCGTTTCGCGATGCTCGGTTTCTCGCTCAATTCGCCGCGACTTGTAGTGTAGGCGGCGGCGAAAATGCGCGGGAAATTTTCCGCGCGGATGCGCGCCAAACTCACACGCACGCCGCACGCGCGCGCGTTGCACTTCGATGACCATCTCGAGTGTCGGCGCAGTGCATCCCTCGGGACCCTGGAGGCCTTTAGGCGCCTTTAGACCCGTGGGCCGCGCTGCCGCGCTATGAGGCGTGGGTCACTTTCTCCCCCGGGACGCCTTTATCAGTGTGGGAGCAGGCCGCCGCGAGGCGTGCAGGACGAGCAGCAACACGTGTCTTGCATATCGCGCAGCAGACAACTTGTATCGTGCAGGCATGTTGCACGGCCACAGTGGGCCACACACACCGATTCGGTCAGTATTTTCGCCCGAGGCGTCGCGCCAGCAGACGACGCGCTGCTCCGCGGCGCCGTGGCGGCGACCCTGCTGGCCGTGTGCCCTACATGCAGTGCCTCCTAACGACGCCGCGAGATGGCGCCGTAATTGCGGCATTAACTTGGGTGGGAATCTGAGCCGGTGTAAAGTGGCTAGGCGCGCGCCTATGTCGGAGAGGCGTGTTATTCCGTACAGGTGGTGGAGGTCTGGGTGCCTTCGCTGGGGCGAAACGGGCCCTGCCACGTGATCCGTTTGAGGCGGCTCTCTTTATCGCATTGCCACGGCCTGTCGATGGTCCGCGCTGAGCTTCCCTCTCGGCGCCGCGGGGTGCGGGTTCGAGCCCCGCCGCCGGCCGCGCGACATTTCATTTTTGTACGTGCTTTTGCCATCCTCGTGTCGCGCGCCAGGCCACTGCAGCCACGGGCGGCCACGACAAGGGCGACACGGCGCGGCGCATCACAGAGACCTTTCTTCGACATTACGCGTTCGTCGTGCTCAGGGACGGAGGAGCCTCGCTCCGCTTGAGCGGCCTCTCCCTCGTGCTGTTTAGGCTAGGTTAGGTCACGCCTAATGGGAGCGCGTCGGGCGCCGAGGTTGGCAAGGCAATGGCAACAGCCGATGATGACGGTCAAGCCGTCACCGCGCGAGCACCGCTCCCGGGGTGACGACCGAGCGGAGGGCCGCGGGTTCAAACACCAGTGCGACACACTTTTTTTTTTTTTTTTTTTTGGGGGGGGGGGGGTGAGGTGTGTCTTTGCAGTCATTGACCACGTGCCGTGCCTTCCCTCCCCCGCCCGCCGCCGGGTTTTGTCAGTCTTCGGAAGCCTTTGGGCGGCGCGCCGCACACCGCCATGCCATTGGCCGCGCCGCGCCACGCACAGAAACAAATAGGATGTTGTTTATTCGCGGCCTTTCGCCTACACTGTCGGTGCCTTCGGCGTGGAAATTCTTTTGATGGTTTTATTTTTTGTGTGTGTTTCTCGTGGAGTGGTGCGTGCGCTGCAGCCGTTATCACCGGATTACTTCCGTCCTGCCTGCATGGGATGCCCGCCGCTGAATGAATGGACCGAGTGAGATGTCTCACTCACTCACGCGCGCACACACACACACACACACACACACACACACACACACACACAGTGGTGCAGTGGTTCAATCCCCCCTTCCCCTTATACCCTCTGCAAGGACGCAACGTGGAGGCGGGGGGCTTTCTTGGTCGTGTCGCGCTTGCCTTTTTGTGGAAGGCTTTAAACGTGCCGGGTGGGCCGCCCCTCCAGGCCGCTCCAGGCCGCTGGACTGATGAGGGACGCCCCGCCCCGCCCCGCCCCGCAGGCCCCACCTGTGCCGGAGCACCTGGGTGCGTCTGGCCGCGCCGCGCCCCGCCACGCCCCGCCACGCCCCGCTGGGCCGCGCCGCCGGGGAAGTCAGTCAGTCGGTCCGTGCGCGCGGCCCAGAGGCCCCGCACCGCGTCCAGAACCCAGCGCCGCGACGCGAACGCTCCGGGATGTGGACGGCGTGACGCGTGGTGTGACGCGTGGTGTGACGCGCGGTGTGACGCGCGGTGTGACGCGTGGTGTGACGCGTGGTGTGACGCGTGGTGTGACGCGCGGTGTGACGCGCGGTGTGACGCGCGGTGTGACGCGCGTGTGCGGTGCGTGCGATGAGTGCTTGTGACCTGTTTGTGACATGCAACGCCGTCCTGCGTGACTTGGACGTGACGATGCAACAACAGGACTGTGACGCCGGCCTGCTTCGCGCCTCTGGTGAGCAGCGGCACGTCCCGTGGACGCCAGAGCTGCGACTTATTGCAGCACATCGCCGCGAAGCACGCGTTGGCGGTCGTCGCCCCGTTCGAGTGTCGCCCCCAGGATTGCCATCCCTAGGACGTGCGCTCTAGGAGCACCTCGTCGGACGCCCCCCCCCCCTTCCCCGCCCCCGCCCCGCTCGGGTTCCTTTGTGAAGCCCCACGCTGCCGTCTTCCCGGCTCCCCGGAGAGGTGCTCTCTGTCGCTCTCGTCGGCCTCCGGGCTCCGGGCGGGGAAGACACGCCGGCAGGATGCGTTACTCGGCCGGAACTCCGCTCCGGTGTCGGGGTGGAGGGGGGGGGAGGGGGCAACCGATGTGGCGCGCGAGATTGCCCATGGAATTGCACGCGATGGATGCCGCCGATGATTAAAGGCGAATAAGTTGATCGGCTGCCGATGGCCGCCGCCGCGCGTCCAGTGACATCACGGCGGCGTGTGGACTGCGACGCCGCGCCGCGCCGCGCGCCGAGGTCGAATGCAGAATGGAATGCGCTCGCCTTCTTGCACGGCCCGCACACAAAGCGTGACAGCGGTTGTACTCGTGTCGGGCCGCGTGGGCGCCAGGCGCGCCCTTCCGTGCTCGACACGGCCGCGTCAGTGTCCTGTCACTGCGCGGCCTCGTGGGGGCCCTGCAGCAACAAGCCGCGCGCCGCGTGAGGCCGAGCAGGCCGAGCAGGCCGCCGCGCAGGCCGTGTCGTTCACGGCCTGGAGTGGGCGGCCTGCGAGTCGAGCGGCCAGACATTGTGTTGAAAAGCGGTCCAGATTTCTTGCACTTGGTTCCCGCGGGCCAGGGCCCCTGCGGGCCGTGAGGTCACAGAGTCCTAAGCGCAGGCCCCGCGGGGGGCTGTGGGGGGCGTCGCGGCATCTCCCGGCGAGCCGCCTGGAAGGCAGGCAAAAAGCCGTGCATTTTGACCTTTAAGTGAGCAACTCTTGCTGCGTGCCCCTCCCCTGGACCCGTCCCTGGACCCGCCCCTGGGCGAGCGGCTTCCGCAGGGACCTCTGCCCAGAGGCAGCGATGCCTCACAAATTAGCGCTGTCAGCGACCTGTCTGTCTCCCCGTCTGCCTGACCCGCTCTACTTTGCCTCCCGAAAAGAAGCAAACAAATCGTCCAGCCCGGTGCATTGCGGTGAAGGTTATGCTGCTGCGGGACTTTGCTTTCGTCTGGTTCATTTTTATTTTTATTTTTTTGGCTGGACGATGGCTTCAGTACGACACTACTTTCTCACAGGCGCGATCCAGATAGGGCCACACACACGGGTAAACACACACACACACACACACACACACACACAGAGAGAGAGAGAGAGAGAGAGAGAGAGAGAGAGAGAGAGAGAGAGAGAGAGAGAGAGAGAGAGAGACCGTCAATTAGCCTGGAACCACAGCGTGCCTGTTGGCTGGCCGGGCCGGGCGCCGAATCGGGGCATAGGTTGGCCGTGGCGCCGCACCCGCTCGGCTCGTTGCGTTTCGCGTTGACGAAGCCTTTGTGCGCGTGCGCCACGCGGGTCGCCCGGTTGCCCCATCCATTGTGTGCAAGACTGCGCGCGCTTTTTCAAATATATTCGCGCCGGAACGCATAGCTCTCACCCGACAATCCGTTCGCGGAAAAGGGCAAGGCGCTCAAATAAAAAGTGAACCAGGATTTTCGAAAGAAATTCGCAGCACTTGGCTGAGATTCGAACCCGCGCCCGCGCTGCGCGCAGTGCGTGACGGCCGTGCGTGTGACGTCCCCCGTCGGGCCTTGCGCCGCGGTTCGCCGTAAATTGCGCGCTGCTTTGCATTTGGCGTTTGCTTTTATTGGCCGCCGTGTCGCTGTCCTGCGGAGGACACGTGAGGACACTGCACGCGACCGGTGGCGACACTGGCGGCGTGCTCCGGCAGTACTGTCAGTCTCTAAAGTTTTGTCTGGGCGATACCCCATGCACGAGAGATTCTCAACGGTCTCCTTATGAGCAGTCTTTCGCGCACAGGGTATCGCCCAGACAAAACTTTAGAGACTGATACTACACCGTGACGCGCCCACTGTGATCCTGTTTTTTACGATCCACCGGGAACGTGCGCGCCCTTGGCGTCCCGCGGCCGGCCGCGCGGCCTTCCTGGAGAGGCAGGCCGTCAGGCAGCGGAACAACGGGACCTGCTGCGCCGCGCCACGATTAGAGAGACAAATTCGGTCTCGTCATAGTGCAGCGGCGGAAGCAGTCGTCAGAACCGCCCAGCGACACACTGCTGGTGGTAGGCCGGCTGGAGTCTGCCGGCTGGAGTCTGCCGGCTGGAGTCTGCCGGCTGGAGTCTGCCGGCTGGAGTCTGCCGGCTGGAGTCTGCCGGCTGGAGTCTGCCGGCTGGAGTCTGCCGGCTGGAGTCTGCCGGCTGGAGTCTGCCGGCTGGAGTCTGCCGGCTGGAGTCTGCCGGCTGGAGTCTGCCGGCTGGAGTCTGCCGGCTGGAGTCTGCCGGCTGGAGTCTGCCCGGGCAGGAGGGCGGTGCGGATGCGCCGCGGCGGCCGCTGGGTCACGATATTAGTCACGACGCAGGGGAGGAGAAACTCTTTTGGTCGGGATTCGGGGATCCGGGCGTGGCGCCATTAAGGAAGCCTGGCGACAGAGTGACTGACAAAGTGTGTGCTCGCCGGATTTATTGCCGCGCTGCTCGTTACCCATAACCTGTCTGTCTGTCTGTGTCTGTCTGTCCGTCCGTCCGTCCGTCCGCGGTCCTGCTGCCTTTCTGTCTGATTGCCCGTTGGAAACCGCGAGTGCTGATTGTGCGGGCCGATGATGCGGGCGCGTCGCTGCCGCACGCGCGTGCCCGGGGCGCGCCGCGGCTGATTGCGCCGTCTGTCTCTCTCGCACCCGGACGGGCCGGCCCGCGAGTGCGAGAGAGACAGCCGGTCCGCGCTGTCCGTGCGGCGGCTGCTTTGGGTGTTTCGCCACGCCGGACCCTTTCTCTCTCGGCTGCAATGGCGGCGCAAAACGGCGCGCGCGCACCCGATGGAAGAAAGGTCGGAGTTCGGCGCGGCGCAACACGTGTGCGCGCCTTTTGGCGTTTTGGCGCGTAAAGTTCAAGTTCGGGGAAAGAAACGTGACGAGGGAAGTGTCTGTGGCGCGAACGGTGCGATGGGGAAACCTTTAAAAAAGAGGTTTAGACTAGCTGTTCGCGACTGGACTGTACTTCACGCCGTTTCGCAAGACGCGGACTCGCTACACAGCAATGTTCCACTTTTTTGTTGTAAAGTCGTGGACGATTCTTCTTTGCTCGAGGGGGAGAAGAAGAAGAAAAAATATAACGTGTCGGATGAGTGGACGAGCGTTGGTTCCGATGGTTGGGTGACTTTGAGTGAAATGCAGCCAGCGTCATGAATAACTTTGCCCCGCAGCGCCGCGCGCACAGTGGGCCAGAAGACTGGCGGGGCATGTCCCTGCCGGCCCCTGCATGCAGTGCAGGTGTGGAGGTGGCTCTTACCGCGCGACTCTCTTGATTTTATTTTTTTTCCGACCGCGGCTCCGGTCGCCGCCACTTAGCATGCAAATTCCGTTCGCACTGGACATGAAGCTGAATATTAATCGCGCTTTCCTTTCGCCGCGCCAAATGTCGCTGAATTGCAATGTGTGTCGTCCGCCGCGGGAAAAGGGGATGCCGCCTGTCCTGCCAACTTCGTAATCTCAAAAGTCTTTTTTTTTTTTTTTTTTCCTTTCTATTTGGCATTGATTGACTGTTTGTCTGATCCACGCCCTTATCACGAGGGCCTTTCTTTCGGCCATTGCCGCTCCATTCATGGTTCTCGCGGGGGAAAGCTATTCATATTCGTTTGGAGCGGCCAGCTCCGCCTGCTGTAATTTAGGTCCGACCCGCCGGCCCAGCCTGGCCTGTCGATTAGTGCAGTGAAGGGCTCGCAGGAGGCGTCGGGGCCCTAGGGCAGGGCCGTGGCCCCCCCGCGGGTGTTTAGGGCTGTATCTGGGAAGGGATCGGCCCTTTGGAGTGAATTAGTGAAGGGCTTTTGGGCTTGCCGCGCGGGGGCCACGCCCTGCTCGCCCTATCTGGCACGCGAGTGTGGCCCACGCGGCCCCACAGGGTGCATCCTTGTCACTCCTGGGCCGTGCAGTGGGTGCGTCACAGTGGGACGCTCCTCGGCCGCACCTCAGCGGGCTGCAGCGTCCGCGCGGCCGGACGCGCCGACCTTGGAGAGTGTGGGCATGGTCGTCATCACGGACCAGACACGGCAAAATAATGCAATAAGCGGCACCCACGACCGAAAATAAAGCTGGGGTGTGTTGTTACACAACTGCCTCTCTTTTTTTTCCGTGCCGCTGGCAGTGTGCGTTTGAACTTGGTGATGGACTGCACCATTAGCGGGTTGATAGCGAGTTTGGCCACGATAGAGTGTGAGATAAGCGCAGTGCAGCGTGGGCGGCTGGCGGTGCATTGCCGCCACACCCCACCCGTCCAACGCAGGGACTCCAGGGCGTGGAGGAGGCGCTCCGTCAGCTCGGCCGCGCCCGCCTGGAGTTCTCCTGGAGCGTCCCGTGTGGGTGCGAGAGAGACAGAGCGCTCAGCCTGCTGGCACCGCGCTGGATAGCGACAGCGAGCGAGGGGCGAACTTGGCGCCGGACGGAAACGGAACGGAGCCCTGGCGACGACGGGACTTGCCCTGGAGTGCTGACAAGGTCGCTCAGAATTGTGGCTATAATTTCTCTCTCTTTTTCTGCCCTCCTCCCTTGGCACTGGACGCGTTCCAGATGGCACCCCGCGGTGCAGCGCGGTGCCGGCCGGTCCGATAGCAGGCCCCGCTGTCTCTCTGCCTGCCTGCCGGCCGGCCGGCTGGGCGGCTCTATTTGGCAGCTGCTGCGTCGCTGCAGCGCTTTGCACGAGGCGTCTCGGCAGCCTGATCCGGTTTCCGCCGCGTCCCGGGGCGCAGTGGGAAAGTGCCGGACGCTGCGGCGGGCACAGTGGGCCCGCCAGGCCGGCCAGGCCCGCCAGGCCCGCCAGGCCCTTGGCCGTCGGTGCGTTTGCATCAAGAGAAAAGTAAGGTGTACGAGCCGGGCTGATTTTGTGCGGGGAAAAGGAAGTTTTTCCCTGACGGCTGCAGGTGCGCGGTGACTGTCCGGTTGCAGCAGCGTTTTGCGAGGCGTCTGCGTCCGACAGGCCGCCAATACCGAGACGCACGTGTGAAACGCTCTTTCACCTATGGACCCTCTCGCGTTTCCCCTCCCTTCTTCTTCCTCTTCTTCCTTCTCTCTCTTGGTCCTTCCTCTCCGATGCTCCTCGCTGCCCTTCTACCATGCTCCTTTCCAACCCCTTTTCCAATCCCTTCCTCTTCTTTCCCTTCTCTTCTCTCGCCGTTCCTCGACCCGGGCCCTTGTGTGGCCCATTCACTTTTGCTTTCGGCCTCGGCCGCAGAGGATGGCGATGGTATCGGCCGGCCCTTCCCCGCCGCCGATTTCATCATGTCCGACGCGCACCTCGACTCCCCAGATCGTCGTTTTATGTTAATCTGTCGCGGCCGCGCCTCCCGACACGCCCCGGCCGCCCACTTGGTGGCGCGTTTCACTTTTTTTGTACGGAATTAGCATGTGTCGTGCCGAAGGGAAAGGTTTTGACCGAGAAGCGGCTGCACTGGGTGTGTGGTGTGTGCGTCTGGAAAAGTGGCAACTCTACATCTCCATTTGCTGCGGCAGCCGCGGCGCCACTGCGGTCTGGCTAAGACCATTCCGGCCGCGGCGCAGCACGGCGCCCTACGTGTGCTGCCCGCGCCGCCCTATTCCGAGAGACAGTTCGGTCGCTCTGTCTCTCTCGCACCCCTACGCGACGCCCCGCGAGAGCGAGAGAGCGACAAGGCGGGATGAGAGGCTGGTGGCGGGTGCGCCGAGTCCGGTGTGGTCACGCCGCCACCGGCCGCCTCACCAACAAGTACACGAATACGGTACTCTCGCTCGGGAGCGCCGCGAGGGAGCGGGAAAAAAAAACGGGTGCTTCGTGGCGACTAAGTGTGTGCTTTTTGTGCCCCGCAGGCGAGGTGGTCTACGACTCGATCCTGCTCAACAAGCAGAAGACCAAGAACTACTGGGAGCAGCTGATGATGGCGGCCGCTGCCCCGGGGTCTCCGACGGGGCCCCCCTCCGCCAGCCCGCAGCAGGCCCCGCAGGTGGCCGTGGTGGTGGGCCAGGGCCGCGATATGCCCTCGCTGGAGCAGGCCGGCAGCGAGGTGTCCGAGCAGGAGTACTTCGACGCGCGTTCCACGGTAAGCATCGATTTGATCGTCGCTCGAGGTAAAAGTTGAAAATATTTCCGCCTGGACCCAGCACAGTAGGCCGTGTTTTGAGCTCCACAGTCGCTAAATGGGACCAGAATTGAACGTGTGACCCCACCAATGGATTGCTCTCCGAACGAGGAATCTATTGGTGCGGCCACACGTTCGATCCGAGTCCCATTTAGTGACTCTGGAGCTCAAAACGCGTCGAGAGTTTTGGCCGCCTCAACGGTCTTCTGGCCCACTGTGCCCTGGTCTGACGCGTGTTCCGCTGTGGCAGGTGTCGCCGCCCGAGCCGGCGGAGGCCGCCGAGGACGCGACCGGCGGCCCCAAGGTGGTGGAGACGGTGGCCAAGGCGTGCCGCCGCCTGGAGCACGGCCTGGACGCGGAGCACGCGCTGGATCACGCGCTGGAGCGCGAGAGCGTGGTGGAGCGCGACATCCGGCTGCAGCGCGAGCGTGAGGAGCAGCTGGCCCGCGAGCGCGAGGCCGCCCTGGACCTGCTGCGCGACGACGGCTTCGTCAGCATCCCCACGTCCACCACGGACGAGGGCAACTTCTCCGAGTACGGCAGCGAGGAGAAGGAGCACAGCATCGACGGCAGCAACAGGTGCGTACACTGGGGCGCCGCCGGACACCGGAACGACGGCAACGATGACATTCCAAGGACTTCCCTCGCGGTGTCCTCCTCGCTGAAGGACCAACACCTCAACTTGCCCGATGCCCCGCCTTGGCGGCGCGTACATTAGTGGGCTATGCGTTTCGCGCGGCCGGTCCGAATCGGCTTTCGAAGTGCGCGGCTGGCGCGGCCAGTTCGCGGACACGTAATCAATACCCTTATCTCGTTAGAGTCGCCGATAATCCCTAGAGGACCGCACCGTCCACGGCGTCCTCTGGCGCCTCTCTCTGTCCCACTCACACCCGGCCGAGCGGTAGGGCCGTGCCGCCGCGCCCGCCGCGGACGCGTCCTGCTAGATTAGGGCGAGGGGGCGGTGGGTGCGGGGCACGGCCGTTGCTAGCCGGCCTGTCCTCCCCGGGACCACCCAGTCGGTGTGCACCAGTGGTCCGCTGACGGCTACCCCTAAGTCGCCCACCATGTCGCCATCCCCCGTCACCGACGACCTCCTCGCCGAGGCCCCCGACGCCGGCGCTCTGCTCGCTGACGGCGCCGTCGACGTGGAGAAGGCGGCCGCCGGGCGGGTCGACGTCGCGGACAGCGCCGGCGAGAACGTGACCCCCGCTGACGACACGGACACCGTCATGACAGCGGCCGCCGACGACCAGGACCTAGGGTAACACCATGTCGTCGTGCCGGGGCGCGAGGGCGAGGGTTGGAGACGACGGATGCGTCCTGTGCAAGGCCAGATGTTTGGTGACGGCTGAGGTAGATGATCGCGTCGGACGCCTCGTCATGTCGCTGGTGCTAAACCCCCTGATGTTGCAGCCGCGTCATGAGTCCCGAGGTGGGCGCGCTGCCCCCCCACCACCACCACCACCAGCGCACGCAGTCCATGGACTCGACCAGCTCCGGCCACTCCTCGGGCTCCGGGTCGGGCTCCGGGTCGGGCTCCGGGTCGTCGGGCTTCAACGGCCGCCGCCGCGTCACCGTCAAGCCCCTCGCCGAGCCGGAGGACCAGGGCACGCCGACGTACATCAGGCAAGGAGCGACCAGGAGCGACGCCCTTGTTGTTGTTGTTGCTGTTGTTGTTGTTGTTGTTGTTGTTGTTGTTTTCCGGTGGTTTTAATCGCGGTCACTTTTTTCAGGCCTAGCAGTGAGACTCCGATTGAGCGGGAGATTCGGCTGTCGCGGGAGCGGGAGGCCGAGCTGGCTCGGGAGAAGGCCCTGCGCCTGAGCGCCAACGCGGCCAACGGGACGGTGAGGCTGCCGACCGGGAGGCAACATGAACCCGCGGCACGCCAGGACTGCAATGATTTTTGTTTCCAGCAGGAGCACCCCGTCGTCAACGGCAATGCTAGCGTCGTTAACAACAACAACATCATCAACGCGAGCAGCAGCAACAACAACAACAACAACGTGGAGGCGGCGGAGAGCAGGGAGTCGGTGCGGAACGCCACGAACCGCATCCAGCAGGAGATCTCGCGCGCCAACGAGCGGGAACAGGAGCTGCGCCACGCCAGCAAGGAGGTACCATACACGAAACGCCGAATGGTGGATAAGACCGCGTCCGGCAATACCCCGCGCGTCAAGGCAGTGGAGCGCGGGGTAGAGTCTGGGCCTGCTGCCGACAGTTTGCAATCTTAACCCATTTTTTTTTCGTTTCGGCTGCAGGGAGTCCAGCGCTTCACCGCGACCGAGTTCCCCTTCAAGGTGCTGAAGAAGGCCGTGTCCACGTCGCACCTCTCGGCGCTGAGCAGCGAGCCGGCGACGCCCCCAACGCCGCAGTCCCAGGCGCGGCCGCCGCTGCGCCGCCTCGGCACGGTGGCCACCTCGACGCCCGCCTCGCCGGCCGCGCCGACGCCGCGCGCCGTCCTGGGCCGCTCCGTGTCCGCGGCGCCGTCCCCGGTCACGCCGCCCAGCGTGGCCGCCATGACGCCGGCCGGGCGCCGTTTCGCGCCCAACCCCAGCCAGAAGGGCCTGATGCAGCGCTTCCTCGCGTCCAGGGGCAAGGTAGGCACCCCGCCACGCAGCGGCGCGCGCTAAGCGGCTGCCTGGCCTACCCAGCAGGCGCTCTCTCGACGTGTTTCCAGTTCCAGAGTCGCTAAATGGGACTCGAACCGAACGTGTGACCCCACCAATGGATTGCTCTCCGAGCGAGGAATCCATTGGTGGGGTCACACGGTCGGTTCGAGTGCCATTTGGCGACTCTGGAGCTCAAAACGCGTCCAGAGTTTTGGCCGCCTGCGCCGGCTGCTCACTGTGGATCGCCCTGCTGACACACACTCTCCCCTTGCAGATGAGCCCCGCCGGCTTGGTGAACGGCTCATCCGGGCCGGGTAGCGCCTCGCACCCGCCTGTGCTGCCCCAGAACATGTACAGCCCCAGCGCCGCAGTGCACACCGTGCCGCTGTCCCCCGCCGTCACGGCCAAGCTGACGGCGGTCGTGGACAGCGAGTCCTACGAGCGCGAGGTGAGTTCCGACCGGCCTTGGTGTGCGGCGCGCGTGGCCGAGGTTCGCTAGCTTTGACCGGTTTGTTGTCGGCAGGAGCCGGCGCCCGCCCCCGTGCGACGTGGCTACACTTCCGCCGAGGACAAGATCCAGGAGGAGCTGAAGGAGATGCGGCGGCGGGAGGAGGAGCTCAGGTGCGAAGCGAATAACACTGTCAGTCGACACAGGGAAGACCCCGTCGCTACTCCACGCGCGAGAGACCGTCACTTGAGCGCGGAGTATCGCCGGAGTAGCGTCGAGGACGTTCCTTTTTCGACTGGTTTGACTTTGAATTGTTACAAGTTCATTGACATCAGTGTTTTTGTTTACTTTTGAAGAATTTGCACCTAAATTTGGTTTCCCTCCTTGTTTCTTATCAAGCCTCTTGATCTTGTTTAGGCTTCAGAGAGCGAGGACGTTTGCCCGCTCACAACCCAATCTGCTGTCCCTGCTGGACGATGTGGACAGTCCAGACTCCACAAATCTAAATGACAGTTCTCCAGTCATTGACAAACTACCTGCTATGGCAGCATTGCGATCTGCTTTATCTAATCCCAATTTGCTCGATGAGGAGGCTCATTTGAACGGTGTTGATTCCTTCAACGAAAAAGTGGGTGTACTGCATTTCCTAACTAAACCAACTTATTCTGTACAGAGTAAATGATTTCTTTTCCAATTTTTTTTACCGACTGTTGTTCTGTTTCCAGAATTTGCAGAAAAGCAGTGGTATTAGGAAAAAGAATGCTCTGATAGCTGAATGGGAAAACCGCATCCAGCAACACATCGAACATTGAGCGTGTGTTATGCATTGTTGTATTATATAGAATGTAATAAGGTGGCAACCATCCCAATCCGTAAGTATATAGGTCTGAAAATTTTGATATTTCAAAGTATTGTTTCTCTGCGTACACACTTTCACAAACGTTTCTTATGTTAATTTTTTAGGGGTGCCTGGAGAAGCTGGACTCTGAACCAATTTGCAGCGGAGGGGTCCCTTCTCAGCCATAACCCTTTAACATTAAGGCTGCTACGTGGGACTGCCATATAGAAATATCAAAGCAGTAGAATCGTAATTGATCCAGTGATGTTAGACTTTGTGAAGAGACTTGTTGAATTTTCATATATTTAGAACTATTTGGAAGTGCTACAGTAATCAGCTTTGTTTCTATGTAAAAAAATTAAGGTATTGTTTATAGAGAAGTGTCCATAGTAAGACATCTATTTTGTTACTATTTTGCCAACCTCATGGTGAACCAGATTATTTTCTTATGCAAATATGAGTATAGTGTACAGTTTTTACAGACAAAAGAGTACTACTTTTACCAATAGAAAATAGTGCATAGCTATTTTAGGGCACTAATGTCAATCTTGAGAAAATGTTTCTTATTTATTGTCTTTTGAAATTTGCCTGGCAAAAAGTGCCAGTTGTTTCAAATTTATTTAGAATAAAAGTTATTGTTGAGTTTTGTTTTATCCTGAAGATGAGGTTGATGATGTCCTATCATGAACTGACATGCATCTACTGTGCTCATCGAAGGTGTTGGGAAGAGAGAACTATATCATATGATGATTGTAAACACAAATAAAAAGTGAAAAAAATATTAAAGTTACTGAAAAATCTCATGGTTTTATTTAATCCTCTATCTATATGGTCCTCCAAGTATCAAACAGACTTCTTTCATTTGAATCATAAAAAGATCCTGATATTCATTATTCTGTTGTTATCCTATTGTATGACTAGACATGTGACATAACTGTGGCACATAGACATATTGCTTAAACAATGGCCATATTTTTAATACAGAGGTGAGGCTGAACACTCTTCTCCTAAGTTTTCCTTTCACAGTGATGCGGTATTATAATGGACATTGCAAAGAACTGATAGCAAAATATTAATTGCACATCACAGAATTACATTATCACAGGGGTAGAAAAAAAGTACACTAACAAAGTAGGGTAAGAGTACCAATGGCACTTCTGCATAAATTTCAGATCATTAATAAAGTCTCCTTCGATTAACTTAAACAGAGTTTGGCCCCACAGTTCATTTTTATAAATATATCAATAACAATGTAACAAAATGGAGTTCAAATGTGCACAGAAATGAACATTCCAGGAATGCATACTGATACACTCAATGTTTTGGGAATGATAACAGCGGCAACAGTTAAGTAAATTAAGAATGACAACACGATCTATGATACACAATGTTACATAGACAGAACAAAATACAAAGAAAGTTAAAATAAAATATCCTCCTATGGCACATAAATGGAGAGGGATCCTGACACATATATCTCAGAAACTTGACCACCATCACTTAGCAGGAACAACTTGAAGATGCTTGTGGTCCTGGTCCTGTCAACTTGAGACTGTCATTGGCCATCCCTAGGCCTTGCATTCCCTCGTGTCGCATCATTACATCTACCAAAAATCTGAAAGATCAATAAAAAATAAAATTGTGAGTGCTGAGATTTCACACAAAACATAAAGCTGCAGGAAATGTGTTATATGCACCTCATTGAATCGTTAACCATTAGTCCTTCTTTGGCAGAAGTTTCAGTCCATCCGATAAAGTTGTGCTCCTTGTAAAATGTTTCAATTTCCATTTGATCCACTTGGCGATGTGCAAGGTCACACTGTAAAGAGGATTTACTTTACTTTTCTATGTTGCTCAATTAAAGGATGCTACATAATAATTAATAATTAACACATCACATGACAAACCTTGTTGGCAAGAAGCATGCATGGAATTGGTGAACCATCTGGAAGAGTACACTTAGAGTCCACATCTCTTTTCCACTTCAGTGTGTTGACAAATGAATTTTTATTTGCCAAATCAAACATAATGACACAGCCATGAGCATCCTTGTAATAAACTCTTGTCATCCACGTAAATCTTTCCTGCCCTGAAAACAAACAAGGAATAAAAAATGTAAAACATTGTGTACTAGGAGTCGTGTATTGTATAAAATTCAAACTTGCGGCAAAATACCTCCGATGATGAACCTTACCTGCAATATCCCACAGCTGCAGCTTAATTGTTTGAGTCTCTGACCACTTCAGTATCTTTAGAGCGAAGTCAACACCCACTGTCCCTTTGTAATCTCTCTTGAATGAATTTTGAACATAGCGTTGCACGAAAGAAGTTTTCCCCACAGTGGGGTCTCCAATGATTATGACTTTGAAAAGCTTTTCAGGCATCGTGGTGAACTCTGAAAGACACAAACAAAAATAAGGATTAATAGCATCATGTGATTCAAACCAGAAAGACATATATCAATTGCAAACAGCAAAGGGGGACACCGTCCCAACACAACAAAATTCCAAGAGACAATTTTAATTCAGCATAGATAGGAAAAAGAACCTATTTCATCTTCTCTTATCAAGCATGATTGGTCGGGGTTAGTCCCAATCTTCATGACCCACATCCCAAAACCGCACCTGATAAACTCATTTCGGTGGATTTCCAAAAAGGGCAGGCTATCAAAACTATCGGTTAATATTGGCCAGTCTTCACTCAGTGTTCTCACATCAAAACGTCAAATAAAGGAGTGAGTGGACTTTCAAAACAAATAAATTTCGACATTTAAATGAGTTGAACACCAACATACTTCTGACAGAATTCTAAATTTCTCACTACATAGTGGAGACTTCAAGTTAGTCTTTGGCTCAAAGTCCAGTTTCTGATAATCTTATGCACTTTTAATAAAATCAATTCATTTATTTTTCGACGTTAAAGAATCTTTTCGAGGGTCAAAAATATTATCAGATTGAATCAAAAGTGATTTTTCATCGCCAGTCCATTTTGTTTGCGAGCCTGGCGTCCCGTTCGTCAGCTGTTTCTTGTTTGGGAGACGACGAGGTCGCTGCAGACGACATTTCTGCTATTGACGACTGCAGGACAAAAACAACAGTAGGCAAGGGATCTTATCTTTTCTATTCCGTGGGTCACTGTTCGCTGTCGCTGTTTGAAAAGCAGCCCCTCCAAAAAATCCAAAATGAATCAGAAGCGGGATCTGGACGAACTCTTCCTTAGCTGCCGAAAGGGAGATCTTTCACAAGTTCAGTAAGTGTTTGTTTTCTTCTGCAACTTGAAAACATTTAGTTGTCACTTTTCTACCTCTCCAGTTGCGCATTAGCAGTAAAGGAAGACTGACAACATATTTTACTGGCTGTTGGGAAAGGGAGCATTCTTTTGATCCTGACTATTGCCTCTGTTGACTGCCTATTTAATTTTTTATAAATCCCAGGCTCATAGAGGAAACTAACCTCCTCTAGTATTATTTAACACAAAACTCATTGTAGAACTGGAATTCACTGGCATGTATTCCTTTCAATGTTTTCTTTGCTACTTTAACTTGTAGGCTTTCTTTTTATAGGTATCTTGTTCAAGAAAAGGAAGTTGACCTGAATGTTCGAGATCAATGGGACAGTACACCATTGTAAGAGAAGTTGCATTGTATTTACTTGACTGGTATTGCCTTGCTTCAAGTAATATCTCTAAATTTTTTAAACATTTTATTAGATACTACGCTTGTCTTTGCGGGCACACAGAAGTTGTAGAATATCTTCTAGAAAGTGGAGCCCGCTGTGAAGCAAACACATTTGATGGGGAACGCTGTGTTTATGGTGCGTTGGATGATGTCATCCGACAAATCTTGTTGAACTACAAGGTTGTGACAAGTCATACAATGCGGAGAAATTTATATGATGAATTTCTTAGAAGGTAAATATATCAATGCCCATCTGAGGGCTTTATGGTCATGTTCTTATTCCTGATTTAATTGTATACTTTTCCAGGCTACTGGAGGGAGTTTATAGTGACGTAACCTTCATTGTTCATGGCACTAAGTTCCATGTGCACAAGTGCATATTATCAGCAAGAAGCAGCTACTTTTGCAATAAATTTGAAGGGCCTTGGAAAAATAGGAACATTATTGACACTAGCCATCATCTTGTAAGTATTTTGAATTTACTTCAACTTTCAAGGGACTTTCAAGACCAAAGGAAGGACTGAGGAATATTTTTCTTCCCTGCAGATTAATCATACAGCCTTCAAGTCCCTGATTCAATTTTTATACACGGGTCGCTTAGAGACAAACATCAGTGATGTCGAGATTGTGTTACGTTTGGCTATCAAGTGCAAACTACCAAAACTAGAATCGGAGTTGGTAGATCAAATCAAGAAAGTAACAGCATTCGGTAAGACATCCTAATCTCTTTACTCTGGTCTAAACCATGACTCACTGGCTGATGGAGTAGATTTGTAGATATGAGCTTCACTTTCTGGTTCACTGCCCTCCTCGGTGGGTGTTCGATCATTGTATCCTCGGGAACTCCTTTCATGAGACGGACTTGTTGTCACACCCTCTCCACTACTAATTTTTTGAACTGGCATGTCTTCGTCTTCTTCGAAAGAAGATGTCTGGTCTCCGACTCTTGGCCAAAACGCAAGATGTCTGCGTGGTGATGTCATCCCATGTAACAGGACATTCACACGGTCATCTGCTGCCACATGTCTGTTCAAAACTCAATTGATTTCATTCACTCGAACCAAACTGGAGGGCAACTGCACTGGCACCACGGAGAGCCTCGACGAGTGCAGCTTGATGCGCACACAGTTCCTTATCAGGAGGAGATTCCCCACAGTCACTTGATGAATCACTGCTGCACCTGGAGGGCTGCACACTGCGCACCGCGCTGCACTCCACTCGAAGGCAATCTAGAGCACTGGCCGACGGCGCCGCGACCGCGAGCCACACCAGGACGCTGTTAGTGTGTACCTGAAAGGCTTTAGGCGAGGCAGACTCAGGCTCGGGGCGGCGGGGCGGCGGGGCAGGCCGGCAGGTAGCCGGCAGGTCCTGGGAGGGGGGAAGGGCGGTGCGCGGAGGGGGCCTAAGCTAGTGTGGGTATGGCAACAACTTTGTGTTACCACCACCCTGCGCACGCTGCGGGGGAGGGGGCGGCGAGGGGGCGACGGCGACGGCGGTTGGGTTTCAGTTGGGATCGCTTGAGTTCGGCTTCAGGGCGGAAGGTACCACTGGCACAGCACACCGGCCGCAGTCCACTGCCTAACGCTGTGCGCCCACCGAACGCCGCACGCGTTGTGTAACCACTCCGGGGCCCCGTGCTGCCCCCCCCCCCCCTGCCCCCGCATCCCGATGGGGTTCTCTCCCCTCCCCCCCCCCCCCTCTGTCATCTCGGCTCGATCGGTTGACTGGCCAGAAGCCGGCCAGCTGACCTTCTACGCCCTCCTCCCAACCCTCTCCCCGCCCCGCCTCTTCCAAGACGCCGGCTTCCCTGTGCTCCCCCCGCGTGCGTGCCTGCTGTACTGCTGCTGTTCGCTTGCCGCGCGCTCTTCACGCTGGAGCCCCTGGAGGCGCTGTCCCGGTCCAGTTGTCCAGCCTGGAATGCCGCCGGGGCGCCGAGCGTCCCCGGGGAAGCTCCAGGAAGCAACAGGCGCACAGTGGGCGCAGGCGGACAAAATACGAGACGCGTTTTGAGCTCCAGAGTCGCGAAATGGGACTCGAACTGAACGTGTGACCCCACCGATGGATTCCTCGTTATAATAATTATTATTATTTTGGACTTCCCCGCGCTTGTGTCGGTCGGTAGACGAGCCAATGACACTGCGGGAGATTAGCGAGGCCGACCGGGCCGCCTGTTTTGCATGGCGTGGCTTTCGCCACGGGATCTTCGACCGCCACCTAATCGTCCACGCGAGCGGCTGGCACCCATGCCGGTGCAGCCCGCCTCACCTGGCCTAACCTACCCCGATTCACCCTTGACCCCAACACACGATACCCCTGTGCGTCCGCCGTCCGCCTGTCTGTCCGTCCGTCCGTCCGTCTGCGCGCCGGGTGGGCCTCCTCGCCATATAATCTGCTTACCTCTCCCGGCGGCGGCCGCCCTGCGACTAGTTAGCCTATCGTCATGGCTGTGGTGCCGTGGCCATTCTCGACCCGCGCAGGATTCCCGATAAACTAATACATCGCCACGTGCAAAAAAAAAAAGCAAAAAAAAACAACAAACGAACGAACAAAAAAACGCTCTTTGAGGAAGGGTTACCAGCGCTTCTTTCGGCGGGGATTCGCCCGAGTCTCCGAGTGATACGATGACTTCTCAACTCTTTTATCGTCGGGCTAAACAATATTTATGGTCCGGCGCGGCTGCGGCGGCGGTGGCCTTCGCCGCGGTCACCGTGGTCAGTTTCTGCACGCCTGCGCCCTTCGCCTCGCGTCAGTCACTGACCGCGGGAACGGGAGTCGCGGCCCGGGACGCCGCACAGTGGGCCAGACGGTCGGAATCGGTGTGCAGACACATCATCCGCGGCGGCAGGTGCATCCTTCGCGGCCTGATCCGCTGCCAGGTGGCGGGCCGGTTCATTCAGGCATCGCGCCGTGTGAATGTCAATGACGCCACGCAGTTGTTGTGATTGTATCGAGTGCATTCCTCCGTGGAGGAGCAGCTCAGGAAGTGGAGTTACTCTGGAAAAAGTTGCAACCACCCATTGGAAAGGAAAATGCGTCGCCTCCGCCTTTTTTTTTTTTTTTTTTTTTTTTTTTTTTTTTTTTTTTTTTTTTCGTTGGCTAGAGTTTCCATTGAAGTTCAAAGTCAGCTTAAAACGCAAGGTCCTGCTCGGCACGCGAATGTAGAGGCGTGGTCCTTCCCTCGCCGGCGTGGCTGCCCTGTGTGTGTGTGCCACGCACTCGGAGGGTGTTACTGTTTTGCATTTCTAGCGCTTCTTAGCCAACAGCAGCCGCCCCGCCCCTTCCCCGTGACGACCCTGTCGTGCAGCGCACG
Organism: Stenchaetothrips biformis; assembly: GCA_030522485.1. Classification (NCBI taxonomy): domain Eukaryota; kingdom Metazoa; phylum Arthropoda; class Insecta; order Thysanoptera; family Thripidae; genus Stenchaetothrips; species Stenchaetothrips biformis. The sequence continues at coordinate 12,464,728 of CM060099.1, forward strand.
CACAGGCAACGGAGAAAGTTGGACAAATTAGCTTTTTTCAAAGAAAAATGTTCATCATCTGCAAAAAATAAAATTAAAAAAATAGTTTGCTGTTTGCGCAGTCTGCTGGCTGCTTTGTTATCGAACAGTGGGACTGACGGTACCGCGGTGGCCACCACGGGTCCGGACTGATGGGGAATGCTAAGTAAGACTCTCCAGGAAGCGTCTCGAACGACGCCCATGTAACTTACGTAACGCATCCACTCCATCGAGGCCGTCTTGCCGCCCAGACGCCGGCCGACGGACAAATAACTGGTTTGGTGGAGAAGTTGACATGGCCTCGGGTTGGGATAATGGGTGCGCCCTTCCCCTTGAACGCCCTTCGGTTGACCTCTCGAGGCAGACAGCCCGGCAGGCAACCCAGGCAGGCAGCCCAGACCATGCTGGCAGCCGTTGTGATGTCACGTCCCTCTATTTCCAGTGCTCCGCGGGCAGGCGTCGCGGCCGCGTGAATTTTACGTAAGCTCTGCGGCCCCGCGCGGCCTTGGGGGCGCTGCCGTCGCTGCTGGGCGTGCCGCGCGGGGAAGCGGCGGTTTCGCTTCTCACTCACTCACTCACCACGCGACGCGAAATATTTCACTTTCTTTGAGGTAATCAATCGTGACCGTGTTCCGGTTTGCTGTTCCCAGAGTCGTCCAAGCCCAACCTCTGCAACAAGGTGAAGACGCTGACGCTGGAGTCAGCCGAGCTGGTGTCCGACCTGGCCCAGGACCTGGGGGTGCTTGCCGTGCAGGTGAGTCTCACCGCCCTGTGACGGCCCAGCCGGGGCCCCCGGGCCCCAGACGCGGAGCGGAGGCAGTTCCATTCCCGTCCCGAGCGCTTCGCGCCTCGCCAGAACGAGGTTTTGAAAAAGGGGCTCATTTGTTCAGGCGGTGCCGCCCGCCCTCCGCGACTGGGTGGGCGCCGACGACCTGCCGCTGCTGCCCAGCGCGCCGCTGCACCTGGTGGATGTGAGCTTCGTCGTGGACGGCCACACCTTCCTGTGCCACAAGGTGCGGTCCCAAGCAGAAAGCGCCCACTCAAAGCAAGTGGTATTTGTCTTTGACCGTTCGTTTCCGATTTGCAGGTGTTCTTCGCCTTGCGCAGCGAGTACTTCAAGGCCCTACTGGCGGACCACTTCTGCGAAGCGGAGCACTCTAGCGATGGCATTCCCCGCATCAACGTCCGCGGCGTGCACCCGCAGGTGTTCGCCGCCATCGTGCATTACGTGTACACCAACCAAGTCATCACAGAGGTGGGTGAGCAATGAGTACTTTCACCGTCACTCAGACTGGTGGACTGGTCAACTTGAACGAGGTTTGACCCTCTACCTCTTCCGGCTGAAATCATTCAATCGACTGGCTGAAACGTATGCTTCCTGGATGGAAAGCACCTGACCCTTGTTTGGGTTAGCCTAACCTAACCTAACCCAGGGTAACGGTTCTGAATTCAGCTTCCAGAGCGCCTGCTGCTGGAGCTGCTCACCACGGCCGACATGTACCTGCTGCCGGGGCTCCAGCGAGCTTGCGGCCAGGTCCTCGCGAAACAGGCTGTCAATCCACAACGTTTTGCCGAAAATGCGGTCTAGCTCGATTTTTCGACCTTCAGCAGCTGGAGAACCAGTGCTCAAGTTTCATTGCTGCACACATAGAAAAGGTATTCATTTTGGTTCCAGTGATTTAATTTTCTTCTCTTTGCCAATTTATTATATAATATTTATTCCTTTTCAGATGAAAGATATGCCTGAACTCCAGGAATTGATTCTGCAGGATGCAGACGAGAGTAGAGGGACGACAAGAAACTGACACAATTCCTATCATTGATGATATCCGTTACCACATTACCTTGGCGGTGCAAGACATGAGCTCCATGAGCGAGGCACAAGATAAAACTTCGCATCATTGATGATTTGTTGGAGGAGCTTGGACTTGATGCTTGAGCCTAGCTTCCCAGTCCCTATTTTAATTTTGAGGGACTTAAAGTTGTATCGTATCTTTGAAAAGATATTGTGAAAGAGACGGGATCAGTACGATTTTTCTTGACACCCTAGAGAATGTGAATGAATATAGTATTTTTGCATACCTTTCCTATTTTCTTGATAGGAAGCATCAATGGATGTAAGATCAATCAAAATTTTGTAAACTGTGATTTGTAGAGGACGATGGAATTTTCATGTTAATCGTTTTTGCTTTAATGTTAGGCTTGATTTTGAATCCTTCTTGGCATATGAATTGTGTGTAGTTTTTCCTAAATTTAATACTTATGTCACATGATCGTGTATGACCACTCACAGTCTATAATGTAGTTTGGATTTATAAGGCCGTTTGCAATGTCTTGCATTTTTGCACATGTATGATGAGTATCATTTTAATGAAACACCTCTCGTTAAAGACGTCATTCCTGCATATGCTAGTTGTAAGAAAACTAATTATTATGTTTTGGCTGTGGGACCTGGGTGCTGGTCAATGCTGTGTATTGGCTTTTAACTTTCTATTTCCTTTGGTATAAGTTGGGATTTAAAGTTTTGTGTTTTTGCTTTTAACAACACAAGTTTGTCTGCTGTGCAGGACTGTAATTCAACTTTAACTTAATTTTCATAAAATGAGATGTTTTGCACAATAATGTACTATAGGGAAAAACTAGTTCTTGAATGTTTTGTTATATTTTCTCTCTGTAGAGAATGCAATATGTTTGATTTTTTTTTTGTATGATTGTTTTGTCTACTTGTATTTTAAGACTTGCTGGCAGGTCGCAATATAAATGAGAGCTTGATCGTGTTTAGAAAATATAGGCTCAATTATATATGTACAAATTATTTATTGATAAAGCTGTCTGAAGTATGCTGTAGTCAAGTAAGTTTGACATTTTCAATGACAATGTAGGCTGCCTCTACCTAACTTGCTCACATTAGTTTTTTGCGTACCAGAAATACTACAGTTTAAAGCAATCTTTTCCATAAGTTACTATGCTTTTAGCCCTATTCATTTGTTTTTAGCTTGAAGGTCTAGGTATCATGTCTGTGATTTAGTTTCTCAGTGTTGAATAAACCATTGTGAAGATAGAAAAACTGTGTTAAATATTTCAATGGAACGTTTCTGTTCGTGGGTGCGCACATGCAAGTAGCAGAGGGTTCTGCACGATGGGTTGGCTACCTCTCCGGCGATGCAGGCTCAAATGATCCAATTTTTGGTCAGTGGTCAGTTAAAAGCTGTTTGACATCTCAGATGTGTGTGAAGTAGTTGTGGAATGTTGATGGGAGAGTTGGAGGCATAAGCTAAGGGCCCAAAGGTCTGAAATGTTTCCATTTGAGGGGAAACAAAAAAGAAAATCCTTTTTTCTAGCTGTTTTGGGCCATTTTATATTATTTGGGCTGAAAACAGTGAAAAATCAATAATGTACACTTAGAAAGAAATTAACCGTAGAATAGTTGCCTTTTTTTTTTTTTACTACATACAAAATACTATCACAAAATGGTAATAAAAACATCACATGGCATTATTATTAGCACTCATTAAAATTAATATTTTTATGTGAGTCAAGTTTGGTTAACCGAAAACAATTTCTATTCGATCTGAAAGATTTTGTAGTACTGTCATAATAATGTTTCAAACCCCGTCGTGTCAGTTTCTTCACCTCTAATCATTTAAAGACTGTAAACTGTACATTATTTTTCTACTATGATATTAACAACAACAAAATAGAAATCATGTTGTGTATAGTCTCGTCACAAACATGCACACCCCCACACACACATTGACACTTCAAGTATTGCAGTACTCAAAAAGTCATTATGAGTTCCATGGTATAATATTAGTAAAATGGACAGAAATCTCCTTGGATGAACATGACAAACTCCATTTTTAACATGCTTCATTCACTAATGCGCAAGCTCCATGCCTCTAAAAATTACTTCTGATCCATATCACAGGTACTACCACACATGCAGATATCAAAGCTAATCAGCAATGAGAACACAATAGCACTTGTTGATATTCGTTGAACTAGAGCTGGATGATGGTGCTGGTGATGACGTTTCAATGGTAAATTCAGGACTGTTGTAGTCGGTTGGACTAGCCAATTTCTTTCTCTCTCGCGCCTACTGGAACATCCTCTCCACTGATTTCCAGAGGAAGGTGGAGCTGCAGGGTAAGGGAAGCACACATTGACCCTATGTTAGTTGAGGATGACCATGATTCGACACAAATAATATGACTTAATCACTGTATTTGTATCTAAACAAAAAAAAAAAAATTGCTTTAAAATTTGCATAGAGAATAAGATTAGTTAAGTAGCTTGGTGTAAAGGTGCGTTGCCGCAGGCACTCATGCACAAAGGGAGTGCAAGAAAATCCGGATCCCATGTTATGTTAGCACAGTTCATGAAGTTATTTAGATGCATAATTTCTTTTAATTTAGTAGCTTTGATGCTGCATTAATTCAGCTCATGGAGAAAACATTGATGATACAATTCGTTTAACTGCCAGATGTTAAATTATCTGGTACATTACACAAATATGATTTTTTTGATTTGCCGAGACCCAATGCTCCCAGGACTCCCCGAGCTGTATTCTGGGCTATGCCTAGCAAAGGCCGTCCTACCCAGCGGTTGCCGAATTTGCCAGGTTTTCCTTCGAACCATCCACCTAAACACACCTGTTCACGAAAATTATGTTAGATAGATAAATTATACTTTAAGATTAAGACTTTAAGGTAAACTTTGATGGGTAGGAAAAAATTTGAGAAAATGAAAACTATGCTGGACCACCACATGAAGTTTAAGAACAGGAAAAAACAAAGTCAAAATAATAATAATAATAATAAAATAATAATAATAAATAGAGTAAGCCAAGGTGACAGTTCTTCCCAAGGAGAGTGGAATCATCACCAGAGCAGCAGGTGACAGCTTTTCGATTTTCACCACGTTTGAGCACATGAGATCACATGTGACTATTGAAATAGCTCGTACTGCACCATGATGGCGATCCTGTTCGCCTTGGGTAACCGCCCTCCAGCAAACGTTTGTCTGCACTGCGTCGTGACTCGCGGGCTCCGAAGGGACCGGTTGCTACTTCGTTGAGCAGCATAGAAGAAATAGAGGACATTTATAGAAGAAGTTGCCACAGTCGCAGGAAGAGGTCTTTAAGGAGCTTCTGTGAAACAGAACAAACGAGTATCCGAGACTTTCCAAAAGTTAGTACGTACAGCTAGTGCGAGGTCAACTAAGACTACTAAAACATGCCATTTCATCAGACAAGTCAACAGTGTTAGACCAGGAAGCAGGACAGAGTAGGCGGAGAGTGATGTGAGTTACTTTCCGAAAAGCTCAAGACAGCCAAGAGTAGGATCCAGTCCGGTTGCTGTGCTGACTACAGCAGACTGCAGCAGACCGCAGCTGACAGCTGATCAGGGTGCTGACTGTGCTGGCCAGGTCGCTGACACTCGTGCTGACCGGGGGTGGGGTGGGGCGGGGCAGCGTGAGGCTTGCTCCGCGGGGGAAGTACCACCCCCACGGCCCTCAGCCTCCAGGCTTCACACTGCCACCGCCCACTCCGCACCAACGAACACCCGGTATCTTTGGTGAACAATAAGTTAACGAAACCCTCGTGCCGCTAAGGTCTATGTACAGAACACGTGGATAGTGCGTCAAATAATTAAATAAATAAATAATTTGAAATAAATAGTGGAGCAGCTTTGACGGACGCAGTGTCAGACATACGTTCCGGAGAGGCGGTTGAGAAAGAGCTGCCACCAGGCGGCGGTGGGGTGCGCGGCGTCGAACAGCCGCCATATCACCTGACAAGGAGCGGTGTCCCTGGAGCGGCCCTGCAGCTGCTGGCACAGGATCTTGCGGCGGCACTGGTTGTCGCAGGCCGGCCGCTCCGCGCTGTCGCGGTAGTAGTTCCTGGAACAGAGGGCGTTCGTCGGAGCAGCACACCAGTGGCGTGACGCAGGCAGGCACGCGCAGCCCCGTCCACTCACTTGTAGAACTCGTCGAAGAGGGCGTCGTTGGAGGCCATGTCCCGGACGAGCCTGGTCCAGCTGGAGGCCGTGAGCGACGGCAGGTTGTACGCCTTGGCCGCGCTGTAGAGCCGCATCCACACCGGCGTGCCGTCCCGGTTGGCCGCCTTCAGGTCCATCGTCCACGTGTCGTGGTCCACCACACTCTGTAAGACGACAAGCACGGGTGAGACGTGGCTTCGACTCCCGGCGGCTCCCATTTTCCCATCTGCCTCACGTAGGTGGTGTCCGGGTGCTCGCCATCCAGGTAGTAGATCCGGTAGGCGGGGTTGGGCTTCTCGTAGGGGGTGACGGAGGGCGAGACGTAGGCCACCGCGTAGGGGCGCAGCTTGTCCGGGACGGCGCGGTCGAAGAACAGCTGGAACTCGTCCCAGTGGTTGTGGCCGAAGAACAGGCCGCTCACCGTGCTCTCAAACCTGCGCACAAAGACGCCGTTACCCTCCTGGCCGGGGCACAGTAACACCAGCGCAGCCGATCCGCACCGCAAGAGGATCTCGTCGAAGTTCCTGCTCCACACGGAGCGGCACTCGGGCGTGCCCGGCGGGATGTGGCCCACCAGCAGCACCTTCTCGCCGGCCCGCTCCGCCCGGTGCAGCTCCTCCACCAGCCAGTGCAGCTCCTGGTCCGGGTCGTCGCTGTTGAGCAGCAGCCACCTGCGGGGACCAAGTCAGCGCTTCAGACCGGCAAACCCAAACAAAGCCGCCCTCGCTGGCCGCTGCAGCCCCACCAGTTCTTGTCGTTGCAGAAGTTGGTGTTGATGGAGACGACGCGCAGGCCGGGCTTGAAGAGCACGCTGTAGAAGGCGCCGCGCCGCACCAGCCCCGACTGGTTGGCCGGCAGCCAGTGTGCCCACTGCGTCGCCACCTCGTCGTACAGCCAGCTCATGGACAGGCGGCCTCTCACCGTGGACGGCGAGAAACTGCAACGGGAGAGTCCTTTGGTCGCGCGCATGGCTCAGAAAAAGAGAGAGAGACAGACAGACTGACCTGTTGACGGGGACGGCCTCGTGGTTGCCGAGGGCGGGGAACACGGGCACGCCGGGGAAGGCGCGGAGGATCATGTCGGTGGTGAGGCGCAGGATGCTCAGGCTCTCCTCGCGCGTCTGGTTCCAGATGTCGTGGGGCTGCAAGTCACCCGTCCACAGGATGCCGTCCAGGTCCTGGCAACACGCAGCACGTCACACTGTGGCACTCACGTCACGGCGCGTGGCTATGCGTGGCGGCACGGCGCCTTACGGGGTGCTCCTTGGCGATGTGCTGCAGGGTGTTCTCCAGCAGGGCGACGGGGGCGTCGCAGCGGCCATAGTCGCCCCAGCGGCCGGCGAGGCGCTTACCGCCGGCCGGCCCACTGGAGCCGCGGCAGCACAGCGGCAGCTCGCAGTCCGCCAGCGAGCCCTCCTTGTAGTGCGGGTCCACGTGCGTGTCCGAGAGCTGCAGCAGCTTGAGCCGCGGCGCGCCCACCTGCGGGGCACAAGGTCGCGGGTTCAACCACCGGTGGTGTGCGCTCGTCACAAAAAAACAGAATTGAAAATTCCCGAGGCGAACTTGTCTGTAGCAAAAATTTCCTCCGGTCTTCGGAAAATTCCACAACCTCAAACGCTTCTATTCTGAATGAGTTTCCAGCAGGTATAGCACAAAAAAAAAGACTTTAGGCAAAAAAAAAAAAAAAAAAAAAAAAAGGCTTTGGACCCCTTTCCTGCTGCGACGTGGTTTTCGCTCCTTACCTTGGGCCGGCGCTCCGGCTGCACGGCGGGCTTCGGTCCCGGGGAAGCTCCACGGTCCAGTCGTGCTTCCGGTCGAAGTCGTCGCCGCAGTCGTCCGTGAAGGCGTACGAGCAGATCTCGTTGGGCGTCAGGTTGGTGTTGTTGATGATGTACACCACTTCCGGCTAAAAAAAAAATAAACATAAAAATACACTTTTTTTTGGTGAGCGAGTGTTGGCACACGTACCGCGAAGAGCTTGATGACGCCGTCGCACACGGCGGGCTCCTGCACGCCGTACAGCTTGCACTGCTCCGTCAGCGTGGCGGCGACCTCCTCCTCGGTGGCGCCGTCCTTCACCTTCTTCTGGATCAGCCCCGTCGCTGCGCAGAGAACGCCGCCATCAGACACTGGCCCACTGTGCACGGGGAAGCCACGGCGCCACGGCCAGCGACTCACCAATCACGCAGACGAGGCACTTCCCCTTGCCGATGAACGCGTTCCCGACGGCCTGCGCCGCCTGGCCCAGCACTCCGGCCTGCAAAGCCAAAAACAAAACTTAAAGACCGGGAGTCGAACCTCCGACCGTCCCTGCCGAACATCGCATCAATGGCCGCTCGGCTGTCCCGCACACTTACCCGGGTGCCGATCTCCACGGGTGCGTTGTCCGCGCTGCTGCCGCCGCCGCCGCCCGCCACGACGTACCTGTCGCCGTCCGAGACCACCGTCGCGTCCCTGGGGGCGGCCGCCGCGCCGGGCCAGACCAGCGCACAGTGGGCCGCACACAGCAGCACCGCCAAGGCCGGCGCCAGGGGCCGGGCCATCTTCACCTGCAAGCAAAGTTTGTATAGAGTCGCTGCGCTCTGTGGCGGCAAGCCGAAGCGTCTTCTGGCCCACCGTGCGCCGGTTAAGGAGTGAGAACCGGTCCGGTGCAGCGGAAGTGGCGGGGGAGAGGGGGGGGGGCGGCTAGGTCAAGGTCTTCCCCGCGCCGCACAACGCGCCTCACGCGCCGAGGCCTTAATGCAGTGATGCGTCCGTGCGGGCGACCGATGCCGAAGGGCCGCTTCGTCGCTCTGTCTCTCTCGCACCCGGTGCGGCGCGCCCCACTAGAGCGACAGAGACAGAGCGACAGTCCGCGGGCCGGGCGGCAGGGCCGTGCCGTGCCCATTCTCCGCGTCCTTCGAGGCCTTTCACCGCCAGGGTCGGCGGGATTTCGCCCCTCCCCCTCCCCCTCCGACAGGTTGATGCGCTGCGCATGTCGGGGTGGGCCGGGGTCGGCGGGTGGGGGAATATTGAACTCGTTCCAGAGCAGGTAAATAAACACCACCTCATGACCCGCCAGGCTGCGCATCGTGCGGGCCCAGGCCGCTTGACCCTCAACTTCACGGCCTCGAGTCAGAGCGTCCTGCCAGGACCTCCGCGTCCAGGACATCGGCGTCCATGGACAGCCCTTTACCCCCTCAGGATGGCCGTCTAACAGTTACCAACACGATGTCCTGCAGCACCACATCCCGCTTGGTTCACCTTAGTTCCCCCTGGTTCGAGCCATGTTCCGTTTCCAGTCAAGTTTTACGAGCCAATAGGCTGAGGGCTGGAAAGAGGAGCCAGGGGAACCCCCCTCTCCGGGGGTGGCGGGGCGGGGCGGGGCGGGGCGGCCACACACGTGCCGAGCATTGCCAAGAGCAAGAAAACAGATAAACTGGTCGCGTACACATCATGTTGCAGGCAAAGGGGAAGAAAAAGAAGAAATGGTGGAAAAAGTGGCGTCGGCCGCGGCGCGGTTGGACTGGCGAGCAGGAAAAGTTGTTGGCAACCGTGTTAAACTATTTAGAAAGCAATACAACAAATCAATTAAAACGCCCAGGGGGGCCGATATCGGGAACGTGGCCCCGTCATGGTCCGGTAGGCACACCGCGTCGACGCGGTGCAACCTAACCGGCGGGGCCTTCCGCGCGAGCTAAGGCAGGAAAAAAAAAAGTTGAGAATGAAAAGTCCAAACGGGACGGACATGCTTGGCGTTCTCAGCAGGGTTCCCACAGGTGTGAACCGAGCCCGCTCCGCCTCGCCCCCGCCAGCGTTCCCGTCCTTGACAGATCACGCCGCCTTTCAAAAAATAAAAATAAAATAATTGGCACTTAACTGCAAGGACCCAACAAACAACACGGCACAATATTCAAGATTGGCTTCGACATACGTATCGATTATTTTTTTTTACAAAGGTCCATTATAAACAAAAACCTAAACCAACACCTTGGCATATTTTTTTTTTTTTTTTTTTTTTTTAAATTTTAGAACCATTTACAGATGCCATTTTTGTGATGTGGCGGTAACTGGCGTGCGCGGTGCGGCGCGGTGCTCCAGACGAGGCATCCTCACAGGTTTGTCACCTCAACGAGGCCGTCCTTGGCCGCGCCGCGCCAAACAGGTACCCGTCATTACTATTCAGCGCCAGGCGGACGTTGCCAAGTTTTGCCGGCGTCGATTCGACACGGGATCGGGCCCACTGTACCATCACGACCGGCGACTCGAAAAAGACACGTTTTGCAAAACAAACACGGGGACCCGGCAACGGTGAGCCCACTGTGCAAGCGCACCTGCCGCCGGCCAGGCAAGTCCCGTCGAATCGGCGTGTCTTGCGGGCCAGCCCGCGCCGCCTCATCAAACAGAGTGTTCCTGTTTTTGCGGCTCGGGAGCCGGAAACGGTTGGTTGAGAACCGCTGCACTGGCCTTTGAGCGCGCTGGGCTCGCATTCAAAAATCGACCTGCCCAACGCAGGACAAGACGTCAGCAAAACAGGGCGGGGAAGTGTCTTTTTACCCGCGCGCAGCGGACACAGCTCTTCCTTCCACCCCGGGCACGGTGGCGCCCTCTGTGCGGCGCCAAGCTGCTGACCCTCCGAAGTGCCCACTCCTCGCGTCGGACAGACCGCCGCCGCCGCCTGCAACGTTTCACTTTCGTCCACTGCAAGCCGCGCTGCGCCGCAGGAACCGCTGCCGGTTTCCTAACGCGAGGTCGCGGACCGCGCGCCAACCAAAAAAACAAAACAAACAACAACAACAAGCCGATCTACGCCACTGCAGATGCGACACGCGCCACATCGCTTCCGACATCCCGATAAGGGGACAGCTGAGCATCCTCCTCCAAGCAGTTCACTAGTTACGTCAAACTTTCTATGTGGGTCAGGTGCGGTCATTTCTTTCGCTCATCCCAGCAGGCTAAAAACAACAACAGCAAAAACAACAACAGAGCGACGCGCTTCCGCGGGGTGGAAAAAAGACGGTACGGTCACTTCTTGACTCGGCGCAACTCCACTCGGGGACACCTCTCCTGGCCGCCCCTGCAGGCCCACGCTCTTTTCAACGACTTGCCAACTTTCTTCAGCCACAGTTCCAAGCCCCCTCGTGGGGCCCCCGCGGCCCCCGCGGCCCCCGCGGCCCCCGCTGCCCTCGAGGCCCCGCGGGGTGGAGGCCTAAGAGATTGGAAGCAAGAGCCACGCCGCCCGGCAGACATAGGTGGGCCACACAGAAATTTGTCGGCCAAAAAAAAAAAAAAAAAAAAAAAAAAAAAACGCGGGGATTCGAAGCCGGGCCCACGCGGCATGTACTCACGGCCTGCACGGCGCTGCGTTCGGGTGCCGACTGGGCGCGAAGGGGGAGGGCGCTGTGGCGTCGGGGTGTTTCCCGTTAGGGGTCGATGGGGACGCCGAGTCAAATTACACGCCATCCGCGGGGCCGGTGACGTCACCACCGCCATGCCGGCCCTTCACTCGCGCCACAGAATGAGACCGCGGCCTGACCGAATTTCGTCAAAAACAGATAGCAACGGTAGGTCGGCACCGCTGCTTGTTATCTCCACTGAAATAGAGTCGAAGCGATCTTCAGCACCGCTTCAACCCTTTCATAAAAAAATAATTTTACAAAAGTACCGTGTTCAGTTGACAGAGCAGCCTGTTCGCCAAGTCAATGGTCAGGTCAGTGTCACGCATTGGCCCAGAGGTGCCATTTGTTTTTGCGCAAGTGAAAGTGCGGCCGCGACAGTCTAAGTACGACGTGGCCAGACGCAACGCCCGACCTTGCTTTCGTCACTCGTTCGAATCTCCGCGACCCGCGCCTGATATTCAATGTCCCCACAAAAAAAAAGTTACAAAAAAAAAAACCCAAAAAAAACGAGAACTAACGAAAAGAGAGAAAAAAAAACCGCGTTGGGAATAATAATGGAAACTTCCCTCCCTGCGGACGCGCGCCTCCCAAATGGCAGTGCTGGCCGCGCGCCGCACTGCCCGATCGAAACCCAAAACTAAACGCGGGGTATCATTACAGGCTCGTTGCCTCGCTGCCCGGCGTAAATCGCCGACCATTGCCGCAGGAGTGCGCGTTGCGCGCGGCGTCCCAAGCCAGACTTTTTCGGACGGCGTCTTTTGTTTTTCCTGTCGGTTTTTTTTTTTTTTTTTTTTACCGCGTCAAACTTTTGTGGACGCGGCTGCAAATTTGACGGCAGTGGCGATGGCTGCGAGGGGCAGGGCTGGACAAGGCTCGCCGCTTCCTCGTTGGAGCGGAACCAGAGCTCCTCCTCGTCGCTCTGTCGCACTCGTGGGGTGTTCCGTCGGGGTGCGAGAGAGACAGAGATTTTCGGAATCGGTCGGCCAGTAGTCCGGCGCAGCCATCACGCCACGCCGGAAAACAACGCGCCATGCATCTACGTACTCGCAAAGAGGAGTTTTTCTTTTTTCACGTTTTACAGTGCGTGATGGAGCGTGCTGCGTCCAGCCAGCGTGCTTGGTGTGTCATCGAAGTGTCGCTGCGCCACAAGGCCGCTCTGCGATGGACTTCCGGACAGCTGGGCTGCAGCAGTGACTTAGAGACGTGTCACCGCACAGCGGGCCAGAAGACCGGCGCAGACGGCCGAAACGATAGACGCGTTTTGAAGCTCCACAGTCGCTAAATGGGACTCAAACCGAACGTGTGACCCCACCAATGGAATCCTCGTTCGGAGAGCCATCCATTAGTGGGGGTCACACGTTCGATTCGAGTCCTGTTCAGCGACTCTGGAGCTCGAAACGCTTTTACCATTGGCCACCCGGGCTGGTCTTCCGGCCCACTGTGCACCGCTCATTTGGGGCCGGGAAGGGAGTGGTTGACGTCAAAGTACGGGCTGCCTTGCCTGCGCATTGGTCATCGGTGTCGTGACGTATCTCTCGTCACGCCGCGCCGCGCCGCACGTGGCGGCTAGCAGCAACTAACGAGCTGCCGGCCTAGATGCGCACGCTCCGCGGATCGCACCAGAAGTGTTAATCGCGTGGCGTGGATGCCTCCGAGTTGTCAGAGGGCTGGGGTGAGAACCTTCCCTCACCAGGCGTGCAAACATGACTCCACTCACAATCCGGTGAAGGACCACGACTCGTTCACTCATAAAGGACACATTACACCCCCCCCCTTCCCCCCCCCCCCCCCGTGAGTTGAGGACTCTCGTGCGTTTCATTCCAGTCCTGTTCGAGGACGCCGGAGCTACGCTTCTGCCTGGTTACGCCGCAGGGGATGGCCGGCCAATCAGAGGGCTCCTCTCTGGCGGGAGATTCCAACCGGAGCCTGTGATTGGCTGCCGAGCCGCGCCTAATGATGCGCCTCTCGGCGGAGGGAAGCCCCCCGGGCGGCCTGCGTGCTGCGACCACGTGACGCCCTGACCGGGGTACCTGTTGCCGGCGCCCCGGGCCAAGCCTGGCCGGCCTGGCCAGCACAGTGGGACAGAGACGGAGCGAATCAGTCCACCGGGCCATCCATCCATCAATGCGGCGGCGCGGCGTGGCGCACTGCAGCTGCGACGTGGGACGCGACCCTCTGTCTCTCTCTCTCTCGCACTCGGGTGGCGTCGCGGGTGGGTGCGAGAGAGACAGAGCCACCAATCGCTCTGCTAATACTTTTCGCAGACAGAGACGGATCTGGACGAGGGACCGGCGGTGCGCACGCCTGAAGGCTGCGCGCTGCGTTGCGTAAGGTAATTGCCCCTCTCCCCCCCCCCCACACCGCCCCACACATACACACTGGAAGGTGAACAGACGCTATTTGCAGTGCTGCGGCTCGGTCCAGCCCCGTCCAGCAACCGGACAAATCCAGCCTGGCCCGCTCCAGGGCCAGCTCCAATCGCGAAGCGTGGACTCTATTAAGTTGCCAAGTCACAGGATGAGAGTTCAAGCCCCAAGTTCCCACAGACTCTCGTGACTATCTCGTGTAACGTCAAACACGGCGTGTCGCCCGCCGCGCCGCCGATACACACCGATACACAAGTCACAGAAGCAGCAACGACAACAACGGGGCCTTTGTCACGCTTATACTTTCTTTTGCACAAACAACTACAACAAACTACTTACAACACGAGGCTAGAAGTAATCCAAACTCGGTGGGTGCGATCAGCTGAGATCCATATCCATCCACAGGGCACACCGATGCTCACCACTGTCACTTTCACTCTATTATGTTGTTTTTTTTTGTTGTTTTTTTTTCGACGAACAATGAATCGGAGTACCGTTCTGTCGCGAGGCGGAAGCGCCGGTCCAGCGAAAGCCACGCGCACGCGACAGACTGACACACCGCGCGCTGGTGGAGCTCGGCGAGCGTCTGCGCCGGAGCGTCGAGACCGTCTGAACTGTAAACACAGCAGCAGACGACGACGCACCGCGCGGCGACTGGCGGCGAAGCACGGCGAAGCGCGGCCAAGCACGGCCAAGCACACGCGAAGCGACCGGCTGGCGGCCGGAGCGGTGAGCCACGCGGAGAGTGGGAGAAGTGCGGCCGGCGAGGTGGGCGAGTGGCGGAGAAAGGCAGACCGCGGACGGACGGACGGACGGACAGACAGACCCGGACAGTCGGACAGAAAGATCGACAGACGGACAGAGAGAGAGAGAGACAGGCAGGCAGACGGGCGGGGCAGGTGATGTGCCGGTACCTGTTCAGCGTGCTGCGCGGTGCCGCGCCCCACCGCACGGAGTACACCCTGTGCTTGGGTCCAGCTGCCTGCCTTCCCGAGGCAACGCAGGGGGGGATCTGCATCATGACCTACACTGTAGCGGCATCCTCCAGTCGAACCTCCGGGCGAGGCAGGTCATGCCCAAGAGCCGTCTCCTCTCAGGTCACACTCATGTGGGCCATCCGTCCATCCCAGCGGGCCGGTGGTGCGAGGCGTGCGGAGCGCCCGTGGGTAGGCAGCCCATGTTGCGGCGCCGCGGCTGTGGCGGCCGGGTGCACGGCGGCCGGCGGCACACCTCTTGAGTGCTGACGTGAGCGCGCCTGCGGACAGAAAAACAGTCGAGTCAGAGCCGCGTTCCGCGTTTTACTGAGCAGTACCGGGCTTTTAACATTATCGGTTGGGATCGCGGCGCCGGTCCGCTGGCTAGACCTCCCGCAGTGACCTCGGGGGCCAAAAAAAAAAAAAAAAAAAACAAAAAAAAGAAGACCCGAAGACGACCGCGGCGGGCCGAGCTGCTGTTCCGGTCCTGTTCCTCAGGAAGGAACTGGTTGTCTCGCTGTTTTTTTTTTTCGCGGCGCGCGGTGCAGGTAAGACGGTATGAGGAATCGCTTCCGATACTTTGCGCCGGGACGACGATAAATCCCGCACCCCCGCCGCTCCTCGAGGCACCCCACCCCGCCCCGCCCCGCCTTGACCAGCACCCCTACTTACCCCCACCCCGCGACGGCCCGCGCAGCACTGTGCGTAGCGTGATCCACACCAATAAACTAACTTGTTTATTCCATACCATTTTTCCTGAGTGCACTTTTCTGCGCCTCGCCTCGGCCGGGGGGGACGTGGCGTGGCGTGGCGCGGCGTGGCGGGGCGTGGCGGGGCCGCCTCCACAGACCGCAGCCCTGGCAGCGCGCTGCCGCCGCACTGCCACCAGGACCCCCTGGGGGGCCACCTCGGCCACCTGGCGGCCGGCGGAGTCGGGCGGAGTGGCAGCGACTCGCCCCGCGGCGAACCTCTAGATCGGGGCGATCAGCCTCCAAGTGGCGAACGACCCTCCGATTGCCGGCGGCGCTGCCTCTGCCTGTCTCACTCGCACCCGCACGGCGCGCGCCGAGAGTGCGAGTAAGAGACGACACGCGGTGCCGCCCTAAACGCACAACGCTAACTGCGCCCCGCCGGCCTGACTCAGCGCGCCGCGCCGCTGAGCGTGGCTGGCTGAGCCCCCCGGCCGGCCGCTATGTTGGTCCAAAGTGGTCTAAAGCGCAAGTCAACTCAGCGCGGCCGGCGCGGCCGGCTCGGCCCACCCCACGGAGCGACCCGACCGGGCGGCCCGCGCTGGCCACGCGAGCAGGGGATAATTGCTTGAGCCTGGGACACTTGTTTGCACACCTCCCGGCTGCGCTTTGAGCTTTGTGTCGACTCGGCGACCCCTGAGCAACGCAGCAGAAGTAAGAGTGGCGTTCCAGCGAGGGGTTCCAGCGAGGGGTTCCAGCTAGAGGTTCCAGCTAGAGGTTCCAGCTAGAGGCTCCAGCGATGGCAGGGTTCTCCCCTCGCAGTGTGACTGGCCAACTTTTCATCCTCGGCCTCGAGACTCGGCGGTCAGTCTCAAGCACCGTTACGCAAAATTCGAGGCAAGGAAACTGAGCAGGAAGTACAGAAAGAGCCGAGGGAATGACGACGGATTGTGTTTGTCTGCGCGCTACTTGACTCGAGAGCGGCAAGCCCGGGCCGTCGTGGCACAGTGGGACAGGGGGGTCAGGGGGCTCCTTGGGCAGCGAGCTCCTTCTCCCAACATGGCCATACCGACCGACCAGCGATCCAGCAAACATCCCCGCCGGGGGTGGAGCAGGCGGGGTGTATTGCCAAACGATGTTGTTTACTGTGCGGAGTCAACAATCCTTAAGGCCTGCGGGTACTGGCACGCTGCGCCACGCTGGCAGGCAGCTTAGCTTAGTGCGGGGCCGTGCTTTGTGGACAGCGCGCCGGGTAGGTCTGGGTTCGAATCCTGGGCCCTGACGCCACTTTTTTTTTTCGGGCGGGGCGCTGGACTGCCGCAGGCCCTTTGCGCCGCTTGGTGCCGCTGGTTGGCCAAATCAAAGGCCGCGCCAATCCCGGCAGCCCTCCGTCGCCTTCCGGCTCCGCCCCGCCCCGCCCCGCCCCGCCCCGCCCGACTGATTGAAAGACCGATATATGTGGAGAGGCTGCGGCGGAAAGCTGCCAATTGTGGCGATGATTCGCCGCGCAGGGCTCAGGGCTGCGCCAGCGCCGCCTTGGGAGCAGCAGCGGCCTGGAGCCGTCCGCCGGCCCGGCGGGGAATCGAACCCGCGCCCGGCGCGGCATCTCATCCCGCGAGGCCCGCGGCCAGGGCAGCCAATCGCAAAATTTAAATAAGTCGCCCCACATCGCAGTGGCCGCAGCCTGCTCTGCATGCGGTATGTCTCTGCGGCTGCTCCTCGCCCCCGGCTCCCCCCTCCCCCCCCTCCCCCCGGGCAGCATCCCGCCTTCCTTCCCTACATGGCGACGGCCTCGCCCCTGCCGCCATCGTTGCGTAAACTTATTTCACAGTGCCTCTTGTTTGCGCTCCAAACAGAATACGAAAAACACGGCCGCTTCAATACGGCAGCCTGTCCGGCTCGCGCTGCAGTGCGACCGCGTACCTCCGCGGCCCTGCCCCGCCTCACACGGAAATCAGCGGAGTTGCATAGCTGTCCCGCCCCCCTCCCCCCTCCCTCTCAATCAGGCCGGCTGTAATCGATATTGTTTCCGGATGAGGCGCGGGAAAAAGTTCTGGCCGAAGTAATAAAGGGAGAGGATGAGTTGGTACTAGGAGCGGCCCATACGGGAGAGTGGGAGGAGAGAGAGAGAGAGAGAGAGAGAGAGAGAGAGAGAGAGGGACACGGCAGCACACGGAAGCAGGCTGTGCCTCTCAATATGCAGGATACATACATTTGCATGGCAGTGCGGCGCGGCGACGTCAGCCGTCTCTAAGAAAGGGAATCGCCTGCGAAAAAGAAAAAGAAAAACTGTCGAGAAGAAAAATTGAAAGAGAAAGCGCGTTTTTCGTGGTCGTCTTAGCAGCAGCTCGGCGCTGTTGATTGCCGTCCGCTCGTTGTCGCCAGGCCCGCCAGCGACGTCGCTCTGTCTCTCTCGCAACCCGACGGGCTGCCCTGGGAGTGCGAGAGAGACAGAGCGACGGAAGCGCCGTCCGGAATCAGCCTGCCGGCCCACTAGGCGCCGCGCCGCGCGCCGCCGAGGTAATGTGTGCATATTCGTCCAACTTTGGCAGTCGGGGCATCAGGCCGCCGCCCCCCTCGGCTACCCCGGCCGCCCTGGCCGCCCTGCCTGCAGGGCTGGGAGTGAAAAAGTTTGTGATGGGCGGAAAGTCGTCCGCGGCGCCTACACGACGCCCCGCGACGCCCCCTGCGACGCCCCCCGCGACGGGCGCAACAGTTCGCGTTCCTTAGTTTACACCAGATGATGAAGGTGCACCGAAAAAAAGGGGGGGACGGGAGACAGACTTAAACGGCCAAGTGGGGATGACTGTACCTCCTGGACCACCTAACCTGACGTAAAGAAGAGAAAACGAAGAGAGGAAGGAGAAGACAGTGGGTGTCAACGGGTAGCCATAAACGCAGGCGATTGTCAGAGGGGAAGGTATGCGAATGGGGTGTGCCTCCAGGCAGGGAATGTGAACCAACCGGTGGTGTGAACGTGTGGGAGTGAACGCGCCGGTGAACGGCTGGCTGAACGGGTGGGCGGGAAAATATTGAGAAAGGGGCTCGTAAGACGCGGCGGGGTGGGTGGCGCCGGTGGCAGGGCGGGTGGGGCGGGCGGGGTGGGCGGGGCGGGCCTCCGGCGTGGAGGGGCGTCGGGCGGACCCGAGGCCCCAGTACTGTTCGCGCGTCGCCCTGCGTCGGTCCGGCCGCTCCGTGTCCCACTGTGCCCCGCCTGGCGCCGCCGTCCGCTCGCGTCGTGGTGCCGCGTCGTCGCGCGCAGGGAGCGCCGCGCCGCAGCCACCCCTCCGCGCCGCCTCCGCGCCGCCTCCGCGCCGCCTCCGCGCCGCCTTCGCGCCACCCTCGGTGCTGCCGGTGACGTGCGTGCGCGTGCGTGCGTGCGCAAGAGTGATGTAATTACACAAATTTAACGACGTGGCTGTGTGTTTGTGAGAGTGGGGTGCTACGGGCCGGCCGAAGCAGGCCCGCCGCCGAGTCGCACACGGTCGAGCCGCGCACCGCGCAGCGAGCCAGGATCAGCCGCAGTCCGCGCCCCTCCCGGACGAACAGGTACGAATCTGGCCGGCGCTGGAGTCAGCTGGTGCCAGCTGGAGCGGGAAACAGCGGAACGACCCCAGGGACCAAACAGACCCAACTTCCTTTGTCTCAACTTGGTCCCGCAAAGTGACGCGGCAACGCCGGAATAAACGCGCGCCAAAATGTTTTAATGCGGGAAAACTTGATATACCTTGGAGTCCTTGCGTGCCCACTGCGTTCGGAGCGGTTTGAGGCAGGCCTTGAGGCGGGCCGCGACGCAGAAAGTCTCACCACGAGACTCACGTGTCACTTAACGCTGCCTCCGTGCCACAGTGCTCTGCCGCGCAGGCTCGTGCGGGACCGGCATCGGAATGCGAGAATTAGCCGCAGAGCCCAGCCAGGCCCAGCCAGTTAGTCTACTTCCGAAGCGCACACCGCGCAGTGGGCCAGAAGACCAGCGCAGCGGCCAAAACTCTAGACACGTTTTGAGCTGCAGAGTCGCTAAATGGGACTCAAATTCAACGTGTGACCCCGCCAATGGATTCCTCGTTCAGAGAGCAATCCATTGGTGGGGTCACACGTTCGATTCGAGTCCCATTTAGCGACTCCGGAGCTCAAAACGCGTCTAGAGTTTCGGCCGCCTCGAAGGTTCTCTGACCCACTGTGCGAGTGAGACAGAGCGCACAGTGGGCCAGCTCAAAGGGCAGCGCCGGGGGCCGCCTCGGCCTTTGTGGCGACCGGGGAAGCCGCACGGCTCGGCGCCGCACAGTGGGCCATCCCTGCGGCTGCGGCCCGGCCCGCCCGGCCGGAACTTTGCATAAGTCTATGAGCGCATCCCACACGTCCCCACCTGGCCGCTCCAATTACTTCCCTTCCAGCGTACCTTAGTTACCCACGGTCGCTAATCTCTCGACAAAGCGACCCGATTCTCCGTGGCGAGGCTTTGCCTGTCCGGCCGTGGACGGACACGCGAGGTGCGCGCCGTCTCTCTCGTCCCGTGGAGAGACAAAGCGACGAACCGCTGAGTGGAGTAAGCCTGTTCAAAGTCGCTAGAGCTCAAGCGAGATGGGAGCGGGTCTGCCACCCTGGGGTGCAGCCTGCAGCACGAGGCGCAGTCGGGTTCATATGCCTCCTCGCCGCTTCATCCACTGGTCGGCCCGGCGGTGATGAGTTTCAACACATTACCGACTGCACTCCGCGGCACAGTGGCGGCTCGCGTTGGCCGTCCGCCAGAGAGGCGCGGCCCGCCCCCCGCCCCCCCCCCCCCCCCCGCGCCTCATTTGTGCTCAGTCCAGCGGTTGGAGCGGTTTTTGGTCGCCTTGTTGGCCGTAAACCCGTCCGCGCTCGCCGCTTCGTCCGGGAAACGCGTCGACGCAGGCAAGGGCTGCCTAGGCCAACATAGGCAAGCCGGCCTGCCGCTCCCAAGCCGCGCGGGTTATCGCCCGGGAAAAATCCCGCCCCGTACCGCCTGCGCCGGTCTTCTGGCCCACTGTGCGCCGTCACGCAGCGCACTGCGGTCTCGCGAGTTCCAGTTCGGGCTGGCCGCCGCCACCTGGACGCGGCGTCTCGCAGGGTCGCGAGAGAGAGAGAGACAGAGCGACCCCTTTTGTGTCGGCACCTGGCCGTTGTAACCTGGGCCAGCCAGGCCGGCCGGAAATTCGGCCGGAAAAAGCTTGTCAGGTCGTATTAGCGCCAGGCGCTCCGTTTCCACGCGTATCGCGGCGCGGGTATACGTGTCGCGGGATCGATTCCCCACCTGCCGCGCGTTTAGCACGGTCCTGGACACATACACACACACACACACACAGACAGACAGAGACAGACACACACACACCAACAGGCACGCACGCACGCGATACCACTACGACCGGGACGTGATAATCAGCAGGTAGTCCCTAAACGTTGCAACTTGTCTCTGTAAAAAGGGGTGAAAAACCAGAAAAAAGCACGTTGTCTGCAGAGCGGCGTGCTGCTTCTGTTTCACCTCCATCACGCGCGCCTAGACACGCTGCTCGCCAAATTGTCACACGAGATGTTCTCCCCCTCTGCCAGAATGGACAGCACTCCATGCCACTCAGCGGGGAGGCGAGGCGTCGGAAGATTGGAAACCGTCAGCGAATCGAAGTACGAAAAAAAGAAAAGGCCTAAACTGGGGGTGATAATGAAATGACAGCTGGCTGTAGCTTTGCTCGCGGTAAAGCAGCGCGCCAAAAGAAGGAGATAACCGAGGGAAGGAAAGGGGAGGGATAAAAAAAAAGACCTTGAAAATGTGTGGCTGGGGAAGGAACATGAAGTGAGCGTGAAAGCCGAGGAGGGGATGAAGTTACTGGGCCCCTACATTTACCCCTTCCCCGTCTACCCGTCTACCCTTTACCTTTCGAGGCACCCCCCCCCCCTCTCTCTCTCTCTCTCTCTCTCTCTCTCTCTCTCTCTCTCTCTCTCTCTCTCTCTCTCTCTCTCTCTCTCGCAAGGCCCGGGGACAACAAGCGATTTCGCATACCTCTTTTCGCCTGGCATTCCTCACACACAGGAACATGATTAAAAATGTCTCAACTCGCACGGAGCACATGCCGTCCTCGGAGAGAAAAATTACGAGGTGAACGCAGAGTCCTCGAGTTATGCAGACTTTCCCGCTTGTTGAAGCGAAAAACAAACCGATGGCTACATTAGGACTTGTTTTCCTCGGGCCGGCCCGCCATAACCTTAAAGCGCCCTTCAACACGACGATCGACTGCCCGTCCGCCGTGACCCTGGACTTCCCCTCCACCACCTGGAGGTGGAAAAGAGAGAAAGAAAAAAGACCCCGTCGGCCACGCAAGCCGTGCAGCCGCGCGCAGGACGCCACGCCTCGCCACGCCGTGCCGTGCCGCCCAGGGTTTCGTGTCACCACCCTGTATACAGGCGTAGCGCGATTCCACGCCGAATTATTATTTTCCGTGCAGGAGAGTGCTTGCTGTAGCCCCGCCGCGGTCAAAGTGAATAGGGAAAGCAATAAAAACAAGCAAAGAAACGAGACAGGACAAAAAAAAAAAGAATCAGGCAAACCAAACAACAATGCGTGATGCTTTTCCCGCCTCGCGATGTGTGTGTCGTGTGTTTGTGAGAGAGAGAGGGAGAGAGAAGAGAGAGAGAGAGAGAGGAGAGAGGTGAGAGAGAGAGATGAGAGAGAGAGAGAGAGAGAGACTGTGTGTAGGCATACCTGCATCGTGTGTTCAATTGACTGGAGCAATTGGAATTTATAATTATTTTAGCAATTTTTCTTTTCAAAGTGGCCTTATCAAGACTAGAACCACGGAATTGGATTGTTGCTACTGGTCGCACGGCAGCGTGGTTCGCTCGAGGCGCGCATCGCCGTCGACAGCGCGTGCCTCGCTCTTTACGCGTCGGCGGCCCACAGTGCAGGGTCCGGCCGGCCCAGCGCAATCACAGCAAGACAACAGCGCAACCATCCCCCTCCCTCTCCCTCCTAGAGAACTGAGCGGCATTCCCTTGCAGTAGCCCCGTCTGGGCCGCTGGGCGACGTCCAATCATACACTTCTTGTTTGTTTTCGCCCAAAGGATTGATATGTGCGCCTCCTCTGGGAATCAATCCTAGTTGTTACCCCGAGTGTGCGCAGCATTCAATACCCGTGTCGTTCCGGCCCCTCTGTCTTCCAGTGCGCGGCAGTGTTTGTTTGCGTGTGTGTGTGTGTGTGTGTGTGTGTGTGAGAGAGAGAGAGAGAGGAGAGAGAGAGAGAGAGAGGAGAGAGAGAGAGAGAGAGAGAGAGAGAGAGAGAGAGAGAGAGAGGAAGAGAGAGAGAGAGAGTGCGAAACTTACGGGACCTGGCCCTACCCAGAATACATCGATAACCAAAGTTGAACCCGTAATGGCTTTTGTTTCCTAGGTCACACCCCACGGGTTTGGGCGGACCATTATGTGCCACTTTTGGCCATGCTATTGTGGTCAGACAAAGCAGTGTGTGTGTGTCTGTGTGTTTGTGTGTGGGGTGCGGTGGTGTAAGTGTTTCCAGTGGGTCGGCCTGCCAAATGACTGGCTACTTGCCGGCGCTAAGGAATGGATCGCGGGGCTCGTATCGTATTGCAGCATCCAGATAGAAATAGAGACTGCGGCCCAACAATGGGGACTTGCAGCCCGGTGCAGGAACACACGATCGCTGCGGGTGAAACACTGGGCCAATTCAGTGTGGCGCTGGCTGTAGAGGGGTCGTCCACGTATCACGTAATGCCTCGCTTGGCTCTCTCGCGCTGGACTTTCGATGGATAGCACAGCAAGTTGTTCACACATTTTCACACATTATAACGCCCTCATTTTTTTGCATGCTTGTGGTCGATAAGCCGTTGAACATAAAGCAGTGATGAGGGGCATCTGGTTGCGCGACCAGGTGAAGCGCCTGTTCCTCCGTCCACACCACAGCAGACCGCCCCCGTTTCCCGTGTTCGCCCCCGCCAACACAGTGGGGCCTGAAAGACCGTTCAGGCGGCCTAAACTCTAGACGCGGTTTGAGCCTCCAGAGTCGCTAAGGGGGACTCGAATCAAACGTCGTGTGACCCCATCAATGGATGCCTCGTTTGGAGAGCAATGTATTGGTGGGGTCACACGTTTCGATTCGAGTCCCATTTATGCGACTCTGGAGCTCAAAACGCGTCTACAACGTTGTCCGCCTCACCGGTCTCCTGGTCCCACTGTGCGCCGGCTCGCCGCCCGGCTCAGAGCAGCCTTCTGGCGCCGACGCGCGCTGACGGGTCGTGGGAGGCTGACAGCTGTCAGCTCGCCGAACACCACGGCAGACGGAGAGTTCCGAAGAGTCGTCGCTCCGTCTCCGTCCCTCTCGAGGGCCGGCCCGTGCGGGTGCGAGAGAGACAGAGCACGCGGAAGCGGTAGCGCCGAACGAGCACCCCATACCGCGCGCAACGCGAGTCGTGGAGCAGAACATGCACGCCGAGGAGAGCGCCATCCCAATGAGGCGGCAGCCTCGACGTGCTTTGAAAAAGGACATAAACGCCGCGGTTAAAAAAAAATTAAAAAAAATTTTAAAAAAAATTATTATAATTTTTTTTTTTAACGCAAAAACGCGGAAAGGCGCTTTTAAGAACATGCGTGCGGTTTTGGCAGTAAACCGTGTGCAGTTTCGGGGCGTGCCCCGGCCTTGCCGCGCCCTGCAGCCAAACGGGCACGGCGCGCCGCCAGAACTTTGCTTGTACATACGCGAAGCCAGCAGTTCGGCCGCGCTTGCTGAGGCTCAACCATATTATCGACCAGGCAGCACTGGCACGGCCGAACAAACCGACAAAGCACTGCGAAGCACTGCGCGAGCCGAACTTGGCGGACGGCGATCGGAAGGGCGCGCGAATTCGAAACGGCGTCGATACAGCGGCGGGACTGCGCACAGTGGGTCACAGGAGCGTTGAGGCGGCCAAAACTCTAGACGCGTTTTGAGCTCCAGAGTCGCTAGACAGGACTCGAACCGAACGTGTGACCCCACCAATGGATTCCTCGTCCGGCGAGCAATCCATTGGTGGGGTCACACAGTTTCGTCCGCCTGCGCCGGTCCTCTGGCCCACTGTGTAGCGGGGGCTGACATGGCCACGTCCACGGCGCACACTGCGCCGCAACAAGTGCTGCGTTGCCGCGGCGGCGCGGCTACGCGCCTCGCACGCTGGCGTGTCCATTCAGATTTGTACATTAGGGCCCATGGCGTCCTGTGGCACACGGTGAGCGACGTGGATCAGCGCGGCCAGGCCGCATGAAGTCATGAATAAGTCATGAGCAGGCGAACGTATACATCGAAGCGAGGCGCGGGGCACGATAATAAGTGAGCCGGTGTACGCATCCGGGCGGCGGGCGGCGCGTGGCTCCTTGGCGTGGGGGAGCTGCCGTGTCGGACCCGAGTAACCGCGCCGCGTAGCTCGACGACGCCCGGCCGGACACCCACACAAAGCACGAGGCACAGAGGGCCAGAAGACCGGTGGATGTGGCGAAAATGTAGTGATTAGAATTTCGCCCGCCTCAACGGTCTTCTGACCCACTGTGCGCCGCCGGGCCCGCGGACGAGTGGGCCCCCTAGCGTCCTTTGATGTGCCTGGAATTAATCAAGAAATGGACGCGATCGGAAACATATCGGGCGCGTCGAGTGTCTTCCTTGATCCGGCATGGCTTTCCGCCTTGCAAATTGCTCGGCGGGGCGGCCCTGGACTCCAGGCCCTGGAGTGCGCGCCGCTTACTGATAATGAAATGAAACGAAAAAGCCTCGCCCCCTCTTCCCTTTGCCGGATGACGTAAACGGAATAAAGGAGACACCGCAATAAGGACCTCGGGGCTGCGAACGGGAGCGGGAACGGGGATGGAGCCCAAAATATCACAGTTCGACTACTGACTATAGACCTCTGGCCCACTGGGCGGCTGGGCTACCGTCTGCCCCCTGCTGCCTGGACTTTGATGAATTCCTGGACGGCGCCTCCACCGCGGCCAGGGCCTCCGCGGCCTCCCCCCCCTCCCCTCCACCTCCCCTCCACCTCTACCTCCCCTCCACTGCCCGAGGATCCGACTGAACAGGGGAGGGGGTGGTCATTTGCTGGGCGGGCGGGGTGGGGGCCGAGACGAGGGGGTGCATGGAGCAGATATGATGGAGTTGTTGTGGCAGGATTGAACGCAGATTACCAGGTGGGCTGGCGGTGGGCTGCGGTGGATCGAAGCAGATTATTGACCCCCCCCCCTCCACCGTCCCCCTCCGCGCGGCAGCTGTGCACCGAGCAGGCCGTGCTCCTCATCTTCCTCATCGGCCTTCCCCGCGCAGTGAGGCCAACGGTGATAATATACGCTCCGAAAATTCTTACTGCGAATTTTGCTGGAAGGTATACAACTCGCAGAGTGAATGCAGTGAAAACGCACAAACTTAGTTTGTTCATGTCACAAATTGTTTTCTGGCTTTCAATGAAAGAGTGTTTTTTGTTAGTCATTTTGAGTGTCGGCTCTCTGCCCCTTCTTACTTTGGAGCAGGCTGAGTTGCGCAGCAGCAAATTTCTCCAAGCTTCTCACTGGCAGCAGACAACTCTGTCCGGGCGCCGCCGCTGAGGGCGGAGCACAGTGGGCCAGAGGACCGGCGGAAGCGGCCAAACTGTAGAAGGCGCCTCAACGGTCTTCTGGCCCACTGTGCAGAAGGTTGCCGGGGGGGTTCGGGTCGGGGATAGATCAGCTGCAGCAAGGTGTGTGGCCTACCTAGTCGGTCAGGGCCTGGGCTGCCGGGCTGGGCTGCGGGCTGTGGACGCAATCCTGCGCCGCCCTGCGGGGGCTGGCGGGGGCTGCAAGGGCTGCGGTCCGCAGGGCGTAGGGCGCGCGGCCCTCGGTGCGGCCGGCCCTTGACAGGCGAGACTTGTCTCGCAGGCGGGAAAGGGTGCCGTGGTGTTTGCGTCCTTCGGACCCCTCGACTCCCGACGCCGCCCTACTCCAAGCAGTAACGCTGGGCCTTTTCGCATTTTCATCGAGCCCCAGCACGACATCTGCACTGAAAAAAAAAAAAAGAGTTCTTAATCTGAGAACATTTGCATCACTATGATGGAGTGCTCTCAGATAATCCGAGAGCAATCCAACATAGTGATATGCAAATGTTCTCAGATTAAGAACTCATTTTTTTTTCAGTGTGCCCCGGCCGCTATGATAACCAGCAAACAAACTACAAAAGGAATTAGTGAAATTTAAAAATGGGAGTCCAGTGTCCGAGTTGGCCGGAGCGGTCGTCCTCGCTCATGGCGGGACTTCCCCGCTGGTCACGTGACGGCAAGTCGCTATCTGGACCTCACTTACTTGCCGTGCCATCGAGGCTGCCGGACAAAAAGTTGCCATCCAATTTCGACTTTTTGAACTGCCTCTCCCCCTCCGCTCCCTCGGTTCCAGCTGAGCGCTCATGTATGTACTCTTTTTCTGCGTTCGTCAGTCTCAGTGGACAAACTTCTCAGCTTGTTTCGTCCCGGCGGACGTGGCTCGGCCCGGCTCGGCTCTGCTCGGCTCGGCTCGGCCCGGCTCGGCTCGGCTCGGCCGGCTCGGCTCGGCTCGACCCAGCTCGGCCCGGCTCGGCTCGACTCGGCTCGGCTCGGCTCGGCTCGGCTCGGCTCGGCCCGGCTCGGCTCGGCCCCGCTTGAAGCAATATTGACAGCGTTTACTGTTTCCCTGCACCGCCGGTGTCTGTCATGCCCCGCTCCTCCCCCGTGGCCTCAGGCTGCCCCCCGCAAAGTGGGCCAGAAGACCGGTCTTCTGGCCCACTATGCCCAGACCGGCGCCAAACAAAAAAAAAAAAAAAAACTTGCTCGTCACAGCGACGCAAACACTTCTGCCAGCAGCCCATCAAGTGCGTTGCCGGCCGACTCAAGGACGGCGCGAGCCAGCGGCGGCACGGACCACGCTCTCCACTTTGAGGAATTATTATTTTCGATAACAGTTTCAACGGCCCATTATGGAACGCAGTATCGCGCGGCTTTGAAACAAGACAAAAAAAATAGCACAAAATACACAAGGAATTTTCAGATTTTTTTCTCTCTCCTGCTATCCCTGCCTCTCCGGATTTGAGCCTTTCTCCGGTGGGAGGGCGCGCCAAACAAGATTAGTGCGGCGGTTCGGTGTACTTGACCCCCCTCTCCTCCCCCCCCCCCCGCCCCCGCGAGCGGCTGACCCCAGCGCACGCCGCGTTGCGCACGGTGAACCCATTTTCCTCTTTCTTCCCGCACTCTTTTCCCGCCGCCAGTCGCGATAAACAAAATTTCCGGTGAAAAGCTGCACGGCCGAGAGCGTCACCCAGGCGGACACGGGCGGCGCGCGGCACAGTGGGCCAGCGCGGCGACGCCTCCCGCAGGTGGCCTTATCGGAGCCAGAGTCTCGGCCGGTCAGACTTTCGGGTATTATACGGCCCGGAGGGTGTCATGAAGGGGGCTGGGCAGGCGGCGAGGCGTGGCACGCCGGTCGGGCCGTGTCCGCACACGTCGCTCTGTCTCTCTCGCACCCCCGCGGCGCGCCACGCGAGAGCGAGAGAGACAGAGCGACCGACAAAGGCACTGCTTGGAACCAGCCTGCGAGCCGGTCGAGATATCGCCCCGCCCCCCCTTTCACACAAGTCACGATGTGGCACGAAGACGAAAAATAAAACCAATTAGAAGGGGCACTTAAGGCCCCACCCAGGACGGCGCCGGGGCCGTGTACGGATGGACGGACGGACGGACGGACGGAGAGACAGACAGACAGACGGCGGGTGCACGCAAGCGGAGCGCCGCCGAATGACGGCCGGGCCCCTGCGAGGGCGAGGGTAGGCATCCCGCCGGCACCCACGCCATGGTGTTGCCTACCTGGCCGACGGCGGGCGCCATGAGCGGCGTCTGAGCTGGCGGGGCTGGCAGGGCTGGCAGGGCTGACAGCCGGGCGGCGCTGGCGGGGCTGGCAGCCAGCACGAATAAACAGAGACATCCGGGAGCCATAAAGCGGAAGGAGAACACTGCCGGACTTGTCACCATCAGTCGACACTGTGCGTGCTTCTGACGAATGGCGGGGAAGGACCGGCCCATTACGGCCCTTCCCTGGCCTGCCCTACGAAAGGCCGCTGGGGGAGGGGGAGGAGAGGGGGGAGGGGGAGCATTTTATACACCCACACGTGACATGCAACACGGCGCGTTCGTCAGTTCGTCACGACAGGGCGAGAAGAGGCGCGCCCCTCCCCCTACGCTTTATGTTGCGTGCAATAGGCAGACGGACAGACTCTGAGAGAGAGAGAGAGAGAGAGAGAGAGAGAGAGAGAGAGAGAGAGAGAGAGAGAGACAAATAGAGAGAGAGAGAGAGAGAGAGAGAGAGAGAGAGAGAGAGAGAGAGAGAGAGAGAGAGTGAGAGAGAGAGAGAGAGAGAGAGATTGATCGCCGTCCTGTCTCTCGTCTTGACCTCCTCCTCTCTCTCTCTTTCTCTCTCTTTCTTCCATTCTCTCTCTCACACACAGACACACACACACCCGCGCACGGCGCCATCATTCAGCCAACGCATGGCGCAAAAGCACTTACCGTTTCCGTGTCGGCTGCTGGCCGAGCTCATATCCAAGATTTCGTGTTTTCTGTCATGTCGAATACGGCTTGGCCGCCAAACTCGTGTTTTAGCACATCCTTTTACACACACACACACACACACGCAGAGTCCAAGCAGGCCACGCTGCTGGTCTGGCAACGGTACAAATAGTCCATATAAACGCGTTTACACACGCGACCGCACCTTTCCAGACCGACGGAGCCGGTACGTTTGCGGTTTAAATGGCGTGCTAGTACACGCACACGCGCGCGCGCGCGCACACACACACACACACACACACACACACACACACACACACACACACACACACACACACACACACCACTTGAGCTGACAACCTGTAGGGTTGACGGACAGGGCAACTTGGCTATTCCTGCGCGGGGCGGACTAACGAGACAATGAGTCGGCGGGTAAATAATGCACGCCCCCCCCCCTCAGGGCGGGACGCTCAAGCGCCTGCCTATACAGGACGAGTATTGACGCCTTGTTTTCCATCCTGTTTGTTTCCTGAAAAAGTTTCTGTTAAGTACACTCGAAAAACAACAAATTAGGACCCCAGGTTCGTGATTTTTCTCAGAAAACCTGATTTGATGACGCGTTCACCGCTCATTGATCTTTTTTTTTTCGGGTCAGATAATATTCTGAAATAATAATGATCTTTTAAAATTTAAGAACACTCAATATTCTACGGGTGATGTTTCCGATGAGAGGGGCGCTGGGAAACGTGATTCGGTTTTCAAGTTTGCGAGTCGCTTGTTGTTGTCGTTGTTGTTGCTGCTGGAAGTGGGCGGCGCGGCTCGGTTCGCGAGGCGCGGTCGACCGGCTTTTAAATGCAGTGCGAGGAGCTCAGCGTGGCTCTGGGTGGCTTTGGCCGCACCGTGTTGATGAGTACAATTGATACTCCCGGCATGAGATTAATTTCATTCACTTCTGGGCCGAGCGGGGGGTGGGGGAATGGAAGGGGGAAGACCAGCAGGGCTGCCGGAGACCGCTCCATTACCAGCGTCCAGACCAGCTCTGGATAATTTGCATCCCGTTCGCATGTCATGCCGCTAGAAAATGAACGGAACATCCACACATTCGCACCCTCTGCCCCCCCCCCCTTTCTCTCTCTCTCCCACACACATACGCGCACTTAACTTTTTTCCGATACGCCCCGGGTTACCTCTATTTTTTTTTATCACCGTTACCTCTGCTTTCATTTTGGTGAGTGAGATTGACGTGAGGGCCATTAATCTGCTTTGCCCGAAACCGCGCCCGCGGACACGCTGCTGCCTCGACGGGAGGCTTGCGACTTGACCTGCTAGCAGGCCGATATGCACAGCGGGCCGGAAGACCGGCGCACGCGGCCAAAACTCTAGACGCGTTGTGATCTCCGGAGTCGAGGGTGCGAGGGACACGGAGCAATGACACGTGAGCAATCAGCGGGGTGGGGCCCAAGGCCCGGGCCGCCGGGGGGCGAGGGTCCCGGGTTCGATTCCCGGGCATGCGCAGGTCGCATTGCGGCAGGTCGGGTCGCAGGGCCTGGAGTGAAGGGTGCTCGGACAAAGGGGCAGAGCGGTGAGACGGCTCTCGGGGCGGCGAGGTGCAGAGGGCCAGCCGGCCATACATTATGGACGACCGTTCCCATTGGCGCCTCTAGTGGCGCCTGCGGCAACCGCATACGGCCGATCGGAGAACGAGAAGGCTGTCCTGCTGACCCCCCCTCCCCCGCCTGTCTGGAGCCGTTATTCTGGAGCACCTGTTACTGATGCAGAATACATGCGGTGCGATGGACAGGCGCACCGCGCTAAGAAGCTGCCAGACCCAGGCCAGGCGGAGCAGCGCTGTCAGAGGACTTTATTCCGATCAGGCAGAAAGTGCCAGCAGCGCGGGAGGCGGGGTCTCGAACCTGTGACCTGCGATCCCTGACGCCGACGCGCTGGCCCACTCTGCTACCGTGCGCCAGCAAGGCAGTGCTTCGTTAGCAGGACGAGCGACACAGTTCACAACAAGGCCACCCCCTGCCCCCTTGGCCCGGTCATAATGCTGCGTTAAAGCAGGCTTACCTCGACCGACTCGCAGGGCAAGCCACGCCGTGGGAACAGGTGTTCTCGACACGGCGACGTAATGCCACCACGGCTCTCCGCGCTAGGGTTGCCAACCCGGCGCCACGCGGTGATAGGGTTGCCCACCCCGCCGTCAGACTATCGACGGTACCCGGACGCGGAGCGGATAATATTCAGATTCATATTCAAGCGGGGGGGTTCGAAGATTCGCACGACGAATACGCCATTTTTCGAGCAATTTGGGCACGCGCGTGCACAATGGGGCTGTTTGGCGGCGCCACGCCCCTGTATCTGAAAGCGTATTCAGGTGCGGATTCAGATTCAGGTACGTCGCGCGCAGCACCGTCCGCTATCGCTACCCGATATCGCTTCGTCGTAACACTGTTCCCATCTGATATATTTTTTTTTCGATTTTGTAACGACGCCGCTGTGACGGCTGATAGGGCTGTATTGAGCTGCTCTATGACTAAACTAGTCCACACGTCCACACGAACATTTTAGGCTTGGTCAACAACTCAACGCGGCTCACCTAGAAATTCGGTCACGCGACAACGAGACAAGCGACTACTTGGGGAAGCGGGAGAGGCCATAGCCAGAAATGATGGCCGCAAAAAAAAAATAATGGGCATAGATTTTAAAGAAGGAAACGAAGTAAGATCGACCAAAAAAAAGTCAGCTTCTAATTTTTTCCTCTTGGTCCTTGGAGTGACGGATTTACGATCCAACGCGACAAGTATTAAATAGTTATATCTCGATATTTTAATAACTGTGGGACGACAGTCACGATGTGACACTTTACTAGAAAAAATACGAAAATGCTGTTATAATTTTTGTTTCAACGTCGTTTTCCCCCCCACTCTAATCCTTTAAACATTGTATACATAAAAGCCAAAAACAAAAAAAGGGGAACATACAAACAACAGTGAAACGTGGCGTACATGGGCCGTTACGGAATCCGCCCTGCACCTATTTATTCTACCCCCCCCCTCCCACCTAGTGCTTTAGGCCCGCGCCAAACCGTGGAAATCCCGCACGGCCGGGCGTGGCCGCCCCTAAAAGTACAGTCCGCGCCACAAATTATTCATCGGTGACGTCCCACCGGAATGGTGACGGCCGCGGCGGCGGCGCATCCGTTGCCCAGTGTCTACCTCCACGCGCCAATCAGAGCGGTGTGCGGCCAACCGAAATTTTTGGCGCGAATCCGATATTCGATTCAGCCCCCCGGCCGGCCCGGCACAGCCAAGAGGGCAGAAAATGCATGGCAGCACATTTCGCCCGGTCGGGTTGACATCATAATTAGAGCGCGGGTTGTGGGTGCGGTGGCATGTCGGCGCGGAGACCGGGCGGGGGGGGGGGGGGTGATGAAGAGTCGCTGCCGCGGCGGTTACCCATTCGACGAGGAAGTGTCAAGGGCCCTCCGCTGGAGCAGTGGCTTCCCGACGCCAGTGCCCTTGGGGGGCTCCCCAAGTTCAGCGGAGCCACAATCGTTATTCATGGAAGACGTGATGTAGGAGAGAATGGCCCCGCCAAGACACACGCCCTTCTCGGGAACCTCGAGGGGGCCCCAGGGGGGTGCTCGCGGTCCCCGAGGTCGCGGGGCGGGGTGGGGCGGGGTGGGGCGCCTCGCTCCCACCCCAGTGGCCACCTGATGAAGGCACGTTTTGATTAAATCAGTCCCCGACAACCAAGGCGGAGGAAAAGCTCATGATAAATCAGTTGCACGTAATTTTGTCCTCTTGTGTGTGTGTGTGTGTGTGTGTGTGTGTGTGTGTGTGTTTGTTCATTTCGGCATCGACCGGTGGGCCATAAAACGTAATGAGCATCGCGGCGCCAATGTGCAATGCCGGAGAGCAAAACCAATATTTTACATCAGGGCTAATGTGTTGTCCGGCTGTGACGCGTGTCTTCAAAGCGAAGCGAAATGTGGGCGGGGGCGGCGTGCGCGCGGGGGCGTTGCGGGGGGGGGGGAGCAGGCACCATTTGCTTTGCCCTGCCATCGACAACCAACAGCGGACAGCTTTTCTCCTCTTTCGGTGTGCGTCAGTTGAAATGCCAGCGGTCTAACGTTCGGTCTCTCTCCTTTCGCTTCGCAGGTGAGTGGAGCCACAACAAAACAACAACAGCAGCGAGCAGTAAGTCAATGCGACGCGGGGCACATTGCAGACGCGCTGGCGGAGCAGAAGAAGAGGAAAAACAACGAAACAAACAGCAGCAAAAGATGTGGAAATATCGCATATCAGAGAAAGAGCTCGCCCACATGTAGGACAGCTTGTTTCCCGCACAGGTAAAAAAAAAACAAATTGGAAGGAGATTCCCAAAAAGTGCGTTCCTATGCTCCGTCAGAAATTTCCGGAGGCTTTGTTGTTCAAAAAATATTTTTTTTTGAATAGTGTAAGCTGACCAACCAAAAACAAATACGAAAAATTAAAATTGGACGTTTCCTTATTATTTCCGATGATCGCAGGCACTTTTCTTAGGTCTTATTTTTCACAGTGGATGGATTTCTGCCGCAGCCAACACCGCGGCCTAACACTCCCGCAAGGCTCCGGCGCGTCCGTCGCGCTTGCGAGTTGCCGGTTTGATTGCATCAAGAGCAATTACTGCTGAGTGCGCAATGCGTCGACCGTAATTGCGACAATTTCGACGAAACGATAAGATCGGGGCGCCATCGGCAGTCACGGTGTCTCCCTCACACCGCGGGTGCGAGAGAGACAGACGCGTCGAGTCAGCGGGGCCGCCGCCGCTGGACCGCAGCTATTCACGTGGAATTCGGCGGAGTGGGTCTGCAGGCTCCGAAATGGAGCCGTGTGCGCCGGCCGCGAGGTCGATGCACGGTCGAGGGTTCGAATCCGCCCAGGGGCAGCCCCGTTTTTAGCGTGCGCCGACCGCTTTAATCCCTTTGCCCGGAAGCGGCACCGGTTCGGCGCGCTGTCGATCGCAGGCAGGATGCAGGGCCCGGGACCCTAGTCCCAAGCACAGTGGACCGGAGAGCCAACCGAAAGTCGCTCACTGCAAACAAGAACTACTCGGGGACTTGTTGTCGTGAGCGCGTGTTTGAGCGCGCACGTCTCTCTCTCTCTCTCTCTCTCTCTCTCTCTCTCTCTCTCTCTCTCCCTCTCTCTGTGTATGTGTCCACAAGGCAAAGAGACACGGGGGACTTTCCGCTATCTTTAAACCCAAGAGGAGGAGCGCCACTTAAAGGGGAATGCGCTCCGGGGCGTTGTGCCGTTTTAGTGACCGTCTCGCAAGTTTAATTCGGGTCAGCTCAAGACACGACACACACACACCAAAAACAAAAACAAAAAAAAAAATAGAAGGCATCCAGTATTTGAACCCAGATTTTTCATCTGCCAAACGGGGCCATTTCGCTACCGGAGCTCGTCATATAAACGAGGCACTTTTTTGAAAGGAACGACTCCCTCATTCACAAAACGGAGTAACTTGTCGACTCCATATCGCGGCCTCATTCTTCGGCAGATTTCCTCTTTGGGTCGGGTGCTGCTTTTCAAGCACCGCGACCCTCTTTCTTCACACTCACACACACACACACTCGCACACTCACAACACAACAATTTCATTCATACCGAGAGCCGAGGTGTGGATCGCTTTCACCATGTCGTCTCCATTTTTTATTTTTATATTTTTTTTTATTCTTTCTCCCTCCGGCGTGACCGAGTGCTCGATAGGGATCTCTATTAGAGCCATGCAGACACACATTGCCATGTGCGCTATCTGCCTGTTGCTGGATTAGAGCCTCGCCGTTGCCGCGGCGACGGAACTTGCTCGCTGTCTCTGTCGCACTCCAGGCCGGGGCGGCCGGTCGGACGGGCAGGCAGACAGACGGACAGACAGACACACAGACAGACAAGCAGACGGACGGGCGGAGGAGGTTTCCGGGCGCATCTTCGCGTGCTACAAGGATGAATGCGCCCCCCTCGGCGGCCACGCCACCAGGCAGTACCCTCTTTTTAAAAGTACTTGGATCCGAATCGTTTCCCAGTAGTTGTATCTAAGTTGCTCCAGCAGCGCGTCTCTCCCTGCGAACGAATACAGCGATCCCGACTCTCCGTCTCTCTCTTTTTTTTTCTGCCTCCCTCTAACTTGTTACTTCCTAGCCGTCAGTGAAGTTGAGCTTGTCTAATTAAATGAGTCGACGCAGGCTCGAATCTGGCCGAGCGGGGTGCCATGGTTCGACGCCCGTCAAAGGCGCTTTTTTTTTTCCCTGCCTCTCTCGTTCTTTTTTTTTCTTCCCTCTTCTTCTACGGGGATATCGTTTCCCTGTCATCCGAAGTGCAGCATGGCGCTCCTCGGGGGAACAGTCTTCAGGGATGCGAGTCGCGACTAGCGAGCGCTCAGTTTCTCATCCATGTCACAATGCACTCCAAAGAGCGGGCCGAGGAAGAAGAGGTTAGGTGCCTGCCAGCCTGCCAGTCGCTCGCTTCCCTGGCTTGCTTCGCTGGTATGAAAAATTGATAAGCCCTTCAGGCGGAGCAACACGGTTATAACGCTCAGGCTTATAGAGCGCGGCTCTGTGCGGGAAGATTTCCCTCCTTGGCCGGGCCCACGCTGCTGCGAGGCGCGAGCGCCTCCGAGCCCTGTCTCACGGCTACCTCGTTAATACGGCATAATTGGGCAGGTTATTTTAGCGTGGAAACACTATTACACCCTGTGGGCTATTTGAGGTGTGTAGGGACTCCTTCTCACGCACGCACTCTACATCTATCTCACTTACACACACACACACACACACACACACACACACACACACACACACACACACACACACAACAGAGTAACACATACTTAAATGGGAGTGAATGAATTTATGCAGAAGCAGTCACAGTTATTCAACGAATGTGACGTCACATTCGTTGGAGTGTGAATTTTGTCACGTTCGTTTGAAACTCTCTCACCCTTTCACGGCCAGAGAGCAACAATTAATTGTCGCCCGACGAGGCGGTCCAGCGTGCGGAGCGACTCGGAGCCTCGCTCTGTCTCACAGTGGGCTTGCCTGCGCGTGCGAGAGAGACAGGAGGGCTTGCTGGGCCGGCCCCCTGTGGGGCCCACTATGAGGCCCACTGTGCGGCCCTCGGCCGGCGTCCGGGGAGTCACGAATGCTTGTGATTGATCGGGCCGGCGGTTGCCGGCTGTCAAAACTTTCCAGGCCGGAGAAGTAAATTGAAACCAAGCAGACCTAATTCGTTCTGCGTTGTGTTCGGCTTTTCACGATAACGAACACAAGCGCGGCGATCTACCATGGCGCGGGCCACGTTTGCCAACTTTACAGCGGCGAGCCGGCGAGCCTCGCGGAGAGGGACGCTTCCCGAATTTATTTGGCGGAAGTTTTGGCCCCTGTTCGCGCTGCTGCTCTCCGAACAGCGAGAAGCAGGGTCGCCGGCCCGTAAACCAATCAAAACGATTCTTCCTAATTGAAAAAAAAAAGAAGAAGTACTTATAAAAGCGAGAGCGGCGGACTCCTTACTGCTCTCTTCTCTTTGCCAAATCGAGCGATTCCACAACCGCAAGGCCGTTGCCACCGGCCCGGGTTCAAACACCGGCCGCAGGAAAAACTTTTTCTCTCCACATTGCGAACTGATTTTATTTTTTCCACCTTTCCCGGCCCTTTGCGACGGCCCC
>CM060099.1:12502402-12645339 GCA_030522485.1 Stenchaetothrips biformis
ATATT
The DNA here is from genome assembly GCA_030522485.1 of Stenchaetothrips biformis. Lineage (NCBI taxonomy): Eukaryota > Metazoa > Arthropoda > Insecta > Thysanoptera > Thripidae > Stenchaetothrips > Stenchaetothrips biformis. Next base: position 12,502,408 of record CM060099.1, read on the forward strand.
ATCAGCAAGAAGCAGCTACTTTTGCAATAAATTTGAAGGGCCTTGGAAAAATAGGAACATTATTGACTCTAGCCATCATCTTGTAAGTATTTTGAATTTACTTTCAACTTTCAAGGGACTTTCAAGACCAAAAGTAGGACTGAGGAAGATTTTTTCTTCCCTGCAGATTAATCATACAGCCTTCAAGTCCCTGATTCAAAATTTTTTATTACACGGGTAGCTTATAGGGACAAACATAAGTGATGTCCGTGGAGATTGTGTTTACGTTTGGATTTCCAAGTGCAAACTACCAAAACTAGAATCGGAGTTGGTAGATCTAATCAAAGAAAAGTAAAAGCATTCGGTAAGACATCATAATCTCTTTTCTCTGGTCTAAAACCTTGATCTCACTGGCTGATGGAGTTAGAAAGATTTGTAGATATGAGCATTCACTTTCTGGTTTCACTGCCCTCCTCGGTGGGTGTTCAGTTCATTGTTTCCTCGGGAACTCCTTTCATGAGACGGACTTGTTGTCAACACCCTCTCCAATAATAATTTTTTGAAACTGGAATGTCTTCGTCTTCTTCGAAAGAAGATGTCTGGTCTCCGAGCTCATTGGCCAAAACGCAAGATGTCTGCGTGGTGATGTCATTCCCATGTAACAGGACATTCACACAGTCATTCTGCTGCCACATGTCTGTTCAAAAACTCAATTGGATTTCATTCACTCGAACCAAACTGGAGGGCAAATAGCCACTGGCACCTCGGAGAGCCTCGACAGATTGAGCTTGATTGCTGCACACAGTCCCTTATCAGGAGGGAGGTTCCCCACTGTCACTGGATTGATTCACTGCTGCACCTGGAGGGCTGCACACTGCGCACCGACGTTGCACTCCACTCGAAGGGCAATCTTGAGCACTGGCCGACGGACCGCCGCGACCGCGAGCCACACCAGGACCGCTTGTTAGTGGTGTACCTGAAAGGCTTTAGGCGAGGCAGGACTCAGGCTCGGGGCTGGCTGGGCGGCGGGGCAGGCCGGCAGGTAGCCGGCAGGTCCTGGGGAGGGGGGAAGGGTGGTGCGCGTGGGGGCCTAAGCTAGTGTGGGTATAGGCAACTAACTTTGGGGTTACCACCACCCTGCGCACGCTGATGGGGGTGGGGGCGGACGAGGGGGCGACGGCGACGGCGGTGGGGTTTCAGTTGGGATCGCTTGAGTTCGGCTTCAGGGCGGAAGGTACCAATGGCACAGACCACCGGCCGCAGTCCCATGCCTTACGCTGTGCGCCCACCGAACGCCAGACACGCGTTGTGTAAACCACTCCGGGGCCCCGGTGCTTGCCCCCCACCCCTGCCCCCGCATCCACGATGGGGGTTCTCTTTTCCATGACCTCCCCAACCCCCCCCTTCTGTCTTCACTTCGGACTCGATTACGGTTTGATCTGCGCCAGGAAAGCCGGCCAGCTGACCTTCTACGCCCTCCTCCCAACCCTCTCCCACGCCCCGCCTCTTCCAAGACCGCCGGATTACCTGTGCTCCCCCGCAGTTGCGTGCCTGCTGTACTGCTGCTGTTCGGCTTGCCGCCGACCGCTCTTCACGCTGGAGCCCCTGTGAAGGTCGCTTGTCCCGGGTCCAGTTGTCCAGCCTGGAAATGCCGGGAAGCCGGGGCGCCGAGCGTCCCCGGGGAAGCTCCAGGAAGCATAACAGGCGCACAGTGGGCGAAAGGCAGGACCAAAATTTCGAGACGCTGTTTTGAGCTTCCAGAGTCGCGGAAATGGGACTCGAACTGAACGAGGTGTGAACCCCACCGATGGATTCACTCGTTATAATAATTATTTATTATTTTGGACATTCCACGCGCTTGTGTCAAGGTAGACGAGCCTATGACACTGCGGGAGATTAGCGACGGCCGACCGGGCCGCCTGTTTCTGGCATGGGCGTGGGCTTTCGCCACGGGATCTTCGACCGCCACCTAATCGTCCACGGTCGAGCGGCTGGCACACCAATGCCAGGTGCAGCTCCGCACTAAACCTTGGCCTATAAACCTACCCCGATTCACCCTTGACCCCAACACACGATACCCCTGTGCGTCCGCCGTCCGCCTGTCTGTCCGTCCGTCCGTCTGTCCTGCGCGCCGGGTGGGCCTCCTCGCCATATAATCTGCTTACCTCTCCCGGCGGCGGCCGCCCTGCGACTAGTTAGCCTATCGTCATGGCTGTGGTGCCGTGGCCATTCTCGACCCGCGCAGGATTCCCGATAAACTAATACATCGCCACGTGCAAAAAAAAAAAGCAAAAAAAAAAAAAAACGAACGAACAAAAAAAACGCTCTTTGAGGAAGGGTTACCAGCGCTTCTTTCGGCGGGGATTCGCCCGAGTCTCCGAGTGTTACGATGACTTCTCAACTCTTTTATCGTCGGGCTAAACAATATTTATGGTCCGGCGCGGCTGCGGCGGCGGTGGCCTTCGCCGCGGTCACCGTGGTCAGTTTCTGCACGCCTGCGCCCTTCGCCTCGCGTCAGTCACTGACCGCGGGAACGGGAGTCGCGGCCCCGGGACGCCGCACAGTGGGCCAGACGGTCGGAATCGGTGTGCAGACACATCATCCGCGGCGGCAGGTGCATCCTTCGCGGCCTGATCCGCTGCCAGGTGGCGGGCCGGGTCATTCAGGCATCGCGCCGTGTGAATGTCAATGACGCCACGCAGTTGTTGTGATTGTATCGAGTGCATTCCTCCGTGGAGGAGCAGCTCAGGATGTGGAGTTACTCTGGAAAAAGTTGCATCAACCACACATTGGAAAGGAAAATGCGTCGCCTCCGCCTTTTTTTTTCTTTTTTTTTTTTTTTTTCGTTGGCTAGAGTTTCCATTGAAGTTCAAAGTCAGCTTAAAACGCAAGGTCCTGCTCGGCACGCGAATGTAGAGGCGTGGTCCTTCCCTCACCGGCGTGGCTGCCCTGTGTGTGTGCCACGCACGCGGAGGGTGTTACTGTTTTGCATTTCTAGCGCTTCTTAGCCAACAGCAGCCGCCCCGCCCCTTCCCCGTGACGACCCTGTCGTGCAGCGCACGCACAGGCAACGGAGAAAGTTGGACAAATTAGCTTTTTTCAAAGAAAAATGTTCATCATCTGCAAAAAAATAAAATTAAAAAAATAGTTTGCTGTTTGCGCAGTCTGCTGGCTGCTTTGTTATCGAACAGTGGGACTGACGGTACCGCGGTGGCCACCACGGGTCCGGACTGATGGGGAATGCTAAGTAAGACTCTCCAGGAAGCGTCTCGAACGACGCCCATGTAACTTACGTAACGCAGCCGCTCCATCGAGGCCGTCTTGCCGCCCAGACGCCGGCCGACGGACAAATAACTGGTTTGGTGGAGAAGTTGACATGGCCTCGGGTTGGGATAATGGGTGCGCCCTTCCCCTTGAACGCCCTTCGGTTGACCTCTCGAGGCAGACAGCCCGGCAGGCAACCCAGGCAGGCAGCCCAGACCATGCTGGCAGCCGTTGTGATGTCACGTCCCTCTATTTCCAGTGCTCCGCGGGCAGGCGTCGCGGCCGCGTGAATTTTACGTAAGCTCTGCGGCCCCGCGCGGCCTTGGGGGCGCTGCCGTCGCTGCTGGGCGTGCCGCGCGGGGAAGCGGCGGTTTCGCTTCTCACTCACTCACTACGCGACGCGAAATATTTCACTTTCTTTGAGGTAATCAATCGTGACCGTGTTCCGGTTTGCTGTTCCCAGAGTCGTCCAAGCCCAACCTCTGCAACAAGGTGAAGACGCTGACGCTGGAGTCAGCCGAGCTGGTGTCCGACCTGGCCCAGGACCTGGGGGTGCTCGCCGTGCAGGTGAGTCTCACCGCCCTGTGACGGCCCAGCCGGGCCCCCCGGGCCCCAGACGCGGAGCGGAGGCAGTTCCATTCCCGTCCCGAGCGCTTCGCGCCTCGCCAGAACGAGGTTTTGAAAAAGGGGCTCATTTGTTCAGGCGGTGCCGCCCGCCCTCCGCGACTGGGTGGGCGCCGACGACCTGCCGCTGCTGCCCAGCGCGCCGCTGCACCTGGTGGACGTGAGCTTCGTCGTGGACGGCCACACCTTCCTGTGCCACAAGGTGCGGTCCCAAGCAGAAAGCGCTCACTCAAAGCAAGTGGTATTTGTCTTTGACCGTTCGTTTCCGATTTGCAGGTGTTCTTCGCCCTGCGCAGCGAGTACTTCAAGGCCCTGCTGGCGGACCACTTCTGCGAAGCGGAGCACTCTAGCGATGGCATTCCCCGCATCAACGTCCGCGGCGTCCACCCGCAGGTGTTCGCCGCCATCGTGCATTACGTGTACACCAACCAAGTCATCACAGAGGTGGGTGAGCAATGAGTACTTTCACCGTCACTCAGACTGGTGGACTGGTCAACTTGAACGAGGTTTGACCCTCTACCTCCTCCGGCTGAAATCATTCAATCGACTGGCTGAAACGTATGCTTCCTGGATGGAAAGCACCTGACCCTTGTTTGGGTTAGCCTAACCTAACCTAACCCAACCCAGGGTAACGGTTCTGAATTCAGCTTCCAGAGCGCCTGCTGCTGGAGCTGCTCACCACGGCCGACATGTACCTGCTGCCGGGGCTCCAGCGAGCTTGCGGCCAGGTCCTCGCGAACAGGCTGTCAATCCACAACGTTTTGCCGAAAATGCGTCTAGCTCGATTTTTCGACCTTCAGCAGCTGGAGAACCAGTGCTCAAGTTTCATTGCTGCACACATAGAAAAGGTATTCATTTTGGTTCCAGTGATTTAATTTCTTCTCTTTGCCAATTTATTATATAATATTTATTCTTTTTTCAGATGAAAGATATGCCTGAACTCCAGGAATTGATTCTGCAGGATGCAGACGAAGTAGAGGGACGACAAGAAACTGACACAATTCCTATCATTGATGATATCCGTTACCACATTACCTTGGCGGTGCAAGACATGAGCTCCATGAGCGAGGCACAAGATAAACTTCGCATCATTGATGATTTGTTGGAGGAGCTTGGACTTGATGCTTGAGCCTAGCTTCCCAGTCCCTATTTTAATTTTGAGGGACTTAAAGTGTATCGTATCTTTGAAAAGATATTGTGAAAGAGACGGGATCAGTACGATTTTTCTTGACACCCTAGAGAATGTGAATGAATATAGTATTTTTGCATACCTTTCCTATTTTCTTGATAGGAAGCATCAATGGATGTAAGATCAATCAAAATTTTGTAAACTGTGATTTGTAGAGGACGATGGAATTTTCATGTTAATCGTTTTGCTTTAATGTTAGGCTTGATTTTGAATCCTTCTTGGCATATGAATTGTGTGTAGTTTTTCCTAAATTTAATACTTATGTCACATGATTGTGTATGACCACTCACAGTCTATAATGTAGTTTGGATTTATAAGGCCGTTTGCAATGTCTTGCATTTTTGCACATGTATGATGAGTCTCATTTTAATGAAACACCTCTCGTTAAAGACGTCATTCCTGCATATGCTAGTTGTAAGAAAACTAATTATTATGTTTTGGCTGTGGGACCTGGGTGCTGGTCAATGCTGTGTATTGGCTTTTTAACTTTCTATTTCCTTTGGTATAAGTTGGGATTTAAAGTTTTGTGTTTTTGCTTCTAATAACACAAGTTTGTCTGCTGTGCAGACTGTAATTCAACTTTAACTTAATTTTCATAAAATGAGATGTTTTGCACAATAATGTACTATAGGGAAAAACTAGTTCTTGAATGTTTTGTTATATTTCTCTCTGTAGAGAATGCAATATGTTGATTTTTTTTTTGTATGATTGTTTTGTCTACTTGTATTTTAAGACTTGCTGGCAGGTCGCAATATAAATGAGAGCTTGATCGTGTTTAGAAAATATAGGCTCAATTATATATGTACAAATTATTTATTGATAAAGCTGTCTGAAGTATGCTGCTAGTCAAGTAAGTTTGACATTTTCAATGACAATGTAGGCTGCCTCTACCTAACTTGCTCACATTAGTTTTTTGCGTACCAGAAATACTACAGTTTAAAGCAATCTTTTCCATATGTTACTATGCTTTTAGCCCTATTCATTTGTTTTTAGCTTGAAGGTCTAGGTATCATGTCTGTGATTTAGTTTCTCAGTGTTGAATAAATCATTGTGAAGATAGAAAAACTGTGTTAAATATTTCAATGGAACGTTTCTGTTCGTGGGTGCGCACATGCAAGTAGCAGAGGGTTCTGCACGATGGGTTGCCTACCTCTCCGGCGATACAGGCTCAAATGATTCAATTTTTCGGTCAGTTAAAAGCTGTTTGACATCTCAGATGTGTGTGAAGTAGTTGTGGAATGTTGCTGGGAGAGTTGGAGGCATAAGCTAAGGGCCCAAAGGTCTGAAATGTTTCCCATTAGAGGGGAAACAAAAAAGAAAATCCTTTTGTCTAGCTGTTTTGGGCCATTTTATATTATTTGGGCTGAAAACAGTGAAAAATCAATAATGTACACTTAGAAAGAAATTAACCGTAGAATAGTTGCCTTTTTTTTTTTTTACTACATACAAAATACTATCACAAAATGGTAATAAAAACATCACATGGCATTATTATTAGCACTCATTAAAATTAATATTTTTATGTGAGTCAAGTTTGGTTAACCGAAAACAATTTCTATTCGATCTGAAATATTTTGTAGTACTGTCATAATAATGTTTCAAATCCCGTCGTGTCAGTTTCTTCACCTCAAATCATTTAAAGACTGTAAACTGTACATTATTTTCTACTATGATATTAACAACAACAAAATAGAAATCATGTTGTGTATAGTCTCGTCACAAACATGCACACCCCCACACACACATTGACACTTCAAGTAATGCAGTACTCAAAAAGTCATTATGAGATCCATGGTATAATATTAGTAAAATGGACAGAAATCTCCTTGGATGAACATGACAAACTCCATTTTTAACATGCTTCATTCACTAATGCGCAAGCTCCATGCCTCTAAAAATTACTTCTGTCCATATCACAGGTACACACCACATGCAGATATCAAAGCTAACAGCATGAACACAATAGCACTTGTAGAATTCGTTGAACTAGAGCTTGATGATGGTGCTGGTGATGACGTCAATGGTAATTCAGGCTTTTGAGTCGTTGGACTGCCAATTTCTTTCTCTCTCACCTCTGGAACATCCTCTCCACTGATTTCCAGAGGAAGGAGGAGCTGCAGGTAAGGAAGCACACATGACCCAATGTTAGTTGCGGATGACATGATACGACACAAATACATGACTTAATCACTGTATTTGTATCTAAACAAAAAAAAAAAATTGCTTAAAATTTGCATAGAGAATAAGATTAGTTAAGTAGCTTGGTGTAAAGGTGCGTTGCCACAGGCACTCATGCACAAAGGGAGTGCAAGAAAATCCGGATCCCATGTTATGTTAGCACAGTTCATGAAGTTATTTAGATGCATAATTTCTTTTAATTTAGTAGCTTTGATGCTGCATTAATTCAGCTCATGGAGAAAACATTGATGATACAATTCGTTTAACTGCCAGATGTTAAATTATCTGGTACATTACACAAATATGATTTTTTTGATTTGCCGAGACCCAATGCTCCCAGGACTCCCCGAGCTGTATTCTGGGCTATGCCTAGCAAAGGCCGTCCTACCCAGCGGTTGCCGAATTTGCCAGGTTTTCCTTCGAACCATCCACCTAAACACACCTGTTCACGAAAATTATGTTAGATAGATAAATTATACTTTAAGATTAAGACTTTAAGGTAAACTTTGATGGGTAGGAAAAAATTTGAGAAAATGAAAACTATGCTGGACCACCACATGAAGTTTAAGAACAGGAAAAAACAAAGTCAAAATAATAATAATAATAATAATAAATAGAGTAAGCCAAGGTGACAGTTCTTCCCAAGGAGAGTGGAATCATCACCAGAGCAGCAGGTGACAGCTTTTCGATTTTCACCACGGTTTGAGCACATGAGATCACATGTGACTATTGAAATAGCTCCTACTGCACCATGATGGCGATCCTGTTCGCCTTGGGTAACCGCCCTCCAGCAAACGTTTGTCTGCACTGCGTCGTGACTCGCGGGCTCCGAAGGGACCGGTTGCTACTTGGTTGAGCAGCATAGAAGAAATAGAGGACATTTATAGAAGAAGTTGCCACAGTCGCAGGAAGAGGTCTTTAAGGAGCTTCCGTGAAACAGAACAAACGAGTATCCGAGACTTTCCAAAAGTTAGTAGTACAGCTAGTGCGAGGTCAACTAAGACTACTAAAACATGCCATTTCATCAGACAAGTCAACAGTGTTAGACCAGGAAGCAGGACAAAGTAGGCGAAGAGTGATGTTAGAGTTACTTTCCGAAAAGCTCAAGACAGCCAAGAGTATTGGATCCAGTCCGATTGCTGTGCTGACTACAGCAGACTGCAGCAGACCGCAGCTGACAGCTGATCAGGGTGCTGACTGTGCTGGCCAGGTCGCTGACACTCGTGCTGACCGGGGGTGGGGTGGGGCGGGGCAGCGTGAGGCTTGCTCCGCGGGGGAAGTACCACCCCCACGGCCCTCAGCCTCCAGGCTTCACACTGCCACCGCCCACTCCGCACCAACGAACACCCGGTATCTTTGGTGAACAATAAGTTAACGAAACCCTCGTGCCGCTAAGGTCTATGTACAGAACACGTGGATAGTGCGTCAAATAATTAAATAAATAAATAAATAATTTGAAATAAATAGTGGAGCAGCTTTGACGGACGCAGTGTCAGACATACGTTCCGGAGAGGCGGTTGAGAAAGAGCTGCCACCAGGCGGCGGTGGGGTGCGCGGCGTCGAACAGGCGCCATATCACCTGACAAGGAGCGGTGTCCCTGGAGCGGCCCTGCAGCTGCTGGCACAGGATCTTGCGGCGGCACTGGTTGTCGCAGGCCGGCCGCTCCGCGCTGTCGCGGTAGTAGTTCCTGGAACAGAGGGCGTTCGTCGGAGCAGCACACCAGTGGCGTGACGCAGGCAGGCACGCGCAGCACCGTCCACTCACTTGTAGAACTCGTCGAAGAGGGCGTCGTTGGAGGCCATGTCCCGGACGAGCCTGGTCCAGCTGGAGGCCGTGAGCGACGGCAGGTTGTACGCCTTGGCCGCGCTGTAGAGCCGCATCCACACCGGCGTGCCGTCCCGGTTGGCCGCCTTCAGGTCCATCGTCCACGTGTCGTGGTCCACCACACTCTGTGAGACGACAAGCACGGGTGAGACGTGGCTTCGACTCCCGGCGGCTCCCATTTTCCCATCTGCCTCACGTAGGTGGTGTCCGGGTGCTCGCCATCCAGGTAGTAGATCCGGTAGGCGGGGTTGGGCTTCTCGTAGGGGGTGACGGAGGGCGAGACGAAGGCCACCGCGTAGGGGCGCAGCTTGTCCGGGACGGCGCGGTCGAAGAACAGCTGGAACTCGTCCCAGTGGTTGTGGCCGAAGAACAGGCCGCTCACCGTGCTCTCAAACCTGCGCACAGAGACGCCGTTACCCTCCTGGCCGGCGCACAGTAGTAACACCAGCGCAGCCGATCCGCACCGCAAGAGGATCTGGTCGAAGTTCCTGCTCCACACGGAGCGGCACTCGGGCGTGCCCGGCGGGATGTGGCCCACCAGCAGCACCTTCTCGCCGGCCCGCTCCGCCCGGTGCAGCTCCTCCACCAGCCAGTGCAGCTCCTGGTCCGGGTCGTCGCTGTTGAGCAGCAGCCACCTGCGGGGACCAAGTCAGCGCGTCAGACCGGCAAACCCAAACAAAGCCGCCCTCGCTGACCGTGGCGCGCAGCCCCACCAGTTCTTGTCGTTGCAGAAGTTGGTGTTGATGGAGACGACGCGCAGGCCGGGCTTGAAGAGCACGCTGTAGAAGGCGCCGCGCTGCACCAGCCCCGACTGGTTGGCCGGCAGCCAGTGTGCCCACTGCGTCGCCACCTCGTCGTACAGCCAGCTCATGGACAGGCGGCCTCTCACCGTGGACGGCGAGAAACTGCAACAGGAGAGTCCTTTAGTCGCTCGCATGGCTCAGAAAAAGAGAGAGACAGACAGACAGACAGACAGACCTGTTGACGGGGACGGCCTCGTGGTTGCCGAGGGCGGGGAACACGGGTACGCCGGGGAAGGCGCGGAGGATCATGTCGGTGGTGAGGCGCAGGATGCTCAGGCTCTCCTCGCGCGTCTGGTTCCAGATGTCGTGGGGCTGCAAGTCGCCCGTCCACAGGATGCCGTCCAGGTCCTGGCAACACGCAGCACGTCACACTGTGGCACTCGCGTCACGGCGCGTGGCTAGGCGTGGCGGCACGGCGCCTTACGGGGTGCTCCTTGGCGATGTGCTGCAGGGTGTTCTCCAGCAGGGCGACGGGGGCGTCGCAGCGGCCATAGTCACCCCACCGGCCGGCGAGGCGCTTGCCGCCGGCCGGCCCACTGGAGCCGCGGCAGCACAGCGGCAGCTCGCAGTCCGCCAGCGAGCCCTCCTTGTAGTGCGGGTCCACGTGCGTGTCCGAGAGCTGCAGCAGCTTGAGCCGCGGCGCGCCCACCTGCGGGGCACAAGGTCAGGGGTTCAACCACCGGTGGTATGCGCTCGTCACAAAAAAACAGAATTGAAAATTCCCGAGGCGAACTTGTCTGTAGCAAAAATTTCCTCCGGTCTTCGGAAAATTCCACAACCTCAAACGCTTCTATTCTGAATGAGTTTCCAGCAGGTATAGCACAAAAAAAAGACTTTAGGCAAAAAAAAAAAAAAAAGGCTTTGGACCCCTTTCCTGCTGCGACGTGGTTTTCGCTCCTTACCTTGGGCCGGCGCTCCGGCTGCACGGCGGGCTTCGGTCCCGGGGGAAGCTCCACGGTCCAGTCGTGCTTCCGGTCGAAGTCGTCACCGCAGTCGTCCGTGAAGGCGTACGAGCAGATCTCGTTGGGCGTCAGGTTGGTGTTGTTGATGATGTACACCACTTCCGGCTAAAAAAAATAAACATAAAAATACACTTTTTTTTTGGTGAGCGAGTGTTGGCACACGTACCGCGAAGAGCTTGATGACGCCGTCGCACACGGCGGGCTCCTGCACGCCGTACAGCTTGCACTGCTCCGTCAGCGTGGCGGCGACCTCCTCCTCGGTGGCGCCGTCCTTCACCTTCTTCTGGATCAGCCCCGTCGCTGCGCAGAGAACGCCGCCATCAGACACTGGCCCACTGTGCACGGGGAAGCCACGGCGCCACGGCCAGCGACTCACCAATCACGCAGACGAGGCACTTCCCCTTGCCGATGAACGCGTTCCCGACGGCCTGCGCCGCCTGGCCCAGCACTCCGGCCTGCAAAGCCAAAAACAAAACTTAAAGACCGGGAGTCGAACCTCCGACCGTCCCTGCCGCACACCGCATCGTTGGCCGCTCGGCTGTCCCGCACACTTACCCGGGTGCCGATGTCCACGGGTGCGTTGTCCGCGCTGCTGCCGCCGCCGCCGCCCGCCACGACGTACCTGTCGCCGTCCGAGACCACCGTCGCGTCCCTGGGGGCGGCCGCCGCGCCGGGCCAGACCAGCGCACAGTGGGCCGCACACAGCAGCACCGCCAAGGCCGGCGCCAGGGGCCGGGCCATCTTCACCTGCAAGCAAAGTTTGTATAGAGTCGCTGCGCTCTGTGGCGGCAAGCCGAAGCGTCTTCTGGCCCAACGTGCGCCGGTTAAGGAGTGAGAACCGGTCCGGTGCAGCGGAAGTGGCGGGGGAGAGGGGAGAGGGGAGGGGGCGGCTAGGTCAAGGTCTTCCCCGCGCCGCACAACGCGCCTCACGCGCCGAGGCCTTAATGCAGTGATGCGTCCGTGCGGGCGACCGATGCCGAAGGGCCGCTTCGTCGCTCTGTCTCTCTCGCACCCGGTGCGGCGCGCCCCACTAGAGCGACAGAGACAGAGCGACAGTCCGTGGGCCGGGCGGCAGGGCCGTGCCGTGCCCATTCTCCGCGTCCTTCGAGGCCTTTCACCGCCAGGGTCGGCGGGATTTCGCCCCTCCCCCTCCGACAGGTTGATGCGCTGCGCATGTCGGGGTGGGCCGGGGTCGGCGGGTGGGGGAATATTGAACTCGTTCCAGAGCAGGTAAATAAACACCACCTCATGACCCGCCAGGCTGCGCATACGTGCGGGCCCAGGCCGCTTGTCCCTCAACTTCACGGCCTCGTGGTTGAGTCAGAGTGTCCTGCCAGGACCTCCGCGTCCGGGACATCGGCGTCCATGGACAGCCCTTTACCCCCTCAGGATGGCCGTCTAACAGTTACCAACACGATGTCCTGCAGCACCACATCCCGCTTGGTTCACCTTAGTTCCCCCTGGTTCGAGCCATGTTCCGTTTCCAGTCAAGTTTTACGAGCCAATAGGCTGAGGGCTGGAAAGAGGAGCCAGGGGAACCCCCCTCTCCGGGGGTGGCGGGGCGGGGCGGGGCGGGGCGGGGCGGCCACACACGTGCCGAGCATTGCCAAGAGCAAGAAAACAGATAAACTGGTCGCGTACACATCATGTTGCAGGCAAAGGGGAAGAAAAAGAAGAAATGGTGGAAAAAGTGGCGTCGGCCGCGGCGCGGTTGGACTGGCGAGCAGGAAAAGTTGTTGGCAACCGTGTTAAACTATTTAGAAAGCAATACAACAAATCAATTAAAACGCCCACGGGGGCCGATATCGGGAACGTGGCCCCGTCATGGTCCGGTAGGCACACCGCGTCGACGCGGTGCAACCTAACCGGCGGGGCCTTCCGCGCGAGCTAAGGCAGGAAAAAAAAAAAAGTTGAGAATGAAAAGTCCAAACGGGACGGACATGCTTGGCGTTCTCAGCAGGGTTCCCACAGGTGTGAACCGAGCCCGCTCCGCCTCGCCCCCGCCAGCGTTCCCGTCCTTGACAGATCACGCCGCCTTTCAAAAAATAAAAATAAAATAATTGGCACTTAACTGCAAGGACCCAACAAACAACACGGCACAATATTCAAGATTGGCTTCGACATACGTATCGATTATTTTTTTTTACAAAGGTCCATTATAAACAAAAACCTAAACCAACACCTTGGCATTTTTTATTTATTTTTTTAAATTTTAGAACCATTTACAGATGCCATTTTTGTGATGTGGCGGTAACTGGCGTGCGCGGTGCGGCGCGGTGCTCCAGACGAGGCATCCTCACAGGTTTGTCACCTCAACGAGGCCGTCCTTGGCCGCGCCGCGCCGAACAGGTACCCGTCATTACTATTCAGCGCCAGGCGGACGTTGCCAAGTTTTGCCGGCGTCGATTCGACACGGGATCGGGCCCACTGTACCATCACGACCGGCGACTCGAAAAAGACACGTTTTGCAAAACAAACACGGGGACCCGGCAACGGTGCGCCCACTGTGCAAGCGCACCTGCCGCCGGCCAGGCAAGTCCCGTCGAATCGGCGTGTCTTGCGGGCCAGCCCGCGCCGCCTCATCAAACAGAGTGTTCCTGTTTTTGCGGCTCGGGAGCCGGAAACGGTTGGTTGAGAACCGCTGCACTGGCCTTTGAGCGCGCTGGGCTCGCATTCAAAAATCGACCTGCCCATCGTCCTCTCTGGACAAGACGTCAGCAAAACAGGGCGGGGAAGTGTCTTTTTACCCGCGCGCAGCGGACACAGCTCTTCCTTCCACCCCGGGCACGGTGGCGCCCTCTGTGCGGCGCCAAGCTGCTGACCCTCCGAAGTGCCCACTCCGCGCGTCGGACAGACCGCCGCCGCCGCCTGCAACGTTTCACTTTCGTCCACTGCAAGCCGCGCCGCGCCGCAGGAACCGCTGCCGGTTTCCTAACGCGAGGTCGCGGACCGCGCGCCAACCAAAAAAAACAAAACAAACAACAACAACAAGCCGATCTACGCCACTGCAGATGCGACACGCGCCACATCGCTTCCGACATCCCGATAAGGGGACAGCTGAGCATCCTCCTCCAAGCAGTTCACTAGTTACGTCAAACTTTCTATGTGGGTCAGGTGCGGTCATTTCTTTCGCTCATCCCAGCAGGCTAAAAACAACAACAGCAAAAACAACAACAAGGCGACGCGCTTCCGCGGGGTGGAAAAAAGACGGTACGGTCACTTCTTGACTCGGCGCAACTCCACTCGGGGACACCTCTCCTGGCCGCCCCTGCAGGCCCACGCTCTTTTCAACGACTTGCCAACTTTCTTCAGCCACAGTTCCAAGCCCCCTCGTGGGGCCCCCGCGGCCCCCGCGGCCCCCGCGGCCCTTGCCGCCCCCGCTGCCCTCGAGGCCCCGCGGGGTGGAGGCCTAAGAGATTGGAAGCAAGAGCCACGCCGCGGCGGCCACGACGCCGCCCGGCAGACATAGGTGGGCCACACAGAAATTTGTCGGCCAAAAAAAAACAAAAAAACCGCGGGGATTCGAAGCCGGGCCCACGCGGCATGTACTCACGGCCTGCACGGCGCTGCGTTCGGGTGCCGACTGGGCGCGAAGGGGGAGGGCGCTGTGGCGTCGGGGTGTTTCCCGTTAGGGGTCGATGGGGACGCCGAGTCAAATTACACGCCATCCGCGGGGCCGGTGACGTCACCACCGCCATGCTGGCCCTTCACTCGCGCCAGAGAATGAGACCGCGGCCTGACCGAATTTCGTCAAAAACAGATAGCAACGGTAGGTCGGCACCGCTGCTTGTTATCTCCACTGAAATAGAGTCGAAGCGATCTTCAGCACCGCTTCAACCCTTTCATAAAAAAATAATTTAACAAACTAATAAAGTGTTCTCTGTAAATCCAACCGTGGTACACAGTATACAGAAAATAGTGCCCACAAGCATACAGTATTTGCTGTGTACATGCAGCGCTACACAAAGTACCCTGTTCAGTTGACAGAGCAGCCTGTTCGCCAAGTCAATGGTCAGGTCAGTGTCACGCATTGGCCCGGAGGTGCCATTGGTTTTTGCGCAAGTGAAAGTGCGGCCGCGATAGTCTAAGTACGACGTGGCCAGACGCAACGCCCGACCTTGCTTTCGTCACTCGTTCGAATCTCCGCGACCCGCGCCTGATATTCAATGTCCCCACTAAAAAAAAATGTTACAAAAAAAAAACAAAAAAAAAACGAGAACTAACGAAAAGAGAGAAAAAAAAACCGCGTTGGGAATAATAATGGAAACTTCCCTCCCTGCGGACGCGCGCCTCCCAAATGGCAGTGCTGGCCGCGCGCCGCACTGCCCGATCGAAACCCAAAACTAAACGCGGGGTATCATTACAGGCTCGTTGCCTCGCTGCCCGGCGTAAATCGCCGACCATTGCCGCAGGAGTGCGCGGTGCGCGCGGCGTCCACAATCCGCACCCACCATGCCAGACTTTTTCGGACGGCGTCTTTTGTTTTTCCTGTCGTTTCTTTTAGCTTTTTTTTTTTTTTTTTTTTTTTCACCGCGTCAAACTTTTGTGGACGCGGCTGCAAATTTGACGGCAGTGGCGATGGCTGCGGGGCAGGGCTGGACAAGGCTCGCCGCTTCCTCGTTGGAGCGGAACCAGAGCTCCTCCTCGTCGCTCTGTCGCACTCGTGGGGTGTTCCGTCGGGGTGCGAGAGAGACAGAGATTTTCGGAATCGGTCGGCCAGTAGTCCGGCGCAGCCATCACGCCACGCCGGAAAACAACGCGCCATGCATCTACGTACTCGCAAAGAGGAGTTTTTCTTTTTTCACGTTTTACAGTGCGTGATGGAGCGTGCTGCGTCCAGCCAGCGTGCTTGGTGTGTCATCGAAGTGTCGCTGCGCCACAAGGCCGCTCTGCGATGGACTTCCGGACAGCTGGGCTGCAGCAGTGACTTAGAGACGTGTCACCGCACAGCGGGCCAGAAGACCGGCGCAGACGGCCGAAACTATAGACGCGTTTTGAAGCTCCAGAGTCGCTAAATGGGACTCAAACCGAACGTGTGACCCCACCAATGGAATCCTCGTTCGGAGAGCCATCCATTAGTGGGGGTCACACGTTCGATTCGAGTCCTGTTCAGCGACTCTGGAGCTCGAAACGCTTTTACCATTGGCCACCCGGGCTGGTCTTCCGGCCCACTGTGCACCGCTCATTTGGGGCCGGGAAGGGAGTGGTTGACGTCAAAGTACGGGCTGCCTTGCCTGCGCATTGGTCATCGGTGTCGTGACGTATCTCTCGTCACGCCGCGCCGCGCCGCACGTGGCGGCCAGCAGCAACTAACGAGCTGCCGGCCTAGATGCGCACGCTCCGCGGATCGCACCAGAAGTGTTAATCGCGTGGCGTGGATGCCTCCGAGTTGTCAGAGGGCTGGGGTGAGAACCTTCCCTCACCAGGCGTGCAAACATGACTCCACTCACAATCCGGTGAAGGACCACGACTCGTTCACTCATAAAGGACACATTACACCCCCCCCCTTCCCCCCCCCCCCCCCCCCCCCGTGAGTTGAGGACTCTCGTGCGTTTCATTCCAGTCCTGTTCGAGGACGCCGGAGCTACGCTTCTGCCTGGTTACGCCGCAGGGGATGGCCGGCCAATCAGAGGGCTCCTCTCTGGCGGGAGATTCCAACCGGAGCCTGTGATTGGCTGCCGAGCCGCGCCTAATGATGCGCCTCTCGGCGGAGGGAAGCCCCCCGGGCGGCCTGCGTGCTGCGACCACGTGACGCCCTGACCGGGGTACCTGTTGCCGGCGCCCCGGGCCAAGCCTGGCCGGCCAGGCCAGCACAGTGGGACAGAGACGGAGCGAATCAGTCCACCGGGCCATCCATCAATGCGGCGGCGCGGCGTGGCGCACTGCAGCTGCGACGTGGGACGCGACCCTCTGTCTCTCTCTCTCTCGCACTCGGGTGGCGACGCGGGTGGGTGCGAGAGAGACAGAGCCACCAATCGCTCTGCTAATACTTTTCGCAGACAGAGACGGATCTGGACGAGGGACCGGCGGTGCGCACGCCTGAAGGCTGCGCGCTGCGTTGCGTAAGGTAATTGCCCCTCTCCCCCCCCCCCACACCGCCCCACACATACACACTGGAAGGTGAACAGACGCTATTTGCAGTGCTGCGGCTCGGTCCAGCCCCGTCCAGCAACCGGACAAATCCAGCCTGGCCCGCTCCAGGGCCAGCTCCAATCGCGAAGCGTGGACTCTATTAAGTTGCCAAGTCACAGGATGAGAGTTCAAGCCCCAAGTTCCCACAGACTCTCGTGACTATCTCGTGTAACGTCAAACACGGCGTGTCGCCCGCCGCGCCGCCGATACACACCGATACACAAGTCACAGAAGCAGCAACGACAACAACGGGGCCTTTGTCACGCTTTTACTTTCTTTTGCACAAACAACTACAACAAACTACTTACAACACGAGGCTCGAAGTAATCCAAACTCGGTGGGTGCGATCAGCAGAGATCCATATCCATCCACAGGGCACACCGATGCTCACCACTGTCACTTTCACTCTATTATGTTGTTTTTTTTGTTGTTTTTTTCGACGAACAATGAGTCGGAGTACCGTTCTATCGCGAGGCGGAAGCGCCGGTCCAGCGAAAGCCACGCGCACGCGACAGACTGACACACCGCGCGCTGGTGGAGCTCGGCGAGCGTCTGCGCCGGAGCGTCGAGACCGTCTGAACTGTAAACACAGCAGCAGACGACGACGCACCGCGCGGCGACTGGCGGCGAAGCACGGCGAAGCGCGGCCAAGCACGGCCAAGCACACGCGAAGCGACCGGCTGGCGGCCGGAGCGGTGAGCCACGCGGAGAGTGGGAGAAGTGCGGCGAGGTGGGCGAGTGGCGGAGAAAGGCAGACCGCGGACGGACAGACGGACGGACAGGCAGGCAGAGAGACGGACAGAGAGAGAGACAGGCGGGCAGACGGGCGAGGCAGGTGATGTGCCGGTACCGGTTCAGCGTGCTGCGCGGTGCCGCGCCCCACCGCACGGAGTACACCCTGTGCTTGGGTCCAGCTGCCTGCCTTCCCGAGGCAACGCAGGGGGGGATCTGCATCATGACCTACACTGTAGCGGCATCCTCCAGTCGAACCTCCGGGCGAGGCAGGTCATGCCCAAGAGCCGTCTCCTCTCAGGTCACACTCATGTGGGCCATCCGTCCATCCCAGCGGGCCGGTGGTGCGAGGCGTGCGGAGCGCCCGTGGGTAGGCAGCCCATGTTGCGGCGCCGCGGCTGTGGCGGCCGGGTGCACGGCGGCCGGCGGCACACTTCTTGAGTGCTGACGTGAGCGCGCCTGCGGACAGAAAAACAGTCGAGTCAGAGCCGCGTTCCGCGTTTTACTGAGCAGTACCGGGCTTTTAACATTATCGGTTGGGATCGCGGCGCCGGTCCGCTGGCTAGACCTCCCGCAATGACCTCGGGGGCCCAAAAAAAAAAAAAAAAAAAAAAAAAAGACCCGAAGACGACCGCGGCGGGCCGAGCTGCTTTTCCGGTCCTGTTCCTCAGGAAGGAACTGGTTGTCTCGCTGTTTTTTTTTTTTCGCGGCGCGCGGTGCAGGTAAGACGGTATGAGGAATCGCTTCCGATACTTTGCGCCGGGACGACGATAAATCCCGCACCCCCGCCGCTCCTCGAGGCACCCCACCCCGCCCCGCCCCGCCTTGACCAGCACCCCTACTTACCCCCACCCCGCGACGGCCCGCGCAGCACTGTGCGTAGCGTGATCCACACCAATAAACTAACTTGTTTATTCCATACCATTTTTCCTGAGTGCACTTTTCTGCGCCTCGCCTCGGCCGGGGGGGGACGTGGCGTGGCGTGGCGTGGCGTGGCGTGGCGTGGCGTGGCGTGGCGGGGCGTGGCGGGGCCGCCTCCACAGACCGCAGCCCTGGCAGCGCGCTGCCGCCGCACTGCCACCAGGACCCCCTGGGGGGCCACCTCGGCCACCTGGCGGCCGGCGGAGTCGGGCGGAGTGGCAGCGACTCGCCCCGCGGCGAACCTCTAGATCGGGGCGATCAGCCTCCAAGTGGCGAACGACCCTCCGATTGCCGGCGGCGCTGCCTCTGCCTGTCTCACTCGCACCCGCACGGCGCGCGGCGTGAGTGCGAGTGAGAGACGACACTCGGTGCCGCCCTAAACGCACAACGCTAACTGCGCCCCGCCGGCCTGACTCAGCGCGCCGCGCCGCGCCGCGCCGCTGAGCGTGGCTGGCTGAGCCCCCCGGCCGGCCGCTGTGTTGGTCCAAAGTGGTCTAAAGCGCAAGTCAACTCAGCGCGGCCGGCGCGGCCGGCTCGGCCCACCCCACGGAGCGACCCGACCGGGCGGCCCGCGCTGGCCACGCGAGCAGGGGATAATTGCTTGAGCCTGGGACACTTGTTTGCACACCTCCCGGCTGCGCTTTGAGCTTTGTGTCGACTCGGCGACCCCTGAGCAACGCAGCAGAAGTAAGAGCCCGGAGTGGCGTTCCAGCGAGGGGTTCCAGCGAGGGGTTCCAGTGAGGGGTTCCAGCGAGGGGGGCCAGCGAGGGGTTCCAGCGAGGGGTTCCAGCGAGGGGTTCCAGCGAGGGGTTCCAGCTCGTTCCAGCTAGAGGTTCCAGCTAGAGGCTCCAGCGATGGCAGGGTTCTCCCCTCGCAGTGTGACTGGCCAACTTTTCATCCTCGGCCTCGAGACTCAGCGGTCAGTCTGAAGCACCGTTACGCAAAATTCGAGGCAAGGAAACTGAGCAGGAAGTACAGAAAGAGCCGAGGGAATGACGACGGATTGTGTTTGTCTGCGCGCTACTTGACTCGAGAGCGGCAAGCCCGGGCCGTCGTGGCACAGTGGGACAGGGGGGTCAGGGGGCTCCTTGGGCAGCGAGCTCCTTCTCCCAACATGGCCATACCGACCGACCAGCGATCCAGCAAACATCCCCGCCGGGGGTGGAGCAGGCGGGGTGTATTGCCAAACGATGTTGTTTACTGTGCGGAGTCAACAATCCTTAAGGCCTGCGGGTACTGGCACGCTGCGCCACGCTGGCAGGCAGCTTAGCTTAGTGCGGGGCCGTGCTTTGTGGACAGCGCGCCGGGTAGGTCTGGGTTCGAATCCTGGGCCCTGACGCCACTTTTTTTTTTCGGGCGGGGCGCTGGACTGCCTCAGGCCCTTTGCGCCGCTTGGTGCCGCTGGTTGGCCAAATCAAAGGCCGCGCCAATCCCGGCAGCCCTCCGTCGCCTTCCGGCTCCACCCCGCCCCGCCCCGCCCCGCCCCGCCCCGCCCCGCCCCGCCCCGCCCGACTGATTGAAAGACCGATATATGTGGAGAGGCTGCGGCGGAAAGCTGCCAATTGTGGCGATGATTCGCCGCGCAGGGCTCAGGGCTGCGCCAGCGCCGCCTTGGGAGCAGCAGCGGCAGCAGCGGCCTGGAGCCGTCCGCCGGCCCGGCGGGGAATCGAACCCGCGCCCGGCGCGGCATCTCATCCCGCGAGGCCCGCGGCCAGGGCAGCCAATCGCAAAATTTAAATAAGTCGCCCCACATCGCAGTGGCCGCAGCCTGCTCTGCATGCGGTATGTCTCTGCGGCTGCTCCTCGCCCCCGGCTCCCCCCCCCTCCCCCCGGGCAGCATCCCGCCTTCCTTCCCTACATGGCGACGGCCTCGCCCCTGCCGCCATCGTTGCGTAAACTTATTTCACAGTGCCTCTTGTTTGCGCTCCAAACAGAATACGAAAAACACGGCCGCTTCAATACGGCAGCCTCTGTCCGGCTCGCGCTGCAGTGCGACCGCGTACCTCCACGGCCCTGCCCCGCCTCACACGGAAATCAGCGGAGTTGCATAGCTGTCCCTCCCCCCCTCCCCCTCCCTCTCAATCAGGCCGGCTGTAATCGATATTGTTTCCGGATGAGGCGCGGGAAAAAGTTCTGGCCGAAGTAATAAAGGGAGAGGATGAGTTGGTACTAGGAGCGGCCCATACGGGAGAGTGGGAGAGAGAGAGAGAGAGAGAGAGAGAGAGAGAGAGAGAGAGAGAGAGAGAGAGAGAGAGAGAGAGAGAGAGAGAGAGAGAGAGAGAGAGAGAGAGAGAGAGAGAGAGAGAGAGGGACACGGCAGCACACGGAAGCAGGCTGTGCCTCTCAATATGCAGGATACATACATTTGCATGGCAGTGCGGCGCGGCGACGACAGCCGTCTCTAAGAAAGGGAATCGCCTGCGAAAAAGAAAAAGAAAAACTGTCGAGAAGAAAAATTGAAAGAGAAAGCGCGTTTTTCGTGGTCGTCTTAGCAGCAGCCCGGCGCTGTTGATTGCCGTCCGCTCGTTGTCGCCAGGCCCGCCAGCGACGTCGCTCTGTCTCTCTCGCAACCCGACGGGCCGCCCTGGGAGTGCGAGAGAGACAGAGCGACGGAAGCGCCGTCCGGAATCAGCCTGCCGGCCCACTAGGCGCCGCGCCGCGCGCCGCCGAGGTAATGTGTGCATATTCGTCCAACTTTGGCAGTCGGGGCATCAGGCCGCCGCCCCCCTCGGCTACCCTGGCCGCCCTGGCCGCCCTGCCTGCAGGGCTGGGAGTGAAAAAGTTTGTGATGGGCGGAAAGTCGTCCGCGGCGCCTACACGACGCCCCGCGACGCCCCCCGCGACGCCCCCGCGACGGGCGCAACAGTTCGCGTTCCTTAGTTTACACCAGATGATGAAGGTGCACCGAAAAAAGGGGGGGGGGGACGGGAGACATACTTAAACGGCCAAGTGGGGATGACCGTACCTCCTGGACCACCTAACCTGACGTAAAGAAGAGAAAACGAAGAGAGAAAGAAGAAGCCAGTGGGTGTCAACGGGTAGCCATAAACGCAGGCGATTGTCAGAGGGGAAGGTATGCGAATGGGGTGTGCCTCCAGGCAGGGAATGTGAACCAACCGGTGGTGTGAACGTGTGGGAGTGAACGCGCCGGTGAACGGCTGGCTGAACGGGTGGGTGGGAAAATATTGAGAAAGGGGCTCGTAAGACGCGGCGGGGTGGGTGGCGCCGGTGGCGGGGCGGGCGGGGCGGGCCTCCGGCGTGGAGGGGCGTCGGGCGGACCCGAGGCCCCAGTACTGTTCGCGCGTCGCCCTGCGTCGGTCCGGCCGCTCCGTGTCCCACTGTGCCCCGCCTGGCGCCGCCGTCCGCTCGCGTCGTGGTGCCGCGTCGTCGCGCGCAGGGAGCGCCGCGCCGCAGCCACCCCTCCGCACCGCCTCCGCGCCGCCTCCGCGCCGCCTTCGCGCCACCCTCGGTGCTGCCGGTGACGTGCGTGCGCGTGCGTGCGTGCGCAAGAGTGATGTAATTACACAAATTTAACGACGTGGCTGTGTGTTTGTGAGAGTGGGGTGCTACGGGCCGGCCGAAGCAGGCCCGCCGCCGACGGGCGAGTCGCACACCGTCGAGCCACGCAGCGAGCCAGGATCAGCCGGAGTCCGCGCCCCTCCCGGACGAACAGGTACGAATCTGGCCGGCGCTGGAGTCAGCTGGTGCCAGCTGGAGCGGGAAACAGCGGAACGACCCCAGGGACCAAACAGACCCAACTTCCTTTGTCTCAACTTGGTCCCGTAAAGTGACGCGGCAACGCCGGAATAAACGCGCGCCAAAATGTTTTAATGCGGGAAAACTTGATATACCTTGGAGTCCTGCGTGCCCACTGCGTTCGGAGCGGTTTGAGGCAGGCCTTGAGGCGGGCCCGCGACGCAGAAAGTCTCACCACGAGACTCACGTGTCACTTAACGCTGCCTCCGTGCCACAGTGCTCTGCCGCGCAGGCTCGTGCGGGACCGGCATCGGAATGCGAGAATTAGCCGCAGAGCCCAGCCAGGCCCAGCCAGTTAGTCTACTTCCGAAGCGCACACCGCGCAGTGGGCCAGAAGACCAGCGCAGCGGCCAAAACTCTAGACACGTTTTGAGCTGCAGAGTCGCTAAATGGGACTCAAATTCAACGTGTGACCCCGCCAATGGATTCCTCGTTCGGAGAGCAATCCATTGGTGGGGTCACACGTTCGATTGGAGTCCCATTTAGCGACTCCGGAGCTCAAAACGCGTCTAGAGTTTCGGCCGCCTCAAAGGTCCTCTGACCCACTGTGCGAGTGAGACAGAGCGCACAGTGGGCCAGCTCAAAGGGCAGCGCCGGGGGCCGCCTCGGCCTTTGTGGCGACCGAGGAAGCCGCATGGCCCGGCGCCGCACAGTGGGCCATCCCTGCGGCTGCGGCCCGGCCCGCCCGGCCGGAACTTTGCATAAGTCTATGAGCGCATCCCACACGTCCCCACCTGGCCGCTCCAATTACTTCCCTTCCAGCGTACCTTAGTTACCCACGGTCGCTAATCTCTCGACAAAGCGACCCGATTCTCCGTGGCGGGGCTTGGCCTGTCGGGCCGCGTGGACACGCGAGGTGCGCGCCGTCTCTCTCGTCCCGTGGAGAGACAAAGCGACGAACCGCTGAGTGGAGTAAGCCTGTTCAAAGTCGCCAGAGCTCAAGCGAGATGGGAGCGGTCTGCCACCCCGGGGTGCAGCCTGCAGCACGAGCCGCAGTCGGGTTCATATGCCTCCTCGCCGCTTCATCCACTGGTCGGCCCGGCGGTGAGTTTCAACACATTACCGACTGCACTCCGCGGCACAGTGCGGCTCGCGTTGGCCGTCCGCCAGGAGAGCGCGGCCCCGCCCCCACCCCCGCGCCTCATTTGTGCTCAGTCCAGCGGTTGGAGCGGTTTTTGTCGCCTTGTTGGCCGTAAACCCGTCCGCGCTCGCCGCTTCGTCCGGGAAACGCGTCGACGCCGGGCAAGGGCAGCCTAGGCCAGCATAGGCAAGCCGGCCTGCCGCTCCCAAGCCGCGCGGGTTATCGGCCGGGAAAAATGCCGCCCCGTCCCGTACCGCCTGCGCCGGTCTTCTGGCCCACTGTGTCACGCAGTGCACTGCGGTCTCGCGAGTTCCAGTTCGGGCTGGCCGCCGCCACCTGGACGCGGCGTCTCGCAGGGTCGCGAGAGAGAGAGAGACAGAGCGACCCCTTTTGTGTCGGCACCTGGCCGTTGTAACCTGGGCCAGCCAGGCCGGCCGGATATTCGGCCGGAAAAAGCTTGTCAGGTCGTATTAGCGCCAGGCGCTCCGTTTCCACGCGTATCGCGGCGCGGGTATACGTGTCGCGGGATCGATTCCCCACCTGCCGCGCGTTTAGCACGGTCCTGGACACATACACACACACACACACACAGACAGACAGAGACAGACACACACACACCTACAGGCACGCACGCACGCGATACCAATACGACCGGGACGTGATAATCAGCAGGTAGTCCCTAAACGTTGCAACTTGTCTCTGTAAAAAGGGGAGGAAAAAAAAACCAGAAAAAAAAAGCACGTTGTCTGCAGAGCGGCGTCCTGCTTCTGTTTCACCTCCATCACGCGCGCCCTTCTCTCATGCCTAGACACGCTGCTCGCCAAATTGTCACACGAGATGTTCACCCCCTTTGCCAGAATGGACAGCACTCCATGCCACTCAGCGGGGAGGCGAGGCGTCGGAAGATTGGAAACCGTCAGCGAATCGAAGTACGTAGTACGAAAAAAAGAAAAGACCTAAACTGGGGGTGATAATGAAATGACAGCTGGCTGTAGCTTTGCTCGGTAAAGCAGCGCGCCAAAAGAAGGAGATAACCGAGGGAAGGAAAGGGGAGGGATAAAAAAAGACCTTGAAAATGTGTGGCTGGGGAAGGAACATGAAGTGAGCGTGAAAGCCGAGGAGGGGATGAAGTTACTGGGCCCCTACATTTACCCCTTCCCCGTCTACCCGTCTACCCTTTACCTTTCGAGGCACCCCTCTCTCTCTCTCTCTCTCTCTCTCTCTCTCTCTCTCTCTCTCTCTCTCTCTCTCTCTCTCTCTCTCTCTCTCTCTCTCTCTCTCTCTCTCTCTCTCTCGCAAGGCCCGGGGACAACAAGCGATTTCGCATACCTCTTTTCGCCTGGCATTCCTCACACACAGGAACATGATTAAAAATGTCTCAACTCGCACGGAGCACATGCCGTCCTCGGAGAGAAAAATTACGAGGTGAACGCAGAGTCCTCGAGTTATGCAGACTTTCCCGCTTGTTGAAGCGAAAAACAAACCGATGGCTACATTAGGACTTGTTTTCCTCGGGCCGGCCCGCCATAACCTTAAAGCGCCCTTCAACACGACGATCGACTGCCCGTCCGCCGTGACCCTGGACTTCCCCTCCACCACCTGGAGGTGGAAAAGAGAGAAAGAAAAAAGACCCCGTTGGCCACGCAAAGCCGTGCAGCCGCGCGCAGGACGCCACGCCTCGCCACGCCGTGCCGTGCCGCCCAGGGTTTCGTGTCACCACCCTGTATACAGGCGGAGCGCGATTCCACGCCGAATTATTATTTTCCGTGCAGGAGAGTGCTTGCTGTAGCCCCGCCGCGGTCAAAGTGAATAGGGAAAGCAATAAAAACAAGCAAAGAAACGAGACAGGACAAAAAAAAAAAGAATCAGGGCAAACCAAACAACAATGCGTGATGCTTTTCCCGCCTCGCGATGTGTGTGTCGTGTGTTTGTGAGAGAGAGAGGGAGAGAGAGAGAGAGAGAGAGAGAGAGAGAGAGAGAGAGAGAGAGAGAGAGAGAGAGAGAGAGAGAGAGAGACTGTGTGTAGGCATACCTGCATCGTGTGTTCAATTGACTGGAGCATTGGAATTTATAATTATTTTAGCAATTTTTCTTTTCAAAGTGGCCTTATCAAGACTAGAACCACGGAATTGGATTGTTGCTACTGGTCGCACGGCAGCGTGGTTCGCTCGAGGCGCGCATCGCCGTCGACAGCGCGTGCCTCGCTCTTTACGCGTCGGCGGCCCACAGTGCAGGGTCCGGCCGGCCCAGCGCAATCACAGCAAGACAACAGCGCAACCATCCCCCCTCCCTCTCCCTCCTAGAGAACTGAGCGGCATTCCCTTGCAGTGGCCCCGTCTGGGCCGCTGGGCCGACGTCCAATCATACACTTCTTGTTTGTTTTCGCCCAAAGGATTGATATGTGCGCCTCCTCCTGGGAATCAATCCTAGTTGTTACCCCGGTGTGTGCGCAGCATTCAATACCCGTGTCGTTCCGGCCCCTCTGTCTTCCAGTGCGCGGCAGTGTTTGTTTGCGTGTGTGTGTGTGTGTGTGTGTGTGTGTGTGTGTGTGTGAGAGAGAGAGAGAGAGAGAGAGAGAGAGAGAGAGAGAGAGAGAGAGAGAGAGAGAGAGAGAGAGAGTGCGAACTACGGGACCTGGCCCTACCCAGAATACATCGATAACCAAAGTTGAACCCGTAATGGCTTTTGTTTCCTAGGTCACACCCACGGGTTTGGGCGGACCATTATGTGCCACTTTTGGCCATCTATTGTGGTCAGACAAAAGCAGTGTGTGTGTGTCTGTGTGTGTGTGTGGGTGCGGTGTGTAAGTGTTTCCAGTGGGTCGGCCTGCCAAATGACTGGCTCCTTGCCGGCGCTAAGGATGGATCGCGGGGCTCGTATCGTATTGCAGCAGCCAGATAGAAATAGAGTCTGCGGCCAACAATGGGGACTTGCATCCGGTGCAGGAACACACGATCGCTGCGGGTGAAACACTGGGCCAATTCAGTGGTGCGCTGGCTGTAGAGGGTCGTCCACGTATCACGTAATGCCTCGCTGTCTCTCTCGCGCTGGACTTTCGAATGCACAGCAGTTTTCACACATTTATAACGCCCTCATTTTTTTCATGAAGGGATGCTTGTGGTCGATAGCCGTTGAACATAAGCAGTGATGAGGGCATCTGTTGCGCGACCAGGTGAAGCGCCTGTTCTCCGTCCACACACAGCAGACCGCCCCGTTTCCCGTGTTCGCCCCGCCACACAGTGGGCCTGAAGACCGTTCAGGCGGCCTACACTCTAGACGCGTTTTGAGCTCCAGAGTCGCTAAGTGGGACTCGAATCAAACGTCGTGTGACCCCATCAATGGATGCCTCGTTTGGAGAGCAATGTATTGGTGGGGTCACACGTTCGATTCGAGTCCCATTTAGCGACTCTGGAGCTCAAAACGCGTCTACAATTTTGTCCGCCTCACCGGTCTCCTGGCCCACTGTGCGCCGGCTCGCCGCCCGGCTCGGAGCAGCCTTCTGGCGCCGACGCGCGCTGACGGGTCGTGGGAGGCTGACAGCTGTCAGCTCGCCGAACACCACGGCAGACGGAGAGTTCCGAAGAGTCGTCGCTCCGTCTCCGTCCCTCTCGAGGGCCGGCCCGTGCGGGTGCGAGAGAGACAGAGCACGCGGAAGCGGTAGCGCCGAACGAGCACCCCATACCGCGCGCAACGCGAGTCGTGGAGCAGAACATGCACGCCGAGGAGAGCGCCATCCCAATGAGGCGGCAGCCTCGACGTGCTTTGAAAAAGGACATAAAGCACCGCGGTAAAAAAAATTTAAAAAAAATTTTAAAAAAAATTATTATTATTTTTTTTTTAACGCAAAAACGCGGAAAGGCGCTTTTAAGAACATGCGTGCGGTTTTGGCAGTAAACCGTGTAGCAGTTTCGGGGCGTGCCCCGGCCTTGCCGCGCCCTGCAGCCAAACGGGCACGGCGCGCCGCCAGAACTTTGCTTGTACATACGCGAAGCCAGCAGTTCGGCCGCGCTTGGTGAGGCTCAACCATATTATCGACCAGGCAGCACTGGCACGGCCGAACAAACCGACAAAGCACTGCGAAGCACTGCGCGAGCCGAACTTGGCGGACGGCGATCGGAAGGGCGCGCGAATTCGAAACGGCGTCGATACAGCGGCGGACTGCGCACAGTGGGTCACAGGAGCGTTGAGGCGGCCAAAACTCTAGACGCGTTTTGAGCTCCAGAGTCGCTAGACAGGACTCGAACCGAACGTGTGACCCCACCAATGGATTCCTCGTCCGGCGAGCAATCCATTGGTGGGGTCACACAGTTTCGTCCGCCTGCGCCGGTCCTCTGGCCCACTGTGTAGCGGGGGCTGACATGGCCACGTCCACGGCGCACACTGCGCCGCAACAAGTGCTGCGTTGCCGCGGCGGCGCGGCTACGCGCCTCGCAACGCTGGCGTGTCCCATTCAGATTTGTACATTAGGGCCCATGGCGTCCTGTGGCACACGGTGAGCGACGTGGATCAGCGCGGCCAGGCCGCATGAAGTCATGAATAAGTCATGAGCAGGCGAACGTATACATCGAAGCGAGGCGCGGGGCACGATAATAAGTGAGCCGGGTGTACGCATCCGGGCGGCGGGCGGCGCGTGGCTCCTTGGCGTGGGGGAGAGCTGCCGTGTCGGACCCGAGTAACCGCGCCGCGTAGCTCGACGACGCCCGGCCGGACACCCTACACAAAGCACGAGGCACAGAGGGCCAGAAGACCGGTGGATGTGGCGAAAATGTAGTGATTAGAATTTCGCCCGCCTCAACGGTCTTCTGACCCACTGTGCGCCGCCGGGCCCGCGGACGAGTGGGCCCCCTAGCGTCCTTTGATGTGCCTGGAATTAATCAAGAAATGGACGCGATCGGAAACATATCGGGCGCGTCGAGTGTCTTCCTTGATCCGGCATGGCTTTCCGCCTTGCAAATTGCTCGGCGGGGCGGCCCTGGACTCCAGGCCCTGGAGTGCGCGCCGCTTACTGATAATGAAATGAAACGAAAAAGCCTCGCCCCCTCTTCCCTTTGCCGGATGACGTAAACGGAATAAAGGAGACACCGCAATAAGGACCTCGGGGCTGCGAACGGGAGCGGGAACGGGGATGGAGCCCAAAATATCACAGTTCGACTACTGACTATAGACCTCTGGCCCACTGGGCGGCTGGGCTACCGTCTGCCCCCTGCTGCCTGGACTTTGATGAATTCCTGGACGGCGCCTCCACCGCGGCCAGGGCCTCCGCGGCCTCCCCCCCCCTCCCCTTCACCTCCCCTCCACCTCTACCTCCCCTCCACTGCCCGAGGATCCGACTGAACAGGGGAGGGGGTGGTCATTTGCTGGGCGGGCGGGGTGTGGGCCGAGACGAGGGGGTGCATGGAGCAGATATGATGGAGTTGTTGTGGCAGGATTGAACGCAGATTACCAGGTGGGCTGGCGGTGGGCTGCGGTGGATCGAAGCAGATTATTGACCCCCCCCCCCCCTCCACCGTCCCCCTCCGCGCGGCAGCTGTGCACCGAGCAGGCCGTGCTCCTCATCTTCCTCATCGGCCTTCCCCGCGCAGTGAGGCCAACGGTGATAATATACGCTCCGAAAATTCTTACTGCGAATTTTGCTGGAAGGTATACAACTCGCAGAGTGAATGCAGTGAAAACGCACAAACTTAGTTTGTTCATGTCACAAATTGTTTTCTGGCTTTCAATGAAAGAGTGTTTTTCGTTAGTCATTTTGAGTGTCGGCTCTCTGCCCCTTCTTACTTTGGAGCAGGCTGAGTTGCGCTCCAAGCTTCTCACTGGCAGCAGACAACTCTGTCCGGGCGCCGCCGCTGAGGGCGGAGCACAGAGGGCCAGAGGACCGGCAGAAGCGGCCAAACTGTAGAAGGCGCCTCAACGGTCTTCTGGCCCACTGTGCAGAAGGTTGCCGGGGATAGATCAGCTGCAGCAAGGTGTGTGGCCTACCTAGTCGGTCAGGGCCTGGGCTGCCGGGCTGTGGACGCAATCCTGCGCCGCCCTGCGGGGGCTGCGGGGGCTGCGGGGGCTGCGGGGGCTGCGGGGGCTGCAAGGGCTGCGGTCCGCAGGGCGTAGGGCGCGCGGCCCTCGGTGCGGCCGGCCCTTGACAGGCGAGACTTGTCTCGCAGGCAGGGAAAGGGTGCCGTGGTGTTTGCGCCCTTCGGACCCCTCGACTCCCGACGCCGCCCTATACTCCAAGCAGTATAACGCTGGGCCTTTTCGCATTTTCATCGAGCCCCAGCACGACATCTGCACTGAAAAAAATAATAAAGAGTTCTTAATCTGAGAACATTTGCATCACTATGATGGAGTGCTCTCAGATAATCCGAGAGCAATCCAACATAGTGAAATGCAAATGTTCTCAGATTAAGAACTCATTTTTTTTTTCAGTGTGCCCCGGCCGCTATGATAACCAGCAAACAAACTACAAAAGGAATGAGTGAAATTTAAAAATGGGAGTCCAGCTGTCCGAGTTGGCCGGAGCGGTCGTCCTCGCTCATGGCGGGACTTCCCCGCTGGTCACGTGACGGCAAGTCGCTATCTGGACCTCACTTACTTGCCGTGCCATCGAGGCTGCCGGACAAAAAGTTGCCATCCAATTTCGACTTTTTGAACTGCCTCTCCCCCTCCGCTCCCTCGGTTCCAGCTGAGCGCTCATGTATGTACTCTTTTTCTGCGTTCGTCAGTCTCAGTGGACAAACTTCTCAGCTTGTTTCGCCCCGGCGGACGTGGCTCGGCCCGGCCCGGCTCGGCTCGGCTCGGCTCGGCTCGGCTCGGCTCGGCTCGGCCCGGCTCGGCTCGGCTCGGCCCGGCTCGGCTCGGCTTGGCTCGGCTCGGCTCGGCTCGGCTCGGCTCGGCTCGGCTCGGCTCGGCTCGGCTCGGCTCGGCTCGGCCCGGCTCGGCTCGGCCCCGCTTGAAGCAATATTGACAGCGTTTACTGTTTCCCTGCACCGCCGGTGTCTGTCATGCCCCGCTCCTCCCCCGTGGCCTCAGGCTGCCCCCCGCAAAGTGGGCCAGAAGACCGGTCTTCTGGCCCACTATGCCCAGACCGGCGCCAAACAAAAAAAAAAAAACTTGCTCGTCACAGCGACGCAAACACTTCTGCCAGCAGCCCATCAAGTGCGTTGCCGGCCGACTCAAGGACGGCGCGAGCCAGCGGCGGCACGGACCACGCTCTCCACTTTGAGGAATTATTATTTTCGATAACAGTTTCAACGGCCCATTATGGAACGCAGTATCGCGCGGCTTTGAAACAAGACAAAAAAAATAGCACAAAATACACAAGGAATTTTCAGATTTTTTTTCTCTCTCCTGCTATCCCTGCCTCTCCGGATTTGAGCCTTTCTCCGGTGGGAGGGCGCGCCAAACAAGATTAGTGCGGCGGTTCGGTGTACTTGACCCCCCTCCCCCCCCCCGCCCCCGCGAGCGGCTGACCCCAGCGTACGCCGCGTTGCGCACTGTGAACCCATTTTCCTCTTTCTTCCCGCACTCTTTTCCCGCCGCCAGTCGCGATAAACAAAATTTCCGGTGAAAAGCTGCACGGCCGAGAGCGTCACCCAGGCGGACACGGGCGGCGCGCGGCACAGTGGGCCAGCGCCGCGACGCCAGGCGACGCCTCCCGCAGGTGGCCTTATCGGAGCCAGAGTCTCGGCCGGTCAGACTTTCGGGTATCATACGGCCCGGAGGGTGTCATGAAGGGGGCTGGCCAGGCGGCGAGGGCGTGGCACGCCGGTCGGGCCGTGTCCGCACACGTCGCTCTGTCTCTCTCGCACCCCCGCGGCGCGCCACGCGAGAGCGAGAGAGACAGAGCGACCGACAAAGGCACTGCTTGGAACCAGCCTGCGAGCCGGTCGAGATATCGCCCCGCCCCCCCTTTCACACAAGTCACGATGTGGCACGAAGACGAAAAATAAAACCAATTAGAAGGGGCACTTAAGGCCCCACCCAGGACGGCGCCGGGGCCGTGTACGGATGGACGGACGGACGGACGGACGGACGGAGAGACAGACAGACAGACAGGCGGGTGCACGCAAGCGGAGCGCCGCCGAATGACGGCCGGGCCCCTGCGAGGGCGAGGGTAGGCATCCCGCCGGCACCCACGCCATGGTGTTGCCTACCTGGCCGACGGCGGGCGCCATGAGCGGCGTCTGAGCTGGCGGGGCTGGCAGGGCTGGCAGCCGGGCGGCGCTGGCGGGGCTGGCGGGGCTGGCAGCCAGCACGAATAAACAGAGACATCCGGGAGCCATAAAGCGGAAGGAGAATACTGCCGGACTTGTCACCATCAGTCGACACTGTGCGTGCTTCCTGACGAATGGCGGGGAAGGACCGGCCCATTACGGCCCTTCCCTGGCCTGCCCTACGAAGGGCCGCTGGGGGAGGGGGAGGGGGAAGGCGGAGGGGGAGCATTTTATACACCCGTCACGTGACATGCAACACGGCGCGTTCGTCAGTTCGTCACGACAGGGCGAGAAGAGGCGCGCCTCTCCCCCTACGCTTTATGTTGCGTGCAATAGGCAGACGGACAGACTCTGAGAGAGAGAGAGAGAGAGAGAGAGAGAGAGAGAGAGAGAGAGAGAGAGAGAGAGAGAGATTGATCGCCGTCCTGTCTCTCGTCTTGACCTCCTCCTCTCTCTCTCTCTTTCTCTCTTTCTTCCATTCTCTCTCTCACACACAGACACACACACACACCCGCGCACGGCGCCATCATTCAGCCAACGCATGGCGCAAAAGCACTTACCGTTTCCGTGTCGGCTGCTGGCCGAGCTCATATCCAAGATTTCGTGTTTTCTGTCATGTCGAATACGGCTTGGCCGCCAAACTCGTGTTTTAGCACATCCTTTTACATACACACACACACACACACACACACACACACACACACACACACACAGAGTCCAAGCAGGCCACGCTGCTGGTCTGGCAACGGTACAAATAGTCCATATAAACGCGTTTACACACGCGACCGCACCTTTCCAGACCGACGGAGCCGGTACGTTTGCGGTTTAAATGGCGTGCTAGTACACGCACACGCGCGCGCGCGCGCGCGCACACACACACACACACACACACACACACACACACCACTTGAGCTGACAACCTGTAGGGTTGACGGACAGGGCAACTTGGCTATTCCTGCGCGGGGCGGACTAACGAGACAATGAGTCGGCGGGTAAATAATGCACGCCCCCCCCCCCTCAGGGCGGGACGCTCAAGCGCCTGCCTATACAGGACGAGTATTGACGCCTTGTTTTCCATCCTGTTTGTTTCCTGAAAAAGTTTCTGTTAAGTACACTCGAAAAACAACAAACTAGGACCCCAGGTTCGTGATTTTTCTCAGAAAACCTGATTTGATGACGCGTTTACCGCTCATTGATCTTTTTTTTTCGGGTCAGATAATATTTTGAAATAATAATGATCTTTTAAAATTTAAGAACACTCAATATTCTACGGGTGATGTTTCCGATGAGAGGGGCGCTGGGAAACGTGATTCGGTTTTCAAGTTTGCGAGTCGCTTGTTGTTGTCGTTGTTGTTGCTGCTGCTGGAAGTGGGCGGCGCGGCTCGGTTCGCGAGGCCCGGTCGACCGGCTTTTAAATGCAGTGCGAGGAGCTCAGCCTGGCTCTGGGTGGCTTTGGCCGCACCGTGTTGATGAGTACAATTGATACTCCCGGCATGAGATTAATTTCATTCACTTCTGGGCCGAGCGGGGGGTGGGGGAATGGAAGGGGGAAGACCAGCAGGGCTGCCGGAGACCGCTCCATTACCAGCGTCCAGACCAGCTCTGGATAATTTGCATCCCGTTCGCATGTCATGCCGCTAGAAAATGAACGGAACATCCACACATTCGCACCCTCTGCCCCCCCCCCCTTTCTCTCTCTCTCCCACACACATACGCGCACTTAACTTTTTTCCGATACGCCCCGGGTTACCTCTATTTTTTTTTATCACCGTTACCTCTGCTTTCATTTTGGTGAGTGAGATTGACGTGAGGGCCATTAATCTGCTTTGCCCGAAACCGCGCCCGCGGACACGCTGCTGCCTCGACGGGAGGCTTGCGACTTGACCTGCTAGCAGGCCGATATGCACAGCGGGCCGGAAGACCGGCGCACGCGGCCAAAACTCTAGACGCGTTGTGATCTCCGGAGTCGAGGGTGCGAGGGACACGGAGCAATGACACGTGAGCAATCAGCGGGGTGGGGCCCAAGGCCCGGGCCGCCGGGGGGCGAGGGTCCCGGGTTCGATTCCCGGGCATGCGCAGGTCGCATTGCGGCAGGTCGGGTCGCAGGGCCTGGAGTGAAGGGTGCTCGGACAAAGGGGCAGAGCGGTGAGACGGCTCTCGGGGCGGCGAGGTGCAGAGGGCCAGCCGGCCATACATTATGGACGACCGTTCCCATTGGCGCCTCTAGTGGCGCCTGCGGCAACCGCATACGGCCGATCGGAGAACGAGAAGGCTGTCCTGCTGACCCCCCCTCCCCCGCCTGTCTGGAGCCGTTATTCTGGAGCACCTGTTACTGATGCAGAATACATGCGGTGCGATGGACAGGCGCACCGCGCTAAGAAGCTGCCAGACCCAGGCCAGGCGGAGCAGCGCTGTCAGAGGACTTTATTCCGATCAGGCAGAAAGTGCCAGCAGCGCGGGAGGCGGGGTCTCGAACCTGTGACCTGCGTTCCCTGACGCCGACGCGCTGGCCCACTCTGCTACCGTGCGCCAGCAAGGCAGTGCTTCGTTAGCAGGACGAGCGACACAGTTCACAACAAGGCCACCCCCTGCCCCCTTGGCCCGGTCATAATGCTGCGTTAAAGCAGGCTTACCTCGACCGACTCGGAGGGCAAGCCACGCCGTGGGAACAGGTGTTCTCGACACGGCGACGTAATGCCACCACGGCTCTCCGCGCTAGGGTTGCCAACCCGGCGCCACGCGGTGATAGGGTTGCCCACCCCGCCGTCAGACTATCGAAGGTATCCGGACGCGGAGCGGATAATATTCAGATTCATATTCAAGCGGGGGGGTTCGAAGATTCGCACGACGAATACGCCATTTTTCGAGCAATTTGGGCACGCGCGTGCACAATGGGGCTGTTTGGCGGCGCCACGCCCCTGTATCTGAAAGCGTATTCAGGTGCGGATTCAGATTCAGGTACGTCGCGCGCAGCACCGTCCGCTATCGCTACCCGATATCGCTTCGTCGTAACACTCTTCCCATCTGATATATTTTTTTTTTCGATTTTGTAACGACGCCGCTGTGACGGCTGATAGGGCTGTATTGAGCTGCTCTATGACTAAACTAGTCCACACGTCCGACACCCAACACGAACATTTTAGGCTTGGTCAACAACTCAACGCGGCTCACCTAGAAATTCGGTCACGCGACAACGAGACAAGCGACTACTTGGGGAAGCGGGAGAGGCCATAGCCAGGAAAGATGGCCACAGAAAAAAAATAATGGGCATAGTTTTAAAGAAGGAAACGAAGTAAGATCGACCAAAAAAAAGTCGCTTCTAATTTTCCTCTTGGTCCATGGAGTGACTGATTTACGAGCCAACGCGACAAGTATTAAAAGTTTTATTCGATATTTTAATAACTGTGGACGACAGTCACGATGTGACACTTTTCTGAAAAATACGAAAAGCTGTTATAATTTTGTTTCAACGTCGTTCCCCCCCACTCTAATCCTTTAAACATTGTATACATAAAAGCAAAAAAAAAGGGGGAACATACAAACAACAGTGAAACGTGGCGTACATGGGCCGTTACGGAATCCGCCCTGCACATATTTATTCTCCCCCCCCTCCCACCTAGTGCTTTAGGGCCGCGCCAAACCGTGGAAATCCCGCACGGCCGGGCGTGGCCGCCCTAAAAGTACAGTCCGCGCCACAAATTATTCATCGGTGACGTCACCGGAATGGTGACGGCCGCGGCGGCGCGCATCCGTTGCCCAGTGTCTACCTCCACGCGCCAATCAGAGCGGTGTGCGGCCAACCGATATTTTGGCGCGAATCCGATATCGAGCAGCCCCCCGGCCGGCCCGGCTCAGCCTAGAGGGCAAAAATGCATGGCAGCCATTTCGCCCGGTCGGGTTGACATCATAATTAGAGCGCGGGTGTGGGTGCGGGTGCATGTCGGCGCGGAGACCGGGCGGGGGGGGGGGGGGGTGAGGAAGAGTCGCAGCCGCGGCGGTTACCCATTCGACGAGGAAGTGTCAAGGGCCCTCCGCTGGAGCAGTGGCTTCCCGACGCCAGTGCCCTTGGGGGGCTCCCCAAGTTCAGCGGAGCAACAATCGTATTCATGGAAGACGTGTGTCGGAGAGAATGGCCCCGCCAAGACACACGCCCTTCTCGGGTACCTCGAGGGGGCCCCAGGGGGGTGCTCGCGGTCCCCGAGGGCGCGGGGCGGGGTGGGGCGGGGTGGGGCGGGGTGGGGCGGGGTGGGGCGCCTCGCTCCCACCCCAGTGGCCACCTGATGAAGGCACGTTTGATTAAATCAGTCCCCGACTACCAAGGCGGAGGAAAAGCTCTTGATAAATCAGTTGCACGTATTTTTGTCCTCTTGTGTGTGTGTGTGTGTGTGTGTGTGTGTGTGTGTGTGTGTGTGTGTGTGTTCATTCGGCATCGACCGGTGGCATAAAACGTAATGAGCATCGCGGCGCCATTGTGCATGCCGAAGAGCAAAACCAATATTTTACATCAGGGCTAAGTGTTGTCCGGCTGTGACGCGTGTCTTCAAAGCGAAGCGAAATGTGGGCGTGGGCGGCGTGGCGCGGGGGCGTTGCGGGGGGGGGGGAGCAGGCACCATTTGCTTTGCCCTGCCTTCGACTACCAACAGCGGACAGCTTTTCTCCTCTTTCGGTGTGCGTCAGTGAAATGCCAGCGGTCTAACGTTCGGTCTCTCTCCTTTCGCTTCGCAGGTGAGTGGAGCCACAACAAAACAACAACAGCAGCGAGCAGTAAGTCAATGCGACGCGGGGCACATTGCAGACGCGCTGGCGGAGCAGAAGAAGAGGAAAAACAACGAAACAAACAGCAGCAAAAGATGTGGAAATATCGCATATCAGAGAAAGAGCTCGCCCACATGTAGGACAGCTTGTTTCCTGCACAGGTAAAAAAAAAACAAATTGGAAGGAGATTCCCAAAAAGTGCGTTCCTATGCTCCGTCAGAAATTTCCGGAGGCTTTGTTGTTCAAAAAATATTTTTTTTTGAATAGTGTAAGCTGACCAACCAAAAACAAATACGAAAAATTAAAATTGGACGTTTCCTTATTATTTCCGATGATCGCAGGCACTTTTCTTAGGTCTTATTTTTCACAGTGGATGGATTTCTGCCGCAGCCAACACCGCGGCCTAACACTCCCGCACGGCTCCGGCGCGTCCGTCGCGCTTGCGAGTTGCCGGTTTGATTGCATCAAGAGCAATTACTGCTGAGTGCGCAATGCGTCGACCGTAATTGCGACAATTTCGACGAAACGATAAGATCGGGGCGCCATCGGCAGTCACGGTGTCTCCCTCACACCGCGGGTGCGAGAGAGACAGACGCGTCGAGTCAGCGGGGCCGCCGCCGCTGGACCGCAGCTATTCACGTGGAATTCGGCGGAGTGGGTCTGCAGGCTCCGAAATGGAGCCGTGTGCGCCGGCCGCGAGGTCGATGCACGGTCGAGGGTTCGAATCCGCCCAGGGGCAGCCCCGTTTTTAGCGTGCGCCGACCGCTTTAATCCCTTTACCCGGAAGCGGCACCGGTTCGGCGCGCTGTCGATCGCAGGCAGGATGCAGGGCCCGGGACCCTAGTCCCAAGCACAGTGGACCGGAGAGCCAACCGAAAGTCGCTCACTGCAAACAAGAACTACTCGGGGACTTGTTGTCGTGAGCGCGTGTTTGAGCGCGCACGTCTCTCTCTCTCTCTCTCTCTCTCTCTCTCCCTCTCTCTCTCTGTGTATGTGTCCACAAGGCAAAGAGACACGGGGGACTTTCCGCTATCTTTAAACCCAAGAGGAGGAGCGCCACTTAAAGGGGAATGCGCTCCGGGGCGTTGTGCCGTTTTAGTGACCGTCTCGCAAGTTTAATTCGGGTCAGCTCAAGACACGACACACACACACCAAAAACAAAAACAAAAAAAATAGAAGGCATGCAGTATTTGAACCCAGATTTTTCATCTGCCAAACGGGGCCATTTCGCTACCGGAGCTCGTCATATAAACGAGGCACTTTTTTGAAAGGAACGACTCCCTCATTCACAAAACGGAGTAACTTGTCGACTCCATATCGCGGCCTCATTCTTCGGCAGATTTCCTCTTTGGGTCGGGTGCTGCTTTTCAAGCACCGCGACCCTCTTTCTTCACACTCACACACACACTCGCACACTCACAACACAACAATTTCATTCATACCGAGAGCCGAGGTGTGGATCGCTTTCACCATGTCGTCTCCATTTTTTTGTTTTTTTATTCTTTCTCCCTCCGGCGTGACCGAGTGCTCGATAGGGATCTCTATTAGAGCCATGCAGACACACATTGCCATGTGCGCTATCTGCCTGTTGCTGGATTAGAGCCTCGCCGTTGCCGCGGCGACGGAACTTGCTCGCTGTCTCTGTCGCACTCCAGGCCGGGGCGGCCGGTCGGACGGGCAGGCAGACAGACGGACAGACAGACACACAGACAGACAAGCAGACGGACGGGCGGAGGAGGTTTCCGGGCGCATCTTCGCGTGCTACAAGGATGAATGCGCCCCCCCTCGGCGGCCACGCCACCAGGCAGTACCCTCTTTTTAAAAGTACTTGGATCCGAATCGTTTTCCAGTAGTTGTATCTAAGTTGCTCCAGCGCGCCTCTCCCTGCGAATGAATACAGCGATCCCGACTCTCCGTCTCTCTCTTTTTTTTTCTGCCTCCCTCTAACTTGTTACTTCCTAGCCGTCAGTGAAGTTGAGCTTGTCTAATTAAATGAGTCGACGCAGGCTCGAATCTGGCCGAGCGGGGTGCCATGGTTCGACGCCCGTCAAAGGCGCTTTTTTTTTTCCCTGCCTCTCTCGTTCTTTTTTTTTTTTTCTTCCCTCTTCTTCTACGGGGATATCGTTTCCCTGTCATCCGAAGTGCAGCATGGCGCTCCTCGGGGGAACAGTCTTCAGGGATGCGAGTCGCGACTACCGAGCGCTCAGTTTCTCATCCATGTCACAATGCACTCCAAAGAGCGGGCCGAGGAAGAAGAGGTTAGGTGCCTGCCAGCCTGCCAGTCGCTCGCTTCCCTGGCTTGCTTCGCTGGTATGAAAAATTGATAAGCCCTTCAGGCGGAGCAACACGGTTATAACGCTCAGGCTTATAGAGCGCGGCTCTGTGCGGGAAGATTTCCCTCCTTGGCCGGGCCCACGCTGCTGCGAGGCGCGAGCGCCTCCTAGCCCTGTCTCACGGCTACCTCGTTAATACGGCATAATTGGGCAGGTTATTTTAGCGTGGAAACACTATTACACCCTGTGGGCTATTTGAGGTGTGTAGGGACTCCTTCTCACGCACGCACTCTACATCTATCTCACTTACACACACACACACACACACACACACACACACACACACACACACACACACACACACACACAGAGTAACATATACTTAAATGGGAGTGAATGAATTCATGCAGAAGCAGTCACAGTTATTCAACGAATGTGACGTCACATTCGTTGGAGTGTGAATTTTGTCACGTTCGTTTGAAACTCTCTCACCCTTTCACGGCCAGAGAGCAACAATTAATTGTCGCCCGACGAGGCGGTCCAGCGTGCCAAGCGACTCGGAGCCTCGCTCTGTCTCACAGTGGGCTTGCCTGCGCGTGCGAGAGAGACAGAAGGGCTTGCTGGGCCGGCCCCCTGTGGGGCCCACTATGAGGCCCACTGTGCGGCCCTCGGCCGGGGTCCGGGGAGTCACGAATGCTTGTGATTGATCGGGCCGGCGGTTGCCGGCTGTCAAAACTTTCCAGGCCGGAGAAGTAAATTGAAACCAAGCAGACCTAATTCGTTCTGCGTTGTGTTCGGCTTTTCACGATAACGAACACAAGCGCGGCGATCTACCATGGCGCGGGCCACGTTTGCCAACTTTACAGCGGCGAGCCTCGCGGAGAGGGACGCTTCCCGAATTTATTTGGCGGAAGTTTTGGCCCCTGTTCGCGCTGCTGCTCTCCGAACAGCGAGAAGCAGGGTCGCCGGCCCGTAAACCAATCAAAACGATTCTTCCTAATTGAAAAAAAAGAAGAAGTACTTATAAAAGCGAGAGCGGCGGACTCCTTACTGCTCTCTTCTCTTTGCCAAATCGAGCGACTCCACAACCGCAAGGCCGTTGCCACCGGCCCGGGTTCAAACACCGGCCGCAGGAAAAACTTTTTCTCTCCACATTGGGAACTGATTTTATTTTTTCCACCTTTCCTCGGCCCTTTGCGACGCCCCAACGGCCCTTCGTCGTGCCACGCGCCTCCAGTGTGTTCATCGAGATTCCCCTCCCCGGGTCATTTTACGGTCAAGGGAAGGGTAGGGCCTCCAGGCACATCCTTCCTCCCAAAGGCGCCCCACGGACCATTACACCTGCGGGACAGACGGGGCCGCCAGCCAGGCCGCGGTCAGGCGGCCAGCCCTGCAGCCAGCCCCGCGGCCACGTCCCACTTTTTATCAGCGTCACGGCTGAGCGCGCAGGCGGCCGGAAGGTGCGCCAGCAACACAACAATTAGCCGAGAAACTCGCCGGCCGTTCCGCCCGTTTTTCGCGCCAAAAACGAAACAGTAGTCGCCGCAGCGGCGGCAACTTTTCGCGCCGAGGTGAGATTGTGCAAGACTGCCTGCTCGCTCGCAGCGCGTCTCCAAAGTCTTTTCCGCGACAGTTTCAAAAATACTCGCGCGAGCGCGGCGGCAAGAAGTGTCTGGATGTGGCGTCACACCGCGGAGCAGCATAATTATGTACCCCGCCGGCGTCCCGGATGGAGTTGCTGCTCAGCCCACTGTGCTGGAGCACGACAACGAGGTCAACAAGTCGGCAGGCTAAAAAGCCGGCAAACAAACGAACGCAGCTGTCCACCGACTGCCCATTAATTCCGTCCCTTTATGATGCCTGTTCCTCAAAGGGCCGACCGAGGGGCCGAGCAGAGGGCGACCAAAGGGCGACCAAAGGGCCCGCCGGGGTGTCCGAGTCTCAAGGGCCAGCGCCGCCAGCGTCTGCCGAGGCCGTAACCTGCGGAAGGCCTCCCGGTTCGAAGGGCCCATTACAGTACAGTACAACCCAAGGCCGGGGCGCGCCGCACAGTGGGCCAGAAGACCGTGGAGGCGCCCAAAATCCCGGACGCGTTTTCCCCTCCAGAGTCGCTAAATGGGACTCGAATCGAACGTGTGACCCCACCAATGCATTCCTCGTTTGGAGAGCAATCTATTGGTGGGGTCACACGTACCATTCGAGTCCCATTTAGCGACTCTGGAGCTCAAAACGCGTCCAGAGTTTAGGCCGCCTGCTGGTCTTCTGGCCCACTGTGGGCCTGGCGCGCTGTCCAAGGGCTGGCCGCGCTGAGGGCCTCCTCGCCCGGCCTCGCCCGAGGGCCGTTTTGACCTGACCAGGGGCGGGGCGGGGCGGGGCGTGGTGGGCGCGGCGGGGCGGGGGGCCCTGGACGTCTCCAATACGCCCACCTGCGAGCGCGGGGGCCGCGGGGGCCGCGCGGACCCGCGGGGCAAAAGGAGCCCCATTATCAGTTTGGCCGCCTCATCCCAACTTAGTTGTGATTTCAACTTGGAGCGGAGTGATTTAGGATTGGGGCGATTACACGGGACGCCAACTCGGCGGCGGCTGGCCACCGCGCGGCGTCTCGCCGCCGCGCTACCGCTGCCGGAAACTTGACCCTGTTGCTTTCTTTTATTTTTCCTTATCGGATTTTGCCTCGAGGAGTGAGTGGTCGTGTTTTTATTCGCACCTCGCCGTGTTGGTTTGCAACAGACCGGATGCAATAAAAAGCGGTCCTTTTTTAAAAGCAAAACATCTTTATTCTTCCTCTCTTCATTTTTTTTTGAGGGGAGGGGGGAGAGGGACGACGAGAAAATCGAATCGACTCGTTGGCGAGGCCGGCACCCCTTGACCGCGCCGATCCTTGACAGCAGAGGGCTCCGTCTGAGTGCCGACCGGGTAGTAATAGGTCATACCCCAAACACGCAGTGTGGACGCAGTGCCGGCCGGATAAAACGACGCAGTAAATCCGTCTGGGCCGCGGCGGCGCCTCTGCAGACCAGCGGGCCCGCGTCTGTCTCTCTCGCACCCGCACGCGGGACGCGCCGGAAACCGGCCCACTGGCATAATGTCGGAGCCACAATGCTCGAAAATCACAGCGGCGCAGGGGTGGGGAAGCCATTTCAAATGCCGGGCCGATTCATTGGCCGACCCATAGCAGCGGAGGCAGGGCCGGGCCTGTTTCGGTCTGCGCGTGAGTGCCGGGGGTGGAACACACTGGCAACATTTTTACTCTCAGCGTGAAGCGGTCCGTCGCTTGAAACGTTTTTGTACAAATTTTAGACGAGGCAGGCCTCGTGAGGCCAGCGCTGCGTGCAGGGACTGCCTGCCGGGCGCGACCAGTGGGACGAAAATTTATTTTTCTCCAAATTTGGCGGCCATGTTCCGCTGCCTGGCCTCATCCCACGACCCCGGCGTGCTGCGCGAGCCTCCCCCAGTGACGACCACGCACGCCAGCAGCAACAGCACGCGCGTGCGAGGCGTGCGAAAACATCTACGCCATCATTATCGTGTTTGCTTGCCGCGCGGCATAGGCGCGGCGGTGCGCACAGTGGGCCAGACGACTGGCGCTGGCGGCCCAAACTCTAGACGCGTTTTGAGCTCCAGAGTCGCTAAATGAGACTCGAACCCAACGTGGGACCCAACCAACGGATTCCTCGTTGGGAAAGCAATCCTTTGGTGGGGTCACACGTTCGATTCGAGTCCCATTCAGCGACTCTGGAGCTCACGACGCGTCTAGAGTTTTGGCCGCCTCCGCCCGTCTTCTGGCCCACTGTGGGGCGGAACGGCGGCGCTTTATCACATTTACGGGAGCATCATCGGCACGTCATCTGCGGCGCCCGGCCGCGGAGCGCACAGCAGCGAAGCGGTGCGGAGCCGAGGCCCAGCCGAGGCCCAGCCGAGGCCCAGCCGAGGCCCGGCCAAGGCCCGGCCCCTTTGTTTCGGTCGCTTCATTTTTACGGCCTCCGTCGGCAGGGCCGCCTTCCCGCCAAAAACGTTCCACCCGCCACGTCCAGGGGAATGGGGCGCGGCCGTGGGTGCCGGTATGGGATGGCGAGGCACAGTGGGCCAGAAGGCCGGCGCAGGCGGCCAAAACACCAGACGCGTATTCAGCTCCAGAGTCGCCGAACAGGACTCGGTGACCCCACCAACGGAGAGCAATCCATTGGTGGGGTCACACGTTCGGTTCGAGAGACATTCAGCGAGCTCAAAACGCGTCTCGAATTTTGGCCGCGGCACCAGTCTTCTGGCCCACTGTGCGACGGCGAGGTCGACGATGACAGTGTTGCCAAATCAGCAGGCGGAGATTCCCACGATGCAAGGGTTGCCAACCCCAGCCTGCCGCGTCGCGGGGGTCGCGGGGGGATGTTGGCCCACTTCTGCGGCAACACTGGGGGGGGGGGGTGACGGTGACGAGGATGGAACGGCGGTGTCCGAGGACGGCGATGACATTGGACGTGTCCAGGACGGTGATGACGGAAGGGGGGCGTGTTCGAGGACGTCGGTGACGGCCGGGTCCAAGAGGCGTGGCGTGCGTGTCGCATTGTGCTGGGCATGGCACTGCGGGGCACGCCGAGGTGATGGGAGTTATGTGGGCCGCGCCGCGCCGCGCCTCGCCGAGCCCACCGTGAATTGATGGGTTGAGGTGGGTCGTTAGGCGGCCGTCTTGGGCCCTGGGCGTGGCTACTGGATCAACATTTATCGTTCGAAGGGAGGGGTGGGTTGGCCCAGCCCTGCACCCTCCCTCCGAAGGGCGGCTGGGATTGCACCACGGCCATTCAAGGAGCTGGCTGTGTGCACCCAACTGGCCCTCGCACCGCCCAGAGGGCCGCACAGTGGGTCAGAAGACCGTTGAGGCGGCCGATATCCCGGACGCATTTTGAGCTCCAGAGTCGCTAAATGGGACGCGAATCGAACGAGTGACCCCACCAAGGGATCGCTCTCCAAACAAGGAATCCATTGGTGGGGCCACACGTTCAATTCGAGTCTCATTTAGTGACTCTGGAGCTCAAAACGCGTCCGAGATTTTGGCGGCCTCTCCGGTCTTCTGACCCACTGTGGGCCGGCTGCCTCAGTGACCGTAATGGAATTTTCATTAGTATCTGTTAGCACCACACTCCGCCCTTTGTCATCCGCTCCCTTACGAAGGGCTCATCCCAGTGCAGTCCGAGCGGGCAGAAGGGCAGCCCCTTTATAATTAGCTTGACGTATGTGGAAACTTGGAGGGCGGCGCGGCACGGAACAGCGGCACGGCGCGGCGGTGGTGCAGCCAGGCTGCCCCCCAAGGCATGGACGCGGCGCCTTGGGTATGCAAAGCACACACGGCCAGCTTGGACCAAGAAGCTCCCAGGGGACGGGGCACAGTGGGCCAGAAGACCGGCGCAGGCTGCCAAAATTCGAGACGCGTTTTGAACTCCAGAATCGCTGAATGGGACTCGAACCGAACGTGTGACCGACCCCACCAATGGATTCCTCGTTCGGAGAGCAATCCATTGGTGGCGTCACATGTACGATTCGAATCCCAAATAGCGACTGTGGAGCTTGAAACGCTTCTAGAGTTTTGGCCGCGCCTCCACCGGTCTTCTGGCCCACTGTGCGGGGTGCGGCGGGGCGGGGCGGGGCGGGGCGGGGCGGGGCGGGGCGCTGGCACGGACAGTGCGAGGCACCGCCACCACCATGCTCCGTCCCTCGCGCGGTCCGGCCCAAGAACAACGGCTAACTAAGTTTGCCTCATACGCTGCTGTGGGCCTGGCCTCTTCCGGTCCCCTCCCTCCCTCCCTCCCTCCCACTGGCGCTGCATGCGAGCGAGGCACTTTGAGACCTGCATCGAGAGCTCTGCAGCTTCGACAAACTTCCTCCCTGCTGAGTGAGCGGGCCGGGCGTTCCAGGCGCCGCAGGGTCACTGCAGACTGCGCTCCTTTGTTGTTGCTAAACCGGAAAACGTGGCGGCGGACTTGCCGGGGCCTTTGTGTCCGCATTAGGGAAAAAGGGGTGTCGGAGTGGGTGCGCGGTCCGTACTCACACGGAGGCCAGCCAGACCCGGACCTGGCGGCGCTGAGAATGCAATTTGTAGGCCGACGGACAAAAGCAGGCAATTAGCATAAGAAGCCCTAGCCAGATTCATTTTGCTGGCATGGCCCTTTGATGCTCTAGTTTGTGTCATCGCCCAGTCATCAAGGGCGTAGACCTTTTTAGTCCCGACCCTGCAAAAAGGGTTTTCGACCCTTTCGCGAAAGACGCAGGAGGA
Source organism: Stenchaetothrips biformis (assembly GCA_030522485.1). Taxonomy (NCBI): domain Eukaryota; kingdom Metazoa; phylum Arthropoda; class Insecta; order Thysanoptera; family Thripidae; genus Stenchaetothrips; species Stenchaetothrips biformis. The sequence goes on from CM060099.1 coordinate 12,547,351, forward strand.
TAGAACAAATGTGACGACGTCCGTAGGAATGGGAATCGTGTCACCGTGAATGTACTACGTTCAAAACGAATGGCAAGGAAAATATGTAATAATTAAGTGTTCACTATTCATCGTTAAATAACGATAATAGTTTAAAAATAGTTTCGTTCGAAGTCAAGCGTAGAGACAGGCCGCGTTTTGTTTCTGGCCGGGTTCGCGCGGGGCACTCGCCCAAATATGGAGCGAAACTCTTGGCGGAGGCGGAAGGCAAAGAGGCAGCCAGCAGCACGGGCCCACTTGGCGCTTAGTTGTTTTCGCCAGAATGACAGGAATGGCGGAGCCGAAGAATCCCCCCCCCCCTTCTCCCCCCTCCTCCTCCCGCCTCTCTCCTTGCAGCCCACGCTTCACCAAGACAGGCTTGTTCTTAAAATGGACCGTTCCCTATCCCTTGACAGTGAGCGGGCAAGGCGAGCTGCTTCCTTCAGAGCTGTGGCAGAACTTGTGTTCGCCTCCAGGACCACACAGCATCCCGTTTTCTCGGCTCAAAAAAAAATATTCCAATGCTCATGCATTGCGTGGTGTTCCGCTAATTTAAAAAATAGTTGCGAAAGTAGTTTTTTTATTGCCAACCAGGCATGGGCAGGAAAGTAAAGTGAAGTACCGCGGTACCAGGTGGTACAGGTGGTATGGGCGTCGGTTCCCGGTACCGGAGTCGACGGATCGAGTCCCACTTTTTCTCAACATTTTTCGAATGACCCGCTCACTGCGGCTCCATCCCTGCCGCGTCTAGAGCCCGGCTGACGCCGCATCTACCATGAGCCGTGGTGGCTGAGATCGCTAAGGCGTCGGACTTGAACAGTAAGGTCCGGGGATCGAATCCCAACATTTCAATACATTTTACGACTGCCTCCCTCATCCCAATACGACTCAAACCCGTCGTCCGACACTCGGCAGACGTGCAGTCGTGATAGCGTAGTGGTCTGGATCATTTGTCGTCCACTATGCTTGGGTGTCTAAAAAGCAGTCCGCTTCGGCGGATTGGCCTCGGCACTGGTTCGATCCCCGGTCGTTCCAGCCACTCGCAATTGGTCGCGAGTGGGTCCATTCTGATTCGTCGGTTTGGAGTTGATAAGTCCTTTGAAGCTGGCCCTTCACACTGCATGTTCGGTAGAGAGCGCCGGACAGCGGGGGTACCACTGTGGGTACCACTGACCACCCCGCGAAAACCAAAGGCTCTCAACCCCCGCCCTTCACCCGGCCCACATCAGATGAGAACCCCTGGGGTCGCCGCCTGGAATGCACCGGTTCCCCCGATCCACCGAAGTTGCAGGCGGTCCTCCCTACTGTGTGGGGAGGTGGGAGAAGGGCCCCCATTTTTTCTTCTTTTTTTTCCTCCAAGTTCTTTCGTTGGATGCGCCGCTGTACAGCGGTTTGCAGCGCATGGAGCCCGTGGTACCCGTGGGTACGTCAAGTACCGTCGGTACTTTCGAAGGTACCTGTAAAGTACCGCGGCACCGAAAATTTCGATAGTAGGCTCCTGTCGGAACCCCTAAAAAAAAAAAAAAAAAAAAAAAGGAAAATTCCAAACTAAAAAAAATCATGCATTGGTTTATTCAGTCCACCACAAAACTGGATCTTTCGCTCTCGGCAGGAAAACGTCTCATAAATTACCTCACCAACAACAACATGAGGGCATTGATGTTTGTGTTTTTCCCTCGTGTACACCGATACGCCCCCAATCTGAATATAGGGTTGAAAGGACCCCGAGCTGACCCGGCGGACGCACGGACGGTGAGATGCATAGATAGAGGGAGCGGGGAAATGGAACCGGCCAGCGGAGCACAGACAGGAGTCCGGCGGGGGCTGTTATTATTATTGTTATTATTATTATTGGGATTCAACTAAAATGGAAATGTTTATTTTGCGCACAAAGTGCTTGGCGATTTCGCTGATTGACATCGAGGCGATCCGGCGAGGCGAGAGGACAGGGTGCAGATGGAAAAGCGGCCTGGCCCACTGTGCGTCGGCCCCACTGTGCGTCGGCCCCCCCCCCCCCTGTCGCCGACCTGGCTCGCATTCATCCGCCCACGCTCCAGGATATTAAGTGATTCTATCGCGCCCTTTCGGCCTCGCCTTGCCGTCCGGCCTATTCGATCTCTGTTTCTCGGCCGGGGCCGGATGGCGGAGGCCGGCAGAGGCTGGCAGAGGCCGGCAGAGGCCTGCTTCGTCCGCCGGACGTACGCGCCGAAACGGGGTCCCGGGGAACTCCCAGTGCGAGGCGCAGAATCAACAACACATACCAGAGACTGGCACGCTACTCTGCGCGGGGTGCCGCGACAGGAGGGCCGTGGCGGGTATCTGGAGCACCGTTGTGTAGATTTAGCGGGAAAAATCGATTTCTGGTTTATCGGAAGGGTTGGGAAAGGACCGGGGTGGTGGAGGTGTGGAAGGGGGGTGGGGGGGGTGAAAGCGAGTTAGTCCGGCCAGGGCCGTGTTGCAAGCCGTGTGTGGAATCGCGTCGTAGTATCGGATTCAATTGTAGTAGCACGGGATAAGGGGGCACCGTGGGGAGGGGGTGGGGTGGGGGAGTGCGAGTTTGGTCGGTCATACGGAGCGGGGGCCTCTGCGCGCGATCCACTCGAATCCACACACCGGCACCGGAAGAGAGAGTGAGTGAGAGAGAGCGAGAGAGAGAGAGAGAGAGAGAGAGAGAGAGAGAGAGAGAGAGAGAGAGAGAGAGAGAGAGAGAGAGAGAGAGAGAGAGAGAGAGGCGAGGGGAGTATGCCAAAGGGTCACAGGGCGCGGCAGGACGAGGCTGGCACCGGGCTGGCTGTGTACTGTGCCGAACGAACCGTGTTGGGAGAGCTTTATCTGGATTCAGCTAGCTTCTCTCCCTCCCCCCTCCTCCCCCGGCCCCCCCGGCTCGTCGGCCGCGCCCGCAACAACAATATTTATAATTCCACCCCCTCATCCTGCGAGTGTCATAAGCCGACCCGACAAAGCGCGCGCCAAAATTGAACGGTGGGTGACGAATTAATGCCAGGTGGGCCGGTCAGGAAGATTAACACTTCGCTGCGTGCGGTGTGGTCCGAGGAGGCTTTCCGCTTTCCGCTTTCAGCGTCAATAGTCACGCGTTAATTCATTTGGCGACACTTTTTCTATTAATTTTGCGGTAAAAGTGATAAAACTGCAATGTCCACGCGGGCAGCCGAAAGCCACGGTCCGACCCACGAGCAGGGGACAGAAGACCGTAGAGGCGGTGAAAGTTCTAAAGGCGTTTTGAGCTCCAGAGTAGCCAAATGGGACTCGAATCTAACGTGTGACCCTACGAATGGATTCCTCGTTTGGAGAGCAATCCATTGGCGGAGTCACACGTTCGATTCGAGTCGTATTTAGCGCAACTCTGGAGCTCAAAACGTGTCTGGAATTTTGGCCGCCTCAACGGTCTTCTGTCCCACTGTGCCACGGCTTTCGGGCTGGCTGTCGGCCTGGCTGTCGGCGTCCTCTGGGCAGGCAGCTGGGCGTGAGGCTGGGCGGGCGCTACATTAGCAGCGGCACTAAACGCGATGCCCCGACCGGCAATGGGGTTTATGGGGTGAGGGGAATTTATTATTACGAGAGCGATGATGTGAGCGTCACGCGCCCCTCCCCTGCAATCTCAGACCGCGGGCCAGTGGGCCATTGCTTCCTGTCTCTCTCGCACCCCGGTGGGGCGGACGCTTTGCGAGAGAGACAGGGCGACGGCACCACTGTGCGGAATCATTCTGCTCTTGTATTTGCCGCGTTTTTCTTTTCCCAATTTTCAGCTGCTTCCTGCTGCTACTCAGTCTGTGTTCCTCTCCGCTGCTCGCGGTCCGCGGTTCGATTCCCGGCACGCGCCGCGGAGCCGCGAATGCGCGGCGATTCGACAGCGCTGCCTTTGCAGCCCCATCACCGACACGAGGATTGCCGCGCATAAAACAGAAAACAAATCCGGACGTAAAAAGGGCGGCGGCGACAGACTCGCTGAATTTCGCATCTCGCCCGCGGCCAGCGACCTCCGGGCAGCGGCCAGAGAGAGAGAGAGAGAGAGAGAGAGAGAGAGAGAGAGAGAGAGAGAGAGAGAGAGAGAGAGAGAGAGAGAGAGAGAGAGAGAGAGAGAGAGAGACAGAGACAGAGAGAGAGAGAGAGAGCACTGGCCGCTTTATCACACACAGGGGACTTTTCCAAAGCCCGCGAGGTGTGAATAATAACGGGCAGGTAACTGTAATCTCTTTGTTGGTTGTAGTTTGCATGCTAATGCGATAGGCTTCTAAAAGGTGAGGCGCCACTCCAATTTGTTGGCTCGGTGCAATTGCGCGCGCGACGCTCCATTTCTGCCAGCGCGCACGTGTTTGTGAGTGTGTGTGTGTGTGTGTGAGAGAGAGAGAGAGAGAGAGAGAGAGAGAGAGAGAGAGAGAGAGAGAGAGAGAGAGAGAGAGAGAGAGAGAGAGAGAGAGAGAGAGAGAGAGAGAGAGAGAGAGAGAGAGAGAGAGAGAGAGAGAGAGCGTGTATTACTGAGCGTAATTAATGGTCTTTTTGATGCGCAGTCGTTAATTAAATGCGTTTGTATCGGACTCGGGGTCGAGGACGCCACCGCCACTGAGCACTGGATGAGGGCGTTGGTGCGCACAGGACGGCCTCGCTGGAGGGGTAGGGGCCCCGCGGGGGGTGCAGCGTGCGGCTGGGTGTGGGGGCACACATGTGTCGCATTAGCCAGGCGGCCATTGATTGGAGATATGCAATACGGCATCCCGCCTTCGATGTGGAAGGGCACGCCCCGCCCCGCCCCGCCCCGCCCCGCCCCGCCCCGCCACGCCACGCCCCGCCACGCCCCGCCACGCCCCGCCACGCCCCGCTAAAACGCGCGCGGTTCCGCACCGATATTCCCGCACAAGCCTGGATGCTGATGCGGCCAGCGCACGGACAGACAGGGAGACAGACAGACGGACGGGGGTGGTCGGGTCAGTGGATCTTGCAGAGGGTTTGTGTCGTGTACGTGTGAGTGTGTGTGTGTGTGTAAAAGGGGGGGGGGGGATCGGGAAAGGTAGAAGACAGTGCAGTGGCCCAGTGGCACACGTGCAGCGACCGTAAAGGGGGCACTCTTGTGTCTTTCTCCCCGCCCCGCCTCCACCCTTACCCCCAGCCCCCTACCCCCACCCACACTCCCCCCCTCCAACACTCTCCCCCCGCCTACACCGTCTTCGCCCCGGCGGCGACGTTTCATGCGTAGTAACCACAGGGCTGTTATGAACTGCACCGTGGTTTAGTGAACCCCCCCCCCCCATGCTGAGCCAAGCCAACATTAACCCCACCCCCACGCCGCCGTCTGTTTTCGTTAAGAATAAAAAAATCTTGACGTCCCTCAAGGCCATTGACCTTGTTTCTTCCCAAACTTTTTTTATTCGAGCGAGTTTCTGCTGACGTGAACACATTTTTAAGGGACAATGGGAGCGGGAAAATCCAATCCGGAGAGGTGCGGCGGGCGTCATCGTGACCCAGTCCGCGGGGCCGTGGGCGGCCATGGTGGGGCGGCCAGGCATCAGTCACCCAGCGGCCCCGCGCGAGGCTAGGCCGGGCTAGGCCCCGCCGGGCCCACCCGCATGGACGTGTCCCGCCTTCATCCCTCAGGTCCTGTAAGGACCCGAGTTTTAAGTACACTCGGACGTCCACGTGTCCTTTTGCGGTTTCGGAGGGCGGTGAAGGGCACCCCAAGGGCAGCACCCCCTCACGGCCGCGCAGCCCCCCCGCCAGGGCTGGCAGCCTGCCGGGTCAACTGTAATGAAACCTCGCCGTTTAATAAAAGAAACAATAAAATTGCTTTTCGGTATTTATGTGCGCGGAAAGATGACAGCGTCGCCAGTCGCCAGCAGCACCCCGGCGCGAGGCTACGCGAGGCGAGGCCTTTTCTCAGCCAGGTCTCCACCGAGCAATATCCATCGGCCAGCCTCCCTCGGGCCACACAGTGGGCCGGCACAAAACGCCACGCCACGCCACGCCACGCCACCTCGCCTCGTGGCAATACCCTCCCCTCCAGTTTCTTTTCTCCACAACGCCGGCGTGCCAGACCAGCAAGCGCGCAGCGCGACGGCCTTGCTTCGATGACGGAATCATGCCAACAATGTCGCAGGCCCGGAGGGGAGCCCGGGGGGGGCGGGGCGGGGCGCGGCGGGGTGGGACGGGTGAGCCCCCTGGGGGGCGAGTCGCCCCATTGTCTCGAAACACGGCCATGAGAAAGAGAGACACCGCCGGCTGGAAGGGAAGACTCTGTCCGTGTGTGTGTGTGTGTGTGTGTGTGTGTGCGTGCGTGTGTGCGTGTGTGTGTGCGTGTGTGTGTGCGTGTGTGTGTGTGTGTGCGTGTGTGTGTGTGTGTGTCGGCCCTAGGGGTGACGCGGTTCCCTTTCCGCGTGTGCAGCCGACAGGACGTGGCTGAGCATCCGAGTTGAAAGAAGGCACGACTGCGTGGTGATTCCCAAAGAAAGACGCCCGCCGCCGCCTCTCTCTTCCTGGCCGGGCCGCCGCGCCGCTACACCCAGGAAAAGGGTTCGAGCAAATCCCAGTACATTTTAATCGTGTGCGGAGGCCAGATTTATCTTTGTAATCTGTTGATTGCTTTTTAGTCGTCGTGCTCGGCGGGGGCGGGTGGTGGGCCTACAGTGAGGGGGAAGGGGGGGGGGCAGATCCCCTCTGCGGACCGCCCGCCTTAAGCCCTGTCTCAGCGCATAATATTGGATTAAACTGTGTAACACCATCCCTGGCAAACTTTTTCGTCCCTAAGGAAGGTTTCGGAGGAAAGTTGCTGCAGAAAGGGATGTTTCCGAGATTATTTCTTACCAAGCAAATACGGCGAATTATTCTTATCTGAGCAGAGTGTTGCGTCTGGCACGCTGTGCACTGCAGGCCGGCCGGCTGAGCTAGCTCCGCTCCGAGAGGCGGTCTCTCAACCCTCACACGCCGCGTGGTGTACAACAGAACAACTACTGGGCTGTCTCTGATGGTGGAGTCCGCGGTCTGTTTCCCAACGGCTCCCTCGGAATGGAGAGCATTTCAGTGTCGAATGTCGAGATGGCTGGGCGCAGCGCGCACTGCGTGTCCCAACGGTTAGTGCTGCCAAAGTCTTGCCCAAGTTGGACCCTGCGGCGGGAGCCGGGCTGCACTGGCAGGAAAAAAAACAACAAACAAACAGAAAAAGGACGGAACATGCCTGGTCAATTTTTTACCTGGACCGTCGGTACCTTGACAATCACAAAGGTTCACTGCAGATTTTCTGTGCCAGTTCATATAACACCCTTATGGGGACTACGGAGAACCAGTGCGGGAGAGCCGTATCCAGACCCCGTTTTCTGTACATTTTTCACAACAAACTACGGATTATTTTTATTTCACTGTGTGGGCGGGCCGCACCTGGCCTCACAAACCAGTTAGCAGCGCCGCACCAGGACTCCTCGTCCGAGCGACGAAGCAGCAACAACAACAAGAAAACAAAAGAAGGGCCCAACTTGGCATGCTCCGAAGAGGCTGCGCTCCCACGCATGAAATCAGCCCACACCAGACGCTCTCTCTCTCTCTCTCTCTCTCTCTCTCTCTCTCTCTCTCTCTCTCTCTCTCTCTCTCTCTCTCTCTCTCTCTCTCTCTCTCTCTCTCTCTCTCTCTCTCTCTCTCTCTCTCTCTCTCTCTCTCTCTCTCTCTCTCTCTCTCTCTCTCTCTCTCTCTCTCTCTCTCTCTCTCTCTCTCTCTCTCTCTCTCATCCACGCCCTCCCGCTCTCTGATACCAACTTCCGGAAACAACAAGTAGAATTGAATATTGAGGACAATTGAGTTTGGCGATGCTATCGTCTTTACCGGTCCACTAGGGCAGTGGGCGGGGCGGGGCGGGGTGGGGGGTTGCTGGGAAGTCGCTTCTCTCAATCCATTGTGCGTCTGAGCGTCTTGTTCGTAGCGCTGCTGCTCGCCAAGAACCGCATTCAGATAGTCAAGCGATGTCGTGCTCGTCAACACTCTTATCAGGAGTTTTCTCTCGGCGCGCTCTGCTCGCGGTTTTCAAAGTCATTTCCCGCGCAGGGGGAAAGTTGGAACAAGAAATTCCCACGATTATTATTGTCCTTCACACAACACACGCCATTCTTTGAATTGACATCGGACTTCCGTCTTGGTTTGTACCCCAAACTGTAAACAAGTGCGATAAAAACGACAAGTTACACTGGTAAAACGCACGCGTAACTTTGGCTTGAAATGGAGCACAGAGAAGAAATGCCCCAAGGAACTTAGATCGGCGGCCGAGCCCTGATCAGGACGCCTTGAAACAGGGGTGACGCTGAACAGTGTCGTTGATGCTGAAAGTTTAAAATATGATCCAACGCCAGGAACTCCAGTGGACTCGAAATGAAAAAAAGTCTAATACAATTAAAACAGCGTCCCGCACGTCCATTGCAGACCGCACCGCATCGCATGGAACTCGTAATGAACAACAAACTCGGTGCCACCCGCCCCGCCCCGCCCCGCCCCACCCCGCCTTGGCGGCAGCGGCGCTGGCCTCGGGTCCAAGAAGTTTTATCACCACTCTAAACGCTGAGAGGATCAGCCGAGGCCCCAATCCCAACCCGACTTCATGCATTTATGCAGCGCGCCTGGAGGGTAGGCAAGCACGCGAGCGCGGCGCACCCGTGGCTCGCGGCCGGCCTAGCCTCGCACCTGCAGGCGCCCCGACGGCCGAGATGCAGTGTTGCCATACCGAAGAAATTCCCCCTCCAGGGCCAGATTTCAACCGCCGCCACCGGTCTTCCGGCCCACCGTGCGACGAGAGTGCATCATCGCTGTGTGTTCGGCAAGGAGGTAGTCCGCTGATGGGCGCTGGCGGCACTCGGGGACTATGTAGGCCACGCCTGCACTGCAGCCGCCACGCCCCGCTGTACGGGGGCGCCTGCCCTACCCCGCGAGGGGGGCGGCGGGGGGCAGGGGCGGGCAAACACTGGCAGGTGGAGTGAGCGAAGGAACATTAGTCGCCGCTAGTTTCAATTACTGGCGCGGTGAGGCGGCGAAGCAGGCGGTGTGGAGGGGGGGAGGGGGGTCTGTTTTCAGCCGCCGCCGCCAGGACTCTCCGCCCACACGGCCGCGCCCGGCGTCGACTGTCGAAACATGTTTCGATTCGCAACTTGACTTGGAACGGAAGCCCTTCTTGGGCAACTTCTGGCCCTGCGGCGTCGGGGCGTGGGGCGCGCTGCGCTGCGCCTACCCCGCGCCTCCACCTCCTTCACTTCCTACCCTCGTCTTTCGCGTTTTCTGCCCCGCGCGCTGCTCGACCGCGGTGCGTTGCCACGTCGGCCAGCTAGCTCGCTCTATCCCGGCCGCGCGACACCGCGTCTGTCTATCTGCGTGTTTCAATCCCACGCCGCGACCTGCTTCTATCCCTTGCCGGTCGCTGCTCTTTTTTCCCTACATGATGTTGACGGTTCGGTTCCCCGAGGGACATTGCATCGGCGCTTGGCGCGGGTCAACGAAAGTTCGGCTCGACGGGGCGTGGCGGGGCCGTGGCGGGGCGTGGCGGGGCGTGGCGGGGCGTGATTGCCCACTGGCTGCTCCGGCCTCGCCCCCAAGTGTTCGTCCTCGTTTGACCGTACGGCGGCCTTGGAGTGGGACGCGCGACACGGAAGGCCACTCGAACTCACCCTCCCCGCCCCCGCCCGCCCCGTCTTTTTCATTCCGACACACCGTCTGCGACACTCCCGCCTCACAGTGGGCCAGAAGACCGTTGAGGCGGCGGCCAAAATCCCGGACGCGTTTTGAACTCCAGAGTCACTAAATGGGACTCGAATCGAACGTGTGACCCCACCAATGGGTTGCTCTCCGAACGAGGAATCCATTGGTGGGGTCACACGTTCGATTCGAGTCCCATTTAGCGACTCTATGGAGCTGAAAGCGCGTCTAGGGTCTTGGCCGCCTCAACGGTCTTCCGGCCCACTGTGCGCTGCCTCCACCCGCCGTCGCGTGAGGCGCCATGCATACAGGCATACTGCGAGCCGCCAACGCGTTGTTGTCCTTTCCGGGAAATAGTGTATACGTCACATCAGGACAATTGGACCGCCTGGCCGCGCGCGCACTTGGTGCACCAAGGAATGAAAAAAAAAAAGGAACGCCAATAAAAGCGCCGCGCCGCCGGTATCGTTTAACTTAACGTACGGCTGCGTGGCGGCGGCGGCGGCCGGTTATGAGCCGCTCCGAATGGCTTCAATCCACCACAGAAAAAAATCAAACCAATACAACTTTTTCTTTTCTCAGCTGCGTTTGCTCACGGTCCCGTGAAAATGGTTCGAATCGTCCGTAACTCAGTTCGGACGTTGAGTCCCGCCCTTTGCCTGCCCTAGGCCCCGTGCGCACCGCCGCGGGCCTGCCCTAGCGCGGCCTTGGAGGCCTTGTCCTAGCGGCGCGCAATCTCGCCGACTTTAGGCAAAGTGTCCATGACACCTGTTCCTCCATCCAACAGGGCTATCAGAATCTCATCAGGCCGGATAAGCGAGGCACCGCGGGGCGGGGCGGGGCGGGGTGGCACTACGGAGGCGGGTATGGCGGTGAGCTTATTGGTGTGGTGCGGCTGGGAATCCCGCCTGAGGGAGGTGGGGGGAGGGGGGGAGGCAAAGCGTCTGCGCTGAGCCCCTCATTACCTCCCTGTTTGATTTGCGCCAACTTTAAATTGGATCCATCCAGGCACGGCCACACGCCGTGCGAGAGTGTCAGCAAGGCAGAGGGAAGGAAAAAAAAAGATAACAGGACGCGGTTTTTGAACCCGCGGCCCGGCCTGGCTGCCCGCTGCCGCGCCGAGCACTGACAGCAGCGGCGTTGATTTGGCTGGCACATGAGTGACTCGCCAACTTGCTGCCTCGGCGGCCACGTCCGGCTGCCAGCATTCGAGGCGAGGTCGGGACTGGCCAGGCGCCACGGCGGGGCCCCCTGACGTGCCCCCTGCCCCCGATGCGCCCCCCACCCCTCCCCCCCAGGATTGAAGAATGCCGCGTGGTTGGCAGCCGCGCGGTGCGGCCGAACGACAGGCTACAACTCACCGCGAAAACGCCGCGCTGCTGCCCGCTCCGGAATGATTGGAGGTGCGAGGGGGTGGAAGGGGTGGGGGCAGAAAGAAAGATTGCGGGGGGGGGAGGGGGCATGGCTTCAGCGCAGGTTGCGTGGCGGGGGTCTATTAGGCGCAGATTGCCACCTCAGCTGATCCCTGCACCCCACCCCCCACCCCCCGCCAACTCAAACAAAGCGACTCCTTCTTCTGATGCCGCCCCCCTCGCCCCCGCCTCCCCGATACCCTTCAGCGAATGGCGGGCCCCACCACTTAATCTCCACACAAAGGCCAGCCGTGTGGACTTCACACCAAGAAAACAGCCACGGTGATGAAAGGAATACGATGACCGACACTTTGAAAGGAGCGCGCGTGAGCTCCCCCCCCCCTCTCCCCCTTCCACCGCCGCCTTAACCAGCTACTGGCCTTTCAGGCGTTTGCGTAAGGTGTTTACAGCGGAACACGTTGGGCCACCGCCTTCTCCTGGCGACCCGAAAGCGAGCCCCCCCCCCCCCACACACACAGGCCCAGCTATTCCAGAGCGCTATCCAGCCCGTTTGCACCTGACCTGGCCGAGGCAGCACAGTGGGCTGACTACGAGATCGGTCTCTCTCTCTCTCTCTCTCTCTCTCTCTCTCTCTCTCTCTCTCTCTCTCTCTCTCTCTCTCTCTCTCTCTCTCTCTCTCTCTCTCTCTTTGCCCACTACAGCCCGCAATAAGCTCATTTATTCGTGAACGTGGTGGTTTCGACCTGTTGCACCGTCTCATGGTTTTTAATTTTGTGTTTGCAGGTAAGAACTACGAGAAGGCACCTGCTGCCCGCTCCGTGCTGGGCTAATCTCCGCGGTAAGATCTTACCACCCTATCAGAAAAATTTCGAAATTAAAATAAAAAAATAAAGTGTAAAAAAAAAAATTGGCTTTATTGTCGAGCGGATTGTTGGGAGTCGAACCCGGGACACATTAAAATTGTAGTGGGAGCTCACAAACGACTCGGGCGTCGAGCAACGCGGTCAGATTCATAAGGCCTGGCTGGCTGGACAGTGCGCTGGGCGGCTGGCACATCATGCTCCCCGGAATGAAGCATTCCACACCCGTCCCGCCCTCGATATACCATGGCCGGCTCCCTTGCCGTCCAATTTCACAAACTGCTTCAAATGTCCGCCAACTGGTCGCAGCAATCGCCTCGCTATTTCCACCATGTGGCACCAGAGGGAAAAGGAGGGGGGGGGAGCTGGTGAAGGGGTGCCCCATTCGGGACCATCCGGCTCGTCTTTGTATCTCACATCACGTCGGAAAGTTAGCACGCCTCAGCGCATTCTGGCGGGCGAGGCGGGGCGGGGCGGGGTGGGGTGGGGCGGCGGCCTTGCATGGCAATGGGCCCGGCCTGCATCTTGCACGTGTTGCGCGATACGTATGAATGCGGCTTTCGATTCACCGCGCACTGCTGCCCAATGAACCGCGAACGGGATAGCAGCGCAAAACACAAAAACCACACACACACACACACACACACACACACACACACACACACACACACACACACACACACACACACACACACAAACACACACACACACACACACGCACTCTCCCGCGACGTGACAGTGACACGGGAACGTTGGGCTGCATCAGATAATTCCGGATCGGGATTTGTTTCGGCGGCGCGCTGTCGGCCGGTTCGCTTGGTTCCCACTGTGCGCTGTGAGGTGCGAGGGCGATAGGGCGCGCGCCGCGGTGGGTATCTCGGCAAAGGTCGGCCTGATCGCTCGCGACGACGCGAAAAGCAAAAACGGAGCCCGCCAAACTGGGCTAACGGCGTCGACGCGAATGAGCTGCTTGCACACGCTCGGCAGTTTCAGGGGCATTTCTATTTTATTTCGTCGCGCTAATGGCCGTGAATGTTTGTTGTTGTTGTTGTTGTTGTTTTTACTGCACCTCACGGATGCAAATCAAGGCTGGGTCAAGACGCGGCGGTCACAGCACTCGATCAATACCGCAATGAAAACAAGTTTCCCGCCACAGGGTGGGCCAGAGAGAGAGAGAGGGAGAGAGAGAGATTGAGTGAGTGATTGAGTGAGTGAGTGAGTGAGTGAGTGAGTGAGTGAGTGAGTGATTGAGTGAGTGAGTGAGTGAGTGAGTGAGTGAGTGAGTGAGTGAGTGAGTGAGTGAGTGAGTGAGTGAGTGAGTGAGTGATTGAGTGAGTGAGTGAGTGAGTGAGTGAGTGTGTGAGTGAGTGAGTGATTGAGTGAGTGAGTGAGTGAGTGAGTGTGAGGGAGAAAGCTCTACTACAGACTCAAGTGTGCGTGCGAGGCACACTGTTCTGTGAAATGGAAATGACGCGTTGGCCGAGGTGCCGCGAATGGCCGTGGAGGCCTCGTTGGCGGAGAAGCGGCGGAATGCGACGCCAGTTTGGTGTCTGACAAGTTATCGACAGCTCCGCTAGCCCCGCCGCTCGAGTGGATCCCCTCCAGGGCTCTCGTCCTTCGAGCAGGCCCTCGAGGCCTAGCCCTCCGGGCCGCGCCCGCATGCCAGCCGGCCAGCTCTGTTGACCATGCCACGCGCCACGCCGCGCCAGCCGCGCCAGCCGCGCCAGCCGCGCCAAGCGGACACAGGCGCAAGCGGCCAAAACTCTGGACGCGTTCTGAGTAAACGAGTTCTGAGCTCCAGAGTCGCTGAACAGGACTCGAACCGAACGTGTGACCCCACCAATAGAGTCCTCGTACGGAGACCAATCCACTGGTGGGGTCACACGTTCACTTCGAGTCCCGTTCAGCGACTCTGAGGCTCAAAACCCGTATCTAACCCGTCCACTGTGCGCCAAAGTCCACACCGCCAGGCATCGCCGCGCCATTTTGCAAATCTTGTTCTCTCTTTCAAGTCGCACTGGTCGTGTTTCTCAAGTCATGAGGGAGGTGGCCGCTGTGGGGTCACCGTCATGAACAAGGTTGGCGGCGACCGGGAGGGGAGGCCGTCGTCATGGGGGGTTTGTCGTCACGGGGGAGGTTTCCGTCATGAGGCCGCCGTGATGGCGGCGCCGCAAGAAGCGTCCTGGGGGCCATGGAGGCGGCGGGGAGGCGGCGGAGAGGCGGCATGGCGGTGGCAGTCTCACTTATTGCGGCCCAACGACCCAACGACCCAAGCGGTGGTTGCGACGAATTAGCTGGCGTCAAGTGAGGGCGTTGTCCGTCCGCAGTGGGGCAGCCGCACTGGAGTGGAGCACTGGCTGGCTGCTGCACAGTGGGCCAGAGGACCGTTGAGGCGGACAAAATTCCAGGCGCGTTTTGAGCTCCAGAGTCAATAGACGGGGCTCGAAACGAACTTGTGACCCGACCAATTGATTCCTCCTTCAATGGTGGGGTCACACGTTTGATTCGAGTCCCATTCAGCGATTCTGGGGTCAAAACGCGTCTCGAGTTTTGGCCGCCTGCGCCGGTCTTCCGGCCCACTGTGTGCTGGTTGGCCTCCGGGACGCCGCCCCGCCGCGCCATTAGCTGAACGTCCTGGATCCACTTATGGACGCAATCAAATTTGAATGCGGAAAACGGAGAAAGGCGCACCGAGTTGGCACCCCTGTGGGACAGCCCTCGTGGAGATTTAGCGCGCGGCGGGCAGGTGCTTGAAACTTGGGTCGTAACGTTGGCCACCCTTGGGCGGGGCGGGGCGGGGCGTGGGCGGCGATTTGCGATGTTTCATTTGCAAGCCTGGCAGCTCGGCGTGAAGGCGCGGCGGCGGCGCCCAGACCTGCCGGCCGGACTGGACTTGCCCGTTTTTGATTAATATGTACATATGCATGCAGCCAAAGTAGGGCGGGGTTCAATTTCGCGCCACAATTAAAAGCCGTCTGTGTCTGGTAAAAATGTGGAGGGACCGGCGTTGCCGCGCCCGGCCAGCTATTCATCAGTGCACTTCCAAACTCGTTGGGCGCGCGTGTGCAGCCCCACCCCACTCCGCCCCTGTGGCCTCGCGTGGGAGCGAGCCAATCAAACAGCGCAGCAAACTGGGCCACGCGAAAAAAAAAAAAAAAAGATGGCGACAGCTCTCGAAGGAAGGCGCATTGGCATACGACGCGGCATCCCGGCATCGGCACCGGCAGTCACTTGATGAATCGCACAATCCAGACCGCCATAAATCACTCTCGAGTGGACCACGCCCAACAACAACAACAAAAACACTCTCTGGGTTTTCGCGCGCCTTGAAAAAGACAAAAAAACAAGAACAACATGAAAACCTTCGCCTTCTTCTTTGCTTGAAAACTATCAAGAATTTAATTGGCGCACTTAATGAGCGCTGCTGTAATAATTACCCTCGTTCTAATTTCGAGCACGCCGTCTGACCGACTGACTGGGCGGCGCTGTGCGGTTGCGGGAGGCAGCACTTCTCCCTGCCTCTTACTCTCTCTCTCTCTCTCTCTCTCTCTCTCTCTCTCTCTCTCTCTCTCTCTCTCTCTCTCTCTCTCTCTCTCTCTCTCTCTCTCTCCCTCGTTCGGCCCATCGATTCGACCCGCGATTAATTATTGCCGGCTGTTTGCTTGGCCGAGCCCATTGGCCCTGCACTTCGCAGTGCACCCACACCCAGAAAACTGTCTTCTAGTTTCTTGATCTTTTCAAGAATATATTCTTGATTCGACACATTTTTTCTGGGTCCAAGAAAAAATGTGTCGAATCAAGAATATATTCTTGAAAAGATCAAGAAACTAGAAGACAGTTTTCTGGGTGCACTCGACTTGGCGGCCCCGAGGGGCGCCGGCTTGGCGATGACAGCAACAATGGCACAGTGGGCCAGAAGACCGGCGCAGGTGGCCAAAATTCTAGACGCGTGTTGAGTCGATGAATGGGACTCGAATCGAACGTGCGACCCCACCAATGGATTCCTCGTTCGGAGAGCAATCCATTGGCGGGGTCACACGTTCGGTTTCAGTCCCATTTAGCGACTCTGGAGCTCAACACGCGTCTCGGATTTCACCGGTATCAGCGCGCAACGCAACCTGACAGGCCGGCGAGCGGACGGACGGACGGACAGACGGCCGGACAGACAGACAGACAGGCGGAGACTGTGTGTTGCCAGACACGCGAGGCCCGCGGCCCGCTGCCTTGCTTTGCGGCTCCAAATATTTTTCCCGCGGCGCGGCAATTATGCTAATACAGTGTAGGGACTGTTTGCCGGGGGCCGGGGATAAATACGGAGCCGGCTGTCTCTCTCGCACTCACGGGGCGGCGCGGCGGGGCGCGAAGCAGACAGAGTGGGCCAGAGTGTCAACACCTCGTCGTCGCCAGGCTGCAGCCCCTGCTCCTGAAATCCCCGAGGCTGCTCTCACCGGCGCGCCGCGCACTAGTTTGTGCAGCTCCGCCTCCCGAGCAATGAACCGGCCTGTCCCTCTGGCTGCAGCCAGACCCTACCTCACCCTACGCTGCAGGAGCAAAATGCACGCCGGCAGGCGCAGATGCTCTCTCTCTCTCTCTCTCTCTCTCTCTCTCTCTCTCTCTCTCTCTCTCTCTCTCTCTCTCTCTCTCTCTCTCTCTCTCTCTCTCTCTCTCTCTCTTTCTCTCTCTCTGGACTCTCCCTGGACGGAGGGCCCCGCTGGCCGCGCTGGCCCTATGCTTGGCCGGCCCGGCCGAAATAAAACATCGCCGCGCCATAACTGTCCCAGCAAACTGCCAAACTTGGTAATTAGCTCACTGGAACTTCGGCACGTGTTATCCGCGGCCGAGGAAAGAAAGCGAGCGCGCGACCCGCAACAAAAACAAAAGCAACAACAATAACAACAACAACAAGCTGCCCTCTTGGCGAGGCCGCGGCAAATTCGACGGGGCGCACTCACTCCATCGGGGTGCATTATTTAGCGGCAGGCCCTGCCCGTGTGGCCGCGGTGCCGCGCGGTGCGGGGAATTTGTCGGCCGTCACTTATTCACACCCGGAAGAGAAGCAGGCCGGTGTCGTCGCCTGGACCGACCCTCAACCCTTTCTTTTCCTGCCACCCGCAAAAATACGCCCCCCTCCCCTTCCTGGCGTACGTAGTACCCCTTTAAACGCGGTCTAATTGTCACCTGGACAGACTACCGGCGGCCGGCCTTCACGGCGCACAGTGGACCAGTAGACCGGTCCTCTGGCCCACTTGTGCCACGGCCTGCACGACGGCCTGCTGCGCCACGGCCTCCTAAATCGGCACGCAATTTGCAAAACACGGCGGCCGTGTATCGCACAGAGCATGCCGCTGCAGCGGCACCGCCGCCTTGACGCGTCGCTTTATTGAAACAATTTCCCACGTGCGGCTCAATACCTTCTGCCAGCTGCACGCCACCTGGCCAGGTGCCGCCAGGCGTGGCGGGGGAGGGGGAGCAGTGGAGGGGGAAGGGCAGAAAAAGGGTGAAGGAAGAGGATCGGAGGGGGGGTGGGGGCGTTGGAGGGGAGGGCAGGGCGCAGGTGTGGGGCTCAACATGTCAGCAATAATGGCCAGTATTTCTTGGACCAGCGTTTGATGTACGGGCGTTGCAGGCCGTACACTGGAAAACGGGAAGGCGGTGGAAGGGGGGGAGGGGGGGGGGCATCGCAGGGGTTGCGGCCCCGGCAACGCTGCTCCGCCAGTTTATTCCTCTGCAGGTGTAAGTAAATCTACATGACGGGCCGTCGAATCAAGCCTCCGCCTTATTTATTTGTTTGACTGGCATCCGAGACGGCGTCGTGGAAAGGGGAAAAGGAGGAGGGGGCACCGAAGGGCAGGGCACAGTGGGCCAGAAGACCGGTCTTCTGGCCCACTGTGGAAGAGGAAGCACGCGCTCCTTATCTGCCGGGGGGCACGCCATGGGGACGCCGCCTGTCGGTTTGACGGCGGCCAAATATGTGCCACCGGATGTGGCACCGGGACAGGCAGCAGCAGCGGGCCGCGGCAAAGCAGACTTGCACTGGCTCCTGGAAAAATAAACACAACTAGGCCGGGACGGAGAGAGAGAGAGAGAGAGAGAGAGAGAGAGAGAGAGAGAGAGAGAGAGAGAGAGAGAGAGAGAGAGAGAGAGAGACAGAGAGAGAGAGAGAGAGAGAATGATGCGCACGCGTTGGTGGCTGAATCATGCAGGACACACGCAGAGCAAATTGAGGCGAATCGGCTCCACGTCGTCCCCGCAGTGTTTTCCCGCGTCGCGCGCCGCCGTGTACTTCACTCCAGCTCATAGGTATAATCTTCACATAAATTGCGACCCCGTCTCGAGCCAACACCAACAGTTTGCATATTTACAACCTGGGGCGAGGGTGCGCGCGCGCGCGAGACCAAACACCCCGTATCGCGACGGCTCGGCTTCCCGCTCGGCTCCGCTCGGCTCGGCTCGGCTCCGCTCGGCTCAGCTCAGCTCAGCTCAGCTCGGCTCGGCTTGGCTCGGCTCGGCTCAGCTCAGCTCGGCTCGGCTCGGCTCGGCTCGGTTCGGCTCGGCTCGGCTCGGCTCGGCTCGGCTCGGCTCGGCTCGGCTCGGCTCGGCTCGGCTCGGCTCGGCTCGGCTCGGCTCGGCTCGGCTCGGCTCGGCTCGGCTCGGCTCGGCTCGGCTCGGCTCGGCTCGGCTCGGCTCGGCTCGGCTCGGCTCGGCTCGGCTCGGCTCCGCTGGTGTCGCAGTGACGCTGTATTCATACTCCTGAGGAGTTGGCTGCAGGCCATCGACAGGACTGGTACTGTATACGCATACTGCCTCCCCATCCCCAGCGCGCGGACAAAATACTGCTCCATAAAACCGGCAGTCGGATGGCGCTGCGAGGAGAACCGGGTTGTACTCGGGGTTCAAAACAAGGGGATGCAAACAACAACAACAACAACAAACACACATGCACCGCTGGAGGGAGGCGACAGCAGCGGGGGTTGAACCCGAGTCACCAACCTCCCGGAGGGAAATTATCCCAACGAAATAACTGAGGGAAGCTCTGTAAGTTCTGTAATTAATTTTAATTAAATCCGCGACTGATACAGGCAGCCTCATTACGTCATGGCGTCATCGCGGCTTGTAATTTCGGCAGAGGCCGAACAGAAGCCCCGCGACTCACAGTGGGACGGCGCGCCGCGGCGTGACAATGCCAAGCCCTCCAAGTCACATTCGCCGAGGCAGCGAGCAGCTCGCACGCTGGGAATGAATGACGGTTTCTGTGACTAATGAGATAAAACACACGCAACGTCAGGGGAGGAAAAAAAAAGAAAAAAAAAGAGAGATACCGGTGTTTGAACCCGGAGCCGCTGTGTTGCGAGTCTGTCGCAGCGCCTTCAGCAAAGCCAATATGCTAATGAACGCCGAAAGAAGCTGCGCCGAAAAACAGACATTGCAGCCATCTTTTGTCACGGGCCGTGCCGAGCAGCACCGCACCCGACACGGGCGTTTCTTGCATACCAAGAGAATTTACTGACAATAAGTGAATTTCACTGGTAAAACTAAGCCTTAGTGTTACCCCTTTTCTCAAGCGTATATTCTTGAAGCGTACTCTCAAGCGCCCTTCTTCAAGCGTAGCAATTGCTACGCTTCAATGAAGGCGTACCAGGCGGCCTGAGTATGCTTGAAATAGGTGTAACACTACGCTTTAGTTTTACCAGTGCACAGGCGTTTTTTTTAGCTCTAGAGTCGCTTACCAGGACTCGAACCGAACGTGTGACCCCACCAATGGATTCCTCGTTCGGAGAGCAATCCATTGGTGGGGTCACACGTTCGGTTCGAGTCCTCTTTAGCGACTCCGTAGTTAAAAACCGGTCCGGACTTTGGACCGCCTCTGGCCCACTGTGCGGGGGCGGCGGGCCCGGGGAGGGCAGTGCGAAGAGGAGGCGGCGGAGGCCGCGAGGAAGCGCGCCCAAAGAAAGCGGCTAGACCGTTGTGATAACGGCTCGCGGGGAGGTAACTGCCGTCCTGGGATTTATTTGCTCTTAAAGCCCTTATCCTCCCTGCGCTGCGTATACGTCGCAGCGCGTCCCGCACGCACCGCGGCACGCACGCCAAACCACACAGCGCGTCCTCACTGCATCGCCGCAGCGACAAGGTAACGCGGAGTGGACTTTATTTTTGGTCGCGGTGCTCCACACCACAGTCGGTCAGCAGCCGGCGCCGCCGCCGCCGGCGGGGATCGAACCCGGGCCGCTAACGGCAGCGGCCGCTATTGGCCTAACGGCCTGACGGCCACTATTGCCACCGCCGCCGCCGTCGGAACGGCCGGCCGGACTCAACAGCAGGCCTCGGCTGTTCCAGCCGACCAGCCGTTCTAGGCCGCGCACAGTGGGCCAGACGAGGGGGTAACGACTTCGGTAATCCGGCTGACAGCAAATTGGTAATCCGTAATCCGGATAACCACAAATTTGGAGGTAATCCGGGGTAATCCGGGAAAATTTTGAGGTAATCCGGGGTAATCCTGCGTAATCCAAAGGTAATCCAGGAAAATTTTTGATGTAATCCGGAGGTAATCCGGGTAATCCGTAATCCGGCTGACACGAAATTGACCAGTCGTTACCCCCTTGGGGCCAGAAGACCGGCGCACGAGGGGCTCCTAACCGAGCCGGCGAGCGCACACTAACTTCAGGTCAAAAGTAACTTCTTGACGTTTTAATTTTTTTTACCTTTTTGTGACTTTTAGATATTTTTTTTTTTGACTTTTGGCGTCTATTTTGCCGTGGAACTTTTTTTTTTAACTTTTAGACTTTTTAATGACTTTTTGACGTTATTTTACTTTTAAAATTACTTTTGCACCAGCGTTCTCTGACTTTTAGAACATTGACTGTTTTGAGAATTTATGCTGGTTTTTCTGTTACTTTTTCGACTTTTGCGGCTTTTGTGACTTTTTGACTTTGTTGACTTTTAATGACTTTTTAAGGGACTTTTTCAGCGGCGTTCGCCGATTTTCGCCGTTTAGGAACGCAGTCGCCATCTTGCGGCGCGGGGACTCGTCTCTTCCTCCGCCCTCAGCGCCGAGTCACCTGCTGCGGCGGCCGCAGCGGATCCCGACTTCCGTCGCGTCGCTTAGCGTCGCTTAGCGTCGCTCTGTCCCCCTCGCTCGGCGCACCAGAGTGACGGAGACGCGGCGACGGAACGTCTCTTCGGACGGCCCACTGTGCTGCCGCTGCTTGCCGCTTATTTCGGACCACTTCCCTCCTCGAAACCGCCGCCCCGCCGCCACAGGGGACGCCATGCGCAGGTGGGGAGGGGGAGGGGGGCGACGCGCCGTGGCGTATCTTACCCCGGCGGCGCGGCGGCGGCGCGGGCAGGCGTCAGGAGCAGGTCGGACGAATCCAAGTTACACCGAAAGGGGAGCGTTGTTGCCGCCAAGTTGGTCGAAACGGTGACTATTGTGCCTGGAAATCGTCATTTTAACAGACTGTGGCCGGTCCCGACGGTGAGGTCTCCGCTTCCGAGTGCGGCGGCCGGCGGACGGGGCGCTGTAATTTAAAACCCTGCTTGCGTGGACTGGCTCCGACCGGCCGGGGGTCACAACTCGGCCCCCACGAGGCCGCCAGACGCCTCGGGGCCCCAGCCACCCTGGCAGCCCCGGTCGGCCCGGGACAGTTTTCATTCCCGTCACACATTCGCCCGACCCAGCACCTCTCCAAGTTTACACACAAACTTAGGCGGCGTCGTAGGACCGGAGCCGCGCCGCAGCGAGCGCAGGCCATCGCCAACACCACGGCCTGCTCCAACGACCCTGCGGCGACCCTGCGGCGACCCCGCGCGACCTCGCCGACGACCCCCCGACCCTCCGACCCTCGACCCAACGACGCCAAGCACACACGCCGGGATGCAGCCACGTCACTGGCTTGTTTAATCAGCGACGTCGAAAAAAAAGAGAGGCGGGTCCGAAACAGGCTGCGTCACGTACACCGGAAAAAATAAAACAGTATAAAAATGTCGGAAAAAAAAATAAAAAATAAAAAATAAAATAAATAAAAATAAATTATGTGCTAGGTTTGAGGCAAGGAGGCACGGCAGTGTGAGCCTTTAAATTGCTGGCAGTGAGGGGGCATCATTAAGCGGCGGATCACTTACAGTGCCCTGCTCCCCTTTTAAAAAAATAAAACAGGCAGCGCCGTTAATGAGTCACAATCCAAAAGGAAATAATTATTGGAGGAAACGGAAAGTGATTTTATTTTCCAGGAGCAGAATATGTTCCCAAGGAAACATTCAGTACGCGCGGGATGTGGGAAACCTTCACCGCCGTGCACAGCTAGGTTACGAAATTGTTGATAAACGAAATGACGTCGGTGACGTTGATCGGGATTGGCGACGCTGACGCACCGCGACCGCGCGCGACTTTGCAAATTAGCGCGATTTGCCGCGCATGACCCGCGCCGCTGTTATTACGAGGGACTGCAATTAGTGGAGGCGGGCAGCGCACTTTGTGCTGTACACGGCCTTCTTTTCATTTTTCCCCGCAGCCGGCCGGGCAGCGAAATTGGGGCCGTGAAAAATAATACGGGATCGTGTTCCGAGGCTTTCATAGCGATTTCATTAATTCGTGGGCCGAAGGCGGCCGGTGCGCGCTTCGGCAGTCTTCGGCTCTTCGTCGCGCTGTTCGGCGCCTCAATAATCCGCCCTGATGCCGAACCGATCCGTCCTCGCGCCGTCCTCCTGAGTAAAGAAAGGAAACCAAAACGCGCAGATGCAAAGCGGGGAGTCTCCGTTCTCGCCTCGCGCCCCAAAGAGCGCACAGCGGGCCAGAAAGACCGTTGAGGCGGCCAAAATTCTAGACGCGTTTTGAGCTGCAGGGTCGCTAAATAAGACTCAAAACGAGTCTAGAATTTTGGCCTCCTCAACGGTCTTACTGGCCCACTGTGCAGCGAGGTCTCCATCCCGCTGCAATGGGTCACGAGCTGAACCTCGGACTTACATGGACGGGCTGTCAACCGAAATACCTCGTCTGCATGAAAGCGACAGCCGAGCAGAAAGGGCGCTTTCAACGCGCACAACAGTCTTTCAGAAAGCGAGAGTGGGGCCTCTCCCTTGGAGCAGCGGGGCAGCCGCACGGCAGCAGGCAGCCCTCCAGGCCTGCGCAGGTACGCCACCCGGCCGACTGCCCTGGATCCAAGTCCCCCCCACCTCGCTACCCACGGCGCAGACCGTTGTTTAATGTTGGCAACCGTGGGTATGTCTCATCTCACCCGTGTGCGCGCAGAAAACCTTACCAACTATGCATTTTCTGCTTCAGAAACAAAAGCAGCTCACGAAGAAAATACTTCGTAATTGAGGAACTATTTCTGCGCGTAACAAACTAAGTAGTTTGTTCCTATGTGCCCCAAGTACTTGGTAAGGTTAGTGCGTAGGTCCTTCCCCTTCTCTCTGCCTGACAACTGCTGCGCGTGACGTGCCGAAGTTGGCCGCCCTGAGACAGTTGCCGGTCTGACGGATAGTGGCGTGCGCCGCGATCGTGGCGGAATGTTGGCTACACTTGGCGCGACGACGACGCCATTATTATTTTCCGTCGCGTTACCTCGGGGTGTCATGAGATTGTTATTTCGATGCACGAAATATCGGGAAAGTTGCCTAAACTGCGCGCGGAAACACGGCGGCCGGGTGTGCCAACCGAACGGCGGCGCCCGGCGCGAAACTTATTCGCCGGCAGAGGGCAGCACTGTTCTTTTTATTTTGTTTTTCATTCGCGGCTGAAAAGGGCGCGGATACGATCCCGCTGGGCAGCGCCGCCACTCGGTACAGGTGTCGACGGGATGTATTACTCCCGTGGCCATGTACTCCAGGGAGTACACCATCCCTAGGGACATTGTACTCCCCCCTCCTGGGGGAGTACACCATCCCTAGGGACGAAGTACTCCCCTATCTCGAGGGGGGTGGAGTACTTTATCCCTAGTGATGGTGTACTCCCCGGGGAGTACATAATCCCTAGGGATAATGTACTCCCCCATCTCGAGGGGGGTGGAGTACATTATCCCTAGGGATGGTGTACTCCCCGGGGAGTACATAATCCCTAGGGATAATGTACTCCCCCATCTCGAGGGGGGTGGAGTACATTATCCCTAGGGATTGTGTACTCCCCGTTGTGGGGGAGTACAATGTCCCTAGGGATTATGTACTCCCCCTAGGGGAGTACAATGTCCCTAGGGACATTGTACTCCCCCTAAGCCGAGGGGAGTACTTTGTCACTAGGGATACTGTACTCCATCCTCTCGGGGGGAGTACATTCTCACTAGGGATAGCGTACTCCCCGGGGAGTACACCATCCCTAGGGATAATGTACTCCCCCATCTCGAGGGGGGTGGAGTACAATATCCCTAGGGATGGTGTACTCCCCGGGGAGTACACCATCCCTAGGGACAATGTACTCCCCTCGAGAGGGGGGAGTACAGTATCCCTAGGGATGGTGTACTCCCCCAAATTGCAAACGCGTTGAGTAGTCTCTTGCACTCCTTCCATATAAAAGGGGGAGTACGTCATCCCTAGGGACAAAGTACTCCCCCCGCCCATAAAGGGGGAGTACGTCATCCCTAGGGCGTATGTAATGCCCCAAATTGCAGAGGCTGCGAGTAGGCTCTGGCAGTCAAGTGTGCTCTGAGTTCCTATTGATCTACGTTGTCCGACAATCGGCGATTCAGCGGTAGACTGTCGGTGTGTCGAACTGCCATTTGTCATCTGCCACCGCTTGGCAAAGAGAGGCACCTTGCAGAGGTGGTGAACAATGTACTTTTGTGAGAAGGCTTTTCATTCCGTTTTGAATACACTATTTTAACGAATCCCAGGACCGGAAGTCAAACGACAAAAGTAAGTCGGATGTCTCTCTGCCCGAGCCGCCATGCAGCCCCTCCCACCCCCACCCCCTCTTAGGCTAGTACCTAGATAACCGCCTGAAAGGTAGGCAGATAGCCATACGTTGCCACTGTAAGTAGGCAAAAAGTGCTACTCCCCCCAACAGTAGGCTACAAACCGGCGGAGGCGGCCAAAATTCCAGACGCGTTTTGAGCTGCAGCGTCGCTAAGTGGTATTCGAACCGAGCGTGTGACCCCACCAATGGATTCCTCGTTCGGAGCGCAATATATTGGTGGGGTCATACGCTCGGTTCGAGTCCCATTTAGCGACTCTGGAGCTCAAAAAGCTTCTCGAATTTTGACCGCCCCCGCCGGTTTCTGGCCCACTGTGCGCCCCCCCCCCCCATAGTCTGCCTCTGAATCCGCCACTGCGCCGGTGCGGGGACGGGGGCGGGGGGAAGTTGGGTCTCTGGGCCGAGGCGGGGCGACGCTTCCCCTGAATTCGGCGAAACTGGGTCAAAAAATCACGCTTTCGCACGGTAAATGAGCAACTTTTGCTACATCGCACACTTTTTTGGCTGTCTCTAGGTCAACACAATATGATGACCAATCGCATGATTACTCAATAACCGTAAAATTGGTTCTCGGTACTAGGCCGGCCAGCGGTGCGGTACGGGGGCCTGACAGAAACCAGACGCCAGCAGACGCGCCCCGGCGTCCACTTCACCCTGCGCCGCGGAGACCTTTCTCTTATCACTCTGCGCCACTTGAAACCGAACGCCGCGCTTCTGTTCCACCCTAGTACAAATGCGAATTTTTGCGGGTGCCAGTCAAATAGTTAAAAGGATGCCGGATTCTGCATCCTCACGTTCCGACGAGAAAAATGATACCAAATAAGACTAGGGGAAGAGTAGATTACCAAAAAGTAGATTAGTTTCATGATTACGTTAGTGCATGATCATGATTTTTTGTTTGTCCAAAAATAATAAAGATTTATGTTCATAAGCCAGTTTCCGGGCTGCCTAAAAAATTAGCAATGAAAATTTTACCAGTTGTATGTTGTATATATGGACTTTTTTTCCAAGTCAGCCATGAGACCAACTTTCCAACGCTTACTACCCAAAAACAAAATTAAGTCGGAATGGAGAGCCTTCTCACAAAAGTACATTGTTCACCACCTCTGCAAGGTGCCTCTCTTTGCCAAGCGGTGGCAGATGACAAATGGCAGTTCGACACACCGACAGTCTACCGCTGAATCGCCGATTGTCGGACAACGTAGATCAATAGGAACTCAGAGCACACTTGACTGCCAGAGCCTACTCGCAGCCTCTGCAATTTGGGGCATTACATACGCCCTAGGGATGACGTACTCCCCCTTTATGGGCGGGGGGAGTACTTTGTCCCTAGGGATGACGTACTCCCCCTTTTATATGGAAGGAGTGCAAGAGACTACTCAACGCGTTTGCAATTTGGGGGAGTACACCATCCCTAGGGATACTGTACTCCCCCCTCTCGAGGGGAGTACATTGTCCCTAGGGATGGTGTACTCCCCGGGGAGTACACCATCCCTAGGGATATTGTACTCCACCCCCCTCGAGATGGGGGAGTACATTATCCCTAGGGATGGTGTACTCCCCGGGGAGTACGCTATCCCTAGTGAGAATGTACTCCCCCCGAGAGGATGGAGTACAGTATCCCTAGTGACAAAGTACTCCCCTCGGCTTGTGTGTCCCTAGGGACATTGTACTCCCCCACAACGGGGAGTACACCATCCCTAGGGATAAAGTACTCCACCCCCCTCGAGATGGGGGAGTACATTATCCCTAGGGATTATGTACTCCCCGGGGAGTACACCATCCCTAGGGATAATGTACTCCACCCCCCTCGAGATGGGGGAGTACATTATCCCTAGGGATTATGTACTCCCCGGGGAGTACACCATCCCTAGGGATAAAGTACTCCACCCCCCTCGAGATGGGGGAGTACATTATCCCTAGGGATGGTGTACTCCCCCAGGGGGGGGGGAGTACAATGTCCCTAGGGATGGTGTACTGGGGGGCGACTCAACCCGGGGAGTAAGTTATCCCGTTTACACCGGCATGTTTGTTTTCCCTGCAAAAACCTCGTTTTGCTCGGTGCCCCCTCCCCCTCCTCCTCCATGGGCTCGCCACTCGTTTTTGGGCGTTGCCCGCCGTGGCTTTTTAGTGAAGTCAAATTCAGCGAGAATGAGCGGCGCGCTGGTGTCACGTCGTGCCGGCGCTGCCAACCTACCTCCCGCCCCGTCAGTCCAAAGAGCGTTGCAGCGCCGGGAAGTTGGCTGCATTTGCATGGCCGGCCGTCCTGGGTTGTTTCGTATGCATGTGTCAAAACGCCGCGAAAGGCGGCGGTTGCGAAAAGCAAAACGGATTACTTTCCCGGCGCGGCCCTATTTGACTTGGCTGCTTGTTGACATTGGCGAAGTTGCTTCCTGCGCGCGGGCGGCAGCGGCGGCGGCCCGCGTGTTTGTAGTGCGCTCTGAGCGGACGCACGTCAAGCCCGGCGAAGCTCCGCCGGAGCTTCCCAGACAACTACTGGAGGTGCGGCAGGTAGCGGCGTGAGGCACGCGTGTCCTCATTGGAAAATCGGTGCACCAACACAAGGCGAACCGCCTTGCCATCGTGCGCGGAATTCGGGGCACTCCTGCCGCGGCCTTGACGTAACACAGAGCAGGCCTTCACAGAGGCGGACCGCGCTGGCCAGCCCAGCATCCGACCAGCTTGCTCGAAATTCACGAGATCCTCGAAATGTCCTCACTTCGTTATCCACAGACCGCGGTCGCGCTACAGCAACCTCAAGATTTTTGTCCCCTCCGAGGTGATCCCGGATGTTCCATTTTCATGAGCTTGTTTCCGGCCGGCCGCCTCTACTCATAACACGCAACTTTAACTGAATTACCTTTGCAAAATTGGCAATTTCATTATAAAAAGCTCTTTGTCGACTGAAGAGCCACTGCCAAAGTGACCTGCTTTAGACCAGCGAGCATCCCCCTTCTGCTAAACGACTTCATTAAATCACGTTTGCTTTCTTTTGCCTGTCCCACGGCGCCAGAAACCTTTTCTTCAAATATGGTTTTGTTTCTGCGGAGTACAAAGGGAGGCCATCTCGCTGCAGCGTGCCACTATGGATGTGGCGACTCCTCCAGAGAAAGGCCCCCGGAACAATGACCACCCTCTAGACTGCCACGTAAGCTAATACACACTGACCTGGCAAAACTGGACTAAATCCTGTTTTTCTCTTCTCCTCCCCGCCCACTTTCCCTAAAGACCTTTAGCCGCGTCGCTTCATCTTTTTTTTTTCTGTCTCTGTCTGCAGCTTTTGCACGACCCCCATCCCCCGATGATAAACCGGCAGCGGAGACGGAAGTGTCGTCACGTTTCGGCAATGTTGGTATTACTCCGCGGAAAATGAAGCCAGGTGTCCCTTTGTGTCGAATGTGTCTGTCTGTCTGTCTGTCCGTCCGCAAAGGCCACGACCTGGGACGCCCCATTGCAACCACAAGTGTCGCAATTCTGTGCGCCTCTTTGTGGGCCCCTCGCGTGCGCTGTGCCTCCTCCAAACCTTTTCTACCGCCGCAACCACCCACCCCACCACCCCTCCCCACCCCAGCCCCCACTCCCCACCTCCCGGTCCCCACCTTCCCCGCCTCGTCAGAGCGCCCGCCCCATTCACACTCGTGGTCGTCTCTTTTTGGCGACGCCCTTTCGAGCCGAACATGAAACGCTGCAAGGAATTTGCGTTTGATGCCCCTGTTTTGCCCCACCGCCTTCCTTCCCCGGTCGAACGCCGCCGCCGCTGCTCCTCCGCTGCAAAATTACTATTGCGTTTCTTTTCTTTTTCCAGGTAAGATGTTTGGCTGTCGAGTGACGGGAAGCGGTGAGTGCGGAATGGGATGTATGCAAAGCAGACGCGTCGCGGGTTTTTCCCGTGTTTTTCTTCCCTTTTTTTTCGCCGCGCCGTCTGTCAGTCCAAATGGAACGGTGAAAGGCGTCGTCGTCTTGCTCGGCTTCTATCCTATCTTGGCTTGTTACGGATGAGACAAAAAGTAGCCGAGGAATGGAATCGTTTTCACCGCGGGGCGAAATCACCGCCCTGCCGAGGGGGCGCCGTCACCACGCAGGAACCGCGTTCCCAGAACCACCCTCAGGTCTCCAACGCGCAAACAAGTGCGTTTTTACCGCAAGAGAAACCTTTTCTCAATGGTATTTCTAATTACAGTGGGACCGGATTCATTTCAGGAAGACCATCTGTACGGACAAGATCACACTTTTTACAAGGTTTAGGCAGAAGTCCGTGCCCACTGAGCACGTCGTGCCGTTCGTTAGGTTCGGCGTGCCTTCCACCGCCCCTGCAGACTATTCGCAGAATACGGAGGGGTTACGCGGCAGCGAACTAAATTGACAAAGAGAAGCGGCTTGATGGGCTCGCGCGGGCACTCGCACAATGGCCTGCTGTATTTTCGGAGGCAGAAGTAGTGCACAGCTCATTGTCTCGGCTCGGAATTATACGGCCGGGAGGCTGGCTGGGGGTGAAGGGATGACAAGTAGATGGTTACATCGGCCGGATAAGAAGTGTCCACAATGTGTTTATCAGTGGCTGGCAGGCGGTGAGCAGAGAGAGCGAGTCAGAAATTCTTCTCGTGCGGCGGCGAGGAAGAAGAGTAAATCCCGGAGAATCCTCATAATTAACGCAAGAAAGTTGGGCCAGCCGTCGAGGAGGCTGGGTGTGCGATACTGCAGTCTGCGCTGCAGGCCCGGCGGCCCGGCGGACGGCGGCACTGTGTTCCACACAGACGGAGCCACGGCCAGACGCACAGTGGGTCAGAAGACCGTTGAGGTGGTCACAATCCCGGACGTGTTTTGAACTCCAGAGTCGCTGAATAGGACTCGAATCGAACGCGTGACCCCACCAATGGATTCTTTATTTGGTAGAGCTATCCATTGGTGGGGTCACACGTTCGATTCTAGTCCCATTCAGCGACTCTGGCGTTCAAAACGCGTCCGGGCTTTTGGCCACCTCAACGGTTTTCTGACCCACTGTGAGACGCAGAGCCGCAGTCCTAGATGTGAACGTCGCTGGAGAATGCGTACCGCCAGCTTCGCCCAGCCGCAGAGTGCACTCGGCCTGAGTGGCAGCCACCCAACTTGCCATGTGGAAGCAGTGGGCCAGACAGTGCACTTGGTGCGCGGGGCCCGCCTCGGTGGACCGCGGACCGGGACGGGAATAGTCTCCGCGGCTGTTATATATATCACTCCTGGGTGTCCTTCTGCCCGGAGTGTTTGAATTATTGCCGAGTCACTGACTGTGAGGTTACACGTGTTATGATTTTCACGCTGCGAGAGGCATGTGTGTGTGTGTGTGTGCGCGGGAGTGAGTGGGTGTAAGTGTGCATGTGGGTATGTGGTGTACATGTCCGCCTGGTACAGAGCGAAAGTTTACTCAGTGGCGGGAAAAGTAATAAGATGCGGAAGCTCGGCGGTGTCGTCGGCAGCCAGCAGGCTTATTTGCAGAAACGCAACGCAAGCCTGCCAACTTGCGCTCTCCCATTCTTATTTCCGTCATAGATTATGCTAGAAATGAAGTTAGAATTTGGTCGTTCTTGCGCCAGCGAGGCCGCTAGCTCGTGAATTCTTGACTAACAGTGCGGAGGGTCTGTAAATAATCAGCCAGGGTCCCAGCAGGAAGCGGACTAAGGGAGGAGCTTTACACGGATAACACCCCAACTAACACACATACACACACACACACACATTCACACACACACACACACACACACACACACACACACACGGACTCACCCAAAGGCCGCACCCAAACTTAGACCACTGGAGTCAATATGTGCGCGTTGCATTCCTTGTGGCCGCGGCTTATGAAATTAGCAACAGTTTGCGTGTGTATCCCTGCCTCCACGCTTATCGCCTCATGCGCTCTGCTACACTGCTATACCCACCGGTTTTATTGCCCCCCCCCCACTCCTCTTCCGTGCGTGCGTGTGCGTTCGTGGTCGGAATGAAAACTCGCGGCGGTGGGGGGGGGGCGGCGGCCTACTGAGCTAGATTCTATCACTGGCCGAGGCGCTGGACCACAGACTGGTCCAGTGGACTGGCCGACTGGACTGGCCCACTGGACGGGTCCAGTGCCGACCCCTTACCCTGACAGCCGCATTTCCATAGTACGGCCGACTTCTTGAGTGCCGAGCCGAGCCGCCCGAGTCGGGTCGTGTGGCGTTATGTTCGCCTCAGGCCTCCCCCCCCCCCCCCCTCCCCCTCGGAGCAGCGCCCTCTATGTGTTGACTGCCTGCCCCGCCTGCCCCGCCTACCCCTCGGCTTATGACGAGCGTACTTACAGCTTTCAAAGTAGCAGCTGTTTCGACCCGCAGGCCGCAGCAGGCAACCCCGAACCCCTTCCCTCTTTTTCGTAAGCATCCTTACGGGTGCGAGCAAAAACGGAACTAGAGTTTCACAGTCGTCGGCGAGAGCACGGTGTACGAGATGAGAGCAAATACGCCACACAGAGTTTGATTCGCGCGCGAGCTAAACAGCACAGCACAGTGGGCTAGAAGACCGGCGCAGGCGGCCAAAATTCTAGACGCGTTTTGAGCTCCAGAGTCGCTAGACATGTCTCGAACCGAACGTGTGACCCCACCAATGGATTCCTCGTTCGGAGAGCAATCCATTGGTGGGGTCACACGTTCGGTTCGAGTCCTTTTTAACGTCTCTGGAGCTCAGAAAGGCGAGTAGAATTCTGGCCCTCTGTGCACAGCTCGACAGGGCTCACCTCGAAAGCGACGGCGCCCGCGGTTTCCGGCTGTGTGCGGCCGGCGCCGTGTCCGCCTGGGGCGAGGACGTCCCATCCCAGCGAGCCGCCGCCCATGTTTGGATCCGACCGGCCACCAATACATATCCATTTTGTTTGTTTCGTACAATATAACGCGGACCGATGGGGTTTCCACCAAGACGGAATTAACCGGACAACATTGCTGGGGCGCCTGGCGACCCGAGGGCTGAGGGGGTGGGGGGATTCTTCAGCGACCCGGAATGGGGTTTGAGAACTACCGGGGCGGGATACCCCCTGACCCGTGCAGGATGGAGGGTGGGGCAGGAAGCCTTCGTTAGCCGTATCATTCACCTGCAAGATATTCCGGCCCGCCCGGCGGGCACGCCTGCACAGTGGGTCAGACGACCGTCGAGGCGGCCGGAATTCTAGACGCTTTTTGAGCTCCCGAGTCGCTATAAATGGGACTCGAATGGAAGGTGTGACCCCACCAATGGATTCCTCGTTTGGACCCAGTCAACATTTCCTACTACGCGGCACCTCCACTGGACGTCCACGCTCAGACATCGTATCATCCCGCTTTGTAGTACGGGTGAGGTATCGTTTGCCCAAAAAGGCTCGTCTGCTGGTGGTCCCCGGGATCATCCATACATGCTACGAGCCTAGTACGATCCTGTACTACCATTCTGTACCTCGGCCGGACTACCACTGGACTAGCGATCGAGTCAGAGATATTATGAATTACATGTGGAGATTCCATATGATACACGGTGTCAAAGGACACCTGGAGGCAGCCACCTGAAGACAGACACCTCAACTCAAAAATGGATGGAAGTTGTGTCGCACAGAGTCACACCTTACTTCAACTCATTGGGCCGAGTCTGCTGTACCCTATTAAATTGCGACCCGTAGTGTGCAGCAAGAGAAAACGATCAATTGTCGATTGCTCCGCTAGAAGTTTTGGTGCCGCGGTAAATCTTACACAAGTACATGGCACTCATCTTTGCACTCCAGTTTCCATCTATTAGAAACTTTAGTGCACTCCTTTTTGGTTGGAAGAGCGTTTTAATTGTAACAGGTGAATAAAGCGACACTAGCGCCATCTAGCGGATAAAACCGACGGTAGTCCCGATTCGATCCTCGTACATGCGCGACTTCTGTCGACTTTCTTAAGGTAAATTGGAACCAGAAATCCTTGTGCGTGCACCAGTGTCACGCAAAGAAATTCCATTTTAATAATTTTCTCCGAAAAAAAAAATCCTTTAGAAAAATAAATGCTTACTAACATTTTTTTATTTTATTTTACATCTTTTACAATTGAATTTCCCAACGTTACACTTGGGAGCACTAGTTGCTTGCATTTCTGGTTGCATATTACCGCTAGAAATGCGTCAAGTTCACGGAGAGTACGTGGCCCGAATCGGGACTACTGCTGTACTACGGCGGGACTAAGAAAGACAACCAGCCGAAACATGATGGCAGAGGGACGTTTCCCGCTCTTTGCATGTACCACACTGTAGTAGAGCGCTAGTACAGAAGAGGTCAGATATGGACATCCGAAAAAGACCTGGAATGGAGATCAGTGGGAGCTACGGTCACGAATTTGGGACTAGCAATGTTGACTGGGAGAGCTATCCATTAGTGGGGTCACACGTTCCATTCGAGTCCCGTTCAGCGACTCTGGAGCTCAAAACGCGTCTAGAGTTTTGGCCGCCTCAACGGTCTTCCGACCCACTGTGCACCGCGTCGGCCGATGCGGACAAATCGCTCTCAATTAACGCACCTTGTCTTGAGGTCGCCTTGGCCAAGGCACGGCGTTCCCCGCCGCGCCGAGCGACGCGCTGATGGCAAGTCGAACTGTAAACTCTGAGGCCGGTTCTCCATTCCTGGGTTTACCATATGGTAATCTCGCTTCGCCCGAGCGTGTCTGTGTACACGGAGCGGAAGCGTCTTCCACTCCACGCGAACACGGCATGCAAGAGGGCGTGCAGGCAGACACACAACGCTGATTCCAGAGGTGTGTCTGGCTCGTCCTGCCTGGGCTGCCGCAGCGTGTCCTTCTTTTGTTCGCGGACTGCATCCGTCTGGTCGGACAGAGAGAGATGGATCAACTTCACCTCGCCAGTCCTTTTATCCGACCGCTTTCATGTCCCTGTCTTCCTGCAGGACCGCCCTCAGGAAAGGAGGCCTCATCTACCCTTCACGACCTTTTCCAAGACCACCAGGCCGGGAACTGCTTTAACCGCTTGTCCAGAACCTTTGTCAAGGACCTTGTCAAGGACCTCACAAGGAACACGCGTCAGAACCTGTCTGAAACCGCGTCCTCACTCACAAAAATACATTCTGGGACTAGGAAAATTTACGTGGAAATGAACTGGATCTTTGCCAATCCTGCGCGCAGGACTTATTGTGCAGGACCTCCTTTTGCACCTAGGGATGGTAAAATACCGGTATTGTATATTTTGGTATTTTTAATAGGTTTTAAACCGAATAATATACTGAAAAATACCGGTATTAAACCGTAAAATACCAAGAAATTCAGAAATTCCGGTTTAATACCGGGCTTACCATATAATACCGAAAAATACCGACTAATAAAATATCGGAGCCATCCCTATATGCACCTGCAGAGCGAACCTGGTTGATGGCTGATGATCAAGACGTTCTCCTTGACCTCGTCCAGAGGCCCTTTCCTGCGACCGCATCCCTTCCCTCCGGCGATCCTTCCAGACCCTATGCGGCGCCCTGCGTCACCGCCCGCCCATTTCCAGGCGGCCCGGCCGGCCCACTGTGCGCGGCCCTTCTCCAGTCATTCTCCAGCCGTTATCGCGCCATTGTCCTTGCGGCACGCATAATCGCGGCGCTCCGCCCGTAATGCCACGTCTGGATGATTAATTGCCGCTGATGAATGTTATTTTTGAAGGGGAGGGACGTCAATACCGCTCTGCCTGCGCGGCGCCGCACAGTGGGCCAGAAGACCGGCGCAGCCGGCCAAAACTCTAGACGCGTGTCGTGCTCCAGAGTCGCTAAATGGGACTCGAATCGAACGTGTGACCCCACCAATGGATTCCTCGTTCGGAGAGCAATCCATTGGTGGGGTCACACGTTCCGTTCGAGTCCCATTTAGCGACGCTGGAGCCCGAAACGCGTCCAGAGTTTTGGCCGGCGTCACTGGTCCTCTGGCCCACTGTGCGCCGCCCTCCATTTCCGCGGCCGCTCTGTTACTTTCACTGTGCCTGTGTTTTTTTTACTCGCAGCCGTCGTCTTTTCACAGCGCGGCCACCGCGTCTCGGGGTAGCTTCTCCGGAGCGGCCGTCGCGGAAAGGGAAGGAAAACAATCATCTGGAAGTGGCGGTGCCTGAACCCGGGACTGCATAGCGTGCTTCCACGGCGGGCACATCCACTATTTGGTTAGGGAGGCCATCGGGCTCGCTTACCGGCCCAATGTTCACCTCCCACCTGCCCCTCTGGCTTTCACTCACCGCTCGCTTTGTACATCTTTTTTCCCTCTCTCTCCCTCCTTCCCTGTCCTCATCCCGCGCCACAAAGATCGATGAACAAAGTCGGCCTGCAGGAGGCGGCGTACATCGGGACCTTGATTGGCGTAGTCCACCGCACAGTGGGCCAGCAGCCCGCCCGAGGCGGTCCAAATCCCGGACGGGCTTTAAGCTCCAGAGTCGCTCGACATGACTCGAAGCGACCGTGTTACCCCACCAATAGATTGCTCGTTCGGGGAGCAGTTCATTGGTGGGGTCACACGTTCGGTTCGAGTCCCATTTCGCGACTCTGGAGCTCAAAACCCGTCCAAGGTTTGGACCTCTTCCCCCCGTCTTCCGGCCCACTGGAGGCCCAGTTTCCCGCCTCCGCCTTCCAGGCTCTAGAGGCTGTCCAGCAGTGGGACCTGCTTGTGCTTTTCGGCTCGGCCCGTGCGGCCCATCAAATATTTACTTTCTTATGCATACGGAATGGGCCCGGCGGCGGCCATCTGTCACCGAGTGCACAAAACTAAATTGGAGCGACGCCCGCCCAACTTTCCAGCTCCCGGGATCAAGTACCGGCAAAATCCACCATTTTTTTTAAAATTTTTTTCTTTACTCTTACATCGTTGCTGCACCGCCCAGGGTACGCGACGTCCTTCTCTGCCCAGGAGCACCCAGGACACTTGAGCTGCTAGGGCCACGGCCTCAAAATAAAAACGAACGAACGAATGCACGCCCTGGGGCCAATTACGTCCCCAAAGAAAAATAAAACGGACGAAAAAATAAATCGCACTTTATTTTGCCGCCGCTTCCTTTTGCAAGTCTAGTCGGTGTGGAGCGTCGGGCCGCCGTTTTCGAGTGAACGTACCGCAAGTCTTCCCCCCCCTCCCCCCTTGCGACGCGTAGGTTCGGCGAGGCAATAATGATCCTTATTACAGGCAGAATATTAGTCTGACGCGCTGGAGGTGGGGCGTGGCTGGGTGGCGGCGGCCGGGGGTGTGTGTTGACGGAACAATAAGCTGAGTCAATGCGCAAATACACTACCTGCCGCCTCGCGCACCCAGCTGGATCGCGCACGATGGAACCGGCCCGAGAGATACACCTACTTTCAGTTTGCATACATTGATTTTCTCTCCGTCGTTTTTCTTTTCTTGTTATGCTGTGCCGTGCACTCGCCCAGTGCCCCTGTCAAGTCGAGGATAGGCAACACGCCGGACAGCGGCGCGCCCCGGCTCCGCGTTGCCTACGCTGCCGTTGGCAGGCGAGCAGCTACTCTCTGCAGCAGCGGGACCACACGCGTCTAGAATTTCGGCCGCCTACACCGGTCTTCTGGCCCACTGTGCGTCGTTCCGAGCTTCGGTTCGGCGCGCTCACCTGGCATGGTGAGAAGGGCGCGCTGTCTGGAGTGACAACGGCACTGCAATTCGGACGGCCGGGGCCCATGAAGGCCCCCGGGCCAGCCCTCGTGGGCGAGGCGGCAGCGGCCTCCACCGAGATATGAGCCGAGCCGCCCTCGCCTGCATGCTTGCAGTGTGTGCTCTGAATGGCAAATCAGCCGCCGCTGTGTGCCGCGCCGCTCCAGTCGCTGTCCACCGCCCCGGCGAGCAGCGTCCCATCGCCTCGTGCCTCAGACACACACACACACACACACACACACACACACACACACACACACACACACACACACACACACACACACACACACACGCGCGCCCTTATCAAGAAGCTGAGGGCGCAAGGCAGGCAGGGGGGGGGGGGGCAACGAGAGACTGTCCCAGCTGCCGAGGGGGAGCAGAGCCTAAAAAGGAAAAAGCGGTACATTAAAATCTGAGGAGAAAAAATTGTTTACGCCGCGATTTGTTCCCATGTGCCGTTCGGGCCGTCTTAATATTCCGCGCTTGCAGGCCGACTCCGAAAGGGCTTCATCTCACCCTCTCTCTCTCTCTCTCTCTCTCTCTCTCTCTCTCTCTCTCTCTCTCTCTCTCTCTCTCTCTCTCTCTCTGCTCTCTCTCGCCAAGAGCCAGAGCGACGAAAGCAGTGTCCGGAAGCAGCCTGCATAACGGGGCGTCGCGTCGCCGCCCTTCATAATCATTGTCCCATTTTTCAAAAACAACAACACGAGCCAACAACAACAAAGGGCGAATGTGTGCACGCCGGCGGCGCGAATCCCGTTTTTATGTTTTTATTACAGCAACCCGCGGCGGGGCGTGGCAGCTGCTGTGGAACTTGATTCACAATCGCGGCGTTGACTCGTCAGTGTCAGAGAGAGAGAGAGAGAGAGAGAGAGAGAGAGAGAGAGAGAGAGAGAGAGAGAGAGAGAGAGAGAGAGAGAGAGAGAGAGACCCTGCCCTGAAACTACTTGGAAGGCGAGCGCATGCAAAATCCAGCGCTCTTCCACCCAGAATCAACTGATGGCGTACTAATTGAGCGGGTTGGCCCCCGATGCCCCGTCGGGCGCAGCGCGCAGCCGACCCAACTACTTTTCGTTTACAAAATGGTTCCTTGTTGCGCTTTAGTGCAGACAGCACTCTGCATTACGCCCCACATAAGCACGTCCGCTCCTTAGGACCAGGTGATAGCAGCATGAATGCATAATGCGCTCGTAGCCGCGCCGGGGGCGGCGGGGGCGGGGGAAGGGGTGCGTTTGTCGGAGCAAGACCCCCTCCGCCCCCCCTCCCCCCTTGCAGCCCTGGGAGGAAATGAAGGTAGAGTAGGGCCCGCCCGCCCCACACACACACCGCAACCCCGCTGGACGCTGACGGCCACAGCACTAAGCTCAGCTCGTGTTCCCGCAATTAAATGATTTTTTTCATCCGCTTTACGTTTTAAATTAATTTTGTGAAAAGTATTTTTTTTTTTCGTGGCGAGCAGGCGGGGCGTAGCAGCGGCAGCGCTGTCTTCTTCCACTTACTCGGCTTGAGGATGCCACTATATACGCTGTATGGGAACATGATTTCATTTTCTCGCTCCCTGCTCCTTGGCTGTTGCCTCCAAGTCCCTCGCTCTTGTGAATGCAATGTCCGGGTCAGCCGACGCTCCGGGAACAGCCACGCAACTCGGCCGCCGGAGGGCGCCAGATGTGGCCTCGCTGGCCCTGGGGGGAGACACCACTGTCGTGGGCACGCCGTCAGAACAAGGTTACTGAATTCCGAGCCGGGCTCTGGAGTGGGTGACCCTGCCTCCAGCTTGCTTGCCTCCAGGCCGGCTGCACCCCCGTCCTTCAGACCCTGCCTCCAGCCCTTCCTCCAGACAAGCCTACGGCGCCGAGCGTTCTGTCGGCACCCGAGTCGCGAACCCGAACCCCGCGGGTCTCCGTTTCGGCTCCACAATAATTGTGACCTCGGATGCACTGTGGGCCAGAAGACCGTTGAGACGCGTTCTGCAGAGTCCTATTTAGCGACTCTGGAGCTCAAAACGCGTCTAGAATTTTGTCCACCTCAACGGTCTTCTGACCCACCACTGTGCGCTGTTGGCACTGTGGGACTTCTATAGGTTGGTGAAAGTACGGTGCTCTGCGGATAATATTGACCCGGCATTTTCCGTCCTTACTTCTTTCTTTTCCCAGTGCATCTTTGGAATGCGGTGTGTGTGTGTGTGTGTGTGTGTGTGTGTGTGTGTGTGTGTGCGCGCGCGCGCGCCGTAGGGACGCGTATACAAGTGCGCACACCCACACCCCATAAATTAGGCAGCATCGCTGCGCGCGAACAGACGGCTCGGCGGAACCGAGACAGAGCGCCGCATCGACATCCGGAGTAGTGTTAGTTAGCGCCGCCGAGACAAAGGGGGCGGAAGAGAGGGGCAGGCAGCACAGTGGGACAGGGAGCAGGAGCGGAGGGGCAAGGAAGACTAGGAGGACCGAAGAGGAAAAGGCGGCAGGAGGATGTGAAGAAGGCGAAACATGAACAAGGAAAACAAGGCGAACAGTGACGAAAACGAGAAGGACAAGGAGAACGATGCACGAATGAGGAGAACAACATAGATGGACGCAAGGAAAACGATGACGCCTCCCAAATAAAAACACCACTACAAACAACAGCACAGGAGATAAAAACGAGAACTGACAGAAAGTTGGGAAGTGCTCTCATAAATAAAAAGTGACTTAAGGAGGTTGTGTGCGGCGGCGGCGGCACATAAGCTTCTTGCTTGTCGATTTGGGCGCGGGAGTAAAAAAAAAAAAAAAAAAAAGCAATTGTCCTTGACGAAAGCCGTCGCGCGCAGCGTTTAGCACAATATCTAGCAACCCTTTTCTTTGCCTCCAAAGATGAGGTGGAGGGGGGGGAGGGAGCAGGCTTGCCACCATTCTAATCCACTCCATTCGGCGAGAAATTAGCCAAGTTGGCGTGGGCGGAATGGTCGGGCTGTGGAACAGCGGAAGGCGGTGAGGACAAGAGGCTTGAGGGCGGCAAGGGGGGGGAGGGGGGAAGGGGGGGGGCGTCGCACGACAAGCACTTAGCAGTTAGTGTGGGGGCTCCATCCCGTACCCATAGTGCGGCCGGGCCAGCGCGCGCACACACACGCAAAGTAAATACTCTCCGCTTGATTTCCCTTAGTGCACAGGGCGAAAACGAAAACTAGCGCTGCTGCCCTTTGCCCTCTCCTCCCTCCCCGCCTCCCCCTTTAAGGGTCGCTGCCTTTCACTGGATTGCATTGTTAGCTGCCATTGTTACTCGGGTGAATGGCACGCTCCCGAGTCACCTGCTACAAAGTAGGGTAATGCTGCCGCAGTGGTGCAGCCGTCAATGCAGAGACGTCGTGGCTCTTCGGGACGCGCCGTCCCACCACACACAGTCGACGTGCCTCAACCGACCTCATCACCATCGTGTCAAATTAAATCTCGTCTCCGTCGGCAAAGCAAACCCGAAGGAGCGCGCTCCCACTAATCTCACTCTTCGTGAACCTCGACCCGTCAGTCAGCTCCCGACCTCAAAACTCGTGGCAGCCCTAATCTTGTCCGTGTAGCTTAGCGAAGCGTCTACTCACAACCTGCGACTCCATTTTTCTGCCTCCCCCCCCTCACCTTTCATCAGCGTCATGTTCTGCGGAATGCGCCCCCCCCCCCTCTCGCCACACAAGCCATCGCAAGTGATATTTCCGGGCGCGCATGGCGGGACCACTGTTCGTCCCTCTTTTTGCAGGAAGCAATGCACGACACTAGCGCTGCACGGCAGACACGGAGGATTGGCTGGTTCCCGCCCCCCGCTCTATACTTACGGCCGGCTCAGCCCAGCCGGGTAGAAAGCGTCCTAGAAACAACGGCGCCCGATGACGGGACCACTGTTTACCCCCGTAGCTTTTTAATCTTCGGCGTTTGCCTCCGCAAGCTCTGGCTTGCCGCCGAACTAGGGCGGTGAGTTGAAGCAAGACGTGTCTCCGCCGGGCAGGGGGTCACGCCCAAGAAGTCAATGTCGTTGTTAAGCCCCGAACCAACCACGCGAAAGGCAGGGTGGGGGTGAATTTCACGCTGCTGTGCATATTGCTTCGGCCGGGTCGTCCTATATAATGAGCAGACAAGGCGTAGCGCGACGCAGGGAAACAACAGTGTCCAATCTGCGGCGGGAAAAAAAAATCCGAATGCAGGCCCACAAAGGGAACAGAATTTTAGTACGAAATAAAATTTTTAAATCATAAAATGCGGACTCTTTTCCATTAAACGGAAATCTAGAATATTCAATTCCCATAAACGTCTCTGTCTGCCACCTGCAAATAAGAACGCACTGCGTGCTTGTTCGCAGTGCAGCCTGCTTAGACGCACGCTTCGTGGGGCGTTAGCGGGCTGTCGTTCCCCGGAGCTTTTTTTTTTTTTTTTTTTGTCTGGGGCATGATAAGCATACACATCGCCCCGCCCACCCACCCCACCCGCACGGCCCCCCAAGACCACAGGATTTAATTGTTGCAGGTCACCATCTGAATATGAATGTGTGCAATGTTTGCGTGCCGAGTCCGCCCTCGCTCTCCTCCCCGCCGACCGCACACCGAGGCGCTTCACGGCGAATTCACATTCACGCTCCCACGCCTTCGCACCGAGATGGAGTTGGACGGACGGACGGACGGACGGACGGACGGACGGACGGACGGACGGACGGAGCTGACCATTACGCACGTATTCACGCACTCAAAAGTCAGCCCGGAATGCCTTTTTAATATTGAAAAGAAAAAAAAAAGATGCAAAAAATGAAAACAATAATGCATAAGCAGCGCAGGGGCAGCATGACGCCTGCTGGATGGAAACATCACCAAAAATTACACATTTCCACCGCGGGCTTCGGCCGGCGTCGCGCCGCCTGCGGCGTCGGGGGTAGGCAACGCGCCTGGTGGGCCAGAGCAGCGGGTCGGCCCGCCCGTCAGGCTGACGCCCCCACTGCGCCCACTCGCTCGCCCCGCCCGCACCCGCAATGCCTTCTCTGGTGCTATAGAAGTGATATCGCGGGGCCAACCTGATGACCGAGCCACGCTGTGTCCTCTCCGGATTCAGGTGCTGCGGAGGGCCGGAGTCCAGGCTCTCTCTCTCTCTCTCTCTCTCTCTCTCTCTCTCTCTCTCTCTCTCTCTCTCTGTGTGTGTGTGTGTGTGTGTGAGCGCGCGCGCGGGGCTGCAGACCTCGTTACGTTTGACCCCGTATCGTGCTCCGTCGGGCCGCGCCCAAAATAGTTATGTCCGAAGGGGAAACCCCCACATGCTCGCCCACCCTCGCACTCACACACACACACACACACACACACACACACACACTCACAGGCGCGCACAGATACGCACACGCACAGTGAGAGCGTCCTCCCCGGACGGGGAGGTCTGAGTCGCCACATTGCCCGGCTCGCCCGACCCAGGAAGCCCATTCCTGTCTCCCTTTCTCACTTTTCCTCTTTTTTTCCGCCACCGCGCGCGTGCGTGTGTGAGTGTGTGTGTGTGTGTGTGTGTGTGTGTGTGTGTGTGTGTGTGTGAGAGAGAGAGAGAGAGAGAGAGAGAGAGAGAGAGAGAGAGAGAGAGAGAGAGAGAAAGAGAGAGAGAGAGAAGTCCGTGGGTGTGTGTGAGCGTGCGAGTCCGTGGAAAAAAGCCTAACCCTCACACTGCTGGCAAAAGTTTGAAAAGCGGCCGGGTTTAACAGAGGTGAAACAATTGGAGTTCATTCCACAGTGTAGCGCGAAAACTCGCGCCGACCGCAGCCAGCCAGCCAGCCAGCCAGCCCCGCAGCCAGCGCCGCACCAATTATGGTCAGCCCACTCTCCAGCCTGCCTGCGCCGCGGTCGCGGGTTCGAAACCCCCCTCGGCCATGCGTCTTTTTCGTCACGGCCAGACGCTAGGGCTTGTCACGAAGCAAAGCTGCGTGCTGAAAATTAGCGAGAAGTATGCACCGGTCGGCCTAGGCCTGGTCGACTATTGGTTTAAATAATCACGATTATTTTCGATAAATCGACCGGGTTGGGCAGCCATAGGCCGGGAAAGATGCGGAACGGGTGAGGACGCGGGGCGCGGCGTCACCAGGCGTCACCGCCGGCGGCTTCAATTTCAACTTTTGATTGGATTGGTGTACGTGCACAGAGACCCGCCTCCGAGCGCCTTCCGGCCGACAAACAAAAAGCAGTTTCATCGCCGCCACTTTCGGTCCGGGGGGCCACAGTGGGACACCGCGTTGCAATCACAGCACTTTGAAAGAGCGTTGCAATCGCAGTACTACGTTGCAAGTGCACACAGTGAGACCGGCCGAGGGGGCGCTCTGAGCCCCAGAGTCGGTGAACAGGAATCGAACCGAACGTGTGACCTCACCAATGGATTCCTCGTTTGGACAGCAGTCCGTCCTCGATGACCGGGAATGA
This sequence comes from Stenchaetothrips biformis, assembly GCA_030522485.1. NCBI lineage: Eukaryota > Metazoa > Arthropoda > Insecta > Thysanoptera > Thripidae > Stenchaetothrips > Stenchaetothrips biformis. The sequence goes on from CM060099.1 coordinate 12,590,199, forward strand.
AGTAAACGCGGGCCGCCATGTTGCTGTCCCTGTGACCGGGTGGTGTACCCAATTCCACCGCCAAAATGAAGTTTTCCGTGGATTTTTTTGCCTTTCCTCGGAGCCCGAGGACGATAGAGGCCTACTCGTCCCGCCCGAGATGCCGTCACCAAATTGGCGGCCCGGGCGGCAGAGAGCCCTGCCTGCCCGCTCTGCTGCGCAGCGGCCGCGCCGGACCCTCCACTCCCACTGTGCGCCAGAGGGACGCTACCACGACGGTCTCTCTCCGCACCAAATCTACTCATCATCACTCACACACCGCAAACGAATAACGCGCCGTGTTCCGGTCACGTGGTATCGGGGTGCCCCGCGGGGGGTGCCTCCTCCGGGGAGGGCGGCCGGCCGGGCCGCCAGGTCCACCCGCCCGCGCGATATATTGCTCACCGGAGTTTCAACATTATTTTTTCGCCATCGTCCTGACGTCTCAATATTGGGGTTCGGGGCCGCACAGTGGGCCGGCGAGGGCGCAGACCGACGCGCCCCGACGCCGTGCTCCTCCACTTTGTTCTTGCATAGATTTTGCTTCGTGTAAGTTCTGAACGGCCTAGAGTTGTGAACAACGTGCATGGTCCTGCAATTTACCGCTCTCGCCGTCGTGCCTCACTCGCCCGCTTACGGGCCAAACATAGTTAAAGCACGGCGGCATTGGGCGACCGCGGCCCGGCCAAGTCTTTGTGCCTGCACGGCGGGAAGTTGCGTCATAACTGCGGCCGGCCGGCCATTCAATAACAACAACAACAACAACAACAACAACAACAACAACACTAACAACAACAAACTCGTTGATTGGCGCCAACTTGGGGATCGAAGGTGACCCGGTCGGGGCACGGGGCGCGGCACTACATCACACACGAACTTGGCGACAATCAGGCCGTCGGTGTCCCCGGTGCGGTCCTGGTGGTGGGCCCGGCGGCGCGGTTCCTGGTCACCCGGTCCACTGTGCGCTGGTCCGAGAGACGGAATAACGCGTATTCATTCGAATTACAAGCCGTCTGCTCCACTGGCTCCTTCTCATTTCCTTTTCCGTTTGGCGAGTGCGGCTCGGGGCGGGGCGGGGTGGGGTGGGTGGGTTGGTGCGGCGCGCTCACAAAGCGGTTAACCTCAGGAAGGCGACGCGCGGTGCGGCGGCGCGGGGCGGCGGCTCAGTGTGGTATTTCTGGCGGGCAAACTTTTGACGCGGCGGCGCGGGCTGGCGTCGGCTGGCGTCGGCTGGCGTCGGCTGGCGGCTGCAGCCCGGTTGCGGGTCGGCGGGGCTCCGCGGCGGCCTTGGCGCTCGGCGCCCGAAACAGAGGCCGCCGTCGAAGGGCTTCATCATACCTGCTGCGTTGCCCGGACCGAGCAGGCAGCGGAACGCGGTATCGAAAAATTTCTCATAAACCTAAATTATCTGCTAATGAGAAATACGCAGGGCGTGGGGCGTTGGCAGTGCAGCGGATGGGCCCCGCTGCGCCGCCCGCGCCCCTCGGGGCCCCGGGGGACTGTGAGCTCCGCGGGGCGCACGCCAGGCTCTCTCGCTCGCTCTCGCGCGCACAGTGGGCCGCAAGACCGGTCGGGGCGGCCAAAACTCTAGACGCGTTTAGGGCTCCAGAGCCGCCAAATGGGACTCGAACAGAACGTGTGACCCCACCAGTGGATTCCTCGCTCCGAGAGCAATCCATTGGTAGGTTCACACGCTCGGTTCGAGTCCTGTTTAGCGACTCTGAAGCTCTAAACGCGTCTGGAGTTTTGGCCGCCTGCGCCGCCTTCTGGCCCACTGTGCGTGAGGGAGACAGTGCGCTACACCGCTGGTAATTAGGCGGTGCTGTGTGCCACAGTTTTGCATATGGGGTCGCCGGGGGGCCATTAGGGAAGGCGCGGGAAAAAAGCTTTGTCTTGATGCGCTGCAGCTGATGTCGTGCGCAGGGGCGGCCAACGCAGCCCTCACCGAGCTGTCCCAAAGCTGCGTCAAAGCTGCGTCAGAGCTGCGTGAGGGGCGGCCAACGCAGCCCTCACCGAGCTGTCCCAAAGCTGCGTCAGAGCTGCGTGAGGGGCGGCCAACGCAGCCCTCACCGAGCTGTCCCAAAGCTGCGTCAAAGCTGCGTCAGAGCTGCGTGAGGGGCGGCCAACGCAGCCCTCACCGAGCTGTCCCAAAGCTGCGTCAGAGCTGCGTGAGGGGCGGCCAACGCAGCCCTCACCGAGCTGTCCCACAGCTGCGTCAAAGCTGCGTCAGAGCTGCGTGAGGGGCGGCCAACGCAGCCCTCACCGAGCTGTCCCAAAGCTGCGTCAGAGCTGCGTGAGGGGCGGCCAACGCAGCCCTCACCGAGCTGTCCCAAAGCTGCGTCAAAGCTGCGTCAGAGCTGCGTGAGGGGCGGCCAACGCAGCCCTCACCGAGCTGTCCCAAAGGTGCGTCAGAGCTACGTCAGAGCTGCGTGAGGGGCGGCCAACGCAGCCCTCACCGAGCTGTCCCAAAGCTGCGTCAGAGCTGCGTGAGGTGCGGCCAACGCAGCCCTCACCGAGCTGTCCCAAAGCTGCGTCAAAGCTGCGTCAGAGCTGCGGGAGGGGCGGCCAACGCAGCCCTCACCGAGCTGTCCCAAAGCTGCGTCAAAGCTGCGTCAGAGCTGCGTGAGGGGCGGCCAACGCAGCCCTCACCGAGCTGTCCCAAAGCTGCGTCAGAGCTGCGTGAGGGGCGGCAAACGCAGCCCTCACCGAGCTGTCCCAAAGCTGCGTCAGAGCTGCGTGAGGGGCGGCCAACGCAGCCCTCACCGAGCTGTCCCAAAGCTGCGTCAAAGCTGCGTCAGAGCTGCGTGAGGGGCGGCCAACGCAGCCCTCACCGAGCTGTCACAAAGCTGCGTCAAAGCTGCGTCAGAGCTGCGTGAGAGGCGGCCAACGCAGCCCTCACCGAGCTGTCCCAAAGCTGCGTCAGAGCTGCGTGAGGGGCGGCCAACGCAGCCCTCACCGAGCTGTCCCAAAGATGCGTCAAAGCTGCGTCAGAGCTGCGTGAGGGGCGGCCAACGCAGCCCTCACCGAGCTGTCCCAAAGCTGCGTCAAAGCTGCGTCAGAGCTGCGTGAGAGGCGGCCAATGCAGCCCTCACCGAGCTGTCCCAAAGCTGCGTCAAAGCTGCGTCAGAGCTGCGTGAGGGGCGGCCAACGCAGCCCTCACCGAGCTGTCCCAAAGATGCGTCAAAGCTGCGTCAGAGCTGCGTGAGGGGCGGCCAACGCAGCCCTCACCGAGCTGTCCCAAAGCTGCGTCAAAGCTGCGTCAGAGCTGCGTGAGGGGCGGCCAACGCAGCCCTCACCGAGCTGTCCCAAAGCTGCGTCAAAGCTGCGTCAGAGCTGCGTGAGGGGCGGCCAACGCAGCCCTCACCGAGCTGTCCTAAAGCTGCGTCAAAGCTGCGTCAGAGCTGCGTGAGGGGCGGCCAACGCAGCCCTCACCGAGCTGTCCCAAAGCTGCGTCAAAGCTGCGTCAGAGCTGCGTGAGAGGCGGCCAACGCAGCCCTCACCGAGCTGTCCCAAAGCTGCGTCAAAGCTGCGTCAGAGCTGCGTGAGGGGCGGCCAACGCAGCCCTCACCGAGCTGTCCCAAAGCTGCGTCAAAGCTGCGTCAGAGCTGCGTGAGGGGCGGCCAACGCAGCCCTCACCGAGCTGTCCCAAAGCTGCGTCAAAGCTGCGGCAGAGCTGCGTGAGGGGCGGCCAACGCAGCCCTCACCGAGCTGTCCCAAAGCTGCGTCAGAGCTGCGTGAGGGGCGGCCAACGCAGCCCTCACCGAGCTGTCCCAAAGCTGCGTCAAAGCTGCGTCAGAGCTGCGTGAGGGGCGGCCAACGCAGCCCTCACCGAGCTGTCCCAAAGCTGCGTCAAAGCTGCGTCAGAGCTGCGTGAGGGGCGGCCAACGCAGCCCTCACCGAGCTGTCCCAAAGCTGCGTCAGAGCTGCGTGAGGGGCGGCCAACGCAGCCCTCACCGAGCTGTCCCAAAGCTGCGTCAAAGCTGCGTCAGAGCTGCGTGAGGGGCGGCCAACGCAGCCCTCACCGAGCTGTCCCAAAGCTGCGTCAAAGCTGCGTCAGAGCTGCGTGAGAGGCGGCCAATGCAGCCCTCACCGAGCTGTCCCAAAGCTGCGTCAAAGCTGCGTCAGAGCTGCGTGAGGGGCGGCCAACGCAGCCCTCACCGAGCTGTCCCAAAGCTGCGTCAAAGCTGCGTCAGAGCTGCGTGAGGGGCGGCCAACGCAGCCCTCACCGAGCTGTCCCAAAGCTGCGTCAGAGCTGCGTGAGGGGCGGCCAACGCAGCCCTCACCGAGCTTTCCCAAAGCTGCGTCAAAGCTGCGTCAGAGCTGCGTGAGGGGCGGCCAACGCAGCCCTCACCGAGCTGTCCCAAAGCTGCGTCAAAGCTGCGTCAGAGCTGCGTGCAAGTATGACGTAACGCACAGCGCCACTCAACGAATGTGGAGCAGATGACCTACCTAAAGGAGACCGACAAAAATTAGACCGACATTTTTTTTGACCGACCTTAAAAAAAATATTGAATGAAAAAATTGAATAAAAATATTCGACCTAAACTGGGGGCGGGTCATTGTGGAGTTAGAAAAAAAAAATCAACGCCAAAAAGGAGAAATAGGTTGCCGAAAAAATTGTTGTGGTGCCGGTCTCGAACCCGGGACCTCTCTCTTCCCAGCTGAAGCTCTTAACCACTGAGCCACCGGCGCTCGTTGTGCCAGCGGTCATTTTGAAACTTCGGCAACCTATTTCCGACCGCAGTCGGTTGGCATTCCTGGCGGGGAAAAAAAAAGATGCAGACACGCGCGTACACGGCCGTCGCAGCGCGGCGTCTCCAGAGTGTTTGCAAATGAGCGCTTAGGCGTGGCGAGGCTTTCAAAGTCTTCCTTCCGACCCGTACAGTACATGTTTGCGGGGCGCATTTGTTTGGCGCGGTGGAGGCCTCCCCCTCCCCACCCCCTCCTCGGTCCCGCGTCGCACGCAGAGAACACCTCATTTGTCGCCGACTTGTTTTGCATTTAAGCCGCCGAAAGGCGCGTCTGGACCGCGTGGCTTGGGCTGCGAGGAGCGAGCAGGGAGCGCGCACAGGCCCGCTACATCTTATCCTGTTAAGTCCCGCTGCCAGGAACCCCGTGCCTCCGGGCGCCGCGCTCCGAACCTCTATCGGGAAGCGGTCCAAAGAAGGCGTGCCTTTTAAAACGAGGGCAGGAGGGACAGACACACGCAAACCCAACAACAAAAATGTGAAGTACAGCAAGAGCATATTGGATTGCAACTACGGCTGCTTGGGGAAAATGAGACATGTCTACAACTCCTTCACGTATTCATAGAGAGAGAGAGTGAGAGAGAGAGAGAGAGAAGAGAGAGAGAGAGAGAGGAGAGAAGAGGAGAGAGAGAGAGAGAGAGGAGAGAAGAGAGAGAGGAGAGAGAGAGATGTGGGGAATGTGGGTTAACCTTGTTACCCCGAAACCCACAAAGACAGTATGCAAGCTGCAGCAGGTGGGTCACCCCGGCCCTGCCACCCACTCCGCAGCTCGCCCAATTGGGCAGCGCGGGGTTGGGTTCGTTAGGCGCTCTCTTGATGTTGGCCGAGCGTCCGGCAGCGGTGTGCCCGGCCCGACGGCGCGCCGCCATGATTATGTTGGCTCGACACGGCGCCTCTGCACTGCAGAGAGTCAAAGTGCGCTAGGACCGGCACGGCCAGCGGCGTTTTAGTCGTATTGCTGCCCCGCCCCGCGCCCCCCAGTCCTGGCTAGCTGCAGGACGAAAAAAAAAGGGGCTGTTGTATCTCACGAGGCGAGCAGGGGCGGCTGGCTTTTCTTTCGCCGGAAGCACACGGCGAAAAGGGGGCGGTGGCGGAACAAACACAGATACACACACACGTACGTTCTGTGTGATAAATTGAAGCGCAGCCAATTCGTCATCCATTTTATGAAGCAACACGGCCGGTGCGGCGGAGGTGTCGTCGCGAACCGAAATGGATGCGTGGCCTCGCCTCGCCCTTCGGAGCCGTCAGGGGCGCAGGGCCCGCGCACAGCGGGCCGGGCCTCGACTCCAGGCGGGTTAGAACCTGCACTGGCCCCGCCTTCCAGGTGAATGGCGCGCCAACTGGAGCGTGGCCGCCTAGATACGCCCCGGGTCCTTGGGCTGCCATTCATCTCACTGTACTCGCCTCTACACTGAAAAGGACAGTCTCAGCACCACTCAAAACCCTGCAAACTATTTAATCTAGGCCTCACAACAAGCAGTAGCTTTGGCGTAACAAAATATTTTGAGCAAAAAATGAAAAGACTTTGTGATTTAAGAACTATTTTTTCGTGTAACAAACTGAACAGTCTGTTTCTTACATGTATTCAAAAACAAGGGTTTCAGCTTGCGGGAATCCACGGGGAGAAGTAGTGTTGGTTCGAGAGAGGAGGGGGGTGGGGGGTACCGCTTCGCACTTAATTGCAGAAGTAACCTACAGAAACGCCGACCCGGCCATGATCCAGCAGCCGTAGGTGGACGTGGACCCGCAACTTAAGTCAATGGCAGCCTCCTGCAGCGCCGTAAACCCTCCACTCCTCGCTGCAAGTCCCCCAGTTCGCGCACCGCCCCAGGCAGCCCGCTATTAAATCGCCTCACAGTCCAACGCCGCGCCGCCGCACCCCGCCGCGACTCATGAAGTCCGATTATTGTAGTGCTCCACATGAATGCCCCCGTCCGTGACGTGTCCGTGACGTGTCCGTTACGCGTCCGTGACGGGACCGCGACGGGACAGCCTCCACCGCCACAGTTGCCAATGCTGGAGCAGCAAGTTGCGTGACGTCCGTCGGCGGTGTCGGCGGCCGGCTCACTGGGGGTCATGTTGTTGACAGCTGACCCGTTCCCGTAAGACTCTCGGACACGTTGAGGCCCGTGTGCCTTGCCGACGGCCGCAGTCGAGGACGGAGCGGCCCAGGGGGAGGGGGCTTCACCCAGGTTGGCCCCGCGCCCCGCCGCGCCCCGCCGCGCCCCGCCGCGCCCCGCCGCGCCCCGTCAAGCTCATGCAAGCCCTCTCTGAGCCCAGCCGCCCGGGGCGACAGCCCGGACACCACTCCGGCGCAGCTCCGTGCACTGCCATTTACGTGCAGCGCCGGTCTGTGTATCGGAAAGGGGAGGGGGTGGATTCCAGACGACAGTGCTCCACACGGAGCGTGCCGTGTGTGTGTGTGTGTGTGTGTGTGTGTGTGTGTGCGTCTGTTGAGAGAGAGCAGGCGAGTGTCTGTGTGCTGCCTACCCGGTCCATCCCCCGACTCAATTGCCTCCTTAACCCCAATCCCCGTCGTCAGCAAGCGGCCCCGCCCTGCCCCGCCCTGCCCCGCCCTGCCCCGCCCTGCCCCGCCCTAGCAACACGCAGCATGCTCACTGTAACCCCGCCACCTCCCCCCTGACCGACCACACAGGCCGCCCTCGCACAGTGGGCCAGGCGGGCTGCTGGTCTCTGGGTTCTCCCAGTGCTTCGCAGTGCTCCGTGCCACGAAAGTGCCGCCATTGTCCTTCTCCTTCATTAACCATCTGCGGCCAGGAAGGGGGCGGCCCTGGCCGGAAGTGGGGGTGGCCGGCAGCACGGCAGCATGCACCGGACCCTGCAGTGGGCCGGCGGCGGCGCACAGTGGACCAGGCGACGCCGAGCCGAGACACGTTCTGGAGCTCTGCGCTCCGTGGAATGAGGCCTGAAGCGTCTACTATTTCTGGTGTGGATTTGAATTTCCTCCCTCCCTCTCTCTCTCTCTCTCTCTCTCTCTCTCTCTCTCTCTCTCTCTCTCTCTCTCTCTCTCTCTCTCTCTCTCTCTCTCTCTCTCGCTCTCTCTCTCTGTCGTGACACCCCTTCGGTGCACTCCTGGAAGCAGGCACACGACCGCTTGAACTGTCTGTTGGCCCGAGGATTTATAATTCCTTTCTCCCCTCCCCCTCCCCTCCCCTCCCCTCTCCCCCTCCCCCCTCTCCCGGCCGGTCCCGGCGTGCTCCCGGTGGGACTCTCATAAACCATCGCCGTGACGTAAGGAGCGCCCCAATCCAGCTTAGGAATAGACAAGACTGCTGCGGCTCGCCGCCGCCGCCAGGCCATAGAGTTATGGCACACCTCCACCTCCCGGGGTCGGCGGCGGTAAAGCGCGGGGAAAAAAGAAAAAAAAGAAGAAATAAAAAAGGCAAAACCGTGTTAGGAATTTCCCAGAAAATGCAGGGATGTTTGGTGAGGTCGGCGAACGGTGAACTCGCGCGCATTTTGCAGTGACGGCCCCCAGCATTTCCTTGTGGCGCGTGTCTGTCTGTTTCACCGGAAATCGCATCGCACCGCGAAGCAGAGATCAAAAAAAGGGTGGGAAAACGTGGAAAAAAAAAGAGTGGCGCAACACGTCTTTGCCCCGGATGAGTGTCGTATTAGAGTGAGTGGATTTGGCTGTTAATGGCCTGCACGTTGCGTGGGGAGGGGGATGGGTGGGGGAAGGGGTGGGGGGGGGGAGGGCGCCCCGGAAAAAGGAAAGTGAATTCTTGTGTAGCAGGAAGAGATACGTTGATTCCTCTCCCCTCAGAAAATCCTGCCGCTGCTGCTGCTCCTCCTCGGGCCCATGTCGATCCAATAGTAGTAACGCATGCTAGGCCACCGCTGCGCCCAGCAGGCCTCCTTATTTACCCCCTCCCTTCGCCGCCGCGACGCGGGACGCGCTGACGGCCCGAATCTCTGCGAGGCCTCCCTCTAAGGAAGAGGGAGCAGCAAGCAAGCATGCGCAATTTTCCGAAATGATAGGAACGCACGTTGCCACTCCGCTGTTTGTAGCGTGCTGAGCGAGCAGTGTTGCCACACTGCGGATGCCGTACGCCAGTTTGCCACTGTCACTCCCCGGAAGCCTTAATTGCGGAGCGCTGGTCCTTTATCCGAGCTGCTACTGCAGAGCCCCCCCCCCCTCCTCCTGGGAACAGGTTGTTGGACGGGGGCCAGCCCAGGCGAGCCCAGAGAAGTCAGTCGATGGAGACGCGCAACCCATTTCCATTTTCGGCTCTCCATTCCGTGTGACGTCCATAGTCGGTCCTTGTTACGTAATAGAACGCCCACCTTCTCGTCGGGTTCCCGTTCCCCGGGGCGCAGTCGGAGAATCGACATCCGACTAATCGGAACGGAGTCGCTGCGACTTTCGGGCCCACTTTGGAGTACCGGACGAATATTTAGGAGCCCCGAGGGCCCCGCGGAGGAACCCGCCCGCTGTTCAAGGAAGGCAGATTCATTACGACGTCTGCGAACTTGCGCACAGTGAGCGATGGGCAGTCTCTAACTTATTCTTTGTTGCAGGTTGGTCACTGATGTTCTCCGGGTCCTCCTCCACCGCCTCCGGATCCTCCTCCACCGCCTCCGGGTGAGTCGGTGCCGATCCGGCGCCTCACCCCACGAAAAATGGACTTCAAGATGTCCGCCGTCAGATGGGCGCCGCCGCCGGCTCGGTCGCAGGTCCGCCTTGAAACAAGCTGGCCGCCCCGCCAGTGAAAATAATCCGGGAGTGATGAACCCTTTTGGCGGGAAAGGATTGTCTCTCCACCGTTTGGTGCAATGCTCTAAATAATATTTTTGGATTCACGCGTATTATTCCTCTCAAAGAGAATAATGTAAAACGTTTCAAAACGGAGATAAGTCTGAAAATGATTTTTTTCCTTCCTCTCTGTCTCTTTTTTGCGTTTGTTGACGGCCGATGCACGCCATAAAGGACCCGCAGGGGTGGTCTGCGCTCCGCCCGCGGCCGAAACGGAATTATTAAGGGCGGTGACACAACACAGTACCCGCGCACACTGCACGTTTATGCACGGGCATCCCGCATGGGATAGACGAATTATTGATGCATTGCTCGGATTAATCGTTCGGGAGCGGACCGCCAGCTTTGGCCGGGGGAAGGGGAGGCGGGAGGGATGGTTGTTTGTGGTGAAAATGGCAAGAGAAGCGCATTGAGTGTTTTGTAAAGTATAGGGTAGTTGAGCCCGATATCAGCCCCGCATGGGCGATCCCCTGAAATCGTGCAGCCATCGTTGGAACAAATGAGACTCGTTATCAAGCCGTGGCAGCCAGAGCGAGACAGAGCGTCACCCCACCGCGCACAGTGGGCCAGAGAGAGAGAGAGAGAGAGAGAGAGAGAGAGAGAGAGAGAGAGAGAGAGAGAGAGATAGAGAGAGAGAGAGAGAGAGAGAGAGAGAGAGAGAGAGAGAGAGAGAGAGAGAGAGAGAAAGAGAGATAGAGAGAGAGAGAGAGAGAGAGAGAGAGAGAGAGAGAGAGAGAGAGAGAGAGAGAGAGAGAGAGAGAGAGAGAGAGAGAGAGAGAGAGAGAGAGTCTACGAGACAGCGACTGTCACAGCGTCACACGATCTGGGCCACACGCTCCTTGCAACGCGCGGGAGTCGTGCGCCGAAGCGGAATTTTGTGCCGTCAGACGTATGAAAGAGGTCGCCCTATGAAAAATTCGTCGCTGCTTCAATTTTTTTTTCTCATCACACGGGCAGGGTGCCGCCGCCGCCAGTCTGATGGGCTCAGGGCGCAAGCGTGGCGGGGCGGGGCGTGGCGGGGCGTGGCGGGGCGGGGCGGGGCGAGGCGGTGACTCGATGGGGCATTTCCACGACCCTGCGCGAATACATTATTTACTTGATGAAAGAGTCTTATTGTGGCCGCGCTGTGTCCGCGGAGGGTGGACGCCGTGGACAGGCGGACCAACGGGGAGGCGGCTCACGGCTGCTCCCAGCGGCTTTTAAAAAATGATTAGGTTGACGCGAGCTTGTATCGCGTCCCGTCGGGAGTTTGACTTTTCTGAGGGAAGAAAGAGAGAGAGAGAGAGAGAGTTGACAAAAAAAGCAAAAAAAAAAACAACCTCGAGTGAAATAGACGACAGTTTTTGAAGTAGCTCCCTCTCCGCACGTCCCGGGGGACGAGGCTTTAGGCAGGGGCAGTCTATACCGCGGCATCAGACGCCCAAACACACACACACACACACACACACACACACACACACACACACACACACACACACACACACACACACGCGCGCGCGCACACACTGCCGATGAATTTATACTTACGTGTGAAATTGGAAGGCGCGGGCCGTCGGAGGGCAAACACGAATAAATGGGATTCATACCAAACGTGACAGGGCGCCAGTCGGAGCGACACATGCAGCCCTGGATCCCATACGTCAGTCATGCCTCTCCCCGCCCGTTTGGAGCGCCCCCTGCCCCAGTGGGCCAGAAGCCGCCGTTGAGGGAGTATGGCCAAAATTCTCGACGCGTTTTGAGTTCCAGAGTCGCTAAGCGGGACTCAAATCGAATGTGTGACCCTACCGATGGATTCCTCGTTCGGAGAGCAATCCATCGGCGAGGTCGTCACTCGTTTCGGTGCGAGTCCCATTTAGCGACTCTGGAGCTCGAAACGCGTCTTGGCCGACTCAAAAGGTCCTCTGACCCACTGTGCGCTCCCTGCCCCTCGCCCCGAACTGCCCCTTCTGTTTCTTTCCCGTTTTCATCCCCCCCTTTCCCCCTCCCCCTTTCCCTGTCATAGGATGGCGCGTTACGGTGAGCTGTAGCGGCGTGCGCGAATCTCCAAGAAAAAGCTCGCCGTGCGAGTTTTGCGGCGGCAAAGTATTTCCATAATGCAAACGCGGCGGAATGGAATTCGCGGCCAGGGAAATTAGCATTTCCATTTTCGACTTTGGAAAACGACAGCGGAGGAGGCGCGCGCGCGCGCGGCACGGGGCAGCGAGCGCGCCTTTCTCCTTCCCCCTCGTCTCGCTAAACGGGGAGAAATAAGAAGGGCCTCTCGGCGCGGCTATGTGCGTGCGCGGCGCGCGTCTACGCACGGCCGTGCGTGCGCCAGGCACGTGACCCGCACGGATTGAGGCAAGACAAACACGGCCCCTCCAGTGCGCCGCCTCCGCCGCGCACAGTGGGCCGCAAGACCGGCGCAGGCGGCCCGACCTCTAGACGCCTTCGCTTAAAATGACTCGAAACGAACGTGTGAACCCACCAATGGATTCCTCGTTCGGAGAGCGATCCATTGGTGGGGTCACACGTTCGGTTCGGAGTCCCAATTTAGTGACTCTGGAGCTCCAAACGCGCCCGCGGGATTTCGACCGCTGGCCCACTGTGAGGCAGTCGGGTCGCGACGCCGCCAAGGAGGCCGTATTGACAGCCACGTGCGGCGACTGTTCGCCCGCCGGTAATTGCGACAAGGACAGCGTCGCCGCACCCCTGTGGGCCCCCTGAGCGGCCCCGGCGCGGGTCGCGGGCGGGACAGAGACAGGCAGCACACACGGCGGCGCCCTATCGCCGTGAGTAACGCGGCGCGGCTAATGGAATCGCGTCACTCGTCGTGACAAAGTGCGCAGCAAGGCAAGAGATACCGGTGGCAACAATCGCACCGCGGGGCGAACCGTGGGGCGTAGCGTGAGGTGGTGCTGCGAGCCGCGCCGTCGTGTCTATTAACGAAACCGGCACGGCACGGCGGCGGGTCTTGATTTGTGGGTCATCCCTCCGCGCCACTCGCTCCGAGTCCCCCTGGTGGCGAGAGGCGGAGATTGCCGGCTGGCTGTCCCATCACGTGATATCATCAACGCCACCTGCCCCTCCAGCCATCTACCCATCCATCTCGCGCATGCACTCAAAAACTGAGATTCTTGAAATGAGAGTCTAAAATGCGAACCCGGCATGCTGTCTTGCAGTGCACCTTGCGGCACCGAAGCGCTCACAACAACTTGCAGCAGTTGGACAACAGATGACAGCGGCGGGGGCGTGGCGGGGCGACGTGGCGAGGGCGTAACGGGGCGCGGCGGGGTGCGGCGGGGGCGGGGTGCGGCGGGGCGCGCGGCGGTCGCCCCAAGTTTGGACAGGCATCCGTCAGGTCGAGATGTGGCGTGGCTGGGGTTGTTTTGGAACGTAGCGGCCTTGCGGCCTGGCGGGTGCAAAGGGACTCCACAAGAAGGGGTGCGAGCCAAGTCATGTGGAGAATACTCCAACAAACGCGTCATTCACTCGCTGGCTCGAAGCGAGCGGCACGGCTCCGAAGAACGGTCGTCAGAGAGCGGCGCGTGACGCCGGCCCAGAGTGCGTGGATGGCAGCACTTTCAAAATCAGGGAGTTTATTTTGATTGCGTGTTGGGCAAAAACCGGGCCGATTGCTGGTGTCGCCCACTGGCCAGCAAGGCGCGCCGAGGCAGCCCCCTGACCGACGACGCCGTGATAGCGGTGCTGCTTCGTTGCCAAGCAAATCGAGAAAATAATTTGGGCGGATACAACAAAAAAAAAAAAAAAGAAAACGCAGAGTAAAAAAAAAAATAAGGATGAAAATTAAAGGAAGAGGATGAGAGGGCAGAGGGAATGGGGTGCTTCTGGACCGGCAGAGATGAGGTGGAAAAAGTGAGAGGGGATTACAGGAAGGGAGGGGGGGGGGTAACGACGCCCAGCCCGCCTCAAATCCTTTGCTCGGGAGAAATGAGGCATCGAAGTCCTCTGCAATCAATCGTCTGAAAATGTGTCGCGGCCGCGTGACACAGGCTGCTCCGTCTTCAGCGTTCGCTCGCTCACTCCGAGACAGGGCGGATGCGACGGACGTCCATGAGGTGGGAAGAGGAGGGCAGGGGGAGCACCGCAGCAGTCAAGCTTATTGGCGATTCATGAAAGTTGGAGACGCTGCCGCAGCCGCAGCCAGCATGACCCGCCGGGACCTGGGGCTTCGCGCGGCAGCTCCATCCTGTTCCTATACCTCTCGTGCAAAGAGTACCGACAGGCCGGGAATAGCTTTTGTAATAATCATTCACATATTTGTTAGTACTTATTGACTGAAAAATTGAAGGCAATTGTACCTGGTTACTGACAATAAAGTCAGTAAGATGCTGAGGGTGGTGTTTGCTTCGCGTGCATTCGGGTTGCCTATCCACAGGGAGCACAAAACCTCGGTTTCGCATTTTTTTTTTTTTTTTTTTTTTTTTTTCTTTCTTTCGATCCTCCTCCACTGGTGACACGCAGCATTGTGGGTGGCATTGGGTGGGGCGGCGGTCGCACGGCGCAATGCAGAAGGGAGGGACAGAAGGGGCCAGCAAACATAACAGGCCTGTCGGTTGATGGATTAATCATAGGAGGGACGTGGAACTGGACAAATGAAAACCCTTTCATCGGGAAGGTCGGGACGGCGGAAGGGCCATCGCTGGGGTGTTGATGGGAACGTGTGTGTGTGTGTGTGTGTGAGAGAGAGAGAGAGAGAGAGAGAGAGAGAGAGAGAGAGAGAGAGAGAGAGAGAGAGAGAGAGAGAGAGAGAGAGAGAGAGAGAGAGAGAGAGAGAGAGAGAGAGTGTCTGTGTGAGTGTGGCGCCCCACATGGCTGATGCGTATTGGACGTACGCACTCCCGACGGGTGTCACAACGGGGCAAAATATTACCTTCCGGGCTCCATCCAGGCCACAACGTAACAAGGAAAAATCACAGAAGGAAAACTTGAAACGCGTGTGCAGATTGTTAGAGAAACAGAGTGAAACTGCGCGGTGGCGAACAATCACGCTACGTCCGGGACAGTGTGGGCGCGTTGTGGCGTGCCGCTGATTGGTTGCTCGCCCGCTAAATTTCAATAGGAGCCACGCGTCGGGGCGGTGGGCTGGACAATTGAACGGACTGCAGCTCGCTCTCGGAAACCACGGTCCGGAACAGCCAGCAAACTAGTTGATCTGGGCGCCGTCGGTCCGCGCCGCCCGCCTCGCCGACCAGCCGCGCAGCACGTCCATCTAATTGGGTTAGTGCTCGCATTCGCCCTCCTTCGCTCTTTTACTTCCGGTATTCTACTTCCGGTTCCGCTTTGCGGCCTCCTTTCCGCGGCGACCGCAATCCATTCAAGGGCAGACGGGTACCGGCGACCTCCCCGGCGACAAAACCGACCCGTCCCTTGTCTTCGACCCACTCTACCCCCTCCCCCCCACCCCTTCGGAAGGGTGGGGGGGTCCTTTGTCCGGTCCTATGTTTTGCTCTGATTTGTCCCCCCGCCCCCTTCCACCCATTTCCCTCCCCTCCCTCCTCCCCGTCCCATTTAGGCCGGCCGTGATGCAATACTGTAACAACAGGCACCGGCCCCACTTACTTTGCCCCACAAGGCCCTTTCAACGCCACACTATGGCGGGCAAATACACCAGCCGCGGCGAACGTGTGTGCGCCTTGCGTTGCTGAGTTCCTCGTGCAGCAGTCGGTCGTCAGTGATTCCTCACTCTTCTGATGAGCGCTATGTCGTGTCGTCGTTGTTTTCGAGGTCGGAAGCCGCTGCGGCCGGCATGCCCCCCCCTCTCCCCCTACCCCCAAATCTCTCGGAGCACAAATTCAATGAAAGGGAACAAACTGCAATCAAACACGACGACTAAAGCACGCTCCGACCAAGTCAATGTGGAATACGAAACTAGTTGGCGTGTGCCGGATCAAAAGGGACTCCTCACTCGTAGCCCCGTGGTCCCTCCCCCCCCCCTTTCCTCCCCGAAATCGGCAGCACGGCAGTCCGACTAATACAGAAGCCCCTCTCGCGCTGCTGTTCAGTTCGACACGATGGAGGAAATTAAGTAGTCCCGCGGAAAACCAATAGACAGCGTTTAACGTGCGGCCGTCAGCAGCCAACGACACGACCGCCAGTCGTCAGCCTTAGCGCAGACAAACCAGCCTTCCAAGGAAATTGCCTGGCCAAAGCGGCGAGAGGACCAATCTAGTCAGAAGGGGGTGGGGGACCGGGGGGGGGCGGGGGGGGGGGAAGGCAATCGGCCTTTTAATTGCTGGCAGGC
Source organism: Stenchaetothrips biformis (assembly GCA_030522485.1). Taxonomy (NCBI): domain Eukaryota; kingdom Metazoa; phylum Arthropoda; class Insecta; order Thysanoptera; family Thripidae; genus Stenchaetothrips; species Stenchaetothrips biformis. The sequence goes on from CM060099.1 coordinate 12,605,989, forward strand.
GCTTCGACAGGGGCACGGCCGGGGCATGCTGATGACAGGTGGAGAAAGGGGCTGCCAAGTGGTGAACGGCTCGGGGCTCTAAACTCCAAAGGCGTGGTCGGGCGCCGCGACGTGCCATGGAGGGGCACAGGGCGGCAGGCGGCCGGACGGACAAAGTCAACACCCAGGAAAATGATTTCTGGAATCAAGTAAAATAGGCTATTGTGCATTCATTCAACTCTAACCATATCGAGAATATTTCTACTTAACTCAAAGCAGAACTTCGGCACATTAATGCAAAAAATGACTTGCATGACTTGTAAATTTTACTTGATTCAAGAAAACATATTTCTGGGTCCACCGCGTCGCCGCCTGGAAAACCACCGATATCCATTCACGCCTGTAATTTACTTCGCTGGAAATAAAGCGACCTCTATTTCAGGGTTCATGCGAAAACGAGGAAACACGAAAACCGAAGAGAGCGAAAGGGGGAACATGGGAAAAAGCAGCAGCGGCTAGTATTCGAACCCACCGCCGCCACTTCACCTTGCCAATTTGCCACTCCGCCCCGCGTCTTCCGCGAGCGAGCCAAGCTCCCCGTGTCGGGTTAAGAGACTGGAATAATGAGCGACACATGAGTCAATAGGCCAGCGTTACAAACCCCGCAGCCCCGTGCGACCCACTCGTCCCCGCCCCTCCCGCCGCTGCCGACGTGCCAAGCGGAGCGAGTAGAGCGTCCCCGGCCAAATTGGCCTCCTTAGAAAGGAAAGGTGAAAACGAACGGGGAATTTCCGGGCGGCGGGCCTCAGCGCGTCACGTGGTGCGCTGAAACTCCCACCGTGACAAAAAAAAAATTAAAAAATAACGCCGTCAAAGAACGGGAATTAAAAATGATGCGCCCTCGTGTGCTGCTGATGGTACTTGCTGGAGGTGGTTGCGAGCCAAAGGGAACCTCTCTCGAGAGGTCGGTGAGAAAATAAAATATCATCGAATCACTGGAAAAATAAAAACCAGGAACTGTCTCGTGGATTCCCTAATACGCCGTAATGGCCCCACTCTGAAATGCACGCCCGATGTCGTGTCGCTCATTCGTGAACAACGGATGGAATAATTATTTGATGGTTAATTAACCGGCCGTGTGACATATCGGATGGCGTTTTGCCGTGCGTGACTGGCTGTCCCGCCGCACCTGTTGAGGCACCGCCTTGCTGCCTACCGCTGTGCATTGCTGCGCAGTGCACAGTGGGCCAGGCGGTTGAAATCTCGGACGAGTTTTGAGCTTCAGAGCCGCTATACGGGACTCCGAACCGAACGTGTGACCCCACCAATGGATTCCTCGTTCAGAGCGCAATCCATTTGCGGGGGTCACACGTTCGGTTCGAGACCTTTTCAGCGACTCCGGAGCTCGAAACGCGTCTCGAGTTCTCGCCCACTGTGGATTGCCAGTGTGGGACACGGCTACACTGTCACTTTACGCTCATTTTAGAGCGGGGTGCGACTCGGTATGCGGTGCGGTTTTCGAGCTAGGGGAGTGGCGGTGCTAGGTGTAACATCTCAGGCCGAAGCACCCTCTAAACGGACTCGGTATGTGCTGCTGGCTGTGTCTGCGTCGGGAGGGGGGGGGGGGGGGTCGCTCGGGTGCAGCGAACTGAGTCGTATTCGCGCCGTCGGCTTTGCCCTCCCAACAACGCCGAGTAGTTATTGTGGGACGTGAGTAGTTGCAGCCACGGCTTTACACTACCACGTTCGCCTCCATTGCCTCTGATTTTACTTTAACGAAAATTCGTTTTTCCAACTTATCCTTGCTCTGGTCTAAAAGCTAAGGTTAGAGGTTAGATTCCCTTGAGTAGGAGTTTTGTTTTTTCCCTTTTTCAAAAACGTTGCAGGTTTACGGTGGAGTCGCACAGTGGGCGGCAGCGCGAGGGTGTAAGGGTACACGGGGCCATAGGGGTGGTAAGGTCCATAAAGTCAAGCGGGATGGCCACAACAAGTTGAGAGAGACGCCGTCATAAATCGCTGAGCCAGAGCCGGGCCAGCCAGCCGCGCAGTGTCCCTGAAGGCACGGCTATATTCGGCTAGTGGGGTTGGTTAGCGCTCCAACAGCCCTCCCCAGGTCGGTGGTTCAACGCCCAGCGTCGGCGGCGGCGGCGGGGGCCCTTTCGTGACAGGCTGCTTGCTATGCGCGGAGCACTGCCTCTCTATTCACGGCGCACTCCGCGATGCACTCTCGCATCAATCTCGTCGCCAAAGTCTCGCACAAGCAGAAAACCAATTTCCGTCCGAACCTTTTCATCACTCCCCGTAATCAAGCACGCCGATCGATGGCTTATTGTTTACGGACGGCCCATCTATTTACCGAGCCCTTGATCAAATCAGACGGGGCTGTCCCTGTTGATACGGCCCGCCCGGCCTAGCCCTTGCCAGCCAGCCCTTGGCAGCGGAGGGCTAAACCCCGGGGTCCTCGCACCCCAATGAACATTGCGCAGGGCATATATATAGCGGGTCGCTCCTCCGCACCGTCATGCTGTTGCGTGGAATTCAATTGCATGATACTTCGGGGCGCCGCAACATCTTCCTCGCGAGCCCGCCACCGCCACCCCGCCCGCCGCCATATTATTACTTCTTTACGTGTGACGATATCCATCCGCGATGGTATTGCTCACTTGGTGGTGGCGGCAGCGCGATGGTGGCGAATTTTGGAGGAAACGCACAGTGGATCGCTCACGCCTCTAGAGCACACGCACACAGACAGACAGACAGACAGACAGACAGACAGACAGACGTGATTACAGCCGACACCGCTCGCCTCCGGGTTGCCAACGACTCGGATAGGGGGCTCGTCGTTACTGCACGGCAAACGCAACAAACCCGGCCCACTTGTACGGCCAACTTCGAGAAGTCGGGTGCAAATTTGACAAGTTTTTATTTGGGCCGGGTTAGGGCTTCCCCGGCCAGCGTGGCTCTGGGTCGCGTAAAACACTTTTACGGACACTGTGCCGCTGCTGCGCTCCCGTGTGCGCACCGCAAAAAAACAACAACAAAACAGGGGGAGAAGCCAAGAAACCGCTGTGGTTTGGCTTCTTCCCCAGTTTTGTTGTTGTTTTTCGCAATGAAATGCCTGGCGTGTTTCGCCCCTGCGAGGCCGCATCGAACCGCGGCGGGGTGACGTCCAGGCGGCCGCAGCAACCGCGGCAACCGCAGTGCGCGCTGCGGCGCACCACAGTGGGCCGGAAGACCAGTAGAGGTAAACAAAATTCCGGACGCGTTTTGATACCCAGAGTAGCTAAATGGAACTGAATCCGAACGAGTGACCCCGTCGCCGGGCCGGGGTACGGTACCCGGGATCAAGACCACGCCCTGGTACTCGTTCGCTTGGCTGTAAACCGCGACCTACACTGCACAGGGCGCGGCGGGGCGCGGCGGGGCGTGGCTGCGTGCCACGAGGAAAGAGAGTCTCTAATGGCGTTAAGGATCGGGGCAGGGCGGGGTCCGATGAATATAGTAGCAGGTGGCGGCCGGCCGGGCCATGCACTGGCGGGGGCCGCCCAGCCGCGCCCCGCCCCGCCACCCTCACACAATGGACACGACAAGTCGCACGCTCAGCCTGCCCTGCAAAAGGAAGCGCACAGTGGGCCAGAAGACCGGAGGAGGTGGCCAAAATTCCGGACCCGTTTTGACCATATCGGCCTTCTGGCCCACTGTGGGCCGGGCTGTCGCCGTGTTGCTTCTTTAACGAGGACGGTCTTCTTGACGTTCAAACACGCGCGCGCGGCGAGCCGGGCCCGGGGCTGAGGTCGATTAGCAGTCACGAACATTGCACCTGCTGCCGCTATCACGTTCTCTCCGGGCCTGGGTTCGGCTCGGCTCGGCCCGGCCGTGCCTTCTTTGCCTCCAGCTCGGCTCGTCGCGATGGCTTCCGGGGTGAAGGTGACGGGGGTTGATCGGTGCCGCGGGGCCGCCGCCTTGTCACCTACACCGGAATACCGCTGCCTAACTGCCAAGCAACGCGCGGAATGAAATTGTTGAGCGAGGAATGCCTGCTCCGCTCGGCTCCGCTCGGCTCCGCTCGGCTCCGCTCGGCTTCTGCCCCACTGTGCTCCGCTCCTCGACTAATGCGCCGTACTTACACATTCCTTTGTTTACAGGCGCGCGAGGCAAGGGCGCGTGCATGGCGCGCTACGTGATTCGTGCTAAGGTAAGCGGAAACGGATTCGCGGAGGTTCGGTCAATGATTTTGGAGGTTAAACTTGAGGTAACTTGAAGGGAACCATTTCAGAGTACTCACTCTCAAATGGAGGAGTAAAAAAGTCACCATATTGAGTTAAGTAACTTTTACCTTTTTTCTTTAGTCCGGAAGGAAATGAGCCAAGTGGTCGGTTCGACTTTAGTTTTTAGGTCAGCGTGCTGCCCTTTTGCATCTCTCGAAATCCCGCGAAATCCCCATCCCTCACATGGTGCCAATAGTTCCTGAAAGCCCGTGTTGCTGTGGGTGCGCTTGAAGGGCTTCGGGATGGAGCAACGCGCAGGCCGGATTTTATTCCGAAAGCAATCACTTTGTGGTGCAGTGCAGCAGAACGGCCCATCCGCGTTTTTGTTTTCTGGAAAATCCATCAATTATTGAATTGATTGTGCTGCCTGGGTCAATCTATCTCTTTGATAAAAGAAAAAATTAATTTCCATTTTCACAGGCCTCCATAAACCCGCCGGTGTTGAACACCTCTTCAAGACGCGCGCTATGCAGGACTTCGCTCGATGAGACAGAGCTTAAATGCAAAGAGTTGCGCTCAAACTGTCGCTTTTCACTTTTGCTAGTGGCGAATTTGCAAATCCTGGCCGGGTTTAAATGTTTGAGCGGGTGACTGACCCATTTCTCTGCCTCTCGCCAGTCTGTTTGCCAAAGCCCCTTTCCCAGACGCTGTTTTGTGTGATCATACATAACAGCGTATCTGCTACGGCTTTCCATGCGACATGCGTTGTTGCTGTCGTGCTGCCCCTTACTCGCGTAGCTGGCACACAGGCCGCGACCCCACGCAGCCCTACACAGAGCCACACTGTCCACAAACATTTTTTACCTGGCGGCCGAGCCAAGCCCGGAGCTGCGGCCAAACGGCATCAAAATGAATAAATATTTAATCCTTTCCTTCGTCGTCGTGGCATTGTCTTCATCCGAGACGACACCTAAATCTTCTGTTTTTGTCTCACTTTAATTAACCCCGGCCTCGGCGCGCCTCCTTGTTTTTTTTTCCGGATCTCTTTGTCCGCGCCAACACACGCGACTCAAGGACGAACGAGCACGGCTGGCAAAACGGAGCAAGTCGCGGGTATTCGAACCCGGGTCCGACGCGCACCTGGCAGAGCCGCTGCACCGCGTGTGCAGCGGGGAGCGGCGAGGCCTGCGTAGCCCACCGATGCAGTGGTTATTAATTTCCCGGGCGAGGTAAGAGGGGTGGGGGGGGGGTTGCAGCGAAAATAATGGGGCAAAGAGGCAACGAGGAAGGGAATTCCCTCGCGTCAGTCACGCCTTTCAGAGACCGTGGGGGGGGGGGCAGCGCTAGAAAGCACCATTCGAAACATGGAGGCGGCCCGCTTTGCTCCGGGATACAGGGGATTATCCAGGACATTGCGGGGGCGTAACGGACCAGCGGGGCGGGAAGGGAGGGGGGAGGGGGTGCCTATGGCGAGGTCACTGCGAGCCAGGCGACCAAGCAAGAGTGCTCCTCTCCACAGTTCCCGCCGCTACTCGCAAAAAGCGCGGCCGTGTGAAGGCAGTCGTACGCTACCCGATCGTACGTCCTGTGAGAGGGGGCGGGGTGGGCGCTGCGGCGCAAAGGTGAGCGGACCCATTGGCCCCACCGCCACTGCGTCTCTCTCTCTCTCTGTCTGTCTCTCTCTCTGTCTGTCTGTCTCTCTCTCTCTGTCTCTCTCTCTCTCTCTCTCTCTCTCTCTCTCTCTCTCTCTCTCTCTCTCTCTCTCTCTGTGTGTGTCTGTCTGGCAGCCGGACATGACCCGCGTCACCCTCCGCCTCTAAATTACATTTCACTGCATTCCGACTCAGGTCCTGGAGGCCGTGGCGGCCGCACTGTGGCCCGCGCCGCGTTAGATAATAAACAGCCCCGTGCGCGCCATTCGGGGACATTCGGGGACATTTCGGGAGCACTCGGGAGCATTCGGGAGGGGCCATTCGGGCCCGTTTTGGCGCGGAAGACGGGCCCGGAATGGGGAAGGGCCCCGTCAGGCGGGCAGCGCCGGACAGGCTGCTGGGCAGGGAGGACGGGCTGCCAGCTCGGGCTGGATGCCGCCAGGCCAGGCGGGCAGGCGGAAGCCAGCCCCGCATCGCTTCGTCGGCTTGAGGCCGACCAGCCGGCCTCGCATGCGTGATGGGGACACTGTCATTCACAACACTGCAGCCGAGGGCGGGGAGCGCCATACCAGGGCGCGCCATTTTTTATTTGTTGTTCCCTCCGAGAGAAAAACAATTGCAGTAATTTTGGGGAGGCATGCCGTGTGGCGGCCTCGTGCAGCACAGCGACACCTTGGCAATGCACCGCCAACACGGCAAACACGCGCAGAAGAAAAAGGGTGACGACATGGCAAAGGAACAGCGCGGCTGGATCAACCCACGGAACAACTACCAAAGGAGCAGTTTATACCCTACTGAAAAAAAAAGGGAGCATTCCATCAACGTGCGGAAAATGATCTAGGATTGAGAACTCACTTATATCAGTGCAATAACAAAAGAAAAATTTAGGTCTAAGATCCCACGAGACCTGTTCTAATGCGCTTTCCAGGAAGGAAATCGTCTTTGAATCAGCATTTGCATTTCGACTGAAGCAAAGACACTGTCATCTAGGCCTGCCGCCTACCCTGTGACGGGCGGCTGCCTGGGGCTGCCTGCTCGGTCGGGGCGGCTGCTACCTCGCAGTGTGTGCCCCTACCATTACTGGGATGGATGACGGGCTTGCCTCGCCTTGAACTTTCAACTCATAAAGAATGTCAAAGAAAAGGACGGCAGGGGCGCGGTCGGTTCGGTCAACGTGACGGGCAGCCCTGCGGTGGCCGCCCCGACCGAGCAGGCAGCCGCCCCTGTGCCTCGCTCCGCCGCGGACGGGGGCTCTCGAAAGAGAGATCGCCTCAATAGGATGTAAAACGAAATTTTGATTTTGTTGGGGAAAGTTTAGGTGAAAGTGAGAAGATGTTGCTCGGCAACTTGAGTAGCACCTGGGGCGAGGCGAACTGTCCGAGGGCGCTGCGCACAGCGGGCCGCGCGCCGCCTGCCGCGCCGCCGCGGGGAAACCAAATATAAATTAACGTTGCAAATCACGCCGTGGAGCGGTAAGTGTCGAGGCGTGTTGGCCCTCGCAAGGCAGGCTGGCGGCGGGGAAAAAAAGGGCTTCATTACTTCCACCCGCATTCCAGTCCGCCCCACCATTCGTTTTCATTCCTGAACGGCGTGTCAAACAACGAAAACAGGTCTCTTGTTGGTGTCGGCCTTTTGGAACCACCTCCTGTGGAAGACGATCAGAGATCACACGGCACAGCTAGAGGCATCAAACTAAGGACTTGCATCGTAAGCGCTACAGTGATGACGCTTTTCGGACGTTCAGACATGGCGCTGGGGCTGTCAAAACTCTAAGGAAAAATTATACCTTTATTGCTTCGAGGTTTTATTTTATCCGCACATAAACGCCTCGTCTCAGACACCGGCCAATCTTGGCGTCCGCCGCTCTACTTTTTTTTTTTATCTATTTCACTTAGAAAAGTGTGCTTCGTCATGTTGCCGGCCATTATTTTATTCGGGCCGAAATGAAATGAAACAAAACAGAAAAAAATGGGGTCGTTATTTCGTTTGTGAAAAGCCCCGCGAAACCGCAGAGATTGGCGGTAAAGATGAGGCGGACGGTCAAAGAGAGGATGGAAACGACTTTTTCCATATTTCGCCTTGCGAGCGGACGGCCCTCGTGGTGGTTTCTGTTTTTATTTGTGACTTCTTTATTTTTACTTTTTTTAGTTCTTGGACTTGCAAATAACCTAACCCAACCTAACCTATGACGTTGAATCAACATCCGTGTGAAGGAAAGAACGAACCGATTTGAAGATGCGTCGCAAGCCGCGAAAATCCCTGGAGTGTAAGTGAAATGTCTTACAGCAGCAGCAAGCTAGGTCCACCCAAGTCCGAAAAAATATATAAAAAAAAAATGGTACAGTGCCCAACTTTGATTTACGACAAACATAGGGCGCAATACTTTTGTTTGGTATTTTTTGCTGACACTGTACGACATGCGGGGTGGCCACTGAAAGGGTTGTTTTTGCCGCGCCATGCATCGGTCTTGGCTTCCTGGCAAAGGTGAGGCGGGGAGGCGTTTCCTTCTTCCCCTTTTTGCATCATCAATCCTCACGCGTCAGAGAGACCTTCCGTAAATTATTACCTTCTTTGATGCAGCTTTCTTTCTACCTGCGCCGATGCGTGGCAGCATCGGAAGAATTCAAGCAGCTCGAAAAAAAAAAAAGAACTACAAACTGTAACATTTCTTTCCGAAAAATGTTTTATAAGCTAAACACGGTGTAAAGACACATTTTTTCCCCTCGGCTTTTATGATGCAGACGGCGCGCAGGACTCAGGCCCGACAAATGTGTTTTTCCTAGTTCCCCCCAAACTCCGAAACAGGGCTCGACTTTTGCGGTGGAATATTGCTGCTGTCTTTGACGAGGATTCACAGAAAGTTGAATAGGGTTCAGCTTGCCGTCGCTGGGAATGAAGCGGGCAGACCTGTGCCCTCCGATGGCACAACCGGGATTGGATGTCAACTTGAATGAGGGGCATAAAGAAAGAGGAGTGCTAGAAATTTTGCGCGCATGACTCACCGCGAAAATAAACTCGCTGCGGTGACGTCATAGCGAGAGTGGGCCACCTATAGGTGGGTCGCGGAGCAGCAGGAACTTAAGAAGATCAGATAATGTACACGAAAAAAAACAAAAAAAAAAAAACAAACTGATTTGCGGTTGAAAAATGTTTGCTATTTGCTTATGTGCTAGGCAATGGGATCGCCCAGCAGCGAACGTCGTCCGATAGGCAACCGGGGGGAAACACTTCACACGTCATTCGCAAAGCACTTGGCGCGCTGACGCCACCCACACTTCTAATTTGGAGCGGGGTCATTTTCATGCTAATTCTTTTGAATGTCTCTCCGGCGCAGCGGGGATGGATAGAGAGAGAGAGAGAGAGAGAGAGAGAGAGAGAGAGAGAGAGAGAGAGAGAGAGAGAGAGAGAGAGAGAGAGAGAGAGAGACGCAGGGAGGGCTGGAAGCAAGCAGAGGACCGACGGCGCTTTGACGTGCTGCCGAGGGAGTTTAAACCTCCAGCTAATCCTCGGTTGTGGAAAAAAAAGGTCGGAAAAGGAAAGCACTTTTTTGCCCACTGGGTGTCCCGCACTGGAATCGGGTTAATATTTGGGTCGGCTTGGAGCCCCCGCCCGCCTCCTTTGCGTCTCGCTTCGCGTGGCACGGACATGTTCTGTCGCCACCTCCTCCCTGTGCGCCCCTAATCAGAGAATTAACGGACGCGGAATGGAGGAAAGAAAAGAGACCCCCGGGAGAGGTAGAACAGCGCAGCGCGCCGTTTTATGGCCGGACTTAGCGGGTTAAATATCGGCTACTGCTCCCCGCAACCAATTTATGGATTGGAGGGCGCAGCGCAGCTTCCGCTTCCGGTCTCGGCCCGCCGCGGAGCGGGGCCCGGCCGACTGGACGGCTGCACTCGTGTAGGAATCTGGACAAGGGTCTTGGCAGCCGCTCAACTTGTCACACCTTTGTGATTTCTTGTCGCAACTCGCTCGGGCGTTATCCTCTGTGTCCCGACTCTCGTCGCAACTGACGCGTCATCGTCACAACTCTCTCGTCACACCCGACGCCGGGCTTCCTATCGTCACACCCGTCACGGGCCTCGCACTATCGTGAAGATTGATCCCCGTCATGACGTCACGGATGGAAATGAGGGAATGAATAAGTATATTACAGTGTCGACATGCGAAGAGGAAGGCCAGGCGAGGCCGGGAAAAAAAAAACGCGAAAATGCACGGTTAGACTCTGAAAGGTCTGGAACGCGTCCTTGGGGTAGGGAGACACAGTCCTCTGTCTGTGAGTGAGTCTGTGAGTGAGTCTGTGAGGCACTGTGTTGCGCTGGGCCGCTGTCCGCAGTGTCCGGGCTTCGCTGCCGCGCGGCCTTCAACGCGCCAAACTAAACCCCACCCCGTGGCGTCGTGTTGTGTAGTTAACAGCGCAGCCCCAAGTTGGAACATCGCCTCCCTGTGGCCGGCCGCCCCGGCCGCCCGGCCCGCCGCCCTTCGGTCGACCACCCACAGCAGCTGTTCCCGCGCAGCTTAAGAAAGCCATAAAAACGGGAATTTAGGCCGTAAACTGGGTGGCGGCACAGTGGTGGACAGCAGGGATTCCCATTATCCCCTGGGAACCTCCGGGAACCTCCGGGAACCGAGCGCACAGTGGGCCCGAAGACCGTTGAGGCGGCCAAAATCCCGACACGTTTTGAGCTCCAGAGTCTCTACGCGGGACTCAAATGGAACGTGTGAACCCCACCAATGGATTCCTCGTTCGGAGAGCAATCCATTGTCGGGGTCACACGTTCGATTTGAGTCCCATTCCGCGACTTTTGGAGCTCAAAACGCGTCCATAGTTCCGGCCGTTTGAACGGTCCTCTGGCCCACTGTGAAGCGGAGGTCCTGGGGGGACGTGGACGCTGCTACTGTCGTCGGCACAAATCAAGCGAAATGACTGTGGCTGCAAGAAAAGAATGGGCTACACCGCGGGGAGAAGTCAGTGACTAGCGCTCGGTCTTGTCGCGAAGCGCGGCGCCGCTATGCTGTGGCCGCCGCCCCCGCACAGAGCGCCGGGCCAAGCCAAGGCAACCCAGCATAATAGTCATCCTGGTCTCCGGCCGGCCGCGGCGCGGCCCTCGAGAGCTGCTGATTGTTCTACTTCATGCACATGTCTATAGGCAGTCGTAAAGTTGGTCCCCAGCTCGCGCTGCACAGCTGCCCCCCCCCCTCCCCTCTTCTCCGTAGCGGCCAGTCCCCCGGCAAGTTAGGGCCGTCCGTCCATATCTGCGAGGCAACTCTACCAGATCACCCCCCTCCCCCCCCCCCTTACCAGTACACTGGCCCTCCCCCTTTTCCCCGCAGGCAGTGCGTGTAACGCGATACGATATATTTCGTGTTTGGAACATAACGAACTCTCGTCAATGCTGCGTGCCCCTAAGCACCGAGCAGTGTCGCGCTAATGCTCCAAAATTGTTGTTGTTTTCGCGGTGGTTGTTGTTGTTGTTGTCGGCTCGTCGTGTGGATGACACTGCTGCTGCCTCGGCAAGTTTCCGGCGACTAGCGACGGAACGGTGTAAGGTTAGGTTAGGTTAGGCGGAGGGTAGGGGAGGGGTAGGGGAGGGAGGGGAGGGGAGGGGAGGCGGAGGGGGAGGGGTCGCTGCAAAGAAAAGGGAAGGATGAGGCCTAGCGGCCGCCCGGCCGCCTGCCGGGGTGTCAGCACCTTGGGGAGTTGTTGATTGGTATTTATGACGTTGTGAAAGTTCCAACACCCGAGGTCCGCCTGGGCCGCACGGCGAGGCAAAGCGCCGGCGCCAGCCAGCCGAGCCGGGGCAGGCGGTCCACGCCCTGGAGGACTCCAGCATTGTTGCATCACTTCTGGACCAGACTGTACCGCACCACGCGGCGCGCGGATGCACACTTCATTAATCATCACACGGAAAGAGGGAGGGAAATCTTTTCGAAAATAATCACGTCTTTTCTCCTTTTATGAGAACGAAAGTTGCCGACAATAATGTAGTATCTCGCCGGGGTCTCCCTCTGGCACACCCTCGCCGCTATTAAGCCCCGTGCCACACCCCGCCACGCCCCACCACACCACGCCCCGCCACGCCCCGCCACGCCCCGCGGCCCTGGCCGGTTAATTAATTCCTCGTCGGGAAGAGGCTGAACGACTCCGACTATGCACCGCACGGCAACTTAACGCCACTATCCGCGTGCTGGCTGTGCAGTAATATGAGTTTAATGACCAAATTGCTCTAATATCGTCATGGTTGCAGGGCGCAGCGCGCCGGCTATTAGCAACTTTGCTGGCACGTGTGTGTCTGTGTGTGTCTTTCTGCGACAGTGTAGGTGAGTGCGCGTGCATGCACGCACGCGAGTAACAGTGTACACATGCTGTGCCCGGCTAAACAGGTCTTTTAGTTTGGCAACGACAGGTTCAAGGAACGGGTGATACTCTTTTAATTACACTGGACTAATAACGGAAGAAGGAGGATGGGGGTGGCTTACAGGGTGGAGGGGCCGCACAGCCCCGTGTGGGGCCCAGCTCAACGCTCCCCCCACCGGGCCCCTGAAAATGTCTGCTGAAGCCATCATTTGGAGTAAATACGAACTCTAGCGTACCCTCGGGGAAATCAATGATACCAAAGCGATGGCATCGGACTCGCTTGGAATCCTTTTTTTTCCACATTTTTTCGTCTTTCTTCTGTGGTTTTTAATTTTTGTGTGTGTGTGCGTGTGTGTGTGGCGTGTGCGTTAAAGACACTCTGCCCACTCTGCCCGGTCGGGGCCATACTGCGCCCCACTGGCCGATGCGCCCTCCTCGGACCCTAAAGTCCAATACAGGGCGGCGAGGCGCGGCGAAGTTGGCGCCGGGAAAGCATTGCCGTGATTCATCGGGGGGCCCCGTCCCTATCGCGGCCCCAAACGCAAACGTATCGAGATGGCCCCGCGGGATGTGAAGCCCAGGCTGCTATAGGTGCGGTGGGGCGTCCAAATTTCACATAAGCCGCCGAGGGGGAAGCAACTCAAATTTTGTTTCTACGTTTTACAAAATTTCTTGAATTTTTTTAAATTTTTTTTTAAGTTTTAAGTCGAAAAATGATAGGGAATTTGGGGATTCGATCCCCGGACCTTGTGGTTGGGATCGAACGCCTTAGCGCTCTCAACCATCACGGCTCCTGTCTGTGGCCGATTGAAGAGGGCTTGTGTCGTGACAATGAGCAGCGGCCAGAGAAAAAAGTTGTGAAGTATTAAGATTTGATCCGCCGATCCTCATACCAGGACCGACGCGTCTACACATCCAGCCACCACGGCACATGATGGTCACTGCGCATTGCTGTGGCTTTGAAGCACACTGGGGAGGGCAGTAAAAAATGCATTTTTTGTAATTTTTTTCAAAACATTTTCAAAATTTCTAAAATTTTTCAATAAAATTTTTCATGCATGAGTTTTGGTCCCGCGCTTTCGCCGATTTCCCGCGCTCTTTTTTTTCCCTCCGCGTCGCGTCGTCATGGCAACGACTCAGACGGCCCGTCGGCAGGCGAGGGCGGAACTAGTGGCACGGAAGCGAGGTGGCAGCTCGCCGGCTATTCTGGGACAGATCGCGAGAAATGTGCACAGGGGCGAACACCGTCTGGACGCTGCTCGCGCCACTCTTTTCGGGACTGGCTGGCTGGCTACCTGGCTGACTACCTGCCTGGCTGGCTGGCTGCCTGGCTGGCTGGCTGGCCCGCTGCTGGCGCTATCTCTTTCTTACCTCCGTGTTGCTACAGCCCCAGCAAAGATACACCCCGCCAAGGACTGCCTCGTTTGGAGAGCAATCCATTGGTGGGGTCACACGTTCGGTTCGAGTCATCCGGTCGTCCGGCCCACTGTGTGGCGGTGCGAGGCCATGTGCTGGGCGTGCGTGGCCGTGCATGCGGGAACGCCTGCTCACGTATTTATTCGGTAAAGGGCCTCGGCAATGCTACGCGCTATTTTATGGATGGGCCGCGTTAAATCCGATGGGACTTGCTGCTCGATACTGTTTCGGCCTGTTTAAGTACACACTTGAGCCCCACGCACGCCACACCGTAACAGCGGAAGGCTCTCAACACGAGCGAATATAAGCGAGGACGCGCGGTGCTTCGGGGGGCAGTTTGTGGAAGGAGTCCAAAGGAGAACGGCCACCACACACTCACACAAAAAGATAGCTTCTACTTGCAGAAAAAATTACAGCAAAGTGCGAGTGAGTTCCGAGAGGGTTCAAACCATAATTCTTGGAGTGACCCACCCCCCCACCCCCCCCCGAAAAAAAATTAAACAAATTTATTGAACTTTTATTTAAAACCCTCAGTGAAATTGTTTAATGCCTGCTGTTAAATGTTGTTCTGTCTTCACATCCCGATTTCGCCTTTCCTTTTTTTTTTTTTTAAAAAAAAGGGGGTTATTTTTCTTTTTAACTGCGAGGCTTCATCTTGCTGCGGGTAGTTGGACGCTCTCAGCCGCAGGTCGTAAAGGAAATTCGCGGAGTGCTGACGGATTCCTCATGGGGCACAGCGCGCGCCTCCCGCGCTGGTCTGGCCGGATTAATTCAGTTGCCACACTGCAAGAGTTATACATAAACCAGAACGCTATTCCGCCACGAAAGGCCCCGCCTCCAAAATCACACCCCCTGCGCGCTGGCCCCTTCGCCCTTCAAATTGCGGCCTCGGGTTCGAAACCTCGCGCCCTACTTGGCTTTTCTTGGCATCGTTTTACACCATTATGCTGTAGCCAGATATAAGTCATTCGTAGAAGTAATTAGAAAAAACAATCACACTAAAACTTGTAGCAGTAATTACGTGTCACGTCGGAGAGAATGGATGGTTAAGGACCATTGCAAATTTTCATTGCCCTATTTTTTCGGTTTGGGAGAAACCACTGCGAATTGAAGTCATGACTAGAAGGTTGTTCCCAGACCTCAACCAGCGGCAGCGAATCCTGAAATAAAAGTTTGCCTGGTGGTCAATTATTATTCCACTCCGAATATGCGGCGCATGCATGGTGGGGTGGCTCGCCGGGTGGTGATGGATGCACTAATTACAGGTGACGACCTCCGCGTGACAGAGCGCCGTTACAGTGATGACTAGATGGCCTGATGGACGCGTGGCCGGCGACATCACCGCGCGTGGACATGTAAGGTCTGCGTCGAACACGCCATACCGCCCGCCGCCCACCGGTCTCCGCGACGCAAAGTGGGCCAGAAGACCACCAGGCCGCCTGAATCTGTCGTTTAGCCCACTGTGCGGCGGAGCTCGGATCGTGCCTTTTGCTGACCCAGAGTGTGGAGATCACCACCGCCCTCATGAATAAAGTGCTCCAGACAAGACAGCCAGACGTCTCGAGGGCGTGGCAGACCGTCCTCGAGGCGTCGCCTTTTCTGCCGCTCTGCTCAGTCATTACAACACGCTTACGTTTCGTTATCTCTGACGTCAGCCCTGTCTGACCCGCTCCAGCGGAAGGGCAGACCTTGCGAAATCTCTCAGGGACTACTTGAGCCAGGCCGGTCCCCCATGGCCTCCCCGCCTGGCTGCTTCGGGTGTGGATTAGTCCTTCCATATTTGTCTTAATTGTTAACGTTGTCTGTTTGGCAGGGGTGAACGACCTCGCGATGCGGCCTGGCTGGCTGCCTGGCTGCCTGCCTGGCTGCCTGCCTGGCTGCCTGCTCGTGCTGCTGCCGCTGGTCATCTCTTCCGTCCTATCACAACCATCAGTCGGTGAGTTCCTTTTTTCGCGCCACTGGACTCGCTGGTGTTGGGCAGTTCGGTGCATGCGTGATGCGGAGCGGACGCAATGCGAATCACGTCGAAAAATGTTTGTGCCCTTGGTCGCGTGGGGCTCCTCGGGGTGCGGGGGCCCGGCTGGGGCTCTCATGAGGATGCGGCGGCGTTGTTGTAGAGACAATGGCAGCGTTGGGTAGCGGAAATTACTGCCCATGGTTGCCGCGACCGACTGTTCGGCCCGGAAAAAAAACGGGGACAATGGGACAAAGAAATCTATGGAGACACCGTGTTTCTCTTATTTCGATGAGGAATATTGTTAATTAGGAGTTTGGCGGGGGAGAGGCTGCATCGAAATGCGACCTCTTTGCAGAAGTGGGAAGTTCCGGAAAGATTGAGGCCGAATGCTGAAAACATGGATCCCGGCCTGCTGTCGGTCGGGACCTAGACAACACAACTCGGGAAATCTTTGTTCTCCTCGTTTTTTTCCCGGAGGCTGGCGACGTGCCGTGCGGTGCTGTGTCGCGCCATTCAACAGCAATCCCCTTGAAAAGGGATGAATGCGGCCGGGGCCGGCTTCCCCACTTGGCGGCAAATGTTTGGCGCGCGAAATTATGGAGATGCCGCGCGAGAAAACGGGCGAAAATTGAGATGCCCGACCGCAACCACCTGTCTGGCTGGGGGCCGACGAAGTTGGCAAGGGCTCGGGCAAGGGCGTGCGCAGGGCCGCGCAGTCGCACGCCGACAACTTCAACAATAGAAATTGCTTTATCTCGTGGAAGTACTTGAGGTGTAATCCCCGAAAATGACGACCATCTGTCATTACTCTCTGGCCGAGTTCTCAAAGTATTTTGACTGACTCGCTCCCCTCGGCGGAGGATCCAGGCCGGCAGGCAAGGAGCCCCGGGCCTCACCGCTGAGAGCGGCGTTTTTAAAGTGTCAAGCCGTTTAATTGGGGCGAGGGTGGCTACCCTGCCGGCAGCTGACGAGAGTTGAGCTGCCTGCCAGTGGATTCGCATTGCCTTAATTGGAGTCCAACACACCGCATCGCTCGTAATATAATAACGAAGACCTCGCTGCTCTCTTCTCTCTCCCTTTTAATTCCTTCCTTTCGCTTTGCTAGTTCTCGCTCCGTTTTCCATTCCCGCGTCTCTCTTCCGTTTCATGACGGGGTTTTTGATCCGGACATCTCGCCCCGGTCACGTTTTCCTCTAAGGTTCCATTTCGGGTTCTAAGTTTTGCATTCTTTCCACGAGTTGTCTGTCTGGCTCCCCCCCCCCCTTCTCCGAGGTGCGACGCGCGAAAACGCGTGCAAGGAGTTTGTTTCTAATTCTGTTAGGACACAATGCAGCGCCCAGCTCGGCCCACGACCAAGGCAGTGCAAACTCGCCTTGACGGCAAGTTTAAAGAAGGCGCATCGTAAAGAAAGAAAAAAAAAACAAAAGAAAAATTTCCAAAATTTTAGAGCTATTTACCGAGGCCGGTTTGTCTGTCGTCCCGTGTACTTTCCAACGCGCCGCTTTAAAAAGATAACCCGGCCAGCGGTGTGTCCCCAAAGGGAAATCTGTTTTTTCTCGTGCAACCTCCCATGTCTTCTCCCCACCCCCACCACTATGTCGTTCTCCCGGAAGGCCGCATTTGGCAAAAAAAAGGAAAAAAGAAAAAAAGCGGGGAAGAGTTCGCGCGTTTTTAGAAGGGCCTGGCTAACCTTTCCCGCCGCCGCAACCTTTTACCTGCGGTTGCTACACCACTGTTGGGTGTCCCGGCCTCTTCAGTGGATCAGCTCTCGCTTTTCAACGACCGGAGTAAACATTCCACGTGTCATTTTATCCATGTTTTTATTGAGCTTGCTTGCTTTTGAATGGTGTAGTAACCGTCTTGTTCTTGTTGCAGGTCACTTTTGGCACATATCCGATCTGCACTATGACGTCAACTACTCACTGGACGGGGACATCCGGCACAGTAAGTTTGAGGAGGGCGCCGCAGGAGCAGAGGGTCGTCACCAGTCAGAGGGTAGCAGTACCAGGACTTCTGGGTCTGGAGCCACAAAGGCCAGTTCCCTGGAACGCCCCGGTGGGAGTGGAAGCGCCGTCAGAACAGGAAACGCGGTAAACAGGCGCGCGCTTCGGAGAGCAAAGTCACTCTCTCCACCAGCTATTGATCTGTATGGGCCTTTGACCTTTCGGTTTTCTGTCCGCCCGCCTGTCTGTCCGTCTGTCCGTCCGCCTGTCCGTCCGTCTGATCGTCTTTACAGCGCGGTGAGGCGATTAACGAAAACCACTCCACGGCGCGTGGGATAGAGCGCGGAACGGCTACCAGGGGCTCTGGAGACGTTGCGGTGAGGGAGAGAGAGAGAGAGAGAGAGAGAGAGAGAGAGAGAGAGAGAGAGAGAGAGAGACGTGGACCACCACGAACCCTCGGGAGGGCAAATGGCCGGGGCTTAAGTAGTCCTAGCCGGATGTAACCGTTGGCAAAAAGGCGGGCCAAACACAAAGTTCGATATGGGCCCACTGTGCGCCGCCACGCCCCGCCGCCACGGGGCCCCATGGCTAGACAAAACACACAACAGCAACAACACTGATAATGTAGGCAGCAGACGGTCGGCTAGTTGAATTTAAATCAGAATTTTCGTGGCTGTATGGCGGGCCTGTGAAGTTGGTGGAACAAGTATGGAAAAGGGCTCGTCGCAGGATGCCTGTGGGGCCGCGGGGGCCGCGGGGGCGGCACTGGGGGAGGGCCCCGGCCGCTAGGGAGCTGGTAGTGCACGGCCTCCATTTTGACGAGTTTTTGTGCCAAGGCTCCCGTTATTTCCATAAACTAATTCGGGCTCGCTTGTCCCGGCGAGCTAGTTCCGGCGAGAACACAGTGGGCGGGTCACGCGGGCACGACGTGCAGGCAGCGGCCGCCTCGTGAGAAATCAATCGGCGTGTTTACTCGAATCCTCGCGCAAGTTAACCCGGCGCCGGAGTTGCAGACAAACCCACCGGATTCCAGGAGGTGCAGCCTCCAGCGGTCCTTGCCGGAGCATGAATAGCCCTCCATTCCAGGGACCGTCAGGGCCGCGCCTCGCGCCCAGATCCAGACCGGGCCTTAATATCAACACCGCATACCCGGCGTTCTCGCCGTGCTCGTGGTCCTGCAGTGCTTCGCAACGAATGTCTGGCCGCAAAAAGCCGTCCGCCCCGCCCCGCTAGCGGCACCCTTTTAGCCATAATGATACACCTGTGCATTAGAGGCACGCTTCACACGGCGCGAGCTTCAAATTGGATGAAATGGAGGTCGAAGCGCGCCGCGCACAGTGGGCCGTGCACGCCAGGCCACGCCAGGCCACGCCAGGCCACGCCAGGCCACGCCAGGCCACGCCAGGCCACGCCAGGCCACGCCAGGCCACGCCAGGCCACGCCGCGCGCGCGGCTTTCCATTAGATTCCCGTGCAACAAAACACGCCTTCATGCCATTCTTTCGGGGTCAGGGCCCAGGCTGTCAGCACGCTTTTGAGAATTTTGGGCGAGTTGGCTAGAGGATGGGGAAAAGGAAGAAGAGGGAGGCGAGTCTTTGAACCCACGCGCTGGCCACCACAGCGGTCACTTTTTAGAACTTGGTGCGTCACTACAGTGATAGAAAAGAGTGCAAGGAAAAAAAAAAAAAAAAAAAAAAAAGAACAGAAAATGACTGTTCCAAAGTTATCCGGAGCGGGTAGTACTTTACCAACGACGGAAGTTAGGTCCCTTTTCCGTGCCCTATTTTCTGCACGATGTCCGTACCGTGGTCACAAATGTTTGGCGTATTCCCCTTGTTCTACACAGACCCCAACCCCTTTGCGAGGCTCTCGCTTTGTCTTATGGCCTGCCAATCGTGCGACAGGGACAGAATACGTTGCGTAATATGTGCACAGCCTCCACCGAGAAGGCGCCAATGGCATCCACACAAGTGGCGTTTCCGACTGTTCTCTTTTGTGGGGTTTCGCAACACCGCATTACATAATGCAGTCGGCGCGATTCGCGGCAGGGGCCACAGAGGGCGTTGTGAGGACAGTCTTTGGACCGGCGTGCCGCGACGTTGCACAGTGGACCAGAAGACCGGTGGAGGCGATCAAAATCCCGGACGGGTTTTGAGCTTCAGAGTCGCTAAGTGGGACTTGAACGGAACGTGTGATCCCACCCACCAATAGATTGCTCTCCGAACGAGGAATTCATAGGTGGGGCCACACGTTTGTTTCGAGTCCCATTTAGCGACGCTGGTGCTCAAAACGGATCTAGAGTTTTGTCCGCCTGCGCCGGTCCCCACTGTGCACGGCTGAGCTGGCCGGCGGGATAGCGGTGGGACGGCGGGGGAACGGCACGAGGTGGAAACAATACGAGGTGTCAGGGGTGACGGGCAGCCCCGCCAGGGGGCCTAGGGGGGCTACAGGGCCCCCGGAGGGGTGACAGGCTGAGCTTCAGTCAGCCGAGTCAACCCCGCCCCCCTTTTCTCTCGCCCCCCTCCCGCCCCTGTCACGGGGAAGCAACGGGTCCTGGATCCGTGCCACGACCCGCGGGGCCCGAGGAGTCTCTCTCTCGCGGGCGGCAGCCCGATGGAGTGCGAGAGAGACAGAGCGATGCTGCAGCGACCCTTCGGAATAACCGCTCGGCCACGAATTCAGACTACAGCGGCACGGCAGGCACGCAAGTCGCCGGCGCGGCAAGGGTGGCCAAGCAGTGCGCCGTGCACTGCGTGTCCAACGGCGCTGTTCCGGGACGGAGTTTTCAGCCGCCTCTCCGCCTCGCGGCTGCGGCGGCCGCCGACACGCCCACCGACCGCCTCGTCTCTTCAGCCGAGCAAATCTGGGGAAGCATGGCGGCGTGCCGTGGCTTGCCGTGCCGTGCCGTGGTGTGCTGTGCGCCCGGCGCGGCGGCGCCGGCCCCGGAATTTTAAAGAGGGTGGACGTGACAAGAGCAGCGGCCAGAAACAATTACGGGGGGCGCGCGTAAAGCCGGATTAAATTTCATATTACGACGACTGTCAAATGGTTGCGCCATGAATGTTTTGTTGTAAGTAGTTGTTGTTGGCATATTGTTCGTTGTAGTTGTTTGCGGTTTTTTTTTTCTGGTTGCACCTCCCAGCGGTGGTCGGTGGCCTGCTCCCTGAACGCGGCAGGGGGGGGGAGGGGGAGGGAAACCCCCAGTGAGTGCGGCCACGTCTTGGCTGAGGTCCCAGGACCATCAGCCCTGCTGCTCAAAGTGTGGCGGCGGCGCCAACCGCTGTGCTCTGCTAATACTGCCGCCGCCACCGCGCTGCCCCGCGCGGCCGTGCAATGCGTTACCCCTTCCCTCCCACCTCCACCCCCTTCCCTCCCACCCCCACCCCCTTCCCTCCCACCCCCACCCCCTTCCCTCCCACCCCTCACCCCATTCTCATCCTCTCTCCCTTTCGCTTCCTCTTTTCGGTCTGGATACTTTCGCGCCACTTTATGGCTATTCAAATCCCACTTGTCGTGGGTCCGTGGCTGGTCTGGCCTAGCCCGGCCTAGCCTGGCCGCCTGGTCCAGAGCAGAAATTACTCCAATGAGGCGGGTAGGCAGCGGAGGCGGGGTACAGTGGGCCAGAAGACCGGCGCAGGCGGCCGAAACAGTAGACGCCTGCGCCGGTCTTCTGGCCCACTGCGCGGGGCTTCGCTTCCTTATTGCGACCAGCGCCACAGTAGGCAGCCGCCGGGAAAAAAAACCGCTCGACCGGGACAACGGCGGAAAAGGATAAACACAAAAAAAAATCCGTTGGAACCGGCTTGGCGGGGAGTCGAACCCAGGTCGCCATTATCACAGTCCTGGCGAGTGACATGACGGGGATTTACGAGCCCCACATCCGGTAAATGAAGCAAGATGGGGAGGCGGGGAAACAAATGTCGAATTAATGCATCGAGGGCTGCGCCACGGCTGGCCAGCCCGCGGTCACTGCGCCCCTCCTCCTCGAGACTCATCCCACTGCAGTTGGGGCGCATCCATAAATTATCATGCCAAGCGAGCGGATTCAGGGGGACGCCGGGTCACGGCTTGGAAATGGATCTCGAAACATTAGCATCTGGGCTTTCAAGAGGAAACTGTGTAAGATGGGCGTCCGGCCGTCTCCCACCACCTACCGGCTCTGTGGGTGGGCTGGCAGCCCTCTGCGTTGGCGGTGGAGGGGGGGATTATTTTGACGCTAAATGCCCGGACACAACACGCTTGCTACAGAGCGGGATCCGATTATGGTGACCCGTGCAAATGCAATCATGCCCCGGCCTGACTGTGCGACCAGCCGCTAAACGGTCGCGCGTCGGGTTCGAATACCGCCCAGTGGGTCCGCTTTTTGCGCTCAGTACGCAGCGAGAGAGAGAGAGAGAGAGAGAGAGAGAGAGAGAGAGAGAGAGAGAGAGAGAGAGAGAGAGAGAGAGAGAGAGAGAGAGAGAGAGAGAGAGAGAGAGAGAGAGAGAGAGAGAGAGAGAAGAAAAAGACAGAAAACGAAAAACCTCGGCGTGGTTTGAACCCGCGCTCCCTTGTTCCAGACTGCCGGCGGTGGAGCGGCAACGGGCTGGGCACGCGGGAGAGCCAGCGGCCGGACGGACGCTTCGGCGACCTGCACTGCGACGCCCCGCTCGCCCTGCTGGAGTCCGCCACCACGGCCATGAAGGACATCGCCAAGGACGTCGACTTCATCCTCTGGACCGGGTAAGTCAACAAGCCGTATCAAGTGACGTGAAAAACAGAAAAGTAAAAAAGACAAACTTCAGCTGCCTGGGAACGTTTGCTCTTCAAACAAAAAATAAAATAAAATCGCAGCAAGGTGAAACTCCCACCGTTTCAATAGCTGCAAAATGTTTGAAAATTTTGAAAGCACGAGGTCGACAACGCACACTGCGTCACGCCCTGCGACTGACATTGCAGCGCGCACCACCCTCCTTGGGCACGGCTCGAGTGCACAGTGTGACACACGCTCCCCTGGCCAATCGAATAAGGCTCTCGATCGCCACGAGACGCGTTCAGCGGCAGCGCCGCCTCACTCCGCGTACGTCGCGTACTGTACAGTCGCGCGAGGGCGGCTCGGGTTTCGCGCCGAAATGAAAGTAATTTGAGCGGCGGCGTGCGTAAGCGACCCCAGCAGGAAGGGGAGGAAAGGTGCGCGGCACAGTGGGCCAGGCGACCGTTGAGGCGGACAAAATTCTAGACGCGCGATGAGCTCCTGAGTCGCTAGGCAGGACTGGAATCGAACGTGCGACCCCACCAATGGATTGGTGTCCGAACGAGGAATCCATTGGTGGGGTCACACGTTCGATTCGAGTCCCATTAAGCGAATCTGGACCTCAAAAACGCGTCTAGAATTTTGGCCGCCTGCGCGATCTTCGGGCCCACTGTGCCGCGTTCGGCCGATACACTGTCGGACCGACTGCTCTCTCCCGCCATACTGCGTCCTCACGCCGCCGTTGTCGTTTCCCGGAGCGCTTTTTTGGCGCCGTCGCGGCCGAAATGGCGACTAATGCAGGAAGAGCATAAACTTGTTCCATAACTAGGTCAAAACCAAAGAAAGCAAGCCACTGCGGAGCTGGGGCGTCGGGGAGGACTCCACTGCTTATGGGTTGACATATATTATAGAGGGCCCAGTCTTGCCGCCCCCTCCCCCCCGTTCCCCACGATTCGCTCTCATTTCTTCACGACCTTCCCCGCCCGCCGGCGCTAGGCCGCAGCACTGTGAAAAATAGAGTGGGCACTTCGACCGGGAAGGCGACTATGAGATACACCCTGGACGAGGCAACGAGGCACGACGAGACTCATTCCTGGACGACGAATGGACGTCTTTATCTCTGGGCCTTATTTAGGACGCCTCTGTGGTCGAGAGCGTCTGTGCACCGAATACGAAGTCTTAGAGCTGACGTTCGAATCCTGCCATGTCTTTTGCTGATTTCGACTCGTAGTCTCTGCTGATCCAGCCTGTGAAAGTCACTGCTTCACCGCCGCATGTGCATGTTTCACGGTGGCCAAGAGTGTAAAGGCCTCAAACTCTGACTTCGGGGGACCTGGGTTCAACACCCAGTCGCGTTTTGGAGCATGCACATTTTGCGAATTTTTACTTCTCCCTCTCTCGGAAGCAGCCTGCAGGGAGGTGAGATCCACCTGGCCCCACTGGCCCACGCGGCCTGCCGATACGAAATGTGCACCTCCATCCGCACCCACGGGACTTGGCGCGTTGCCTTTGTTATTTTAATTTTCCGCTTTGATTTGGCGAGGGAAAACCCGACGCGGGCAAGAGGGCAAGCCTGCGGGCAAGCTGGCACTGCAATCGGCGGCAGAAAAAAAAACGAAAAATAAAACACGCGCGTAGGGATCCCGATGCCGACCTACTGGATTGTTGAATATTAAAACGTGTTTCGATGGGGAAAAAAATAGTGTTGAACCTGGGACCGTGGACCACGGCTCGCATCTGGTTTGTTAGCCGAGAAAGGCATCGGTTCTCATCGCAGGGGACGGCCGTTCGAAGCACTACGTCTCCCATCTTTTGCCGACAGGCTAGCCCAAGGGCCAGTAATAGGCCAGGCCAACATCGCAGAGGCAGCTGCACAGGATCATCCAGTCCTAGGTGCAACTACCAACATTTATTATTTATCACGGCCTCTCCCATAGCTTCAAACCCATAGCAACGCCCGATGACTCTCATGCACCGTGGTGGTGGCTCGGGGTGAAGAAGCATCGGTCTCCAGGATGAGGGTCGATAGATCTAATCTTATTACTTCGAACCTTTTTTCTCTGACCACTGCTCGTTGTCGCGTCAAGAACCCGCTTCAATCAGCCACAGATATGAGCCGTGGTGGCTGAGAGCGCTAAGGCGTCCGACCCTGACCGTGAGGTCCAGGGATCGAATCCCCGAATATCCTTTCATTTTTCGACTGGCTTCCTCCCACTGCGACTCAAACCCGTCGTCCGACACTCGGCAGACGTGCAAGTCAGGGTGGTGTAGTGGTCTAGGCTCAATCCAGGCCATTACACCCGGGTGTCTAAAAAGCAGTCCGCTTCGGCGGATTGGCCTCGGCACTGGTTCGATCCCCGATCGAGCCAGCCACTCGAGATTGGTCGCGAGTGGGTCCATTCCGATTCGTCGGATGGAGTTGATAAGTCCTTTGAAGCTGGCCCACTGACTGCATGTTCGGGTCTGGGAGCGCCGGACAGCGGGTGTACCATTTGGGTACCGACCAGCCTGCGCAAACAAAAGCTCCCAAAACTACTCTCTCTTTCTTTCTTTCTCTGTCTCTCTATCGTCTCTGCCTTACTCTACTCTGCCCATGTTGGGCCGTGTCGGCGGCTCGGGTCCTACTGGGTCCCCCGGCGTACGATATCGAAGTCGCTGGATCGGATTAACCCCAGTTACCTGATAGCACCGGTTCCCATCCCGAACACCGAAGTAAAGCAGGAGGCCTCCCCATTAAGACTGGGGAGGGGGTGTAGAGTTCCATTTTTTAAATTTAAAAAAAAAAAATTAAAAAAATTGTAGTTGAATACTACTTATTGCCAGCGACTGGGTACACCGGTTCCCATCCGAACGACGACCCAGACGCTGAGCCAAACCGAGACCTGTCAGACCTAAAACCACGACTCGGCCCTACCGTGCGCCCAATCCAGACACGTGCAAAACCGGTCACTACATTCTCCGCCCGCGGTGCTTTCCCCCAATAAGCTGTGCATCGCCGTTTCCGTGACAATGCTCCGAGAATGTTGATTCAGAGTTATTGGCGGAATCAATACGGGCCGGCGGCCGGCCGCCCCGCAGCCAATGAGATGGCCAACGGACCAACATTCTGCGGGCTGCAAAACGACCGCGCGTTTCCGAGGATAGTGGTGTGGGAGGTTATGAGTGTGCGCGCGAGTGTGCGCATGCGGACATGTATGTGAATGTGCTAGTGTAGCGAGTGTGTGCGCGTGTTCGCAAGTGCGCACAGTGGGACAGAAACCAGGAGCTGAAAGAGAGAGAGAGGGGAGGGGGTGTCGTGGTGCCCAAATGGCTCTTCGCCGCAACAATGGTGTTTCATTCGCTCCGTGGGGTGCATTCCATATGCAACCCGAGATGCTTCAACAGTTTCCAGATGGCACGCAATATCGTGGAGCATTCTGCCACCCAGAGCGGCTGGGCTTCGACATTGCTGCTACCGAGTTGGAAGCGGATCCTAATGGCTGCTGCGGGTTGGTTGCAGGGCGGGCCCCGTCTCCGGCCACGACCAGGGCTCCCAGGCCACCCAGGTGGTGACGCAGCTCCTGCTGCGGGCCTTCACCTCGCAGTTCGTGTTCCCCGTGCTGGGCCCCGACATGCGGCACGCCGACCACTACAAGCAGGCCGCTGACCTGTGGCGGAACTGGCTCCCGGAGGAGGCCATGCAGACCTTCTACAAAGGTACGTCACAGTGTTGGCTCTTCACCGTCGTAGACGTCGATTCGGCGTCGGTGGAGACGACTGTCCAGCCGGGGCGGTCGGAGTGTGGCCTGACGGTGTGCTTTGCTTCCAGGGGGCTACTACATGATCGAGCAGAAGAGCAAGCCGCTGCGCATCGTGGCGCTCAACACCAACCTGTGGCTGGAGAGCCCCGGCCGCGGCGGCTACTCGCGGGACGCGTGGGAGCCGCGCCGCAGTCGCGAGGGCGTGGCCGGCGTGGTGCGGGAGCCCTGGGAGGTGCGCGAGAACCGCGTGCACGACGAGGACCCCGCCAGCCAGTGGCGCTGGCTGGAGGACGAGCTGCTCAAGGCGCGGCTCGCCAAGAAGACGGTGAGTACCCGGGTTGGGTTCGCGTCTCGGCGGCGCCGCGCTCCCGGTTTCGGCGATCTTCTAAGGGCGAGCCAAGCGCCACCTGTTGGCCAGCGCGTCTCATTCCGGTCTAAGAGGACGGCGGTGGGTCGACGCGAAAGGAAAGGGGGGGGGGAGGAGAAAAAGGGGGCGGTCAGGCCCGCGTGATGGAAAGCGGGGCGCGAGAGATTTCCAAGAGGCACGGCGCTGGAGCAGGGCCGACAGGTAAGGAAGGTGTGCAGGCAGGCCGGGCAGGTGCGAGACCCCCACCCCTTTCTCACCTGGCGTGTCCAGCTCCCCCCCCCCTCACGAGCCCTTGCCCTCTCGAGTCAGCATGTTTTATTCAGGAGGCCGACCGCCGCGCAGCGCCCCCGCCGCGCCCCCACGCCCCGCCTCGCCACCCGCTCGACCAAGGCCCTGATACTGACCCCACTATCCTGCCTCGTTGCGCCGCCTAAATCTACTTGGAGGGGCCTCGCCGGCCGAAGCAGGGACCAATGCACCCTTCAATGGAGGTGGCAGTCACATCGGAATTTCACCGCGGTCGGCCCTCTCACGTTCACTTGGGGAGCCACAAAAAAAAAAATCTGGAAAAAGCAAATAGCCGACCGGAAAAAAAAGAGACCCCCGGGATGAGTGGAGTAAAAAAAAAAATCATTGCCCCGCGTGGGAAGTTGGCGGAAAACGAGGTAAAAGGGGCTCCCCGGAGCCGGATGGCCCGACGCGACCGCAGCGTCGCGGACCCAGCGCGGCATGGCGACTCAATTTAAGCCGACGGGAAAATCCCCTGTGTTTATTCATCGTCTCCATTGACAAGCCTCGCGGCCTCGACGTGAAAATGATCCCTGCCGCTTGATGATGGCATTGAAGTGTTCCCGCTGTCATCCCCCCTCCCTCCACACCGCGGCGGCGCGCGGCCGCGGCGGCTGTAGCCACAAACCGGGATCCCACGTCGTGCAGCCGTCGCGGCGCCTGCCGGCGTACTTCTGTCTTTTCCCTGCTGCTCCGCCGCTGTCTTCTCGGCCATTATTTTTTCTCCGGGGGAAAGAAAAGCGACCGCGCTCCGCCGCCCGTCTGTCTGTCTGTCTGTCCGTCCGTCCGTCTGTCTGTCCGCCCGGCCTTTCAGCATCCAGCCGTCTCCTTGGGTCCTTTCTCTCCTGCACCCAGATCTAGATCTGCGGACAATTTGGTTGACTTGGCGCCTGACTGTGAATAGGAAGGGCCCCATTCATTCACACACACACACACACACACACACACACACACACACACACACACACACACACACACACACACACACACACACACACACACACACGTGTGTGAAGCTAGGTCATGGCCATGCATTTACAAGTGGCGGCGTCCTTGCTCGATGATGAGGACACGTCGCTTCCCCCGTCTCCCGGTCACCCTCTGCCCCACTTCTCTCTCTCTCTCTCTCTCTCTCTCTCTCTCTCTCTCTCTCTCTCTCTCTCTCTCTCTCTCTCTCTCTCTCTCTCTCTCTCTCTCTCTCTCTCTCTCTCTCTCTCTCTCTCTCTCTCTCTCCCCCTCTCTTCCTGATCCGCTCCAGCGGGAACGGCGCGCGCGCGCGACCCCGACGACCTCGCCGACGCCTCGGCAGCGCCGCCTTGTTTACCATATGAATCCGCCCCCTTCCCCGCCCCCCCCCTCCCCTAAACCATCCCCGCGCGCCCCGGGCGCTTCCCCGTGGGACGCTGCGGGCGGGAGAAGTATTGAGGCTGGGCCGCTCGGGGCAGCGAGGGAATTAAAAGCGAGTTGTTGGCGGCTGAGCGCGCCGAACAGAGTGCTTCGCACGGTATGAGTCGGTCCTTGCGTTCCCAGGACCGTCCTGGTTTCACCTGTACTAAATCATAGGAAAACCAGGACCGACTCTTACCCTGCGGGTCTGTCTGTATGTCTGTCTGTCTCTCTCTTCCTCTCTCTCTCTCTCTCTCTCTCTCTCTCTCTCTCTCTCTCTCTCTCTCTCTCTCTCTCTCTCTCTCTCTCTCTCTCTCTCTCTCTCTCTCTCTCTCTCTCTCTCTCCCTCCCTCCCTCTCTCTCTCTCTCATGGTGGGCCGCACGGTGGGCCGCACGGTGGGCCGCACGCACACGCGAGACGGAGCGGCGCAGCGTGACCCGTAATCACACCGGCTAATACGTGCGATCGTGCCTTTGGAGGAGGGGGGAGGGGGACGCAGCCGTGATGAATATGTACCGTCGGCGGCGGCCAGGCCTCGGCCGGGCTCGGCGCTGACCCTCTGTCCGTGGCCGAGTCCGGGGCCGGGGCCGGCCTGCCGTGCGGCCAGGACCCCCAGGAAGGTGATGGAGGCGGGAGGCGAGGGCGGCTGTCATGTTTTATTACACGCTTGGCGGAGCGAAACACAGTCTCAGGCAGAAAACGCCCCCCCGCCGTCATGATGGCCGTAAACACGGCCGACACGCGAGCACCGCCACCGAGACTGCGTCGGCGAGGCGCCCGCTGCGGGGACACCTCCTCACTCCGGGGTGCACTACAGAGGGACAGAGGACCGTTGAGGCGGCCAAAATTCTAGACGCGTTTTGAGCTCCAGCGTCCGATTTAGCGACTCGGGATCTCAAAAACGCGTCTAGAATTTTGGCCGCCTCAACGGTCTGTGACCCGGTCGCCATCTTGTGAGCTAGCTGAAGTCCTAAAAAAGTGGCAGGAAAGGGTTTTTTTTATTTATTTTTTTTTAGTCCGTATTCTGTAGGTTGACTCTCAAACCCTTACAAACTTCGGCCTTGCCAAGAAGGTTGTGTGTGTTTCGGTGACGGGGCGCCTGGCTGGTAGGCACTACGCGTGCAGCGGGGTCGCGCGGGCTTGCCTACCCTCCCGAACGCAGGCGGCCATGAAGAAACACAGCAAAGTCCCAACTGCAAAAAAAAAAAGATAAATAGACAACACAGCAACGAAAACGAAAAAAAAAAGTATGATGTTCAAAAAAGTGCGCGCAAGTGTTGTGAGCTTAGCGCGCAGATGCAAGGCAGATGCCGCGCAAACGATGATGACAAGTGCCCTGGGGTGAGGGCAAGCCGGCCGCGCGGTGCGTGCGGGGGGGGGGGGGGGGGGGGAGGGGGGTAGAGAGGCTTTGTGGCGGTC
Organism: Stenchaetothrips biformis; assembly: GCA_030522485.1. Classification (NCBI taxonomy): domain Eukaryota; kingdom Metazoa; phylum Arthropoda; class Insecta; order Thysanoptera; family Thripidae; genus Stenchaetothrips; species Stenchaetothrips biformis. Next base: position 12,635,431 of record CM060099.1, read on the forward strand.
TGGACCAAACTGAGCAAGGCGGTGTGGTTTGTCGTCGCCAGGGGCAGTGACCAGGCTTAGCCTCGGCCCCTCCATCGCGTGCGCCGTCATCCCCCCATTCCCGTCATCATGCACGCTCCTTTGATCCGCCATGGAGAGCTGGCCGCGGACAAAAGAATCACCCACGTGCCGAGAACCGCAAACGGCGGACGCACAAGAGGTTGAAAATTCCCACTGTGCACCAGTTTCGGGGCAACTTCTCCAGGGCCGAGAGTCAAGTCACCGCGCCGCAGCGTCGGTCACCATCACGGCGACGGGAAAGCAACGACGACGCTGGGCCGGGGTTCAAGTACCGCCGTCTGCGGGTTTTCCCCCCCTCTCTTTTCGGCGTCTGTCGTCCGCAGGAATCAATCCCGCGGTCAATATCCGTCCGTCCATCTTTGACCGCGGGCTTCCCGGTTCAACGCGCCTCCGCCATGCAAAATGAAGGGGACGGGAAAAAGGACGGCGTCGTCGTCCTGCCGGTGAACTGGAGCGCGGCCGGCCACCGCCGTCGGGGAGATGCTGTGGGGCGCCGGGCGCAGAGTGGCACGGCCCGGACGGAACCGAACCACATCACATCGTGATTGCCTGTCCCGCCCTCGTGGCGGGGCGGGGCGGGGCGGGGCGGGACGGGGCGGGGCGGGGCGGGGCGGGGCGGGGCGGCGGCGCGCAGTGGATACCCTGATTGTGGGCCGCCCGCTTCCGGCAACGCAACGCCTCGGCTTGACGTAGTCCAGGATTGGCGGTTTAAGCGCGCGCGCGTGTGTGTGTGTGTGTGGGGGGGGGGGCGATTCAGCCTAGTGGTCCGAATGAGAGTCACGGCTCGGCGCCCCAAAGATACTCCGATGGACCGCCCCCAAGACATTCCCAGAGCGGCGCAGCAATGCCACACCCGAAAAAAGAAGTCTTTACTTTGCGCGAATATTTCCTCCTCAATGTCCCGGCGTGGAAAGAAAGGCCGGCCAGGCACCTCGGTGGCAGGACCAAGATTACGGTAGTTAAAGTTTACGGTGCGCATTTAGCGGGCTGGCAGCCTGGCCGAGCTGGCAGCCTGGCCGCGCGGACGGGGCTGGCAGCCAGTCCGGCCGAAGCACCGTGCCATACTGGCGCCTCCCGATTTTTATCGCAGGTAATAGATTGGTAGCATGTGTGCCTTCCCGCCCCAGGAAAATGAATACCCACAATCTATCTTCCGCTTTTTTTTTTGCCGCGTCCGTTATTTTCTTTTGTCAGTGTCACCACGGCCTTGCCCGCGCCACGTGTCCGCGCCCACCTTATCCACCCATCCATCTATCTCTTCCGCGCCGCCACTCGTTTTGAAATTGGAAGCCGCCCGCCCCGAGCCTCCTCTCAAACGGAGCTTTGATTCTCGCCGCGTCACAGTGTCGCCGCATCGCCGGCATCCGTCCCACTCCTCGGACTTTTGTCGCACTCATTTTTCCCCGGCGACCTTCGCTGATTTGTCTGAATGATGCCCTCGCCGTCGCCGCCACGTACAAGGCTCCTCCGCCTCGAGCCCCCATCCCCCCGAACCTCTTCTTGCGACCTGAAAGAGGATAGGTAGCAACCGGAGATATTAGATTGGAATGGAGGCACGCCGAAGAGCAGCGCGGCCGGGAGGGGGGAGGGACGGCACGGGACGGGTTTGCTCTCTTTGACACCGACGGATACCGGGGAATAAGACCACTGTTGAAATATTGTCGATGATCTGCAAGTCAAGTTGGTTTCCTCTTTCGATATGCAATGGCCGACGGGCGTGCGGTCATTTCTTCCGTGAAAAGAACGCAAAGAGAATCGCCATGGGATTCCGGGAGGTCTTTCTTGTAACTATTGCAAGGATGTCGGCGGTGTTCTTTGCAGTGGATAGGGTACCAGCGGCGCAGCCTTCCAAAGGACTCACGCGCGTAATTAAGTATTGAGACAGCTGTACACACTTACGCCGCACTCACACACTACCAGGGAACACACAAACATCCTGGAGGCGAATGCGGCGGACCAAATAATATTTTCCTCTTTTCCTTGTGGTGCAGGTGTACCTCGTGGGGCACACCGCGCCTGGGGCGGACGACCGGGCAAACAACCCCACGCTGGCGAGCGGCCACGGCGGCCTGCTGGAGCACCACAACACCCGCTTCCTCAAGGTCATCAAGCGCTTCTCCGACATCATCCTGGGCCAGTTCTTCAGCAACAGGCACTCCGACACCTTCCGGGTGGTCTACAACGACTCAGGTAAGGCCGTTGTCGTGGTTCGTCTTCGTCCCGCTAATCCTGCTTGGCCGGCCGCCCCTGCCATATCAAGAACCTAAACAAAGCGACCGAAATGGAGTCAGTCTGGAGGGCCGCGGGGTGGGGCGACGACGCTAACGAAGGAATTGATCGGCAAAGCGTCTCGGACCGCGGTAACGACCCCCCCCCCCCTGCCAATCACCTCCTTTTTCCAGGCGCACTATAATCCGGCCTCCTCTCCCCGTTGCTGTTGTTGTTTTTGTTGGCTGGAGATTTTTCTTTGAAGATAAAATAATAATAGATTGAGTCAGGATGCCTCCCTTGATGGAAAAAAAACCAGCCGCCAGTATAATAACGCCAAAAACGTTACAGTGCGGTGGGTAACTCCATCCGCAACATACGGCTGAAACTGAATCACCGCAACGAACTGGTCCACTGTTGCCCCATGCTCGCAGACGGCGGGTTTCTTATCACGCGTTAATTTGTCTCTTCAATTTGATAACGCCCGTCTGCTTCCGATGGAGTCTGCCGGCCGAGGCGGGGCGGTCCCGACGTGATGCCAAATAATTTGTTTGACGTAGCTTATTTCCGGCAGGCAAGCCGGAGGAGCCCGCCTCATGATACATGACGGACCATGCCAGGCCTCGACCAGATTATGGCGCCGCTCGATACAGATTTGCTCTGCAGAGCACGGCATTGGACCCGACACGTGTGCCACTATGATGAACAACGCGCGCGGAGTGCTAATGAAAGGTTCCTACAAGATGGCGGCGCTTGCTTGCAGGTTCGCCCGTCTCGTGGATGCTGATGCCGCCGTCTGTGACGCCGCGGCGCACTCAAGGCGGCTCCAACAACCCCGGCATTCGCCTCTACAAGTACGACAACACCACGGGCAGCGTGAGTACCGCAGCCACCGCCGAGGTGACCGAGTACCTCTTCCGTCATGGTTCGATGGGTTCCGTCGTCAGACCCGGCAGGGCTTGGTAAAGGCGGGGTTAGGGTGTGATGGACAGCCGTCCTGAGTGCTGTGTCGTCGTGTTGGCAGGTGCTGGACTACTCGCAGTACTACCTGGACCTGGGCAAGGCCAACCGGGAGAACCGGGCGGACTGGCAGCTGGGCTACAACCTGACGAGCTACTACGGCATGCGCGATGTCAACGCGCGCGCCTTCCGCGACCTGGCGGAGTCCTTCACGCACGCGGAGCTCGGCCCGTCCAACTTCGCACGGTGAGGCATCCAACAACCTGCTCAGAACGCAGAGTAGACCAGGAGACTGACGCGTCTAGACGTGTTTTGAGCTCCAGAGTCGCTGAACAGGACTCGAACCAAACGTATACCCCACCAATTGATTCCTCGTTCGGAGAGCAATCCGTTGGAGGAGGTCCCGCGTTCGGTTTGAGCCTTGTTTAGCGACTCTGGAGCTCAAAACCCCGTCTAGAGTTGGCCCACGGTGCGGTGTGGCTTCGGTAAACAGGTGGGATCACAGCGCTAAGGGTGGCATTGGGTGTGCAGGTACTACCGGGCCAACTCGGCCATGCTGTACAACGGGCCCGAGAACTGCTACCCGCAGTGCCAGCGCTACCACTACTGCGCCATCACGCGCCTGCTCTACAGCGACTACAGGACGTGCCTCGAGTCCCCGGCCTCGGCGCTCCCCGCGTCCGGGGCCGCCGGCGTGGCCTCGGTGCCCCTCAGCCTCCTCGTCGGCATCCTGGTGGCCGCCCTCAGGACGGGGTCGTCATGATGGACATGATCCTCACCCTCTGGAGTCCCGTCCGCGGACGGCGCCACACCGAGTAGAGATTAAGGAAAGAAAACAAACCGTGTTGAGTGGACCAAACGAGTATATAGAGCCGCGGGGAGGGATGATCTGATAAAGAGATTTGATATTTTGTAAAATGTAGGGAACAAAGGGATCGAGCAACACCACGGGCAAGAGAGTGGCTGAGATGGGTTGAAAGCGATGTAATATATTTGAAACATTTGCCAAATAGGATATATTGTACATTATTATACGTTGTAAAGTTTCTTCGTCTGTGTTTATTCGAGGCACCTCTCTATTTTAGCTAAGAAAATGTGTTTGCCGCTTGTTTTTAAAAGGCTGTGTGAGCAACGCCACATGTAGGAAGCCTTCTGAGACTTGGTTTCATCAAAGAATCTTCTCGTTTTGTTCCAGGTTGTTGTCTTGTTGTTGTTTACCTGAGGGAAAAAATTTCCCTCATCGAAAACACTAGATAGTTTCACTTGTTACTTGAAACGCACAACCCGATTAGGAAATGACCTTGATTGTTGTATAGTTCTTTTATTCCCAGACTTGCAAAATAGTAAAAAGCGGCAAAGAAAAAAAAATGTTCCTTTTAAAAAAAATATCAGTATTTCCCAGTGACAAGGGACTTTGAAGTCTCAGAATCTCCGTCGGTTGTACGGTTCCCGCCATGTTTTTTTCTGTCGCTGGCCGGGAGTTATCAATCTTGCCTCGGCGTCCTCTTTGCGTCCTTTCGGACAACGCCGCCCTGTCTGAGGCTAGGCCGGCCCAGAGCACAGTGGGCCGGACAGATCCGACTTGCGGCCAGCGTGGCGGGGTGCTTCCATCCGTCATTCTTGGAGCGGCTTGCTTCCTAATTGAGCATCCTAAGCACGAACCGTCAACCCTACCCCTATTTCCCGACTCGGCTGGCCGCTGTCGCCGGCCAGCAGCGCCACTGTCAAATGCATCACTCTGTCATCTACTCTGGAGTGCGTGCGTCAGTGTGCGTGTGTGAGTGTGTCTCAAGATGCGTGAATGTGACCTCAAGTCAAGAGTGGTAGACTCGGATTTAGTTGCCATCAAGTTGGTGTTGACAAGAAATGACGCCAACTTTTGGGTCTCAAAAAATTTAGAAAAATTATTTTGGAATACGTTGTAAGAAAAGGGGTGAATGTTGTGTGACAAGTTAAATGTGTTTAATGCTGCTGTGTCATATGTGAATTTTGTTGTACATACGTTGTTTTGTTTTTTGCATACTCTCAGATTGTAGTATGAGGCTACATTTCTAGTCAAAGCTGAGGATTGATTTTATGGAATTTAGGCTAAGGTAACATAACGTTTGCTTTCTGTTCCGCGGTGACATAACTGCTTTAGAACCAGTCCATTGGTATTGCCTGTTAAAGAGGCGTTTTACGTAACCCAGCCCAAGTCACATCTGTGAAATTCAGATAAGATTTTTTTTTATAAAGTCCATGTGACTGAAGCTGAGCTGTGACTGGCTTACGGAAAATACTCTGCTTCCAACTATACTTACCGCATTAAATGAAATGTTTTCTTGAATTTATTTCTGATCTACTCTTAACTCTTCGAGAAGTATATTTTACCTGTATTGTACATACAAATAAATGTCTATGATTATATGTGTGCGAGTGCTGTTTCTGAAAGAGACACTCTTAGGTAGCGCAAAGGGAGGGGACGGGCGGGTAACTCTATTCGCGGAATGCTAGACGATGTTTTCTTCTGACTGAATGGCGTTTTTACTTCCTTTCCTGTTTTTTTCGCGAACGCGCGAGTGCTGTGTAGAGACGGAGCGAGTGCGTGAGCAGGAAAAATGCCACTTTGTAATGAAATTTGTTTTATGTATACTGCATAAATAAATATTACCGTCAGTTTGCTAACTCAGCCGTGTCGTAATTGACCCGAGCCCAAATCCCGTGTACATGCAGTGTGGACTGTCGTAGGCTGGCGGCGGGGTGGGGCGTGGCAGGGCGTGGCGGGGCGTGGTGGGGCGTGGCGGGTGCAGCCCCCAGAGGGCCAGCGCGCGGCGCGGTGCGGCTTGTTGCCGAGTTACGCGACGTGCCCCGGCATGCCACGCGCGGCGTGTCAAATTACATAATTGGGTTTGCTAGTGGCGGCCGGCCCGGCAGGCCGGGGCGGCCGGCGCCGGCCCTGTTTGGGGAACAAGAAGGGCGCCGGGCAAAAACGATGACTAATCGGCCAAATTCGCCCGATTGGACCGAACTTGTTTCGGTCTAATCACGTCACCAGAGGGCGGTGCGTTTTCGCGCGCAGTGTCGCGGCGCCGCCGGGAGTCGAACCCGCGTCGGGCGGTGGCCTCCGGGCCGTCCTGCTGATGGACTGGGTAGAGACGTATGTAATTACTTGGCTCAAAGACCACTTCGACCCAGACTCTGCATTATTCAGAACTCGTCATCCCCTCCTCCTCGCACACAGTAAATTACTGTGACGTTTTTTCGTGCAGAGCTTTGCAGGCAAGAGAGCATACGCTGTAAGTCCACGCACAAAGTGTTAAATGACAATGCATATTTTCGTGCTAGCGCCTGAGTCCGTTCAAAATTTGGCGTCCGCTCGATGAAGCCATGCACGGGAAACTACACAGCACTTTGCACTCATCGCCGCGCGGCAGTTTGCTGCAGTGCGGGCCGCCCGGATGCCCGAAAGGGTTCCAAAATCGGCAAACGTGAGGTCAATTTTTTTCCCCCGGGTCCCTTTTTCCCCAGGGTTGCCGCCCCGCACCCCGCAGTCGCTCCACATTCCCTGTTCGGGTATTTGCCGCACGTCCCACCCCGCCCTGCCCCGCCCCGCCCCGCCCGGCCACGCCCCGCCCCGCCCCGCCCGGCGCTCCCTTTGCATAGGGCGCTGGGGGGTTTTGATTCACCTTTCCACAATTTCTCATCCTCGGTCCTCGGAAGGGCAGCGCCAAGTCAACAGCCTGGAGGGTTAATAGCTCAAGTTTGCTCGCGGCCGACCCGCCGCGGCTAGCCTCGCAGACGGACCGTCACGTGACTCCGAGACTTGGAGGGGTACACTGTGCCCCGCCCCGCCAGCCAGTGTGTGTGAGTGTGTGTCAGAGAGAGAGAGAGAGAGAGAGAGAGAGAGAGAGAGAGAGAGAGAGAGAGAGAGAGAGAGAGAGAGAGAGAGAGAGAGAGTTGTGTGTGTGTGTGGTGTGTGTGTGGATTCACTGACCCAGGGAGTGATTGCCTCCGAGCGCCATAGTGCTACCAAGGAAATTGCCTAAGAAATTGCGAAGAAGGCACACGCCCTTCCGGCTTCCCACTTGGGGTCCTTCCCCCCTCCCCCTCCCCTTGCTGGCCACCTTGGCACCGCAGGCGTGGCAGGGGCACGGCTAGGCAGACCGCAAGATTGACCGAGTCCAAGTCCAGGCCGACCGGGCCCGCCCTGCAGGGACCCCAGCTGCTCGCGTTAAAACTTGGCGGCAACTCGGCGACCAACTCGACAAGCGTGGCGGGGCGCGGTCTTTGCGGGGCCCCTTCCTGGGGCCGGGGCGTGGGCGGGCGGGGCGTTTAACAGGTGGGGCCCGGAGGTGTTCGGCTCCAACTTGGCGCGCCACACACGACGCCGGGCCCCGGGCCACCTCGTACCAAAGAAACTGCTACGACAGCTGGACCGCCCAACGGACGGTTCCATAAACCTCCACCGCCGCGCCATCCCACAGTCCGCGCGCCGCAGCCACAGTTGCGGACGGCCCGAAATTCTAGAACGCGTTTCGAGCTCCAGAGTCGCTAAATGTGAGACCTCGAAACCGAACGTTGTGGCCGCCACGCGCCTCCAAACGAGGGAATCCTATCGGTGGGGAATCACCCGTTTCGATTACGAGTCCCACTCCAGCCGACTGAGCTCAAACAACGTGTCCGGGTGATTTTGGCCACCTTGAACTCTCCGGCCTTCCCACTGTGAGCGGCGGGAGCACTCGATGCCGTCCGGTTGTTCGGCGCATGCGGGTTCCGACTCTGGCGTTTTGGACTTCCCCGGGGGCCAGTGTTGTGACTCCGCCTCACTGGACGCCCCCCCCTAACCCCCTCCACGCCAACGCCAACTCCAAGGCATTGCGGACGCCATTAAAACAAACCGCGGTTCGCGGCGCCGTGTGCCGGACGCGACCGCTGAGGCCGCCACGACCAAACTTGCTGGGGGGGGGGGGGGGGCTCCCCAAAAATTTTGGAAACTCGTCGCCGGCTACGTCACTCAAACTAATGGCGGATGCGGCGCGCGGTTTTCCTTCGCCTGGATGCAGGCCCCGCCTCGGCGTCCGCGCCGCAGCGCCACGTCCCGCCGCCGCAGGACCTGATGATGGATGGCGTGAACTCGCTCGTTTTCGATTCACGCCGAGGCGGGCCCCGCGTCGCGCTTCACGCATTCCACGGCTGGCTGTCAATATAGCTTCCGATAGACCCCGCGATGCGGGAAGTGGCGGTGGCGGCCGCTCCGGGTTTGTTTGTGTGTGTGTGTGTGTGTGTTGTGTTGTGTGTGTGTGTGTGTGTGTGTGTGTGTTTGTGTGTGTGTGTGTGTGTGTTGTGTGTGTGTTGATGTGTGTGTGTGTGAATGAATGAACGCGCATGCGTGTGGACTGGTGTTTTGTTTTGAGCCAGAGTAGTTACAGGGAATGAATGGATTAGTTGCATGCGTGTGTGTGTTTGTCGGTTGCGTGCGCTGCTGAGGTCGTGGACTTTGCCAGTCAGGCGGATCGCACAGTGCGCCGGCCGGCCGTCCATGACGTTGCGCGCGCAGCCAAAGCCCCGGCTGTCCCCCTCCCTCCACCGCTGCTCCACTCCACTTCGAGCACGTCGCGGCGCGTTGCTCCAGATTTGCTGTCGGTTGTTTTAAGAAAAAAAAACGTTAACGCTAACGCTAACGTGAAAGCAGATGATACTAATGAGAATGTTTATGGTAATGCATGGTTGTTTACGATGAACACTTGTCACAAAAATGCGCGAAAAAAAAAAAAGACGATTCCGGAAGTCACTCTCGCACAAATGCTAGGCACCAATGCTAGACGGCCCCATGAATGCAAGCACGAAATGCCCTGAGTGCGAGAGAGGACAGAGCGACAAAAAACCACTAGTCGGAAATCAGTCTTGTGCGGCTGCACGCCAGCGATGGTTCAAAGCAGCGTAAAACCGGGGTGAATCTCACGCTAGGTGCCAAGGGAAGGAAAATTTCGACTTTTTGAGGAATTTCACTGGTGCATTACAAAGAACGGGCGAAGACCGATTAAAACGATAGAACAGGTTGTGTATGTGTATTAAAATGCATCGTTCGACCGCTAGAAGCGCATTGAGACCGAAAAACCGCAAAAATCCGACTTGAGAATTTCGAGTTTTGAGAATTGAACTGGTTGCCTTGTACAAAGTACGGGCGAAGACGATTAAAACGATATAGAGGTTGTTATATGTGTAAAAATGCATCGTTCGACCGCTAGAAGAGAAAAAACGCAAAAATGCTGGCGACGCCGCGACGCCGCGACGCCGCGACGCCGCGACGCCGCGACGCCGCGACCGCCGCGACGCGCGCGGCGACGCCGCGACGCCGCCGACGCGCGACGCGGGCGACGCCGCGGGCAGGCCTCGCCTGTGTAGAGAAGAGTCTGGATTGCGGGGTGGGGGGGGGGCTTGGGGCTGAGGGACCGAGGCGGATGCTCCTAGCCGGCTCAAGTGCTCAGCGCTGTTTATCGCTTGCCCCGGGTCGGGTGGTCGGTATACTGATGCCGGTGCCTCCTGCCACAACTGCTACTCGCTACAACTGACTTCTCGCTTACAACTGCTACCGCAACGTGCCAATGCAACGTTGCAAACTGCAACATTTGCAACTGATTTGGTACATTTAATTGCTAAACTGTCGAGAGTCAAAGCTAGCTGATTAACATCATCTGCTAA
>CM060099.1:12646339-12767129 GCA_030522485.1 Stenchaetothrips biformis
CCACATTACATTAAAATCGTCCGAGTGCTAAATTCACAGCTCACGCTAGCAATTTATCTAGCTGCAAAATAAATTATTTATAAGTTGCGTTTTTTTTTGTTTTTATTGTTGTTTGGGGGCCAAGCGCTCAAAGCCGCCCAAAAGAGCCTGGTGGATGTTTCCATGATGCGGATCGGGCTGCCTTGTGGGGGTGGGGGGTGGGTAGACAGCTTGCGCGATAAAAATTCTTTTCTTTCCGGTATCCGTTACGTGAATTATGAACTACCCTTGGTCGGAGTGAAGGTGGGTGGGGAAGGTGGCGCGGGGAGGGGCTGCACTGTGGAACCGCTTTACTTAAGGCTGACCCCATCCCTCCCCCACCCCTCCCCCACCCCAGCCTTGCCCCGCACGGGGCGTATCGGTCAGGGCTGGGTCGGGGCCGGCAGTGGGAAGGGGCCCTGCCACTATCGCTGTACGCTGCCGCCTCCTGCCCCCCCTGCCGCCGCCGCTCCCGGGGCCGTGGGGGAGGGGGCGGTGGCGGGGTAGGGTGCGGTCCATTCGGTGACGCAACTCTGACGTCATACACCAGCCGGTCGATAGGCTCTCTCTGCCCCCGTCCCTTCTCTCTCTCTCTCTCTCTCTCTCTCTCTCTCTCTCTCTCTCCTCCTCTCTCTCTCTCTCTCTCTCTCTCTCTCTCTCTCTCCTCTCTCTCTCTCTCTCTCTCTCTCCTGCAGAGCCCCGCCGCTCTTCCTCGCGGATGTGGGTCATCTGCCACACTCCGGCGTAGTCATTGGAGTGTCCCCACTAATTCGCTGGAATCGGGCCGCACTATTGGCCATCGGCTGCCGCTTCCAGGAAAGCAAGGAAACCCGGCACCGGCCGCGGCGGCCAGACCGAGCTGGCAGGCAGGCAGGCCTCGCGCTCTCCGGTTTCGCGAATGAAGTTACCGTCGCCGTCCCCGGCCTCGGCCTTCCAGCCTAGGCTGACTGCCGTACTCGGCCTCTGCCTCGGCCCCGGCCGGAAGCAGGCGGCGTCGTCCTGGGAGCCCCCGTGCCGTCCCCGTCACGCGAGCAGAGCGGAGCGGCGGCCCGGGGGAAAAGCAACTTCTTCAATTTTCATGTAGTCGCAACAACGTGCTGTTTTAAATTTTTTAAATTTCGCCTTTGGAAAATAGCGAAAACGTCGATGAGCGGCCGTTGGAAACGAAACCACGCACCGTCGATAATACGTACCGTAGACGCGTTTTGAGCTCCATAGTCGCTGAGTGGGACTCGAATCGAACGTGTGACCGCACCAATGGATTCCTCGTTGGGAGAGCAATCCATCGGTGGGGTCACTCGTTTGATTCGAGTCCCATTTGGCGACTCTGGAGCTCAAAACGCTTCTCGAGTTTTGTCCGCCTCGACGGTCTTCTGACCCACCGTACCGTGCAGCGCTGCGTGCCGGGCGGTGCCGGGCCTCAGCCCGCGGAAGGCAGGGTAGGCAACCCCGCGGCAAAGCGGCCCAGCGGACGGCCTACGCTGTCAGGCGGCCTTCCAGCGACTGGTCGGTCCGACAACTTCTTCTTGGAAAATAAAAACCTTTTAGAAACTAAACGATCCGCTGCGATCGTGGACCGGGACAGTGCCCATTGCACGCTGCGAATATCCGTTCAACTTTTCCCGTGACCATTTTCACCCCCCCCCCCACCGGGGTTTGCTTGCCGGTGGATCAGTGGATTCTTTGAGGTTTCCGGTTTTTTATTTCCGCGAAAGAAGGGCCGCGCTGATTGTCCGATTCGCCGGCAGGGACACTGCTGCGGGAAACGGCAATTAAGCGCTCGTTCGCTTAACGAAAATAATAATATCGAAAAGGCGAGAAGAAGGGAAACAAAAACAAACAAAAAACAACCGACAGGGGGCGCGGGCTGCGGAAACGACGGGGCCGGGAATGTTTCCCCGTTTGGTGGAAGCCGTTCGCACAAATAACGTATTAATACGCGGCCATGTCACCGCGCCATCGAGGCGTGGCGCCAAATTCGAATCATTACCCTTTGTAACAGATTTGCATTAATTACAACCGCCGCGGGGAGGGAGGGAGGGGGGGGGACATATACAGTCGGCGCGTCACATCTTGCGCCGCACAGTGGGCCGGGCCGCCGCGGGACGCAGCTTGTTCCCTCTGTTTTGAATGCGGGCCACGAGCTATCGATAGCTATCGATAGCTATCGATAGCTGCCATGAACACGTGTGTGCCAGACAAAACGAGAGCGGAGGGCCGCGGCGTGCACACTGTGTGTCTGGAGAGAAGGTCACCGCATGGAGAAGAGCGCCATTGCAGGCGGAAGCGGGGAGAGGGAGGGGGCGGGGCGCTCCGAGCAAATTTATGGCGCACGCCTTTTTCCCCTTCCTGTGTTTGTGAGTGTGCGTGTGTGTGTGTGTGTGTGTGTGTGTGTGTGTGTGTGTGTGTATGAGCACGCAATGTATAAGTAAAGTAAAATTCAAATCGATTGGAACGTTCTTTAGCTCGTTTGTCTACATGAAGTAAATTGATTGGGGTGTATCTTTGTAAATTACAAAATACCCCCCCCCCAAAAAAAAAAAAAAAAATAATAAAATAATAATAACAATAATAAAAATAAAAAAAATAGTCGATTTTTTTTAAAGAGTTGATTTTTATGACACATGGCCGGCCAGCGACTGGCGGGCCGCAGGTATGGCTCACGGGAATGCCCAGAGGAGGATGATAACGCTCAAAGTTGGAAACCCGGAATGGGCCGCGCGAGCTCCAACGGTGGCGAGATGGAGTCCGGGTTGGAGAGGGAGATATAGTTAAAGATAGAGATCGCCTGGCGGCGCCGTCCTCTTCTCTTTCGCTGCGCCTTCACAGAGCGGGCGCGTCTGTTTCGGTCTAAAGCCGGTGCCACGCCCCGCGACACCCCGCCCCGCCCCGCCTCGCGTGTGCCCGGCCCTTTCTTGTGGTGGGATGTCCCGATGACTCCGGCGGGGCGGGGGGGTGGGGGGGGCGGGGAAGGGCCCGGTGGGGCGCTGGCGCTCCGGGTGCCCGCTGGAGGGGCTGGAGTGCGGGAAAGGACTTAGCCTACTTGGTGGGAAAGGACGCGGCTTGTGCCTTTTTTTCTTTTTTTTTTTCTTCGCCGCGCGGTGGATCCCCACCTCTAGTGCGCCCATCGCGCCCCGCCAGGACGACGAGTGCGTCTGGGCGAAGGCTACCCGGCAACGTGTCCAGCCACAGTCCGGCCTTGAAGGCCGGAAGCGGCAGAGGCCGCGGGCCAAGGCGAGTAACCGCCTCGGCCGCCTGGCCTCAGGCTGGCCGTCCAAGTTCTCCTCCTATGCTCGACCTCCGCATGTTCCCCTCGGTCGGCGAAGACGCGCGTTCGTCCGGTCGGTGATCCTTGCCATCAATAATTTCCGTACATCGACCGCCCCTCACCACCACGGCCTCGACCACGGCCTCCGCCACGGCCTCCACCACGGCCTCCGCCACGGCCTCCGCCACGGCCTCCACCACGGCCTCCGCCACGGCCTCCGCCACGTGCGTGCAGCTGGCCCCACCAGAGGGCGTCTCTGGCCGCGGCGCCGCATCGCGCGGGGCGGCGGGCGGCGCATGGCCCGCCGTACCCTTGAGGGTGCAGGAGCCACGCACTGGGAGCGCGGTCTGGGCTCCTCCTCGTAGCCTTTGAACGAGCCCCCTCCCTTTTCAACCCTCCCAGAGGCCTAGAGGGGTTGGGGAGCACCCCGCCCCCTCCCCGCCTCCCCCCCTCCTCTGGCCCCTGTTCTGCCCCCCCCCCATACAGCCTGGCTCTCCACCGATCGATGTCTTTTCTCCTCTCGCCTTCAGCTCTCCCGGCCCTCCACGCCGTGCCGCGCCGCGCCCTGCCGTGCCGCCCCCAGGCATAGAAAACCCTCCCTGAAGTGCTACGGGCCGCGCGGGCAGGCGGGCCGCCATTCGGGACGTCGCGGATGGAGGCGCAACAGGAAAGGACTTGTGTAAATGCCAAAATGTGAATTTCCAGAGCGCGGTGGCTGTTAAAATAATTCAGCGCGGCGAGGGCGGAGGCGCGCCCCGAGAGGTTACAAGTCTGTCCCGGACGGAACGCCGCGCCCCAACCGGCAACCCTCGCCCCGCCCCAGGAGGGCCGGGTGCCCCCGCCCCGCCCCGCACGTGCGATGACGGTGATTAGCGGCGCGGAGGTATTCCAGAATTGTACTGATTCATAGCTTTGGAGGCGTTGCTCCGAGAAAAAACACGGCAGCCCACCACCGTTGTTGTATTGTTTATTGATGGTGCAAAAAAAAAAATATTCTCGTAATTATAAAATGATTGTTTTTGTGACTGTGTTTACTTTACCTGGCCCACTTGCCACCGGCTAGCGCCCTCCGGCCTTTCTGCCCCCCCTCTCTCTCTCTCTCTCTCTCTCTCTCTCTCTCTCTCTCTCTCTCTCTCTCTCTCTCTCTCTCTCTCTCTCTCTCTCTCTCTCTCTCTCTCTCTCTCTCTCTCTCTCTCTCTCTCTCTCTCTATCTCTCTCACTCACTCTCAGGGCCTTTCCCTTCACTCCGACACTCTTCAACATCTCCCACCGCCCCCCGTGCAGCCGTCCTCTATCCGTAGTGAAGGCCTTTCTGCCCTCTCAGTTTCATATTTTCTTTTTGCCTCCTCTCTTTCTCCGTCTCTTCCCCCGAGGATGCGTGAGTCTACGCGCAGGTGAGCGAAAGGGATGGAAACTAATTTTCGTTCGCCATCAGTCTGGCTAATTCCCCGTATTAGCTTAATTTGCGACTTGGGCCGCGCCCCGCCCCGCCCCGCCGCGCCGCCTTCGCAGGCAGGCCGTGTTAGGTGAGAAATGATGGGCCTGCACCTGGGCCCGCGGCGCCGCGGCTGTGCCGCCTCCAGCACGGCCTCAGCCGCCGCCTCCAGCGCGGCCGCCACCGGCAGGCCGGCCAGGGCGGCCTGGGCGGCACGGAGGACACTGAATATTTGACAAACGACCTTATCGACCGGCCCACTGTGCCAAGCCCTGCCAAGCCCTGCCAAGCCCTGCCAAGCCCTGCCAAGCCATGCCAAGCCCTGCCAAGCCTGCCAAGCCAAGCGGCACCCCAAGGCAGCACCATGGAAAGTTTGGGCATGTCACACCACAACAGCTGCTCCGCCACAGGCATCCACAGCACAGTGGGCCAGCCAGGCAGCCAGTCACTGGAACAGCCAGTCGCAGAGCCAGCTTACGCAGCCAGAACCACCCCGACGAAGCAGTGATACAGCCAGCCTCATCCAGACGTAGCCAGACCCGGCTAGGCGCAGCGGCGCAGCCAACCTGAGTCAGCCTTGCCACCGCACCAGTCACAGCCATGGAGGCGCTGGAAGGGCTGCTGCTGTGGCCTGCATGGAGCCTCCAACCCGACGGCCCCGGCCGGCCCCGCCCCATGGAGACACAGACTGCTGCGAACTAGCCGCGTCAAGGCTGACATGATCCACAGAGGAAGCCAGGGGCAATCATAAACTCCATAGAGACAGCCGCAAACAGCCACATTTAGCCATGAGCTCCATGAAGGCAGCCCAAGCCAGCTATGAGCGTCCATGTGCGGGCTCCTCCAACGAAGCGTGCGAGCTTCAAAGGGGAAGCAAAATGCTACACTTTGTATGAACCAATAAGCGACGGTTTGTAGTGTGCGCGCCTGCTTTATTCCGAGAGCATATTGCATGCCGAAACAGAGAGACTCTCTCCGAAAAGGCAAGCCCTTCATTCTTCCACCCCCTTTATATTCACTTTGTACCACGAATCGTTAAATTTGGTTCATTCCCCGAGGCGGACGGCTGCTGACCAATAATTAAAAAGAGGTAATCGAATTGATCGACCCTGACCGGGCACATCCGGGTTCGGGGTGGGGTGGCGCGGGTGGGGTGGGGTGGGGCGGGGCGGGGTGGCCAGTTCCGATAGGCGATGGAACTTGGTCAAGTAGTGCCATTCCTTGGCAACACAGGCACGGCTGTAAACCACCCCAGCCCGACCCAACGGGAACCCTGCCCAAACCCGGTTCGAACCGGGCCGAAGTGGGTCGGATGCCACCGTTAACGTGCCACTCGCCAAAAAAACCAAAAAAAATAAATATTATTTGTTCCGTCGAGAATCGAGCGAAAGAAGTCTCAGACGAGACGGGGAGCATGAATAAGGTATAGTCACTCGCCGATGCTTGTTTGGGGAGAAAATTCCTCGTTCGATTCGAGTCCTGTTTAGAGACTCTGGAGCTCAAAACGCGTCTGGAGTTTTTGGCCGCCTGCGCCGGTCTTCTGGCCCAGTGTGCAGCGGACTCCCAGGAACGCGTGCGGGGGTCGACCTTCGCGGCGGCGACGTCCAGTTCAACGACCAGAACGCCTAATTTACAACCCTCAGTGACTAAAAAAAAAAAAAAAAAAAAAAAAAAAAAAAAAAAAACAGTTTTCGTCGCATGGTGTATGGATGTGGGGGCCACGATCGAAAGAGCAACGAGTGCTGGGGAGGGGAGTCAACAACTGCAACATACAATAAATGGAAAAAATCTAAAAAAAAAATCTAGCAATGGGACACTGATGGTCCGAGCTGAATTATTGGCGAGCATGCGGGCCTTCAGGTCCGTTTGACCCGGTCGGTGCAGACCCACCAACAAAGTGACAAATCGATGCAACGAAAAATGAGACTTGCGTGCGTGCGTGCTTGCGCCCGTGCGTGCGTGCGTGCGTGCGTGCGTGAAAGTCTCTCTTGCCATGCTATGACGAGCAACGACCCTGCGCGTTTCCCGGAAACCAACGAGTCCGGCTGCAGGCGGTAAGAAAAATGAGAAAAATTATAAACAGCAGGATGGCTTGCCGTGACCCGGGCCCACTGTGCGGCGGCGGCGGGCGGCGGGGGCGGCGGGGGCGCGCTGGGTGTAGCGCCGGTCGAAGCAGCCGTCACGATGGAATAGCCAAGGCGGCCCCGCCATTCCCACCACGGCCCCTAATGGCAGCCCGTCTCGCTGGAGTAGCGCGTAGCGCCTCGCACTGTTTTCCAACGAATTCACATTCATCTTCGTTGGTTCAAGTGTGAGTCGAATTCACTGTCGTTAGAACGACGCTTCGAACGATCACGCGGCTAGCGGGCGCGGTACCAGTGCACTCCGGCACCGCCGCGCCGCGGGTTCGATTTCCACTCTAGGCGCTCTGGAAACGCGTGACTCGCGGCTAACGATGATGCATGACCTTTTTTACCGGCGCGGGTCCGCGGCCCCACGGGGGGTCACTGCTCTGGATCATTTCCACGGCGCCATTGGCCGATGCCACCGGCGCCGGTGTTGCCGCAATAGAGCTTTACGGCCCCACCCTGGCCGTGGCGCGGCTAGGCCAGGCCGGCACAGAGGGCTAGAAGACCGGCGCAGGCGGCCAAAATTCTAGACGCGTTTTGAGCTCCAGAGTCGCTAAACAGGACTCGAAACGAACGTGTGAACCCCACCAATGGACTCCTCGTTCGGAGAGCAGTCTGTTGGTGGGGTCACACGTTCGGTTCGAATCCCATTTAGCTATTCTGGGCCTCAAAACGCGCCTAGAGTTTTGACCGCCTCCGCCGGTCTTCTGGCCCACTGGGCGGCTTGGCCAGGGCTAGCCCCCGCTACACGACGTACTCTATAAGCTCGAGATAATGTCCGCCATGCACGCAACCTCGGCCGTTGGCCGGCGGCGCGAGCGGGGCGCTGCGTCGGGGGCGAGGTTTCAAAGGGCGAGGTGGTCAGGGGGCGAGGAGTTAGGGCGAGGAGTTAGGGGTGAGGTGTCAGGGGCGAGGAGTCAGGGGTGAGGTGTCATGGCACAGCGTAATGGGTTAAGTTTAAAGGGGTAATGGGTGATATTCAAGGCGCGAGGGCATGAGCTTGTAACTGAGAGAGCCATACGAACTACTGTTCAGGGAAAAGGCACGGTACAAAGCGATCCATTTCCTTTTTTTCAAAGCGGACTTTGTTTTCAAATTACAGATTATGTTTAAAGAGAGAATTTTGATTCTCACCACTCATAGGTAAGAAATTCTTCTGACCCCAAAAGTGGCTCAATAATAACCCAAGGGTGAAGGTGTAGAAGGGTGCGAGGGATTGGGCGGTGTCCGGGGCGTGACGTGCAGGGCTGGGTGTAAGGGAGGCGATGTTAAGGACACAGTGTCGGGCGCGTAGAGTAAAAGGCAGGCCGGTGGGGGTAACCTGGGTAACACAGGCTTTGCAGCGAATTGGTTAGCGTGGATGCGGGGCGTGGCCGCGTGACCTGGCCTTGTCTCGCCTCGGCTGGGGAAGGAAAAACATGGCGGCCGAAACTAGGAAACGCCCTTTGCAATGGGGCCTCGCGTCTCAACATGGTCCGAAAAACCAACACTTAATAAAACGAGTTGTCTGACTGTGTGGTGGGGGAATTGGCCTTCCGGGCTTCATCGTTCTACGCGTCGGTTTCCCCCCCACCGTGCAGCCCCCCAGCGCCCTCAAGGTTGACAACCCCATGGCATGTCGGCAATAAATTCGCCTCACACTGGAAATAACCGGTACTTTGTGTACACTACACCGACAACGCCCGACTCAAGGATTACTAAACAAGAGTCTCGTGCACCTCCTCGGGAGTGCACACTGCCGTGCCGGCGATGGATCGATGCCTCGAATCGCCGCGTCGCATTCCATATTCCGCTCACGCCCTCCGCGGTGCAAGTGTTGCGTCCCTTAATCCGTGCGATGCACAGTGGGCCAGAAGACCGTGGAGGCGGTCAACATTCCAGACGCGACGGGGTACGCCACGCCTCGCCAAGGCACGGCCACGGCACGGTAGGAGTTGCCAGGGACCACCGTAAATTAGAAGAAAGCCGGTTGCAGGGGACTGTCGAAAACAGGTGAGTGCCGGAGCCCTCATCGTGGAACCTTAGCTGGAGGGAAAGATTCCCAGGGGTGGGCCCAGGTGAGGGGAAGGGGGGGGGCTCGCCCGCAGCTGGCTGGGGTCACGAGGAGGCATGGGGGGGGGGGGGGTGGGGGTCGGAGACGTGGCCGAGCCCAGTGGTGTGGATACTCTAACAACATAAATTAACTCGAGATAGGTCTTCGTTTATTCCGAGTCCAACGAGGACCCCGCCGACGCGCGCAGCACTCCGTGCTGGCCCACTGTGTGGCCCACTGTGTAGCCCACTGTGTGGCCCACTGTGTGGCCCACTGTGTGGCCCACTGTGTGGCCCACTGTGTGGCCCACTGTGTGGCCCACTGTGTGGCCCACTGTGTGGCCCACTGTGTGGCCCACTGTGTGGCCCACTGTGTGGCCCACTGTGTGGCCCACTGTGTGGCCCACTGTGTGGCCCACTGTGTGGCCCACTGTGTGGCCCACTGTGTGGCCCCACTGTGCGGAGGGGCGACCCGGGGAAGAGTTCCCGCCGAGTCGGCCGTTAGAATGACGGAGTGGCGCCGAGTCATCCGGGGAGTTGATTGCGCGCAAACTTCCTCGCGAGGCTGCTGGTTTTGCTTATTATCCGCCGACAAGCCGCTGCCTGATGGAGCGGCAAAAAAAACTTGGCTGGAAGGGCGACACCGTGGTCGCACAGTGGGCCGGCACCGCCTTCTGCGAGGAAGTGCGTGCAGTTGGGCACAGCCAGGCACAGCCAGGCACAGCCTGCCCGGCGAGGCCGAAGGATCGCTCCGTCTCTCTCGCGCTCATGGGCGTCCGTTGGGGCAGGGGTGCAAGAGAGACAGACAGAGCCCGCTGGCCCAAGGGCTGCGGCCAGTCCATCCCGGCCCACATTCCATTCCCTCCCCAGCGGCGAGGCTGCCCTGCGCTGCCCTGCAGCCCACAATGCCCTTTCCCGTCTCCCCTTTTTGCAGTGTGCAGCCTCAGCCCCTTTCTCGGGCGCGGTGTGCGGCGGTGGGCGGCGGTGTGCGCGGAGGGGCCAGGGGCAGCAGAGTGGCCCCTTTTCTGTCCCTCATGGATAGGACCCCTGATGGATAGGCAACCCCAAGGGCAATCCGCATAGAAAAGCGTTTGTCCAAAAAAATAGACTCCAAAAATTTGGAGTCGAATCCACCGAAAATTGTGGCGCCGGTGCCTCAGTTGTTTTGCATGTTGAAGAAAAATTTTGTTCACATTCAAAATAACTAAACTGCAAAGTTTGTGTCCGTTTGGACTCCATTATTTCGACACCCAAGCTCCTTCTCGTCTTTTGGGTCAGCTTCTGTGTTCAAGGGGATGTAGGTACTGATGGCGCGGCTAGGCAGCGACTTCCGGTTTGACGGTGTTCCGGTGCATCCACGCGTGTCTCTGGGATTCTATTTGCACGACGCCATTAATACACATGTAAATAATGGACCCTGTCCAAACGCTATTAGTGGATCTGGCCGAGACCTGGCTGCTTTGGCCAGGGCCTAGCCGCAGCCGCAGCGGGAACAAGGAATAGACACCGACCACACAAAGGAGACAAAGAGGAACGAGGAGCGAGAAACAAGAGAGAGGAAGAAATCCAAAAACTGAAGGGGCGAAAATAAAGGGTTTGGAGAGAAATAAAATAAAGGGAGGGCGAAAAAGAAGAAAGGAAAATGCTTCCGCTGAGCTTCCTTGAAGGCGTTGCAAAGGAAGAGCCAATGCATCCACTCAAGGCGGCAGAAGTGGAGCAGCCCCCCCCCCCTCCCCCCTATTACTTCCTCCCTCCTCCCCTCTCCTTCCATCCACTTGGAAAGCTCCTGCTTCTCATTCAAATATCAATCATTCACAGAATCAATTCGACCATCCATCAATCCATCATATACTATCATCAGTCCGATGTTGTGAGTCGGGGAGGAGTCTCCGTTTTTCACCCCTTCATTTATTTTTGCCAAGGTTTTTCTATACGTCCCTCCTCCGTGATGGCATTGCGCGCTCAAAATTTGAATGGTTTCGTGTGTGTGTGTGCGTGTGTGTGTGTGTGTGTTGTTAGTTTTTTTTTGCGACACGCTGGACACGCCATGTTGTGTTCGTCGAGTGGGGGACCCTGCAAGACAAAATGATTCCAAGCCTCAATTGTTTTGTGTAGTAACTGTGGTAAATGTGGTGACAGACTTTGGAAAAAAATAAAAATAAAAAAAAGAGGCATCTGAAAAGTAAAATGCGGGGCATTGTTCCCTTGTGAGTGCGTGTGCCTCGTCGTGAGCCTTGCCTCTCGGCGCGCCTCACTGCCTCCAAGCTTACTCGCGATCCGGTTACCGTATTGGCATTGGCAGTTCAACTCTCCCGTTTCAGGCATCGCGACTGAGTCGTTCGGCCTCGAGAAAGCGCTCTCTAGCCGGACGAGAACTGAAAGCCGTCCACGCAGCCCTGGGAACAACCAGCGTGCTGCTATGAAGAATCAATTTAAAGTTGGCAAAAGAGTTGTGAAAATTGAACGGGGCTGATCTCTTTTGTCACTGTGATCCCATTTTCCTTCTCCGCTCTCGAATGTCGTGCACCATCCTGCAGCAGCAGCATCGCTGACCAGGTCTCAGGCCTTGAAAGGTTCGAGGCGGGCGGAAATGATCTGCACTGCACGCGAAATTCATAATGGCGTCCGCACCATGGACTCTACATTCCGCATTTCGCGAGCGATTTCTCTTTTCGCTTTCACAAGTGAGTGACGCCGGTTGGCGGGGCGGCAGCCTGGCGGCCTGGCGAGCTGGCAGCCCGCACGGCACGGGCGGCGCGAGCATCCCGTCGGTGCGAATGCGTGCGGCCCTGACAGCCCCGGAGTACACCAAGGCACACAGGACGATCGTACATGGAGGCTCAGCATGGAGGGGGCCGTTGAAGGACGGGGGGTGAGGCTGCACTTAGGAGGGGGCTGGCTGCTATCGACCAGGGGGGTACAGCGGCGCGGTGGTGGGGGGTGGTGGGGGGTGGTGGGGGGGTGGAGGGGGAGGGGGGCTTACTGCGGCACGGCGGGCGGCACTGCGGCAGCGGCACGGCCCAGCAGGCCGGCCCAGGCCGCCCGCCCAAACCCGCTGAACAACCTGAACCAGGAACGCAGCGCAGACACGGTGCAGCAACCAAGTGCCTGCTCACGACGAGTCATCCCCCCCCCCTCTCCTGGTAGGGTTTGCGACCTACATCCTACTTCGCAAAGGGCTCGGCACCCATGCCCCGCCCTGGCCTGCCCTGCCCCCGACGCCCCGACGCCCTCGAGCGGTCCCACTGGGGCTCCGAAATGCGGCGCCAAAAGCACACTCGAGGGCCCTTCATCGAGCCCTAAAGGCCGGCGAGGGCCCTCGGCAGCCCAAGGGGGCCGAGGAGGCCGAGGACCGCCAAAGATGTACACGCTCTCCCTTTTCCTTCTTTTTTCCCGCGGTCCAACAGGCCATCCGAGACGAGCAAGGATCCGGCGGCAATGCACAGCGCCGCGCCGCCGAAAAAAAAAAATGCTCAAGAAAATATAACAGTGAAAACAGCATTCTGAAAACGAGTTGCACTAAATGGCCCGGCAAGCCTCCATGCGGACTCAAGGACGGCCCCCGTTTGGGCGTGGCGTGGCTGCCCCAAGGGTAGGGCCGGGACGGGCCGGGACGGGCCAGGGGGTGTCGGAAGGGCAGGTGGGTTTGTTGTGCACACACAGCGCGAGTACATACCCCACCCCGCCCCTCTCCCAGCGCCCTCCAGCCCGAGTGACATTCAAACGGCCGGACGACGCGCGGCACTGTTCGAAAAGGCGCCCCGCCGGAAGTCGCAGAGGATCGCGGTCAGAGGGCGGGACATCGCGAACCCGGGGGCACGGCGCCCCCTCCCACTCCTGCTTTCCAGGTGACAGCTTCGCAAGGGCAGTTTATAAAATTTTAAGGAGTCGGAGTGAGCCTGGCCGATCCACCTGTCGCCTCGGGGCTCCGCGGCCACGCCGTCCGACGTGTCCGAGCGGCCGCCTGGGCGGTAGGCAACGTGGCGCACGCCGCACGCCGCACCGCCCAAGCTGCCTGCCCTCCGGCCGCTCGACCCGTCTCCCGGCAATGTACGCCGCTGGCCGGAGTCCTTCTTGCCGCCCGCCGCCTCCTCCAGCGCCCGGGCCGGGACTGTTTTTGCCCGGGCTGCTGCGGAATGATGACCATGATGGCGAACCCGACCGCACAGTGGGCCAGAGGACCGGCGCAGGCAGCCGAAACTCTAGACGCGTTTTGAGCTCCAGAGTCGCTAGACAGGACTCGAACCGGACGTGTGACCACCGATGGACTGCTCTCCGAACGAGGAATTCATTGGTGGGGTCACACGTTCGGTTCGAGTTCCATTTAGCGACCCTGCAGCTCAAAACGCGTCCAGAATTTTGGCCGCCTGCGCCGGTCCTCTGGCCCACTGTGGGCCGGGCCCCACCAAGGCCGGCCGGAGCGTCGCGGGGATGCGTTCTCCCGATTCTGGCTTTTTACCAAATGCGTTTCGACCCTCTCTTCCCTCCCCCTCCACATTTTTTCATATTTCATCCGCTCAACAAGCGTGGCGGCGGGGGGCGCGCGGAGGCACCGCGGATTTTTCTCTCATCGAGAAGAAGTTCACGGGGCAGCCCCAACGAGAGCGCCGCTCGGAAGGGTTCGGCGTTGGAGGAGGACGTCGGGAAGTGAAGCCGGGCCCGCGGTCCCGCCCCAGACGCATCAATAAACAGCTGGCCGAAATACAGTAATAAAGGCGCGCCGTCATCCCCGGCATCGATCCGTCACTCCTGCTGGACTTGCGTCTGAGTGTGGCGCACACTGGGCCCGGCGCACACTGGGCCCGGCGCACACTGGGCCCGGCGCAGGAGGCCAAAACTCTAGACGCGTTTCGAGCTCCAGAGTCGCTGCACGGACTCGAACCAAACGCGTGACCCCACCAATGGATTGCTCTTTTTGGCCGGCTGCGGCCCACTGTGCGGCGCGTCGTGCGGGGTCGACGGGGTCGTTCGCTCGACACTCCGCCACACTCATAGTTTGCACACCTTGTTTACTAATAAAGGCAATAAAACAATAAAACGGCCGGCGAAATGGAAAGCGGCCACACGGCACGGCGTTGTGTGCAGACAGCGCGCAAACACGATACCGGCAGCGTTCTTGCTTCGCTTGCTTGGCTCGGCGTCGAATAATACACGAATGGCTGGCGTTGTGTTTCAGGCGGCGGGGCTGCAGCCCGCACGCGTGTGTGAGGGCGTGGGCGTTCTGCACACGTGCGTAAATGAGTGAATGTGTATTCCCAAGTGTGTCTGTGTGTGTGTGTGTCTCTGTCAGTGTGTTAGTATGGGCGCGCACGTGTGTCAGTAGGTGTGTGTGTGTGTGTGTCTGTCTGTCTGTCGATGTGTGTGTGTGTGTGTGTGTGTGTGTGTGCGTGTGTGTGTGTGGATGTGTGTGTCACCACGTGTCCCTCCGTTCTCCATCAAATTTGCCCGCCCTGTCTGAGTCACAACGCACCCTCCTGCGGTGACCCGAAAAATGACACCCATTTCTGAACCTCGAACTACGCGGACACATTTTCGCTCTGAAAACGGCGCCCAACGCGGCTAACTTAAATTCCAGGATCAGCGCGAGCGCCTCGTATTTTCCTCAAACACGTCGCAAACTGGACGTGGCACCCACCCACCAACCCCACCGCGCCCCGCGTCACGTCGCGCGTCGCAAGAAACGTCACGGACGTGAAGGGCGTGTCGCGACAACGTGACGCGACACGACACGAAACTATGGCCTGCCTTTGCCGCACCTCGTTTGTACTCGCGATATGTCTGTCACCGCTCCCCGAAAAAGAGGGGGCGGTGCGGTCGGACTGTGGCTGGCCCCAACAGCGACCGTACAGTGGCCTTGAGCAGTGGGGGGTGGGGGTGCGGCGGGGCGGGGCGGGGCGGGGCGGGGCGGGGTGGGGTCAAGCCTCGGGTTGGCCTTGGACGCGCTGGCGCTTCAGAGCTCCACATCCTGATTGGCCACTGAGGTGCTCCGCCGTGAGGCTCCGAAATGAAAAGGAAAAAGTGGCCGCGCCGCCGGGATTCGAACCCGGGCTCGCGGCTCGCCGGGCGCGCCGCGGGCCGCGGGCCGCGGCTCGCGGAAGTGGGCCCTCGCCTTATTTGCGGCTCGATGGGGAGTTTTTGATGAGTCCTCGCGGCGCTAAGCGTGTTGGGGGAAGTTCAAGGTCACTATAAGATGGGGCGGGGCCACGTGCCGGCCGCAGCCGCCAAGCTGCCACTCCACGCGCGAGGATGTTTTTATGTCGAATTATGGATGGTCTGAATATACGAAAACTTTTCTCGGCCGAATAGGCTGTCCGGAGATGTCGTTGCTGCACGAATGGGGACTTGGTCTCAGAGAGCGCGGCCTGCGTGTGGAAAACCCTTCGGAAAAAGAGACAGTTTAGTGTGAATAGGGCGCAAATACAACCCATTTTGTAAATGGTAAAACGAGGTGGAGGGCGCGTTATAGTGAGTGCACTGTTGCGATGATTCCAGGATTCCGGGAAACGGCTGCCCGCGCGTGGGGAGGGGGGAGGGAGAGGGAAGGCCACCCCGCCGCTTGGACCGTCCCTGTGGCACAGGGCCTGTGCTTGGCGCCCTGCAGCGGCTAGGGCCGAACGGAGCCGAGCCGAGCCGCCAGCCACAGCCAGTCCCCGGCCGAGCCGAGCCGAGCCGAGCGGAGCCGAGCGCCCCAGCCGAGCCGAGCGGGCCCGAAGCGCGGGCCGAGCTGGGCCGAGCGGCATTCAGTGTGTCAGCGGCAGTGGTCGTGGGAGGCGGCGTGCTAGGCGTGCTGCAGTGCGGGACCCAGACAGGGCGGAGTGAAGTGCTGTGGGGTGGGGTGCTGAATGGAGTCGAATTGAATTTCCCCTGGTGGACAATCCGCAAGCTGCTGGCGGCGCGGACACCCAATATTTTAGTGTTTTCCTTTTTTTTCCCTCCGTTAGTAGTGTTTTTTTTTCGTGTTTGAATACATTGATCGACGGGGGAGCGTCGCTGCCCCTGCGCCTTTGGATATACCTGTTCGAAGCACGTCGGGGGGCAAGTGGCCGACCACAGGGTGAGTACAGCAGCAGCGTCGCGCCGCCGCGCCCGACGCGGGCCCTCGCTTAAAAGGCCTATTTTAAGCGCCAGCTTGACTCAGCCCAGCCCGGCCCTCGCAGCCCTCGGCCTGCCGTCGGCCTGCCGTCGGCCCGGCCCGTGAGGGTAGGCACTGCGGGGGCCCCCAGACCCCCCGAGGGCTCCCAGGGCCGTCCAGCACGCCCTTGGGCCCGCGGGTCCTTGGGCCCTTCGCGTGCAGGCATGCAGGCCGCCCTCAAATCGTCACCTGTCTCACCTAGGGCGGCTCGAAGGTGTGCCGCCCCCACCCCCACCCCTACCCCGCTCCGCCCCCACCCGACCGGTGAACGGGGTTGGGGGTGAGCGCCGCTCTGGGGTAGGGGGAGGGGTGTCTGCGCTACGCCGCGCCGCGCCACGCCACGCCATGCCGGCGAGCGGCTAGGACGGACGCCAGCTATTCCTCTGTGGTATTTTCGTTTTGTCTGGCTAGCTCGCGCCGCCCGCTCTCTGCGTCTCTCTCGCTCCCCACCCCTTGGGCTTTGTGCTGAGCAGCGGCGGTGCTCGCTTTAAATACCTGTGACGTCATCTCCCCTCCTTTGCCCTGCACCCCCACCCCACCCCTCCGCCACACCTATGGCACCAATGATTCGCTGCACATGTTTACTTAGTGGGGTAGGCCCCAGTGCAGGCCTGCAGGCCGCGGCCTGGACCCGCGGCCCGGTCCGGACCGCCGGCGGCGCCGACCAGCGCGGCCCGGGCGGGGCGTTCGACGGCCAGGTCCCTGCTCCGGTGGCGGGGCCGGACGCCGCGTCGGCCTGTCCCTTGGTTCCCAAGACCAGGCGCTCCAGGCATCCAGAGGCTCGCCAAGTCCTTACCAAGTCGTTCGTCCTCGCCGAGCGGCGTTCAGGCTGTTAAGACTTGTCTGACCTGTAGAGTTGCCTCGGATAAGACCAGCTGCATGCAACCCTAGCCCGCGCCTGGCTGCCCCGGCGGCGAGGGCGCTGTCAGAAAGGGAGACAGGGGGAAAAAAAATCCGCTCGGCGCCCCTCTTCTTTGTTGGATCGATTGGCACAAATGTATGCAGAGAAGGGCGTGCGGCGGAGGCACGCGGCGATAGAGATAGCAGCATTAATGAAGCTCTATCGGTCACGCACCCTCGTCGCTGGGGGCAGCCTGGGCCGCCGGTCTCCTGGCCCACTGTGCGCCGCTGTCCGAGGACCAACGCGTTTCGGTTCGATTATTTACTTGTCGGCCACCTGGTGCAGCTCGTATTCGTGTCACAATATATGGGTGTGTGCGTGTTTGTGTGTGTACGCGCGCGTGACTGCGTGTGTGTGTGTGTGTGTGTGTGCGCGCGTGTTTGTGTAAGGGGGTGGGGGTTCCCCACGTGTAGCATCGTTCATTATTAATAATAATGTTAACTATACGCCTTTTAAAAAAAATAATCAAAATTTGAAACTTAAGTAAAAGGCTTTGGTAATTTAAAAAAAAAAATCAGAAAAAAATGGTTGTCCGGGCACGGAAAGGTCTTGCCATGAGAGTAACTACTCAAATATTTATTTTTTTCCAGTTTGCGGCTTTCTTATTTTTTTTATTGTTTTTAGTTTTTGCTGTTTTATTTTTTCACGTGATGGCGATAATGGGCGATAGCAGCACGATGCAGCGCGGCTCACCGCCCGGCCCACTGTACAGTCCATGACGACAGAGCGCCCCTCTCTCTCCCGATCGCCTCTCTCTCTCTCTGTCCCACGCACTGGCGGAGAGCCCGCTATTTTTAGCGGATGCCTCAATATAGATTAGTATGGTGGAGCGCGCGTGCTTTTATGTATGTGTGTGTTGGTGTGTGTGTAGACCTATGTGCGTTTATGCGTGTACGTGTGTGTGCGTGTGTTCGCGCTCTCTGACGGGAGAGTGGAAATTGGAAACACAAAAAGTTGTATGCCGCGCCGTCCTTTTTGTGTGCCCGCCTTCATGGCAGTTGCCTAATGGAGCTCAAAGCAGCTAAAATGTCGTCAATTATTGGACTGGTGTGAGGGTGGCCTGGCCGTGACCAGACGACTGAATGCAGCAGCAGCAGCAGTTTTGGCTCTCCTGACGTCACCTCAGCAGGCGGTGGCCCGGCCGGTAGCAGAGTAGCCCCGTCATTTTTTCACCCCCACCCCGCACAGCCCCCAGGTGGACCGCGTCATACGTACAGGAAGACTCGCGCTCACACACTGCTCGCACACACACGGTCAGAGAGCAGATTGAAATTTTATTCTCTCATCAGAGAACTAAATATTTTATTGTACTAAGAGCTCCCTATTGTTTTAAACAGATCGCCATGTCGCGTTGTTTCCAACTTTCCAGAGACGTTACATGTTATGTATGTGTATGTTTGTGTGTGTTTGTGTGCGGAACGGTATTGCGAAATGATGAAAACGTAAAAGTTCATTGCGGTATGGTGAATTCGCAATAAGCAGGGCTTACCTTTAGAGCGAAAGCGATACGATCAGACAGACAGACGGGGAGCACAGTGAAGGTGTTTGGGTCTTTTTGGGGATAGATATTTCACATGGAGCAGACATATGCCGACGGCGGTTGCAAAACACACATCACACTCTGTATGTGTATCCACTTACGCGGTACCTAGCCCCGCACCTGTCAAAAGGCAGAAAGGCTCCTGCTATCTTTGCGAGGCAAGCAGCGTCTTCCTAGATGTGTGTGCACGGCAGGTAGTACGGCACACACCGCGCAGACAGGACTCTTTTCAAAAGTATGTCTCCCTGTTAGATCGTGCGAGACACCGCGTGTCAGAGCTGCGACAGCGACACTCTGCGGTGACAATGGGAGGCGAGCGCATTCCGGTGGAATGAACTGCCAACGGTTGTCAACATTTCGTTGTCAGAGCAGAAACTTGACTGTGACAGCGCAACAGGTCTCGTGTGTGTGCGTGTGTGTGTCCGTGTGTGCGCGCGCGTGTACGGTCTCAGAGCCTGCTTGTTAACTAAACAGACCGGCATAATTTCGTCGAAAGGATTCCGTGTCCCTCATTTTCCTTTGCCGTGAAAAGCAGCGAAGTTTGTGACGAACGCTTCTGTGTCATTTCATGAAGTGGGGGTTTCGGGGACCGTGGTGATTTGACAAACAATAAATCGACTCCGAGGGGCGTAAGTTGACAACGTCCGCACGCCTGCGCTAGGAGTATTTTATCCGTAGCAACGAAACAGGACGTGGTTTTGTCCCCTCTCCGCGAGCGATGAGTGGTGACCGGTCCTCGAACCCGCGTCCTTTAGCCCCGCACTCGCGAGCGCAGGCCGCTCGGCTAACGCAACCCTGACGCCGGGCGAAACAATAGCAGCGAGTCATCAAGCTGGCAAGGGTGGGGGGCACGGCATTTGAACCAAACCGAAAGAAACCGGCTTGAACTGAACCCCGCCGACGACACGGTGAAACGCTGCGTGGACGCGAATCGAGCACCGGCAGCCTGGCCGTCCGCGCTCGGCCGGCTGTGGCTCGGCTCGGGTGGCAGGCGGGCGGCAGGCGGGCGGCAGGCGGGCGGCAGGCGGGCGGCTAGGGCCACGCGGCCGAGCTGCAGACTCGAGCCAAGCGGCCGGGGCGCTGGGCGGCGCTAGGCACCTAGGTGCGGCAGCGGTGGCCGGGGTTGGGGTTGCCAATGCGGCGGCACCAGGCTCCTTTGCCTGGTCGGCCGCGTGTCGGCCCGTCCATCTGTCTGTCTGCTTGTCCGTCAGCCTGTCTGTCTGTTCGTCCGTCAGCCTGTCTGACTTGGGAACACTGCCACCGAGATGGCATGACGCGGGGCCCACCCCCCGGCCCGCACAGCTGAGGTAGCTGAAGCTGAATTAGCTGACCAGATCGCTAACACCGATGTTGATGGACGAGCACACTGAAAAAAAAGAAGAAAAAAGAGTTCTTAATTCGGGAGCATTTGACTCGCATCGATAGATTGTTTCATCAAGAGAACTCCATCAATGTGATGGAAATGCTCTCGGATGAAGAACTTATTTCTTCCAGTGCAGAGCGCGGAGCCTCGCTCTGTGCTTGGCCAGGCCCTGTGTCCCATTCTCGGCGAGTTCTCCAAGTCGGGTGACTCTGAGTAAATGGCTTGCGTTGCGTAGCGGTGACGGTGTTTGGTGTAGGCCCGTGTGTTTGCCTGCACCACGCACGCGTGGCGGCGCAGCGCACCGGCAGAGCTCCCCGGCAGGAGCGGCTTGTCTCCTCGACTTTCTGACGGCTGGCTGGGCGAGGCTGGGTGGCACTGTGCAGCACAGCACTGTGTAGCCGGCCTTGGCAGCCCTCACATTGTCTGGCCCTCGGTCTGGCTTGCTTTCTCAAAGCGCGTGCCGGGAATCGAATCGCGCGTCTGTCTGTCGTCTGTCAGTCGTTCGTCTGTCTCCTTGTGTCTGTCGCCCGTCTGTCTGTGTGTCTGCAGACATGAGCTGCAGGTGCGTCCGGGGTGGCGGGGTGCGATTTCTGAATGTTGCCACGGTTCCATCGATACCGACACACCGCGTTGACTTACTGGTACTGGTAATTTGTATGGCAGCACCATGCCGAGCTTCAACTTCACGGACATGTATTCGAGCCGTGAAATGAGAAATTAAACTTCAAATTTTATCCTACCGGTTTTAATCCCGTGTCATCCTGTTGTTCTGCAGCAAGAATTGTTGGCCCGGAAGTCACTTTTGCCTCGACTGAAAGTCTTTAATTCCGCGCTGCCGAAGGGGAGGATTTTGCGTGGTTGCCGTTTTCGCGTGTTGCTGTGCGTGCGTGTCTAAATGGGATTCATAAGGGCGTGGTTGGGCTGCTCTTGTAGGATATCGTTGACCTAGACTCTGCCCCCGCCTTGCCCGTCCGGCGGCCCGCTAGGCCCGGCGGTCGATATACAGGCTTAGCCCGGCCGGGTGTCCGCCAGTCGGGTCGGCCCCAGCGCGCCAGCACTGCCCTTCCTCCTCTTCCCATTTTCCGTAACCGATGCACTGCTCCGCAGTGCGCTGGGCTGCAGGACCTCAACAGGGACGCGGAGATCGAATCCAGGGTGTCTGGGCACAAATGTGGGCTGTAACATTGCTTGCAGGGAACAGGTTGTTTCAAGTCCGGTCTCATCCGCGTGTTTTGGCTGGGTTGAGATCGTGGCAAAAACTTGTCCTGCTGCAGTCCATAGGATGATTAACTTAATGCGAAGGGGGCTGCCTTCATTCGAAAGGAGCTTCGTTGACAGGCAATCGTCTAAGGTAGGAGCCAAAACCTATTAAAGCCTTATCTTACGATGCGCCCAGGAGTACTTCTCAAGCGACCACTTCAAACTACTCTCTCAAATTGGGTGAGACTTAGTCTTAGTTGTTTGACTTCAATCGCGCACTGCTTATTTAGTTCATTTTTACAACCGTGAGCAATTTTTTTTTGAGAGTGGAGGAATTTTCTTTGCAAGCTGTCGTCTCTGAGTACTCTGCTTGAAGAGCAGTTGGTCGATTAATTTGTGCTGCAGGGCTGCAGGTTACCAGATCCCCTTATCGATCTCTATCAGCTGTTGGCGTGGAAGGCCTTCTGGCCAGTGTCCTGCCGCTCACCCTACCATCATCTTCCTCCTCCTCCTATCCCTCTTCTTCTACACTTCAACACTTTGGCCACCGCCTCAACGGTCTTCTGACCAGCCGCCCTCTCGATCGGCTTGCTTTCTTGGCCCGGTCCAAAGCCAGGTAAAACTTGACCCGCGCCGCCCAACCGCGTTCGCCGGTTGGAGGACGCGGTTCGAAGGCGGCGCGGCGTTTGATCGCTCGAGTGTCGCCCAGTATACATCCCCTGGGTTACGTCAGGAGTCATTATGACGTCCATTTGGCGGGCGAAGCCAAGGGCCGCTCGCGTGCCGTATCTGCGCTGCCAGGCCGGCGGAGTTGTCCGCTTTCGCATTGCGCCCTTGGCTTCGGCCCTTTGGCCCGCCCTTTGGCTGCGCCCCTTCGGACGTTGCAGGCAGGCGGTCATTAAAGCGGGGTCGGCTTTATTCACAGCTTTTCCCTCCCACTATTCGCACGACGCCCCGGCGTTTCGATCTGTTTTCGTGTTGTCGCCACCCTCGTCATGGCAACGGCCGGGAACATCGTGTTGAACCCTGTCTGCAGGGCGGGCGATTTGGGTTGCTTCCCCGAATGACGCGTCAGTAGTATGGCTCGCCCCCAGTCTCGGGGCGCCGCCACGGCCCGGTGTGCACGGCTGCGGTTCGACGCCAGATACGACGCCGTCCTCGCGGCTTAGGCCCGCCCCCTGGCGGCCGTAAAGATGTTTGGTGTCGAGGACGTCACCCTGCCTCGCGCTCTCGCCGCCCTCGTTCGGACCCTCCGAATAAATCTCGCAAATTTTCGGCGCTCGGATTGTTATTGCGTGGCTGCTGTGCCCTGGGGCGGCGCCCGGGGTCTGTGCAGCGGAAAGCACGCCGCTTTTAACTCGAAGATTAAATAAATGGAGACCATTTCGCGCACCGCCGCCTGTTTTGTGTCTCTTTTCCCCCGCCAGAAGCGCGTGCAATCCCCGTGGGGATTCCCCCCAAGAAAAGAATGCACACGCTTCTCTTTTCATTCCTAATGCCATGATGGTGCCCGGCCGGTGGACGGATTCCGCCTCCCTGTCACGCTGTGTCCCTCAGCGCAGCGCCCCGTGGGTGCGAGGGAGACAGCGAAGCCGCCGCTCAGCAGCAAGCCAAGGCACGGCCAAGGCACGCCCATGGCACCGAGGCATCGCACCGCTGATACCTGCTCTGGAGGTCATCGCCTCGTTTGCGTCCCGCGAGCCACTCGGTCATCCATAATGCAAAGCACGGCCCCTCGCCTTTCTCCGCGGGGAGATTTTTTTACTGCCAGCGAATAATGTCTCCATTAGGGACACGGCCGCCTGGGCCTCGCCTGCGCTGGGCCGCTGGGCCCCGGCCGCACAGTGGGCCTCACCGGCTCGCGGACTCGTTGCGCGCAGAGTGCGGTCTGCCCTCCAGGCGCTCCCAGTAGTAACCAGTCGCTCTAGACGCGCGCACCTTGCTGAGGCTCCTCGTACCATGTCCAGGGCCAGAAGGGTGGAGTGGGGGCTGGTGTGTGTGTGTGTGTGAGTGAGTGAGAGAGAGAGAGAGAGAGAGAGAGAGAGAGAGAGAGAGAGAGAGAGAGAGAGAGAGAGAGAGAGAGAGGGGGCTGTGTGGGTTGGTCGTTTCGCTGCATAGTTGACGAAGTCTGTTGTGTCTGTGTGAGTGCCGCTGCTGTTGTTTTCAAAATAAAGAAAGCGCGCCGTCCTGCCCCCCTCCCCCCTTCTTCTCTTTACGCCAAAACGCCTCCTTCGTGTGGCCGCGCTTTATAAACTCCCCTCTCATCTCGTTTCTCCTTTGTTTCAGGTGAGTCTCCTCAGCTGCCATAAAACCGCCGAGGAGTAAGTTGCACACCGCCATCATGCTGTAGTTTGGGGAGAAGTTGCGCTTTAATAAGTAAAGCAGCAGGAACGGCCGAACCGGTCCGACCAAGAGGGCCTTAGCGTTCTCGCTGCCTGGAGACCGTGCCAAAAACTACGCCACCAATATTGATGTTACTATACAACTGTTTTATTAACCAAGCATGCTGGTTTTTGAGTTGAGCCTTGGTTGGTTTACCGCGTCCACAGGCCAGCTTATTTAGAATGTGCATTAAAATTTGTTGCGTCATTTATGAGTGGCGTTTGCCTGCGTCACACCTAAGCTGGAGCTTAGACAAGAGCGTCCTAGGGTCCATTAGACCTAACTTCCAACTCAAACAAACGTTTGCGTAAAGTGTAGTTTGCGTACAGTTTAGCACCAGAGCACAGGTCCCCAGCGAGACCCATACGACAGTACGCGTGTATGAGAAATGACACACGCCTACCGGTGCGATGAGAAATTATGCGCTCGGATGAGACGGTTCTCGTATCCACCCGCCCGCTGTGGTGTTAGTATACAGTCTGCGCTGGTGTCGCGGACGGCGTGGAGCCGTTTTAAAAGGAGGGGGGGGGGGGTTAAGGGGATGATGCTGCGGCGGCCGCGCCGCGAGGCAGGACCAGGTGACAGCCGTGGTGACGCCACCTCGCGGCCGCCGCAGCAAGCATCCCTCTTGGCTCGGCCGCACAGTGGGACTGGGCGGCGCGGTGGCGGGGCGTGGTGCAGCCTGGCTCGGCCCTAGAGGCTACTCGGCCCGGGCCGCGGCCAGCGACATCCGTCTCGGCCAAGTTTTCGACGCCCCCCCCCCCGCGACAGTTTTTCGCGCACGCAGGGGCCCACTGTGACGTTGGCCGTCCCACCTGATTCACACTGATGTGCACCTGTATAATCAGTGCGGCTGTATTGTGTGTGAGGCGGACAGCCGGCGGGGCGCACCGCACAGTGGGTCAGAAGACCGTCGAGGCGGCTAAAATCCCGGACGCGTTTTGAGCTCCAGAGTCGCTAAATGGGACTCGAATCGAACGTGGGACGCCACCAATGGATTCCTCGTTCGGGGAGCAATGCATTGGTGGGGTCACACGTTCGATTTGAGTCCCATTTAGCGACGCTGGATCTCAAAAGGCGTGTAGAATTTTTTTTTGCCGCCTCAACGGTCTTCTGACCCACAGTGCACCGGGGCGCACTGTGCAGCGCTCCAAGTGACGTCAGTGACGTCACGTGACTCGCCAGGGCGCATGCACGTCACATGCCAGGCCGCCCGTCCCTGACCAGTCGACTGGCGGCGCGCATTCCTTGTCAAAATCCATTCGTGACATGAGGAGTCCCTTGGGCGCGCGCCAGCCCACCGGGCTACGCCGGGCCCACGGCAAAGAGTGCGTTTCCGTAGGGGATTATTCGCGCGCCGCGCTGGATTCGATTGTCGGTCTGTTTATGACCGTTTTCGGGCGGCAGGGACCGACCGGTACGTTCCACAGTGACGGTCCCCGCGCCGCGCAGAGCGGGTCCAAGGCCGGCATGTTTAGCCACCCATAAACACATTTCCGGCGCTTTGGCCAACGGGCCGGTCCGGGCAGCCAAGCGCAGCCCAGGCGCAGCCCAGGCGCAGCCCAGGTCGCGGTGCAGCAGGGACTGTCTCCCTCGGACCCCTCTGACACTCCCCTTGGGTGCGAGGGAGACAGAGCGAGGGGCTGCAGACGGTACAGCGGCACGTGCACAGTGTGCTTGGCATCGTTCTGTTCACAGAGAGGCGTACACAACCTTCAATTATCCAGCTCATAGAATTTCAGCGCATTAACACCTCCACGCCGGTACGAGAACCATGTTCTCGTACCGGCTGAAGGTTAGGTTAGGCTTCGGTGCGAAGGTGTTAACGCTCAACTGTTCCACTGCTAAATCAATATGACTCATTCTATTGATTGATATGACTCAAGTGCTAATTTTGAACTGAGTTTGGCGTGGTGTTTGCCTCCTATTTTTGGTGCTGTCGTTCCTACAAACGGTCCCCGAGCGCAGTGTGTGCGCTGCAGCCAACGGTTTCGGCCTCTCGGGCGGAGGGAGCAGACGTTCGACGTGTGCCCGTCCGTGCGTGACGCCCCCATCCCGGGTGACGCGTCGGAGGGCCCCTCCCCCTACCACCGATAACCACCACCTAACCTACAAACGGAGCGCGAAGAAGATTCCGACTGCGAAAGGCAGGCGCACGCCTATAAACACACACACACACACACACACACACACAGAGAGAGAGAGAGAGAGAGAGAGAGAGAGAGAGAGAGAGAGAGAGAGAGAGAGAGAGAGAGAGAGAGAGAGAGAGAGAGAGAAATAGAAACGCCTAGAGCGACGCGTACGTTCGCATACCGCCGACCCGCGTGCAGCAATGCAATTAGTGACAGTTGGTAGTTTTCAGTGTTTGCGCGGCTAGCAGCTGAGATTTTCGCACGGCTGTTCGCTGGCTTCGTGCGGTCTCTGCCGGCCGCGGCGGGGACAGTGGGTCAGAAGACCGTTGAGGCGGTCAAAACTCGCGACGCGTTAAGAGTTCCGGAGTAGCTAATTGGGACTCGAATCGAAGGTCTGACCCCAGTTCATCTTCAAACGAGGAAGCCATAGGTGGGGGCACACGTTCTGTTCGAGTCCCATTCAGCGACTCTGGAGCTCAAAACGCGTCTCGAGATTTTGCCGCCTGCGCCGGTCTTCTGGCCGACTGTGAGCCGGCCGCCGCGGTGGGGCGGGGCGGGGGCCTTTCAGTAGGCCAAGGGGCCCGCCAAGAGGCACGATAAAGCCCCGCGGTCTCTGCGCCGCTCCGCGTGCGAAAGCGAAACCCGCTCATCGCCTCCTCGACGGCGTGCCGTGGCGCGCCGACCTGGCCGCGGCAGACGGCAGACAAGGACGGCGGCGGCGGTGGCACACTGTGTGGCACGCTGGCAGCGCGGCTATCTCGGCCCGATAGCGCCGCCGCACCTCGGCGACAAGCCCGGAACAAGTCGCACTGCGCACAGTGAGCCAGAAGACCGGCGGAGGCGAGCTCCATAGTCGCTGAATGGGACTCGAACCGAACGTGTGACCCCACCAATGGACTGCTCTCCGAACGAGGAATCCATCGGTGGGGTCACACGTTTCGGTTCGAGTGCCATTTAGCGACGCGAGCTCAAAACGCGTCTAGAGTTTTGGCCGCCTGCGCCGGTCTTCTGGCCCACTGTGACTCGGTCGTTAACCGCCAGGACGCACTAGTGTGCGCGGAGCGCGGACCAGCCGAAAAGTCCCGGTTATATTTAGTGTGTAACGGGCAGCGTCCCCGAGGCGCGGTGTCGAAGCGCGGCCGAAGGGCGCCCCACAGTGGGCCAGAGTGCACCTCGAGGCGAGGCTTGGCGGCGCCCACAGTGGGCCAGAGTGCACCTCGAGGCGAGGCTTGGCGGCGCCCACAGTGGGCCAGAGTGCAGTTTGAGGCTCGGCGGCGCGGCGCGGCACGGCAGCACGTGGGCCCGGTGGACCGCGCCGTCGTTTTACCTGATTGTTTATCTTCCGAGCGAGCAGCTACACGAATCGAATGATTACACAGGACCACGCAAGACCCGCCTCGCGGCCTCCGCCTTGGTGTGGAGACCCGCGGTCCCACTGCCGGGGAAGACGGAGAGGGAAAGTGGCGAGCGCGCCGGAAGGACAGGGAACACGGACGCGAAAACCGCGCCGGTGCACTCGGGGGACTCGGGGGCGGGGAGCGCGCGTAGCGCCGCGTAGCGTAGCGCGGTGTCGAGGCTGCGGTCAGGGGCCCTGCCGGCCCTGCCGATTCCCGAACGCCGTCGCGCTGTCTCTCTCGCACTCGCGGTCCGCCCCGAAGGGGTGCGAGAGAGACAGGCTCGCTCACCGTGGCCGCGGCCCACGCCGCCGCGCCACACAGGTCGACCGTCGCACTGTTGCACTAGCAGCGTTG
This sequence comes from Stenchaetothrips biformis, assembly GCA_030522485.1. Classification (NCBI taxonomy): domain Eukaryota; kingdom Metazoa; phylum Arthropoda; class Insecta; order Thysanoptera; family Thripidae; genus Stenchaetothrips; species Stenchaetothrips biformis. Next base: position 12,673,622 of record CM060099.1, read on the forward strand.
CCGGCTCTGCAAAAAGGGCGTCGGCGAGCAAGCCGTCCTGGAGCACAGTGCTTGCCGCTCGCGGTTCGCGTTACCCGTTGTCGCGTGGCGGTACCCTGGTGGCACCCGCAGCCTCTCTGCAAAAAGTCAGCCGTGTGTGCGTTGTTGGGGTCCGCGGACGACTGTTGCGCGCGCTCGGCGTGTCACGTTCATATTCGCATCGGCATTCCCTTCCCATTCATATTGGCGTTCGGCGCATTGGAAGGCAGGCCGGCGGTGCGCGTTTGACAAGGCATCTATCAGCGCTTGACTCGGTCTTGACCCGGTTATGCGGCATGAGGGGAGGGGAGGGTCAGGTTTCCCTGCCGTACATGGACAGACCCGGGCCGATGTTGAGCACTGCACAGTGGGCCAGAAAACCGGCGCAGGCGGCCGAAACTCTAGACCTTTGAGCTCCAGAGTTGCTAAATCGGACTCGAACCGCACGTCTAATCCCACCAATGGATTCCTCGTTCGGAGAGCGATCATTTGATAGGGTCACACGTTCAGTTCGAGTCCCATTTAGCGACTTTGGAGCTCACAACGCGTCCAGAGTTTTGGCCGCCTGCGCTGGTCTTCTGACCCACTGTGCCTGGAGGCGTTCCTGGAGTGTGCCGGCTTCCCCCTCCCCTCCCCTCCTACTCCGCCCGCGGCGGCTAAGCATCGGATATTGGTTCCGAGGTTCAGCCTCTGCAGCGACCGGAAGTACGGAGGTAAGTCCGGTAGTCCTTGGACGTGAGTCGCGCGCCATTCATTCCCTTCGGACTCTGCCGACTCGGCTCGGTCTACAGTCGCCGCCGCGTAAAAGCGAAGCAAGTTTGTGGATCTACTTCACCATGGACTCGAGCGCAGTGTCGCTGTTGTTCCCAACCTTATTCGGCTCGCGACCCAAAAGTGCCTGCCAAACATTTGCGCGGCCCCACAGCCAAACATTCGCGACCCCAAACCACCTCCCCCCGCAAAAAAAATAATTGTTTACTTCGTACCTATTGAGTGAATACAGTAGCTATATGGTGAAGAAAAAAAAAGATACAGCGGGTGTTGACCCCTAAAACTCTGTGTTCAGAATGCAATGTCTGTACGATTTCGGCCACCGGGATCACAGTGGATGCGGCGACTACAAAGTCTAACATCTGATGTTCGAATCCTGCCACACGCACTCTGTTTGGATCCAGCCTAAAGTGGGATCGCGACCCCAAGGTTAGGTCGGTCAGAAATGCGAATATTTTTATTCAATTTTTTTATTCAATTTTTTTATTTAGGTCGATCAAAAATAGGTAGGTCTAGTTTTTGTCAAATGATATAGACCCAGTCGGCGTGGCCGTGCCCATCGCACGGCGCGACACGGCCTCGGCGCGTCTCGCCATTACCGAGAAAACGAGCAAGTCTTCCTCCAATTCCTCCTGCTCCGAGACCCTCCTCGCCTATTACACGAATTGACGCGAAGTGCCCTCAACTGCCGTGTAGCGCCGCACGCCGCCACACACCTACACACAGGCATCCACACACACACACACACACACACACACACACACACATACACACACACACACACACTAACACACTCCGTTCGCGCCTTTGCCGTAGCACCGCCATTCCACCAGCTTGCTTGCAACTATGACGAACTAGTATGCTTTTCTTTTCCGTTCCCTCTCGCGGCCAGCTAATTGATATCGCTGCAAATGTGTGTCAATGACTGGGTAGTCGTGTTGCTCACCGTGTTCGTTACGGAGCCGCGGCTCAGCCTGCGTGCCGGAGCGAACCGTCTCACAGTGAAGACCGGCGCAGGCGGCCAAAACTCTAGAAGCGTTTTGAGCTCCAGAGTCGCCAAATGGGAATCGAACCGAACGTGTGACCCCATCAATGGAGTCCTCGATCGGAGAGCAATTCATCGGTTGGGTCACACGTTCGGTTCGAGTCCTATTTAGCGACTCTGGAGCTCAAAACGCGTCTTGAATTTTGCCCGCCTTCCACTGTGCGACGAGAGCTCCGCTCGGCGCCAGCCTGCCGACTGATGAATCTTTTCACCACCGCACTTTGTTGGGCTAGGGCTGCCCAGCACGCCGTGCAGGTGGCGACGCCGGCCTCGCCAGTCCGCGGGCCGCCGGCCGCCGGTACACGACGTGCCGGCGAAAGAAAATAAAAATAAATCAGGGAACGGGTCTGCAGTCCGCCGGCCGGCCGGCAGGCCCGATCACTTCCTACAACTGCTGCGCGCCTGCTCCTGTGAAATGTGGGCCAGGCTGAGGACGCGGTGAGGCGGGGCGGCGGGGCGGGGCGGGGCGGGGCGGGGCGGGGCGGGGCAGTGCGGACAGCGCGACGCGAAGGACACGCGTCGGCACGCCTTACACTTGCAGACGATCATTGTAGCCCGTGGTCCAGCCAGCACCGACACTGCAAAAAAAAATTAAAAAAAATCGTCGTTACTTGCAGGTCACAGTCTGGAAAGTCATTCAAGTCCAGCAAGCAGGCGGCGGCGCTTTTTGCTGCGTGCCCGGAGGAGTGTACGACGTTATTCGCAGGTTGCTTTCAAGCGCTGTTGCACGTGCGTTGTGGGGAATTATGTAGACGACTTTTGTGAACAACGTCGCCATCTTATTTCCAGGTGAGGCGAGCGCGGTGTTAAGAAGGGACTTTTTTTTTTCCTGTCACCGAGGGTGGTGCCCATTGGCCGCGGCCGGCTCGCTGGCACAGCGTGTGTTGGCGCTCGCCCCCGACGGGGTGGGGGAACGCGCGTCGTCTGCTACGTCTTGAGAGCAGATTTTTTTTTTTGGGGGGGGAGGGGGCGTACGCGGGTGCAATGGACCGGAGAACAGGGGTACAGGGATGGGTGGAGCTGTGTGGGCGGGGGCGCGGCGGCGTTGGGCGTGCGCGGAGGCGGGGTGGGGGCGGGGCAGGGGGTGGCGCGGAATCAAAGGGGGCAGACGGCGCGTGACGGCGCGGCACGGCGAGGTGGCAGGTGTCTGGGGGCCCGTCGCTAAATCATCGCCGCCGAAATGGGGCTATATTTAGACGGACAACGTGCTTGTCAGCGAGGCGGGCAATGGCAGCAGCGTTCCGCGGGGCGTTCCGCGGGGCGTTCCGCGGGGCGTTCCGGGCGTCGAGGCGGCCGCTCCATAATCGTTTGCCATTTACGCACCTTCCTCCCAGCCATTTCCAGCAGCGCGCTTTCCTTGCCGCCTCGCCGTTTTCGCGCGGCCGTTGAGGCGGTCAAAATGCCGGACGCGATTTTGAGCTCCAGAGTCGCTAAATGGGACTCGAACCGAACGTGCTTGACCTTACCTATGGATAGCTCTCCAAACGAGGAATCCATTGGAGGGGTCACACGTTCGATTCGAGTCCCATGAAGAGACTCCTGGTCTTGTGACACACGCTGTGCGCGGGCATCACCACGGGTACCACCACGGGCACCACTGGCGGCCGGCAAGGAGATAGCCGCGCCGATGTAGCCGCCGCACAATGACCACGATAAGGCGGTCTGCCGAAGGCACGGCGCGCACAGCGCCCCCGCCCGCGGACCGCCGCGCACGCAGCACAGTGCGAGGGGGTAAACAATTTCGTAATGCCCTGTACAAAAAAGCCGAGTATTACGCGTAATACACGTATTTGTAATACCATTTTAGGGTCAAATGTGACAAAATTTAGCATTTTAATGCCGTAATACACGTGTAATACCACCGTAATACAGCGTAATACCGAGTAGTCTGTACACGATTTCTTGAAGTGTTTACCCCCTCGGCACAGTGGACCAGTAGGCCGTTGTGGCGGCAAAAATTCTAGACGCGCTTCTAGCTCCGGAGTCTCTCAATGGGACTCGAATCGAACGTGTGACCACTGGATTACTTGTTTGGAGAGCAATTCATCGATGGGGTCACACACGTTCGGTTCAAGTCCTATTAAAGCGACTCTGGAGCTCAAAACGCGTCCGGCTGACCGCCTCAACGGTCTTCTGAGCCAGCGAGCCGGCCATGCACTGGGCAGCGCGTGGCCCACTGTGCTACCCGCGGTGCCGGGGTATCGCCGCTGGATCCCTGACCGTGCGTGCCGTTCAAGGGCTCGCCAGGCGCAGGGCGGCGGGGCGCAGCGCGTGGCCCCGGCGCGGCCCCGGCGCAGCCTAGCGCGGCGGTGCGGCCGGGGCTAAACTGGCGCCGCTACAAATAGACAGGATGGGTCCGCGGCGCCGCGCCGGGCACCGCGGCCAGCGACGGGCCGCAACGCGTGTTGCGGTGTAGCGGTGCGCGCAAACATGTGCAGGAAATTAGTGGCCGATTGGTTGATTGGCGCGCCCAGCGGGACAAAGCACCTGTACGTGACTCTAGTGTGTGTGCGGCAGTGGCCGCGGCGGGGGCGCTGCTAAACGTCCACGGGCGACTTTTGTCATCGACTGGAAACAATTTTGCGCGCGTATGACCGAATCTGGTGGCAAAATTGTAACCAGCCCCAGCCAGTGAGCTTTTGAAAAATTTGTAACCGGCTGGTTTAAATTTTTTCACCAGTTTGGCAACGTTCAAAATTGTTTCCAATTGGTTAGGAAACTTGGGCGCTGTAGCGGCGGTGACGGCTCTGTCTCTTCAACGGGCCTGCACTGCACCAGACCGTGCCAGCAAAGCCACCCTCGTCCGCGTTCTGGGCGTCATCCCGGGCCGTGCCGAGTCTTCATCGAGGCCTGGCCTGGACCGCAGTGGGGCGGCAGCGCCGCTGTCTCTCTCGCCCTCGTGAGGCGTCGCGTGCGCTGTTCCGTTGCCCCCATGGAGGGGTCGCCCCGCTCACCCCACCGCGCGTGCGTGTGCGTGCCGGCTGAATCCAGTCAGAAAGCGAAAGTCGTCTTTTCTATGTTTCTTCGATCCGCGCCGTCCGTCATTGAACGAAGCGTCTCTAATTCATCCCGATATTCCCCCTCCCATCCCGCGCCTTCCTCTTATTCCGTCCTGGATCGATGGGCTGCTGCCTGCCTGCCCCATTGATAACAGACTCCATTCTGAGCACAGTGGGCTGGGTGGGCCCCGCCGCACCTCAGCCGCCCGTCCTGCCTCGCTGCAACGACCTGGCGCTGCCCCCCCCCCCCCCTCGCCCCCCCCAGTGGCCCCGCGCTGTCGGACCAGGTGAGCCAGAAAACCCGTCAAATTTCCGGGCCCTCCGCGCCGGAGTGGCTTCGTTTCTTTCCGCCCGCCTGCGAGGGAGGCGGCCGGGGAGGCAGTAAGTAGGCCAACCCGCCGAAAAGGGGCTTCGCTTCGCGTCGGGGCGGCCCGGCAGGGCCCCTTACGGAGGCCGGGTAGGCAATCCCGTCGAGCAGGGCTGCGCGGCGATAGCCTACCCAGCCTCCGCGAGGGGCCTTGCCATCTGCCGGCCGCGTTTCCAAGCGAGGTTTTCGGGCTCCAGAGTCGCTAAATGGAACTCGAGCCGAACGTGTGACCCCACCTGCGGATTGCTCTCCGAACGAGGAATCCATTGGTGGGGTTACACGTTCGGTTCGGGTCCTGTTATAGCGTCCAGACTTTTGGCCGGTCTTCTGGCCCACTGTGCGAGGTGGCCGTGGAGGTGGCCATGGCGGCATGAGGGCTCCGCGCTACGCAAGGGAAGAGACACCACGCAAAGCACGGCAAAGCGACTGCAAGACTAAAAGACTGACCCAGGGCCCAGGCGCGGACTGCGCCGATCGTCAAATCAACTTGCAGGGAGAGGCTGCCCGTTTACGGTTCATAAAACGCCAAGGAAGTAACACAGTGGGCAAATGTTTATTCGGCGATTACAGCGCGCTGGTGGCGTGGCACGTGCTCCTTCGTTATGCGAACGCTGTCGAGCAATTCCCAATAATTTGAGTTTGTTTTTGTTTTTTTTTTTTTGTTTTTTTTCAGTGAAATGCGCAAATTTAAGGTATTTTGGAGTGTTCCTAAGGTTAAATAGATATGCTAACGGGTTTTTGTGTGTGTTCTCAGGTACCAAACCACCCCAACGGGTGGTTGACACCGGCCTAACTGGTACCGCGCGCACCTAGTAGGTAAGCAAGCAGTATTTTTACATCCGTAATTTTCAGCAGTGGGTCATTTTTTATCCGTCCGACTCGTCCCACAACAGACTTTTGATAACCCGACGTTTTAGACTTCAAGGCTCCTTATGATCAACGAACCTATTTTTAAAATATTTTTTTATCCCTGCCACGCCAGGTTACTTTGCCTGTTGCCTACCCCGCAGGTGCTTTCCTTATCACCACCACCTTTGACGCGTGTTTGCCTTGTCGGAATGAGGTCGTGCCGCCGGGACAGATTGCGAAGGCGCCCCCCCCCCCACTCGGCCACCCTCCGAAAATCAGTGCCTTCGCCGCCCCTTTTCGCCGGCCCTCATCAAGTCACCTGCGCACGCCAGCGCGCCAGATTGCTAATCTTATTGTCTAAGACGATCCGCCCGGGCAATATTCCCCGCGTGGCGCGGCTAAGCGGCGCGGCTCGCCACGGCCCGGCCGCGCTCGGCGCCGTCGGGCACCGTCGGGCCGTGAGCAAGTTAGGGAAGGGCGGGGTGGGGCGGGGTGGGGCGGGGCGGGGCGGGGGCGAGGTCACCGAGGGCTGGGCGGGCTGGCCTGGGGGTGGCCTGGGGGTGGGCTGGGGGTGGGCTGGGGGGTGGGTATGACGTCACGGTCTGTTCCAGCCGCAGTGCCGGAAGGGGCGATACAAAATGAGCCGCGCAGCGACGAGGGCGACGCCGCGGCGGTGGCCCACCACTGGTGGGGCCGTGGGGTGGTGGACCACGCGGCGCTCTGGCCCACCCGTTGTCGGTGGGCCGCTACGTGCGCGGACTGCATCCTGCAGCGTGGTGGGGCGCGGCATGCTGAGCATGCACTCGGCGGTGCAAATCCCTCACGTTAGCGTTCTTGCGCCGTCCTCTGCAACTTACCAAAACAAAGGCTAACTAAAAAGTGCCAACTTTGCGCCGACAAAAAAAAATCCCAAAAGGTTTTTTTTTTGCTTTCCGAATGAAAACATTAACGTGTCGGGGGATTTCTTGTGTCGTCAGCGTGGCACGGCCCACTGTGCTGCGGCGCCACGGCCCCACATTGCCCATCGCACATCGCGCGGCCAAAGTGGCCTAGCACACGCCAAGGTACAGCAGCGCGCGGTGCTAATGGGCCAAAGCTAACAAGGAACTCTTCGGGCGCAGCCGCGCCGCCGGCCCGGCCGCCAAGCCGGCTCCACTCCCAACGCGGCGCTCCGTCTCTCTCGCACCGCCACGCGACGCGAGTGGGTCAGAAGACCGTTAAGGCGACCAAAATTCGAGGCGTGTTTTGAGCTCCAGAGTCGCTGAATGGGACTCGAACCGAACGTGTGACCCCACCAATGGATTGCTCTCCGAACGAGGATTCCAGTGCTGGGGTCACACGTTCAGTTCGAGTCCCATTCAGCGACTCTGGAGCTCAAAACACGCCTCGAATTTTGTCCGCTTCAACGGTCCTCTGACCCACTGTGCGACAGAGACAGAGCATCGGCCCATTAGAGCGCGGCGGCGAGTGACGCTCTCACGTTTGGGGATGGACTTAGGCGGATCGCCGGCCGGGACAGGGCGCTCCATTTGTATAGGGTAAGTGGCCCGGGTGGGGTGGGGGCGGGTGGGCGTGGCGCTCCGCTCCTGCCCGCAAGAATGTGCCATCAGGGGAAAGTAATGACCCGGGCCGCAGCGCCCGGCAGCGCCGCCGCACTCTGCATAGAGTTGACACTCGTGGTGTGACAGGACGGGGAGAGGAGGGGGGGGGGGGGCAGGGGCGTGTGAAGTATATTGATGTACCCGCAGCACACATACAGGGCCCGTGCCGTTAGGTGGGAGAGACTCGGAGAGACTACAGCGCTAGCAGCGCTGCCGTCCGGCTCACAAAAAAAAAGAGCAATAAAAAAACAACACGTGTGCAGAGGAGGTAATTGTGACGCCAGCACTGCATGGCCGCCGCCGGAAACGCCTTCCTTTATTTCCCATTCTCCTCGTCACGTCACTGACGCACGCGCTGACACGTGACGACCGACCGAATTGGACGCTCTGAGTCAACTTTTTGGAACCGTCCCCCTACTTGGCTCGACGCGGTTACGCAGGTGTACGCGGGTGTGCGGGCCCGGCAGGTTGCGTCGTCGGGGACGTCGCACAGTGGGCCAGAAGACCGCTGAGGCGGTCAAAATGCCGGACGCGTTTTGAGCTCCAGAGTCGCTAAATGGAACTCGAACCGAACGTGTGACCCCACCTATGGACTGCTCTCCAAACGAGGAATCCATTGGTGGGGGTCACACGTTCAATTCAAGTTCCATTTAGCGACTCTTGACCGTCTGCAATTTTGGCCGCCTCAACGGTCTTCTGGCCCACTGTGCGTCGTTGCAGACGCCGGTGCAGCTTATCTGGTATTTATAGGCGTCGACGCGGCCCATGTGACTCTGTGGCTCTGGTTGGCTCTGCTCCCCGTGAGTGATAAGGTACGTTGCCCCAGGCCCCGCGTTCCCACCTTCTGTTCTCCCGGGGGCCGAGTGGCAGGCGGGTGAATGCACAGTGGAAACGCCAGGTTTGCGGCAAGCGTGTGCGGTGAATCACGACAGTGCCGCCGACTCGTGCAGCGCAGCCCCTTCCTAGGAAAAGGGGGAAAGGTGCTCCCCAGCAGTGGAGGCGCTCCCAGGCAAACTCATCATGGATGCGGCACACGCTGAAAGAGTCGCGGTGAATGTTTGACGAGACTGCTGCCACCCCACCCCACAGTGGGCCACAAGACCGGCGCAGGCGGACCAAACTCATGGCACATCTTGAGCTCCAGAGTCGCTAAATGGCACTCCAACCGAACGTGTGAGCCCGCCAGTGGATTGCTCTCCGAACGATAGGGATCCTTTGGTGGGGTCACGCGTTCGGTTCGAGTCCCATTTAGCGACTCTGGAGCTCAAGATGTGCCACTTTTGCAACAGCGTCTCGAATTTGGGCCGGCCGCGGCGGTCTTCTGGCCCACTGTGCCCCGCCTGCCCCGCCGTACAAGGCCGAGGCCCGGGCGGCCACACTTCCACCGCGACGCGGCACTGACCGATTTGGAAGCGCCGAAGCCCGTCATGGACGTGGCACTCAAGTCCCTGACGTCCTGCCTCACACGGAAAAAAAGAAATTAGCTGATTCAGCGAAACTGTGTTCGCTAGACCCAAATTCGCTGAAGCGGCAAAAATAATCGCTGATTCGAGGATCCTGAACGCTACCTTAGCGAACCCTTGTTCGCTGATAGGGCTACCACATTTTACCTACAAATGAGCGAATTTATTTGCTGTAAAAACAAACATCATACCGAAGAGGATGCTTAACACAAGAGCGGATTTGAAGGAGTTGCAAAGGGACTGACAAGGTGGTCTGGAGGTAAAGCGTGCGACAGGAAGTCGATAGGTCACAGGTTCGAATCCTTGTGAGATCAGATATTTCGCCAGCTGGGACTTACCTGGATTCATACGATCCTCATCCACTGGGCTAGATCCACGTTGGACAGTAAGCATGTTACCACTGGGTCAGCCAGCGATACCCTTTTTGCTACATCAGGGCAAAGATTGTTTGCTGTTTCAGCGAAAAGAAAGTCGCTAACACATTCCATAGGTAATACCACATGGCTGCCCCAGCGTTTAGAAATCGCTAACCTAGCAACATTTGTTTGCTATTCCAGCGAATAATTATTTAGCGAACAAAAATTCGCTATTACAGAGAATTTGTCACAAGTCTCAAATCTAGAAGGCCAAAATTCGCTGAAACAGTGATTTTCTCGCTGAATCAGCGAATTTCTTTTTTTCCGTGCACGTGCCCTGCTATGAAAGGAGGAAGATTGTCGCGGCGTTTGGCCTACTCCGGCCAGGGCGGGCGCTCGGAGGCGTCAGCACATTTAATCGGACGCCGTGGATCGGCGCCAACCAACACCATTCCCTTTCTTTTCTTTCCTTACCGCAGTGTGGCGGCACCGCGCTCCTTCCGTACGCGCGTTCACGATCGCATTCCCGTTTGCATCGCGGCGTTCACTATTGGCGTTCGCATTGGCGCGCCTGCCTGTTCTTCACTTTCACTTCGTATTGCTGCGTAAACACGTTCGATTGACTGCTGCTTCTGCTCTGGCCCGCATTTAGACCCAAGGCCACGAGGTGTGCCCCCCCCCCCCGCTCCGCCCCGCCCCGCCCGGCCCAGACAGACCCTGGCGGAGAGCCCTGTTCCGGGGTCCAAGGCTCGTCTACGCCGTAAGAAGCGAACCGAAAATTTTTCTGGGTGTGGCGCGGCGCACGGCGATGGACCGGGGAGGGCAATGAAAAGGGAGAGGGGAGGGCCGCACAGAGGGCGTCTAGAGTTTTGACCTCGTGCGCCGGTCCTGCTGGCCCACTGTGGCCCCCGGAGGAATCAGTGTGCCGTGGCTTACCGGTTAAGGTAAAACGAAACGCCGCGAGTGTTGCTGGGTGCGAAGCGGAAGGCCGGCAGAGGCCGGCAGCGTGGATCTAGCCTCATGTCCGCGGTTGGCTATTTCCAGCGCCTTTGTGCCTCCCTGGTCGGCCGACCCAGCGGCGCCCTGTTAAAAACCCTGGCCGCCAAGGGCGGGGCTCCAAGGCCGCTGCCCTTCAGCAGCGTCCGCTACATTACAGTTCCCACCAATTTTGACTGTTGGTACTGAATTTGAAGCAAGTCATGTTTTCAGTGGAACCTCTCCCGTGAGGGGCTGGGTGGTGGGTGCTGGGTGGGTGCTAGGTGGTGGTGGTGGTGGTGGTGGTGGTGGTGGTGGTGGTGCTGGGTGCTAGGTGGTGGTGGTGGTGGTTGTGGTGCACCCACCCGCTCCTCGCCGCCTCGCCGCGCATTGTTGCCGCGTTATTGATGGAGTCAGGCTGTCGCTGCACGAGGCGGGCCCACTGTGCAGCGAGGCCTGGCTGGGCGGCTGGGCCTGGCTGGCCTGGCTGGGAGGTGGCGAGGCAACGGGGATGAAAGAACGACCAATCCCGGGCCGGAGCGCAGAGCGGTGACAGCACCGAAGCGGCCATTTTTTCTCCCCCTCGTGGAGCTCGGTTAGAGTGTCAGAAAGATGAATTACTCTGATCAAAGTTGCTGCTGCTGCTGTCAGTGTCTTTCCGAGGGGGAATTTTTCCGGCGTGCGATGAATATTTTCCCGTCCGTCCGTCCACACACACAGACTGCCTGCACCCTGCGTCTCTCCCACGCATTCCCCATTCCTGTCTCGTAGGCTCCTGAGCCCCCCCCCCTCCCCCGGCCGCCCCTGGCGCGGCGCGGCGTGCTTGGACCCTATCCCCTGGGCCGCGCCCGCCCGCCCGGGCCATTCCCTCCACCGTACGCGCGCGCCGACCTCAAACCAGGTCAAGGAAAGATCGATCCCCTGACAATGTTCTCCGCGTGCGAGAGAGAGAGAGAGAGAGAGAGAGAGAGAGAGAGAGAGAGAGAGAGAGAGAGAGAGAGAGAGAGAGAGAGAGAGAGAGAGAGAGAGAGAGAGAGAGAGAGAGAGAGAGAGAGAGAGACTGACTGAGTGTGAGTGTGTATACTCTCTCCGCCCCTCTCCCTCTCGCCGGCCCATCAGTCCTTGTTATCGCGTCCTGCGACTCACAGTGGGCCGTGCTTGCTGGCCCACTGTGTGACTCCTCCTCCCCGCGCACCTTGCAGGCCGCCCTGCCCGCCCTGCCCGCCCTGCCCTAGGCTACGTCTGCGAGGGTGGCGGCGACCCTCCTTTGCGCCGTCAATGCGGTCGCTCGGCGTCCGCCGCCGCCGCCGCCTCCGCCCCTTCTGCCTCGCGCCGCCACGGCACGGAGTGCGAGAGAGACAGCCGGCGCGCCATCTCCACCGCGATCAGAGGGAAAGGGCGTCGCGTCAGGGGAGAGAGGGACTGACGGCAGCCACGGGTCTTGCCCTCCTAGGAGCCCTTCGTGGAGGGCGCACTGCCTGGGGAGCCCTGCTCAAATCACCGCCACCTTTATGGTCGCCGTTTACTTTCGCTCTTGTCTAACGATTCTCTCTCTTTTTTTCCGGCAGGTATGTCCGGGTGCGCGCAGACCACTCACTCCGGAAAGAGGTAACTATCTCCGACTGTTACTCTAGTTGCTGTTAGCTACTCGTAGTCTCGGGGCGGCGCAAGTCTTGGTGCTGGGTGACGTCGCCGATGACGTCCTCGATGTCGTCCCGGATGACGTCGCCGATGACGTCCTGGGTGTCGTCCCGGATGACGTCGCCGATGACGTCCTCGATGTCGTCCCGGGTGACGTCGCCGTTGACGTCCTGGGTGTCGTCCCGGATGACGTCACCGATGACGTCCTGGGTGTCGTCCCGGATGACGTCGCCGACGACGTCCTCGGTGTCGTCCCGGATGACGTCAGCCCCCTTTACGATAGGCACCCCCTCACCTTGGGAGTTTAACGGGCTGGCCTACCCCGCAGGCGCTCGGCTCCATGGAGCATCAACGTAGCAGCACCGCCTTCCCTTTCCGATTTCCGATTCCAATTTTATTTCGTTTTTCTGTTTTCTTTTTTTTGGTTTAGTTTTTCCTCTTCACTTTCCTCTCTTTATCCACACGTGGTTCGTTTTCTTTTCCAGCCCGCTTTTCCGATTGATTTATTTTGTTTTCCATTCATTTCCCCCTTTTTTTCTCTGCTGTTCCCGTTTCACTTTCTTTCTCGCTCCCGCCGACCCTCCCCCACCGCTCTTCCTTTTCCGTCCGCCCTTTCCGATTGCGTTGGAGTCACACCGACCGAGCTGCGCCAGTCTGATTATCACGGTGGGCGGTTTCGTCCCTTCCGCCCTTTGGGTGCCCCCCTACCCCCCACCCCCCGTTTCCTCGGACGCAAGTTTGCGCCCTTCCTGCCCACTGTGCCGCACGTTGCCCGCAACCGCACCACATGGGCAGGGCAGACCACCCAGGCGCAGAAACAGTTTACTTTAGATTTTGAGTAGAAGCCTTTTCAATTTTTTTAATTTTTTTTTGCAAACTATTGTTGGCGTTGCGCAGAGTTGGCTCGCCGGAAAGCCGTGCGCCCGACACGAAAAAAAATTATTTGTACCAACGAAATATTTATGTTGATTCTGGGATAACGAAGAAAAAATTGTTAGGTGCACTGTGAATTGGTTGTCAGCGAGACTAAATTACATGAAAAATGAAAAAGTCAATTTTTCGTCCACCTGACGAAGTTTTTTTTATTGTCGGAGCAAAGCGGTCGTTTTGGCAACAAATGTATAGCACACAACGCATTTTTCTTAATTGTCCCAAATCAACAGAAATGTTTGCTGGCGCTACTAATTCTTTTTTTTCCGCGGGGCGCACGCACGGCGCACGAGTTGGCTGGCTGGCTGGCGGCAGGCCGGCGGCTCCCGGCGGCAGGACCCCGACGCCACCGCGGCACAGCAGGCACGGCGCGGCGCGGCGGCCTTTGCCGAACACAACCCTGGCGACGGAGGGCGGAGCCTTTATCGATTGTCCGGTGGGGGTGGGGTGCGGCGGGGTGCGGCGGGGTGCGGCGGGGTGCGGCGGGCGGGTGTCGGAACGGCAGCGCTCATAGGTCACCAGTTCGATCCTGGCCCCCGTTGGCCCCCCTCCAGGCCCTACAGTGGCCCTACGATGGCCCTACAGTGGGCCCACGGTGGCCTCACTGTAGCCTTGCAGCAGCCTTAGCGCGGTCGGCCCTACCGGGTGCCCCATGGCGACCCCATGGCGACCCCATGGCAGCCCCGCGGCGGCCTCCAAGTGCGTCAGTGCGTTCCTCCGTCGGCGCGCCGTGGCCTTGTGGTCCCTCCGTCCCACTGTGTGCCGCCCTCAGCACCCGCACTCGCAGTCTGCAGGGCTCGAGTCCTGCGGCTGCCTAGAGGGCCTGCGGGGCCTTACGCTGGCCTAATGCACCATGCGGTCCTGGGTCGCCCTACGGGTCGGCCCGCGGCTCGCGCTGACCCTCTGGCCGCCCTACCGGCCATTTAAGCCCCGGCAGGGCCAGCAGGGCTAGCAGGGCTAGCAGGGCCAGCAGGGCCTTGGTCCGGAAGGGCGCGGCGCGGGAGAACCGGGAATGCGTGCTCTAAAGTTTTAATAGGACCTTGAAACTAAGCGGCGCGCGGCGTCCCGCTGGACGTCGCCCGCCCCGCCCCGCCCCGCCCTCGCCGGAACGCCTTCACTGAGGTTTGCTGTGTGTTCCAGGGCGGCGCTGTGCTGGCTTCTCTGACAGGGAGATGAGGCCCGACTTCCGACGTGGGAGAGAGAGGTGAGTACATTAGGTACAAAGGAGTTGTCTCTGTCGCACTCGTTGGCAGAGACTGCTTTTCTGCATCACAGCGACGCCGATGATGCCACGGTTCAATGGTACAGCAAGCCAACCTGTGTCCACACTAATTTTTTTTTTTTAATTTTTAATTTTTATTTTTGCAGAGCGCCCTCCCCGGCTCCACGGGTATGACTTGGCTGACGCGGACGCGACTCAAGTCCCTGAGCCCGGAGCCGGAGCACCAGAGGGGACTTGCCAGCTCACGTACTTAACCAGGTGGGCACATTGTAGCTTTCTTGGGAAACCTTCGGCGCTTTCAAAGCTGAAGCGAGGCAGTTCAACCTTGTCCCTCGCGGCTCGCATACTGTAACCGTTCCATTCCTCGTAAGCAGTACTGCCGTGGGCAAAAATTACAACGGTGCACCAGTGTCGAAAGGGTAGGGTCACACGTTCGGTTCGAGTCCCACTCAAAACGCGTCTAGAATTTTGGCCCCCTACGCCGGTCTTCCGGCCCACTGTGCGCCGCGGACCGCAACCCGCGCGCCACTGGAATCCAGCTGACTTGTGCTGGCAGCGGCCGTGCCGCGTTCCCACGCGGAGGGGCACCGTCTAGGTGACGTCATACTTCCGCCGCCTCGGTGACGTCACCGTCTGTCGCGACGACAGATCGCCCCCTTCCCCCTCGCGGCGATACGGTGCTCGTCGCCGAAATGCAGAGAACGCGTCATGCCACGTCCCATGTCGACAGCATTCGTCGTCCTCTGCTGCGGTTACACAGCAGTCGCGCATTTCTGTCATGTGGTCCTCATGACTCGCGATGTCTATCAAAGAAATCCTCCAGCAGTCCCCCTCCTCCTCGTCGCTACGCCCCCTTTCCCCCCTCCACCGGGAGTTACCTGTCCCCTCCCCCCCTCCACACCCGCTGTTTGGCTGTGCGGTTGTGGTGGTGGGCTGCTGCCTGCAGGCAAGGCTGGCAAGGCTCAGGAAGTCTAGTCAAGTGAGTGGGAGTGTGTGACAGGACAGGACAGGACAGTGCCGACGGAGCGGAGCGGTGCGGGCGACACTAGAGATGCTAGGCAACATAACCTCGCCGGAGTGCCTGCATTGACGGAGAAAGTGACGTGAGGCTTACCCTTCCCGGAGGCTGGGCCGCGGCGGCAGTGCGGTGCGAGAGAGAGAGAGAGAGAGAGAGAGAGAGAGAGAGAGAGAGGCAGGGCCGTCACGCGACAAGGACGGCCGGACGAGGCAGAGCGCGTCAGAGTGCAGAAGAGACTGCCGAAGTGTTGCCCTTCACCCAACTTGGTAATAACTGGAGCCGCACGCATCGCATCGGTGATCGGTGCTGGCCGCCCCGTCGGAAGCCTCGCTCGCCGTCACAGTCCGTGCGGTCCGCGCCTTGCGGCGAGCGTTTATCCCATTTGACAGCAAAGTGCAGCAGACTCGGTACGTTGCCTGGGCCGGCGCCCCGTTCCCGACGGCTTGCCATCTGTTTTGAAGCGACTTGGGTCGGTGAGGGGCGGCGAGACTAGACTAGGCGGAGCAGTGTGTCTGTTGACAGCTTATTGTTGATGGGCGACGTTCGGTCGACCGGACAGGGCAGCAGCAGCCCCGTCTCGCAACGAGATGGGGCTTGCAGCGTTGCAGGCACGTCGGGAAATCTGTTAGCGGGCATTTTGTCACTTTTAAGTGTATCTTGTCAGAAATATCAACAGGTCTCTGGGAACTTTAACCTCAAAATCCCAGTTGTTGAATGTGCCTAATGTCATTCACCTCACCTGCCGTCTGTTTTCATTTTGTGATTTGTTTGGCTAAGGCAGAACGATGGCCCTTCCTTGCTTTCACCTTGTCAAGTTATTTGAATAGACTGTCTTGTTGATTTGACACGTCTCTTGACACCAATTGGTGCCGTTGGCAATTTCATTCCCCTGCGATTGATCATGTCAAACGTTCTGTTGTGAATGCTACTTGTTACCTTGTCGTTGAAGGATTGATGTGATGCGTCATTTAAACTCACGTCAATTGCCATGTTGCAGGTAGTAAAAGCGGCAGCAACATGGCGATGATAGACGGGAGGCCAGCCCAGTATGGGGTCACCCTCAAGCAGCTGCGGGAACTTATGGGCCTGCCAGCTGCCGAGGCGATCCCCAAACTTGAGGAGATGGGTGGTGCACAGGAACTATGTAAAAAACTCTACACCTCACCTAATGAAGGTAATATACTATGTTGAGAAAGGTGCATCTTTTCTAAGATCGGTTTTAAAGGGCTGCACTGATCCTGCTTCTCTTTTCCTTACAGGGTTAACGGGTTCAGCAGTGGATATGGAACATAGAAAAGAAACATTTGGTTCCAATGTAATACCTCCAAAACCACCGAAGACTTTTTTTCGGTTAGTGTGGGAAGCACTTCAAGATGCAACACTTATTATTTTAGAAATTGCAGCTTTAGTCTCACTTGGTTTAGCCTTCTATTCACCTGCCGATGATGGTAAGCTTTTATTTTCTCATCTACTCCAATGTGTTTACTTCATGGTGTTTACTTCTGTTGCATTGATCTGTATCAACTTTCCCCCTCCCCATCTTTTTTCTCTACTTTTATGTCTGATCTATAGAAGAACCAGGTAGGTCTACAGCTGGTGTAGTAGTCCTAGATGCCAAGTCATATCACAGTTAATGCTATGGCTCAATCTAGTGAATGTGCATCTTAGTAGAATTTGTCAAAACATTGATCTACTCCCAGCTCCTATCTGAAACTATGATCAGACTGTTAACTCTAACTTTATAACATTATTCTTCAAATTCTTCATAGTCTTTCCTCGCTCTCTGTTACCTTGGCACCTGCTCAGATGTCCCAAGATGTTTTGATATCTTAGTTTCACACGTGTTTGTAATTAATTAGATGTTTAGTTTCACTGTTTCCACAAATCTAACGCATAACTGAAACTTAATGCCAAGCACTCTAATATTCCTCACAAGTCCTATGGCCAGTCTGTAGGTTTCCATCTAGATTGTTAGAAAATTCTGCTTAAGGTTTTTCTAATACACTTGCATTTGTCTTGCCCCTGCTTGCCCTGCATGGTCCGTAACACAGATGGAAAGTCAGGTAATGTTATCCCTTAGGTCTTGGCTAGAGTTAGTTTCAATTTGTCTCCAAATGCCCTTCAATAATCCTTTTTTCCTTTTTTCTTACAGGGAGTAGTCCTGATGAGGAAGAAGGACAGCATGGCTGGATTGAAGGTCTAGCTATTCTTATATCAGTTATTGTTGTTGTGCTGGTAACGGCGTTTAATGACTACACTAAAGAGAGACAATTCCAAGGACTTCAAAGCAGAATTGAGGGAGAGAATAAAGTAAATGTTATAAGGCAGGGTGAATTAAAGCAAATACCTACAGGTGATATAGTAGTAGGTGAAATATGTCAGGTAAGGTTTAAGACTGCCTTGTGATACATTTTCTTGTTTGTGATTGTTTCTCTAATATCTCTATTCAATTTCCAGATAAAGTATGGAGACCTTCTTCCTGCGGATGGCATACTTATACAGTCCAACGATCTGAAAATGGACGAGTCATCATTGACTGGCGAGTCTGACCACGTTAAAAAAGGGGAAAAGTACAATCCATTTATTTTATCAGGTAATGTTGATTAAAAAAGAAGTCACTGTTCAAACTCCATGAAGTCTCATCAAAATATATTGATATTAATTTTTCCATGAACTTAGGAACCCAAGTAATGGAGGGCAGTGGCAAGATGCTGGTCACTGCCGTTGGTGTCAACTCGCAAGCCGGCATTATCTTTGCTCTCCTCGGTGCTGCTGCTGAAGAAGATCAGAAACAGAAGAAGGAAATGAGGAAAGGTATTGTCGGTAGGGCTGACGCTAAAATTCACTTTTCATGTGATTCAACAACTCTCTGTTGAAGTTAAAGCTTTGGAAGAGGAATTAATGAGGTCAACATTCCTTACGAGATGTTAATAGTCTAGTACGCACTGTCTATGAGCATGTTTCACATAAATTTTCTGTTTTAATACTCGGCGTATACAAGTGATAGACTTCAGTAGTGTCCATTAACTTCATGTTATGGAACCCATTGCTTAAATGTTATGCAGTTCTTGAACTTTGTCAATCAAAAAATGATTGTGCTAATTTTGATGTTAAAAGTCTGCATGACCTGTGAGTGGTTGGTCAGTCATTTTCTTTAACATAAATGTGGGCACTACTGTCTATCTAGAGAAATCTTTGTTTTGCCTGCTGGTAAATTGAAAGAGTGTTGGCATGTTTTGGTTAAATACCATTCTTCTTACCCTGTTAGATCTATCTTATTTTCAATTAGTTTCTATTGAGGGATTTTAATGAATTTCTTTTTTAGTTCTCTATAATTCGAAAGTAAAGGCTGAGCCAGTCAAGTGCACCTTGCTCCCTAAATGTTGTGGTTGTACTAATGAATTGTTGCATGGTCTTCGTCTACAGATGCTAAAAAGGCGAGGAAGAAGCAGAGTATAACAGGTGATGCATTTTGCATTAATGATGCAATTCAGAAGCTGTTCATTTGTTGTAGGAGTTCAAAACTGGTCACTCTGTCGCAAGTTGATTTTATTATTATTGCCAAGGTTTTGAGCTACTCTATAATGATTGCACAGCTCTGAATATCACTTTCATTTGACATTTAAAATAAGGTTCGGCTAAACTATTCTCAGTGCCCTTGTGGCATTCTCTTTTTGTCGTCTGAAATTCCAATAATTGGCACACTGCCAATTGTTTTTTGGTTGAACTGACTTTACATGGTGGTCTTGGTTTTATTGAAGTCACAATTCATTATGCATGCTTTTACGTATTTAGAACAAACTCGCATCTTGTAGAGTTGTCATAGGGTGACCACCCATGACCAACTTTCACGAGCCACCTATCAGGTCAATTTTATAAACAAGTTTTCCTTGAGCATGAAGTGTCTGTAAGAACCTTTAGTCACTTAAATTTAAGCTCAAATAATTTACACTCATGCCTTAAATGTGCTTTGTTTTCACAATGCCTAATGCTGAGTCATCTTTTAGGTGGTGAGGAGGAGGCCGGCATGACGGGTAATAGCCACATGCATGCTGCAGTTGATGGAAACCATGCTGCCAAGGCTGACCATAATCACTCTGGCGGTGCTGCAGCGGCCAAGGATGAACCACATAAGGGCAAAGAGAAATCTGTCCTGCAAGCAAAGCTCACAAAACTTGCTATCCAAATTGGCTATGCTGGTACGTAGTCCCTGCTTTGCTTTGGTCTTCCAGTCCCCCTGACCTGAAAAACTGTAGTTTTGTGAAAAATAATAATTGTTTTCTTGGTCTTCAGGCTCTACTGTGGCATTTGTGACTGTTGTTATTCTAGTCATTCAGTTCTGTATGAAAACATTTGTCATCGAAGGTCATCCTTGGAAAGCAAAATATGCCAATGATTTTGTGAGGCACTTGATCATTGGTGTCACTGTTCTAGTCGTAGCTGTCCCTGAAGGTCTTCCCTTAGCTGTAACTCTTTCTCTTGCGTATTCTGTCAAGGTAAGTTTCACGATGGATCTTTTTGTAACCGTTGATTCGACTTATACATACTTAATGCTCTCTTTGTTTGGTTTTCCAGAAAATGATGAAAGACAACAACTTGGTGCGGCATTTAGATGCTTGTGAAACTATGGGCAATGCCACTGCCATTTGCTCTGACAAGACTGGAACTCTTACCACAAACAGGTTCGCTACAATTTTCAGCATCTATGCTTTTTCTCTTGCTGTGAGCAGAATATGTCTTTAATTTCAACTTTTAATCTTCTGTTTGTTTTTTTTCAGGATGACGGTAGTTCAGTCCTACATATGTGAGAAACTTAGCAAAACCACACCAAGGTTCTCAGATATTCCTCCAAATGTTGCAAATTTGATGATTCAAGGAATGTCCATTAATTCTGGATACACTTCTAAAATCATGGCAAGTCAAAAACCTTTTTTCAAAACCTTGGCACTAATGTGAACTTTGAGTAGCAAATTATAATTGATTATGTTCTAGGAACCTGCAAACCCTGGAGAACCAATGATGCAAGTTGGTAATAAAACAGAATGTGCTCTTCTTGGATTCGTTGTTGCTCTTGGCAAAAGTTATCAGACCATTCGTGATGACGTACCAGAAGAAATATTTACCAGAGTATATACTTTTAACTCTGTGAGGAAGTCTATGAGTACGATTGTTCCAAGGAAGGGTGGTGGTTTCAGACTCTTCGTCAAAGGTGCTTCTGAGATCATTTTGACCAAGTAAGTGCTATTTCAATATGTTGAATTTTAAAAGTTAAACTTTGGGTGTCTTTTCATACTGCGTCTTATCTTCCTAGGTGCTCCTTCATCTATGGGCGCAACGGTCACCTTGAGAAGTTCACGAAGGAGATGCAAGACAGATTGGTGCGACAGGTCATTGAGCCCATGGCAGCTGATGGCCTGAGAACCATTTCCGTTGCCTACCGCGATTTCGTACCTGGTAAAGCTGAAATCAATCAGGTGCACTTTGATCATGAGCCCAACTGGGATGACGAAGAAAATATTGTTAGCAATTTGACTGCCATTTGTGTCGTTGGAATTGAAGATCCCGTTCGACCTGAGGTACCAACATTTTGAGTCCACCAGTATCTCATATTATTGGGTACAGTTTCATTCATTTCAAAAAAATGTTCTAGGTTCCAGAAGCTATTCGTAAATGCCAGAGGGCTGGCATTACTGTGAGGATGGTAACAGGAGATAACATCAACACAGCCCGATCCATTGCCATGAAGTGTGGCATTATCAAACCAGGTGATGACTTCCTAATTCTGGAAGGCAGTGATTTCAACCGAAAGATTCGTGATCAGAATGGAGATGTAAGGCAATTTTTGTCTTTAAGGTGATGGTTATTTTTTTGTTGACTGACTGTAAGTCAATCTTGGGTGCTTTCTTCTGATAACAGGTGCAACAGCATCTACTGGACAAAGTGTGGCCCAGACTGAGAGTACTTGCCAGATCATCACCGACTGACAAGTATACTCTTGTCAAGGGTATTATTGACAGTAAGGTTTCTGAAGCAAGAGAGGTTGTTGCTGTCACTGGTGATGGTACCAATGATGGTCCTGCTCTGAAAAAGGCCGATGTTGGTTTTGCTATGGGGATTGCTGGAACAGATGTGGCCAAAGAAGCTTCTGATATTATCCTGACTGATGACAACTTCAGCAGTATTGTCAAGGCTGTTCTTTGGGGCCGTAACGTTTATGACAGCATAGCAAAGTTCCTCCAGTTCCAGCTGACTGTCAACGTTGTTGCTGTGATTGTTGCATTTGTTGGTGCCTGTGCTGTTCAGGACAGTCCTCTGAAGGTGACGAATTCTGCACTTGTGAATGGTTAACTTTGAATCTAATAGAAGCCAATAAGTTCTCCTTTTAAACAAAATGTCCTGTTTTACCCTCTCAGGCTGTTCAAATGCTTTGGGTTAATCTCATCATGGACACTCTAGCTTCACTTGCTTTGGCTACGGAATTACCAACTCCAGACCTCCTCCTCCGGAAACCTTATGGAAGAACCAAACCTCTGATTTCAAGGACTATGATGAAAAACATTCTTGGACAGGCCGTTTATCAGCTGTCTGTTGTGTTCGCCTTGCTTTTCCTCGGTATATATCCTTTAACATTCTGTCAGTGGTGCATTAATTATATATTTATTTCGCTACTAATGTAATGGAAATTTGTTGCAGGTGATCAACTGCTGGACATCAAAAGTGGACAGTCTGTCAAAGGAGAAGCTACTCAGCATTTTACCGTCATTTTCAATACTTTTGTCATGATGACTATGTTCAATGAAATTAATGCCCGGAAAATCCATGGTCAAAGAAATGTGTTTGAAGGGTTCTTCTCCAATCCAATCTTCTACTCTATCTGGATTGGCACTATTGCTGCCCAGGTAACTGCAGTGAAGTTAAAATCTACTTCTTGCCATTCTTTTAATTTTTAAAAGGCTAATAAGTAGTAATTAAATTCTAGGTGGTCATCATTCAATATGGAAAGGAGGCCTTCTCTACAAAGAGCCTCACCTTTGACCAGTGGCTCTGGTGCATCTTCTTTGGAGCAGGTACTCTGGTATGGGGTCAGGTAGTCACGACTGTACCCACTAGAAAGATTCCGAAGATCTTTTCGTGAGTATTTGGTCTTTTTTGGAACGCTATGATTGCGTGTATTTTCTGTGTGTATCATTTCCTCTTATTCCCTTTTTTCACTGTCAAAATTGTGGAACTTGTCTTTTAGATGGGGTAGGGGCCACCCAGAGGAGTACACAGAAGCCATCAACCTTGGTGACGAAAGGTTTGATGACAGTGATAAAAAGCCTCGAGGACAGATCCTATGGATCAGAGGACTAACAAGACTTCAGACTCAGGTTGGTGTTTGTTACCTTTAAAAGCTTAGTTTTGTAAGTGAATTTGTATTGGGGGAAAATAACAGTAGAAATCTGACTTGAGTAGGCATGAAATGGTCTGTTAATAAGGTAGGTTTTTATAACACCTCCTATTGAATTCTGTCTGGAGTGATGCATCCCCTTATCACAACACCTATTGCATCCGGGGTTCCACTCTTGGTTGTTTTCCTTTGTCATCAGATGGTAACATTTATTGTCCTGAAACAAATTTACCTGTATTAAGGGATTGAGACAATGCCAAGGTCACTTTATTGTAACCGTCCCTTCTGTTTCTTTTCCGAAGACAATGCATTTAGGGACTGGTATATCTATTAGGATTTACAGTAACTCATCTTTCCCAGTAAAGTGGCTATAGGCCTGCAGAGACAAAATAAATGAAAGTAATCAGAAAGGAAAAAAGGTCTATTTTTGTGGAACTTGGATAGGATAATGATTGTTACCACCTGTGCACATTTAAATTTTGTATCAAAACCTGTATGCACATCCCACTCGAGGTCCAGAGTTTATTTTTAAATCTAAATTTATTTCATAGAAACTTAATTTTAAGCTCAAAACATTATCCTGTAATATTTTATCTTGCTCTAGTAATAGTTTGTCTTGAGCACTCAATTGAGCCTCAGATGGCATACAGGTCTTGTGTAATTTAAATCTTGCCCAATAGGACAGTTTAAGTTATTCAGGAGTTGCTGAAATCTTTCACTAAGATTTCAGACTTTTCATCAACTACCCTGTATTTTCCAACCCCTCTATTCAATTGGTTGCCTGTTCATTTGTCCACTTTTATTTGAAAATTTCCCTTCTAATTGGGATGAATGAGGCGATTCCCTGTACCTTGTATTGGATACAACATTGTCTTGCAGGTGTGGCCGGTGGCTTGACCTTTGGCTTGTATCTTGCAGGTGATGAAGGTACAATCTACGGTAGATGTGTATTCCCATAAGTAATCTATAAGAGCATGGTTACATCATACTACCACCAGGAAGGGATTAGCGTATTGTATTGCTTGGTGTGAGTCTTAAAGTGATTTGCACTGAAGTAGATGTCACTTTTGGCCTCATTTTTGCACAAAATTTGGCAAAGTCTCATATTTGCTTTTTAAAAACTGTCTTTATGTTTGTCTCTTTGTTATTATCCCATCGATTTTGATACTCGTTTTCTTACTTTAGGAATTTTTTGTGTGTGTGGTAATATTAATTTGCCTTGTGTGGCTTTGGAAACGCCCACATGACTCAAAAACCTAGTCCCTTCAATTATGTATGGTGGTGTTGTAGCTTGCTCTTTAAATCACTTATGTTGATCACATGTATCAAATGCCATTGTTGTGTTCTATGTGCCATGTGTTGATATATTTTGTTTTTAAACATGCACACTGACACTTTAAGAAAGTCAACAAAACATGATCAAAAAGCCTTGGATTTTGGTTCATGATCTGACCTGTATGCACTACATGAGCTAAGAACCACTCAACTCGGCGCCAAGCAGTGGAGGCTTTTTGTATCTCTTGGGATTGGTCTTTAGCTTTGCACTGCTGAAATCCTTAAATGTGCCATGATCAGTTTCATTTTCAACTAAAAATGATTATTGATTACACTCGGTACTTAGCTAAAATTGCACAATGTGTCTCATGCCTCACTTGGTCTTCTTACATTTTTGAATTTGGATCTTAAATTAGGTTTGTGTTATTGCTCTGCACATTTAAGGGTTTCTGTTTTGCTTTCTACAGTTGCTGGGGGTTGGTCAGTCTATTTTCCTCATTCCATTTCGAACCCTGCCTTCAGTAGAAAAGGAAGCATACAGAATAGGCATTATGTGCACAGTATTTATGAGTAGATAATTCATTCATCTCAACACACTATTTTCCACACTATCCTATCCTTTATTACTGCCTTCTTTCCGTTGTCTTCCGCAGAAACACTGATTTCAACTTCTCTCTTCTATGTAAATTATTTTACTGCTTTCTTCTTTCCTGTTCCTCGTCTATTACAGGCATGTGTTGAGCTTGTTCTCCTCTCCCCATCTCTGATCCAGCATTGTCTCGTTTTTCTCCCTCATCCTTGTTCGTCATCATTGCTGCTCCAGCCGCCTTCTTTCCTGACTTCAGACATGTGAACACCCAGTGACAAACTGGCCACCTTTTTACATTGCAGTCTGTCCTTCCTGCTCTTTTGATCCTTTGCGTCCAGTTTGGTCCCCGTCAGTAAGACTCTGCCAACCTGCTTGACTCGCCCGCCAGCTTGCCTGCTTTGCCCGTCTGTTAACTACATTTTTTCTGCATTTGGGTCAGTGACATGGAGAAAGTAAATATGGATTGGTTCCTTGTTTGGAAATCAAAGTACGTAAGTGTTTTTATGATCATGTTACTTTTGCTTGAGTAATCTGAAATAGATCTTTTGTGACTGGAGTGTGCAGAGCATATTTACTCCCCATTGCTCATTGATCCTGTGTGCTTCATTGTCATTGCATTTTCTTTCCTGATAACCTGCATTAGATTAGTCCTATTTTCATTTTGCAACCACACTTGGAATGACATTTTCTATCAGTATTTTTCTTCCTTTTGCTTTTTGTCACTCAGTAATGCTCGTATTGATAAATTAGCTAACTTTATCTTGTGGATGACATTTTTGCATAATTTTCTTAATTGATGGGTTAGACACATTGCACGGCTTTGCATGATTAGGTTTGTTAGCGAGCTCGTTTTCTTTCCTTTGTCTCTTGAGAATTGACTCACTGCTTCGCGAGGAGCTCTGCTCTCAGTGCACGGCACTCGCCGGCAGGTCAGTTAATTTTTTTTTTTTTACAATTTTTTTAAACTTTTTTTTTTCAGCCTGGCGTTTGTTTAGTCCTAAGTAACACAACTGTGTTTTTTTCTTAACTGCAAATTATATATATTTTTTATTTTTTTTTTTGTGCAAGGTATGACAATATCTAACTAATTCAACACAATCCAAGGCTTTAGCAAGTGCTGTAGCTGTTGATTGTTGTAGTTGTGTAGCAGTGTTGTGTCGTGGCCGCCCGTACGCCCATTTCGCCTGTTACGCCTGTTATGCTAAAAGGCGCTGCCTTGCCAAGCCTGGCTGCGCCTGGCTGTGCCTTGCCCCTTGCCCATCACCACCTCTTCTGACTCCCCCGCCGCCCCCTGTGTTTTTTCAGATGCGCGTCATAAACGCATTCAAGTCGACACTGGAGGACTTGCAGGAGAGGCGCTCCGTGCGTAGTTTACACAGTTTGCGCAGCTCGAGGAGCTCACACCCGTTGTCCGACTTCAAGTACATTGACGAAGACCCGAAAACGCCGTCTCCCCACTCCTCGAACCACACGGGGACGTCAGCGGCTGAAGACCCCCATCTAGAGAGGCTGGATGGGTCTGCCTACCCCCATCTGCCACATCAGGCCCCTGCAGCCAAACAACACCAACAACAGCTTGTGGCCCCTTCAGCCCCTTCTGCCCTCACCTCCCACCACACAGAAACTAGCATCTAGCGTCTAGACCCAGAGTAGGTGGCGACGTGGCGTCGAGCTCCGCTCTGCTCTGCCGTCGTAGATAATATGCATGACAAGTTTGGATCCCTTCTGTACCTGTATTTTGGAGGAAGTTTCTCGTTTCTCTCTCTTCCTGGTTCCCTGTGAGTGAGTGCCGGCTGGCTGGTGATGGATTTGGGGCCCTCCCTTTCGCCTCTTTCTCTCCTATTCTGTCTCTCTTCCTGCATCTATTAGCAAGCAGCCCTCCACACTCTTTCTCACTGTACACCCTCTGTATCTTATTATTCCTTCTTTGTTTTATTTCCTTTTCCAACGTCACCATTCTTTATTTTTAAACAACACACATTTTCTTTGTTTTAATGATTTTAATTTCAGCCATGTAAAGTGCAGCCAGTGATACATGCATGAACAGTTAGACAAACCCCTTTTGATGATTGTCGTGGAGCAGGGACCCATGAAGGATGTGTATTGTATGAGCTGGCATGGGGTTATGCAAGACCCTCTGCCCATTTTGTATTGTTGTATGTAGCTCTCCACTTGACTCAGACAAGGTTCACCCTAGTCAGCACTGTGTGACTATATTGTTATCTCGTCTCACTGCTGATTGTTACCCTTTACTCTTAAAGGTGATAGGTGGTGAATTGCAAGAGCGTTTGATTCCGGTCCCCTACAGCAAGAGTTCTACCGATCAAGCTGTAAGCTGCCTTCCTATAATCTTTCTTGTTCGCTCGCTCGCTGCCTGCCTGCTCAATATGCATTGCGCAACACTACATTACTGTATGTTTTGACGCTCTTGGATTATCCCTGACTGATGGCATACATGTAGTCATGCTGCGAAGCATTGCACATTTCGAAACTCACATGATAGTGTCTAATGGACTGACCCCTTCTGTTATGTGAGATTCGTCCATTATTATGCCCCGCTTTGGGTGTTACTTCTATCCTTTTGTGTTGAGTGTTGTCAAGGGTTTTATTTTATGGTAGCTTTAGCCATTTAATTTTTATAACAGTCGAGTTACTCTCAAAATGTTTTATAATTGCTATGATGTGAATCAAGTTTTTATTTTCTGTGTGGGAGTTGTTCCTTTAAAGTTAACCCTTTAGATTCTTTTTTTCCTTGATGCATGTTTCTTTTATTACCTCACCCTGCCTACAATTTCTGTAGAATCCTGTTAGTTCTATTCTTCCTGTCTCTTTGCCCCAGCATGACCAGCCAACAAGGCTGAGCGCAGCTGTGCGCCACTCACTCTGATAAGATCAAGAATTGAGCGCACACTTCGCTTTTTGTTGTTGCATTTACTCCACAGTTTCAGAGCTTTTGAATCAGGCCTTCACTTATGCATGGTTTGATAATTGATGGAAGTCTTCAAGACCGTGCCATGTGTTGCCTGTTTTGTTTGATTCACTATTGGCCATTTTAATAACACAAATGTTCAGTATTGTTTGGCCAGATATATATTCACTATCAAACTTAGTACATTCCTGTTTTAACTGTCGGAAGTATGCTTACAATTTTAAATTTTAAGAGTTTTGCTTAAAACCTAATTAATGTAGGATACCCCATACTTGAAAAATCAGGTCTCATGAAATTGTTTTGAATGTTTGTGGGAGTGTTTGCAATTAATTTGAATGTTAAATATATGTGTTTATGTTTGAATGTGTACAAGTGTGAGTGAGAATGTTAACCAATTTGGCTGAGCTGTAGAGCATGAGTCAGCCATGGACTGCCTTTCTGTGGAAGTCACTGCTGATTTCCAAATGTGTTTTGAAACCGATATTTGGCTGTCAGTGCTAAAGGACACACCCCTATAAGGCAAACTATGACAAATTTAACTCTTCAGCCATTGAAGTGATTTTTCCAGAGAAGGCCCATACCGTGTATATCATGAATCAGGGTTGCTATGAATTTGAATTTCATCATTATGCCTGAAATAGATGACTGGAGAAATGCAAGCTCCAAGTAGACTTGGCATGTTTCGCTGATAAACTGGCCGTAAATTAAGTGGACACAGAGGGAATATGGTGTTAATAAAGCCTCCATCGAGTTCAGTTTCCCCTTGATCTGTAAGATTTACTTGAATTCTGTGACATTAGCTTTTGGTTCTATTGGAATGAATATACAGCTTACTGATGTATTTTGTTTGGTCTTTAATGAACTTGGTTAGACACAAGAATCTTGTAGCAGCTCTGATTCCATTGGTTTTTAGCGACAGGGTATTTAGATGCAGTGTTTGATAATGAACATAGAATGCTATTTAGTTATGTTGAATATGTGAGCCGACAGTGTTAATAATAGTGTATTAGTTGCATTTTAATTGTGTATTATTGTACCAGTGTTATTTTTTTTTTTTTGCTACACTTATTTATATGCTGGCTGTATTTTTTTACTAATTTATGTAACTTAAAGTATAGATAAGCTTGAATAAAAGCATAAGCTGTACAAAGGAAAGTGCCATGTGATTATATTGCTTTGCTCCCAGAGTGAGGATGATGTGACTGCATGCGTGCAATGTACAATCACAGCGAGAATAATGCTTCTGCATGTCTGTTAAGTTCATTTTTATTTGCTCAGAACATCTATCAAATTCTGCAGTTTAATTGTGCCTTTGCATTCTTGGTTAAATTAACTGTTATATACACATCTCTTACATGGCACATTTACTTTTATGTTGCCAGGCACAAACTATGATACATATGCATTTGTAACATTAGTGCTGTTTCATCTAAGTGGAATACAAGCCCAAATCCTTAACTTCAAATAAATAGCAAAGATAAGCCGTGCCAAATGTTTCATTTCGGTTTTGAGGAAAGGAGCTTGCATTATTCTGGTTGACATTTACTTAGGATAAACAATATTGTACTTATGCACATGTATTGCTACCGGCAATAACTGCTAACAATTACTCCAGAAGTGCCCTTTACTTTTCCTTGAAAATATAATGTTAACTGGTACTAATTAATTTTCATATTTCTGTACTGCATGACTGTTAACTGCATTTTAAGTATAGATTTGGTTATGTTATGGAGTATGGATTTGAATACTTCTAGAACAAATTTAGCAAAGGGAAGAGTGCAAATGATTGCAAAAAGGAGGGTTAATGGTGTTACATGATGCGCAGGCTTCTTGCTGGGTTTGACAAGACATTTGTTTCCTTTGAAAGTATTTAATCCTCAAATGCCAGTCTTACATAAGTGAAATTATATTTATTTTACTATGTTGGTGATATGAGCTTTCAGCACTATTAGGAATACTCCTAGGAATACTCATTGTAAATATAAACTATATGTAGGAAATTGCTTTTAAAAATTATGATCCTTCCCCTAACAACCCGATCTTTTCCTTAATGCACGTATCTGAATATCCCAGTGGTGAGGCGTGAAAGTGCACATGAGCAAATGCTCTGCTGTTGATTCACAAGTAGTATGGCACCTACAGGACTTAATGTCATGAGTGTTGCTGTGTGTGAGTGCAATTCTATCTGTACAAAAAAAAAAAAAAAAGAGTAGACGAAATCTGGAGACTCGGAGAAGTTAAAATTCTTACCGCAGGCAGGTTGGCAAAGAGATGAAGTTTGCTTGAGCGATGACAAGCCATATTACTATCTAAAATTCTGCTACTATGTAGGATAATATCTACAGATAAGAATTAACCATCAATGTAAGACTCCTTCTCAAGTCAAGTGGATTGGTCCCAATCAAAATGATCTCTCTAATTTCTTGTTGTTTGTCTTTGCACTGTACCCCATACTTAGACAGTTTCTCTTTCACGCTCGCTAAAGCTCTTACTTGAATATAGGAAACAAATCTTCCTCCCAAATTAAACCTGTGCTTTCACAGTGTATCTGTCTTCTAAAAACTAGTATTTTGAAGTTGAGAAATCTATGCCAATGTAATGAAATTATCTTACTTGCTGATTTCTCTGCAGTGTACTATTTCCATTGACTTCTTTGATAATGTAAAATTTAATTACATTACTGTGAAAATTTAACAGGTCTAATGTACTTTTGAGTTCTTTTTATTTTTGAGTTGTAAGGTACTTTGACACGCTTGAAACCACTGAAAGTAGGTTCAAAGGGCTCCCAATTTGTTTTTTATGATTAATAATTTCAGAATAGCGTCACTTAAACTTTTGTACCTGATCATTGACTGCTATGCCTGTTGCTGCTAACACAAAGTACCTAATGGAATCAGTGATAAAGAGCATTCCCAGTACATATTTTTACCCATACTTCCTTCTTTTCGTTTTTAAATTTCTACCACAAAGACTTAAGAAGCATTTCGAGTGATCATAAAGGAACAAGATGAAACTTTATCACAGGATATCTTGCACTGCAGATGGGGAACCCTTTGTCTCTTAGATTCTTCTGTTTACATATAAATACTGAAACCTCAGAGTAATGCTTCTAACGCTATGAGTCTTGAGCTGATTTGTGGGAGTTAATGTTTTGCAACTTGACTAGTGTAGATAGGAGTAAAAGAGAAGAGAGTACAAAATTACTGTAAGTGCTTTTGCACAGTTAGCTTGAATACAGACTGTACGCTAGACGGAAAGAGTAATTACTGCTTTGCATGGAGTGATATATTGCCTGTATTTAGTATTGCAGGAAGAAAACTGAGCTTTAGTTGGTTGGCGGCCTCAGCTGCGCATGCCACTAACGCAGTGAGTACCCGCACTTAGCACTACACTGCACCCTAGCGTTTCGCTTTTTCATTTTATTTGTAAGAATAATGACACACAAGGGGTAAAAAAAAGCCGCTACTCCGTACTTGCTGGCCAAGGTCTGAGTGGAAATCTTTGCCCTTTCTTTTGGAATTTGAGGAATATGAGGATTCGAGCCACTGTTTCAACTTGCTTCACTTATGTAGAGAAAACAATTCAATTTTTTAAAGTTTAAATTTGTCTCAGAAAATAAATTTTTAGACATATGCAGATTGCAAAAAGGCATTCTCCTTCTATTCTCATGAGCATTTTATATCCTTGTTTAATGAGTTGAATGAATTCCAATGGTTTGGGCACCACTTCGCAACTTCAAAGTATAGATTCTGACTCAACAAAGATCCTGCCCCTCGATACGAGTCTAGAATTTTTTTTTTGCATAAATCGACGCGTGTAGCCACTTCTGCCCAAGGCTGATGTTAAGTTGTGTTGTTCAACACTGGTCTATTCGGCTTTTGGAGTGCGGGAAGCAGAGTCTCTTCAGTAAACGACACACCTGCTAGTCTTCCTCATGCAGGACATCCCTGCCCTGCCACACGATGAAACATAAACCGGTGGCGGTCGAAAGACACTAAGCTGTCCGGAACCAGAGGACCGTCTCTCTCTCAGACGGCAGTCTCTCTGCTGCGCCGCACTGCAAGCAGGCGCCTGCGAGTCACTGGGTAGGCAACCCAATGTACAGGGCCGCAGTGGGTCAGCCGAGCGCCTACAGCGCGGACCCGGCAACGGCAAGACGCGTGAAGCAAGGCCGAGGGCTGCGCAGTGTGCAAATCAGCGCAGAGTGACGGAGCTGTGGTTGAGGCAGCGGAGTGAAGCACACCTAACCAAGTATTTTGTCCACTCCTTTCCTTGCTCTCGTCCCCGGGTGTCGGCCTTCAGTCGGCGGCCACGCTTCGCTCGGACACCAGCAGTCCCCGCCACCCCCGCCCCTCTCTCGCGTGAACGCGGCCAGTGTGTCCCACTGGGCACCCCCACTGGGCAGGGCACCCCCAGTGGGCGCCCCGGGCCAGCGCGGCTAGCGTCGGTCAGCCACAGGTAGGATCGGCCGGCTGAGGGTACGTATGCCCCGTGTGTGATGCGCCTCTAGGCTTGTGTGTGCGTGTGTTTTTACGCTGCTGCATCATAAACGCTCCGTTGTTCCCCCGAAGCACAAGTTTCCCCCACCGTTTTTTGTTTGTGTGTGAACCAGTCGGGGAGTAGGGTGGGGGTTTTTCTAGAGGGTCGGGCAGATATTGACGCGCTGCAGGTTAACTAGGCTAATCTTTAGGATGGCCGGCGTCTTCGCCGAGTGAACAAAATTGATTGGCCGCTGAGGATGCCTCTACCGGGCCCTGGAGTCCAGCCAGAAGAACAAGGACGCTGTACGCATGCGTAGCTCGCTGCTTCAGTGCCCTTTTGCTCTCTCTGACGCTTTCCCACCACTGCCTGCCGCCTGCTTTCTGAGTGGTCTCCAGGGCCGCGGAGGTTGGCACCGCTGCCGTTTAGAACGAGTATATCTAAGAGCACACAGAGTCGCTCTGGGCGCTCGGGAACTTTATTCACCTTCGCGAATCGGGTCTGCCGAGCGATTCCGAGAAGTCGTTTCGTCGCTCTGTCTCTCTCGCACCCCCGCGGGACGTCCCGTGAGAGCGATACGGAGCGAGGGCGACGAAACGGCTCACAGTGGGCTAGAAGACCGTTGAGGCGGCCAAAATTCTTGACGCGTTTTGAGCTCCAGAGTCGCTAAATGGGACTCGATTCGAACGTGTGACCCCACCAATGGATTGCTCTCTATACGAGGAATCCATGGGGGGGGACGTTCGATTTAAGTCCCATTTAGCGACTCTGGAGCTCAAAACGCGTCAAGAATTTTGGCCGCCTCAACGGTCTCCTGGCCCACTGTGCGGCTCGTCGGATCGGAACCAGCCTGCGGGACAGCAGGTGGGGCGTCGGGAGGGCGGCCTACCCGGTGCTCCTCAGGCGCCCCGACCGGCCGAGCCGCCGAGCGCGGTAGCTTCTGGATACTTTCCCCGCCCTGCTCCAAAAGCCTGACAGACTCTGGGCCGGTTAGGACGAGGGGTGAGGGGCAGGCCCTGGGGCAAGCTGGCCGACTCACTGATACGGAGCGCCTTGTCTGGTTTTGCAGATCCGCGTGGTGAACGCCTTCCGACAGGGCCTGGACGCGCGCTGCACGGACTGCAGCTCGGTGAGCCTGGCCGAGGTGCTCCGCAAGCAGGCCTCGCTCAGCAAGAGGCTGTCGCAGACCTCCTCCATCGAGTACGCCGACAACCTGCCGGACGAGCTGGCCGTGCCCGAGATCGACGTGGAGCGGCTGTCGTCGCACAGCCACACGGAGACGGCCGTCTAGCGCCAAGCCTAGCCTGCCGCGACCGCCGACCGGGGCCGGAGGGCCGGGGCGGGGCGCGACCCTCGCGGCGTGCCCCGCGCCCCGCCCCGCGCCCCGCCCTGCGCCCCGCCCTGAGCCCCGCCCTCGGCCAGGCCCCGGTCCATGGACTAGGCGCTGCAGGCCAGGCCACCGGCCCACCGGCCAGCGGCCTTGTGTTACTTTACGCTTTTTTTTTATCAAAGAAAAAAGTGGGGCTGGATGGAGGCTACGTGAAGGACACTTTCTCGCCTCGTCCCTCCGGAAGCCCCCGTTGTTGTTGTTATCTGGCGGAGGTGGGGGCGTGCGTAGCGCGCGCGTGCGTGCGTGTGTGTGCAGCATACGCGCGTGCGTCCAATCAGTGAACTTGTTTATAGGACTGACGGACTTTCGTTCGTTCGGCCGTCTGAGCATTCCACGCGGACCGCGCGCGGAGGGGGCTCCGTGGATGCATGTCGGATGTCGCGTCTGGTCGGCTACACAGGAATTTTGATTTGGAAAACTAAAAAGTGACCTTTGTAGAAATCATCATAAACATCTTTTACTCTATCCATCTTGTCTCCACTCACTCCCGAAACGAAATTCCGTAAGCATTGAACAGGCTGGCGGCACCCGCCTGCAAGCAGTCCTGCAAGATTTCGTCGAATCACGAACTGGGACGATTTCGCACAAATCCTTTCGTTTGGTGTCGAGGGAAGTACCGGGATGAAGCCGCCCCAGGCTTGGAGTACCCCCTGTTGGCCCTGGCCACTCACACACTCTCACACACACTCACAGACGCGGCGTGGCCTCGTGGAATGTGCAGATGGACGCGACGACAGTCGCTCGTTCGGTGTTCGACGACTACTTCGCGCGGTCTTTGTTGTTGTTGTCTCGGCCGTTGTTTTTGTTAGGGGATTGGTCGTCTGTGAAATGGACTCTAAACCCTAGAGCTAGAGATAGTTGCAACTGATAATAGGAAAGAGTGTTGAAGAAGACACCGATGGCGAGCGACCAAGAAATGAACGACAAGTCAAGATAGTGGTTTTTTTCACTTAAGGAAGAGCGCATTTTGCGCTAGCTCTTCGTGCATGTAATTATTGTAAGTAATTAGTTGTTAAGTGAATGAAGAGACAGTTGTCAAGTTGTTGTGTCTTTTCTGCGGAAGGCAGGGCTTGTGCTTGAAAAATGTTGAACATTGTTAAAATTATAGTTTTTTTATTTGATAGCCTATGGAGGCAATGAATTGCTGGAGTCACTGTTCATGTAGGTTATAGATTCCATGTTGATTCTTGAGTCGGATGAAAGGGGTCTGCCGTTTGGACCCACCCACGCCAGAGTTTTGTTATCAGCTTTTCTTGGTGTACTTGTTCCTGCTAGTCACTAGGACCATCATGTTAAAGTTGAACTGTTTTATCTAACCACTACTGTAACCTCGGAGCACCCGCCTTCTGTCCTGACCGCGTTCTCTTTGGCCTGACCGCTGGTCCTGCGGAGTGCAGGGACAACCTGGGGAAGCCCAAATGCCGCAAGAGCAATATTTGTCGACCACAAAAAAAAATGTGTCCCAAATACGGCCGTTGTTACTGTTATTATTTTTCTTTGAGATTTTTAATGTATTGTAAAAGATGAACTTTACATTTACACAGTTGTTGAATGTTCTTTACTTGGGGGGGAAGGGTGTTAGACTGGTTTGTTAGATTAGTGCTGCGGCCTTGATGTCTTGAACCAACCTGAGGTAGCCCGAGGGCCGCCGCAGCAGGCTGCCAGCCGCCACGCTGCAGGTCTGGGGAGGTGCTCTACCTCGATGCTGGCGCTCCTAGAGTTCTGTAATGTCGTTCGACTGAAATCTGCAGCCTGTATCACGGAGATAAGGTACTATAGATATGTTGCGAAAAAAGAAGTATAACTAGTTGTTAAGAACCTCTCTTTGGCTGTTAATTAAGTCTAAAGAATTGTATCAAACGAATGACTGATATTCGGATCGTATAGCGAGACAAGTCTTTCAATTCAACGTTTTATAAAAGTCGGTCTCAAAGATAATCATCCAAATATTGTTGTTTATCGAAACGAATTGCCAATGTAAGTAATCCTTTGTAAAGTACTGCCATCTCATCTTGTTTGCCCGAGATGCAGTATGTTTGAAAATATTGGCAATGGCTTCGAGTGATGTGCCTTACCACATCTCTCTAGCGAATGTTGAAATCGTGACCGCGACTGCATCTTGTTCAAGTTTTTCATTTTGCTTCATGACACATGATGACTAATGCATTAAATCTAATTGTGTTCATCATACATATACAGCTGTTCATTCATAAGCTTTAATAAGTGCGTTATCGGGGTTTTGTCATCAGTTCTAGCTTTTTTGTAAGGATTCTATATTACAGTGAACCAACTGAAACACGATACACCACTATCTTACTTCTACCAGTTTATTAGGTTAGTTCAGGCTTCAAATTCGAACTTCATAACTTTTTGATTTGTGCTCGAAACAATACTTTGTATTTCATTGAAGGAATTCTTATTTCCGTCGAATGTTAATGGCAAATAATCGTTTTTACTAAATAAATGTTTATTGTATCGATTCATTGTTAAAATAGTGTTTCGGATGTCTTTATTTATTTATTTACTTATTTATTTGATTATTTATTTATTTGTTTATGGGTAGCCTTCCCTGCCCTGGCGCCATGCTGGGGAAGCACGTGACGACCTGCCGTCGCATCGTACTATGTACTGTGTACGTTGTACTATGTACTGTGTACATGGACGGAGCATTCTGTGCCTTACGCCTTTTGCTTTGATTGTTAAAGCGTTTCGTTTTTATTAAATTAAGCTTGAAAGTAAAACCTAAAGAAATGAAGAAAAAGACTTTTTTTCCCAGCCGAAGAAAAAAAATAATTGTGTTTCGTAGTTTGTGGTAGTCAATTTATTGAATCGATATAACGCGAGTTCGCATAAGATGCGACGATATATGATTCAGGAAAAGCGATTGGATGTCAGTCTCTCCGGTTGCTTTCCGGACGCAGCCCCACACACTACACCGCCCAGTGCGCAGCGCGCCAGTGTGGCGGCCGTGCTCACCCGGAAGTGGTTGGTCGCGTCGCGCCACTGCCAGCCGATCAATGTTCATTGACCAACCAATTCCGACGGGGCCGCTAGGCAGCCCGCCACACTGCAGCGGCGGCGCCCGGTGTTTACCACCCACGCGAAGAATCACCTGTTTGGTGCACCTTCCTGCCGCGTCACTGCTGCTCTCTGTGCAAAGTCATTCAGGCCCCGCGGCGTGCTGGGGCCACAGTGGGCCCGTTCGCGATAAACGTCCTGGCCTCCCCGGAACTGCTTTACCGATAAGGTTCTCACTAGGCCTGCTTCTTTTTCTTCAAGTACGCCTTGACGTAGAAGTCGGAGAACATGGCGAACATGAAGGCGTTCTGCACGACCAGGGTCACGGACCAGATCTTCTGCACCTGGCAGCCCGGTATCACGAGGGGCAACATGTTGTGGAAGAACAGTATGACGAACTGGACCTGCAACGGAAGAGGCAATCAATCACTTCAGAATTACTTTATCCACACGCTAAAAGTCCACGATTTAAAAAATTATGCGTCGTTACTCGAGGCAGTTTTGTTTCTATGATAAATACAACCGAACCAATTTTACGGTTTAGTACTGTTGACCAGACTCTCGGGCGCAAGTAACTGGCAGACTGTAAGCGGAGGGAACACTCACCAGCTGCAGCACGGTGATGTACCTCTTCCACGACGCCTCCTTGGTGGCGGGTCGGAGCGCGCATAGGAGGTAGTAGGAGTACAGCACAGTGTGCACGAGAGTATTGATGACGCCCAAAAGGGACGTGTGACCGTCTGAGCAGAAGAAACAGGTTTTAACTCATTTTGAATTGTGGAATGACCTGGGCCTGGGAGTGCCACTTACTGAGCATGAACCTGCAGGCGAGGTATCCACCGAAGACCATGGCGCAGTGGTGGTAGACGTGCAGGAAGGTGATTTGGCTGCTCTTCTTGCGAAGCACGAACAATACCTAGGCGAGACGGGATGGTTATTGTCATAGCATCACTGTTAAAAATATCCATCTTAATTTAAAGAAACTTTTTTACGAATCAGTTTGCATAGAATTTCTGGTGTTTGGAGTAGTAAAATTTTTATTCTGAAATAAATAAAGAGTTGAAGAAAAGTGAACGCGGAATCTATATACACTGCGTTATATATAGTCGCTTTCACTGTCAATGGTAGTTGGACGAAGAAATGAGAATGAATATCGCAAAGGTCGAGTTATACTTACCGTATCGATCAAGTCAGCTATTTTCAAAACGTAGTACGCCCAGACCAGGTTTGCCATCTGTAAAAGAAAACGTTGCGGTTTGCGCGACGACGGCAATTTTGATGCTCCTCCATGAGTCGGCGATTCACTGACACGACATATGTCACGTCCTTACCCGCATGGTCTCTTCGTTCACGCTGTAATCCACGGGCTGGCACGTTATGCTTGTCAGTCCGGAGAGCCAGGTACGGCCTCCCTGCGAACGACAAAACTCATACAACAACAGTCTTGACAACACAATACAAAGTAACTCTAGCTTGTTACGCACTTCGATGAAGACCCAGATGTTTGCGATGATCTGAATGACGTTGTACACGATCATGATGTTCTTGACGTCGTAGGGCGGCCTGTTGGCCATGAACCTGGGGCCACATCGCTTCACAAAGTAGAGGTAACTTGCGATTATGGACAAGGGCACGAGGGGCGACCTGGCGAGCAGCCAGTCTTCAGACCGCGAGTCTGCAACATGACGTCACTCATGACGTCACTCATGACGTGGTTTGTGTTCCCAGAAACGGAAAGAACATCAAGCAAGACAACACTCTGCGAGGAAGCGACGGCAAGCGGGCTTCACTCCCGATAATGAGTGCACAGTGGGTCAGAAGACCGGCGCAGGCGGCCAAAATCCCAGACACGTTTGAGCCCGAGAGTCGCTTAATGGACCCCGAACTGAACGTGTTACCCCACCAATGGATTGCTCTCCGAACGAGGAATCCATTGGCGGGGTCACTCGTTCGGTTCGAGTCCCATTTAGCGACTCTGCAGCTCAAAACGCGTCTTGGCCGCCTGTGCCGGTCTTCTGGCCCACTGTGCCACGTAGCACTTGCAAGGGCATGTTTAGCATAATGGGCTACGCAAGTGCACTCAGAATAAGCGCGCACTTGCCAAGCAATGCACTTTGTAAGTGTGTCTTAAGTGAAGAATTGGGCTTGTAGCGTAGAGCATTACATACCGAGGTAGTTGGTGACACTGCCGTGGTAGAACTCCACGGCGCGGTTGACGGCGTCCTCCATGCCGTGGTGCTGCCGTCGGCGGTGTGAGCCGCCGAGGTGCACGCCGATGGCGGCCTGGTTTGTCCGGGTCGTCCCCGACAACTCGTTGATCGGACTGGCAATGGGCCGCCGACATGCATATACATCTACCCCTTGACCGTGACACGGCGGAACGACGCGATCCGTTGTACAGTGGGCCAGAAGACCGGCGCAGGCGGCCAAGACGCGTTTTGAGTTGCAGAGTCGCTAAATGGGACTCGAACCGGACGTGTGACCCAACCAACGGATTCTTCGTTTGGAGAGCAATTGATTGGTAGGGTCACAAATTCGGTTCGAGTCCCATTTAGCGACTCCGGAGCTCGAAACACGCCTTGAATTTTGGCCGCCTTCGCCGCTTTTCTGGCCCACTGTGCGTTGGCAAGGCTCATTCAGTGGCATTAGACAAGCACACCGACGATCTGAAAAAAAAACAGGAAAAAATAACCTTGTCAAAGAATGATTTTTTTATGTTGTGTGTGAACGATTGGGGCTGAAATCAGAGACGCGGATAAATGCCGTTTTCGTAATGCGAGTATTATTCTCTGAGCATCGACCGCACTGAATAAACATGATTTCTGTATGCATACCAATGTCGCGGCAGAGCGGTCTAGGCCCCCTCCCTGTCAACGGTGAAGTGCCTGCATTTAGTTGGCGACGTCGGCGACCAGGATGCAGCCACTTTGCTTTTATTTCTTGCCAGTGCGCACACAATGTAAAGGAAAACAAAAAGGAATTTCATGACTGCGAGGAGTTATATTCGAAGGTGAATATTCCCGACAAGATTATAAGGTTACTTCAATTCAAAAATAATGACGTAAATTTTTGCAAGAGAAAGGCTATTTGGTGCAAGGCCGATCCCCGAACATGAGATATTAGACTTTGTAGTCGCTCCTATCATAGTGATCCCGGTGGCCGAGAGCGTACAGACATTTCATTCTGAGCCCGGAGTTTCGGGGTTCAACACCCGCTCTTTCTTTTTTTTTCTTTTTTTTCCCTCACCAAAGCTACTGTATTCACTCAATAGGTACAAAATAAACAATTATTTTTTACTTTTTTTTGCGGGCGGAGGTGGTGTGGGGTCGCGAATGTTTGGCTGTGGGGCCGCGCAAATGTTTGGCAGCCATTTTTGGGTCGCGAGCCGAATAAGGTTGGGAACCGCTGGTCTGGGTCAAGGTACAGGTACAGGCCGCTTTGCGCCGTTGTGCGCCCCCCCCCCCTTTTTCCCTCTTCCGCCTGGAAGGTAGACGGCCCATTCGACACGGTCGTCCCCCGGGCCGCCCGGGTGGTGGAGTCCTGGCGGTGCACACACCGGTAAGCTGCTAGATGCCGGCGCTACGGAGAAGTGATACACCGGGCAAACAGAAACAGACTTGACGCACCGACGCTTATCACCAGACGCAGCTATTTAAGCAGCATGCTCGGCAAGGAGGCCCAGTACCACACAGCAGCAGTCCCCAGGAACTAACAGTTGTTGCTTCCGAGGTTGCCACCCAACGACATGAGAGTGATTCTGGTGAGTCTTTGCGTACCTCCGGTTGAAAGTGATGGTGAAAAATTTCCACGCCAAGGAAAAGAACGCAGAAGACCGGCGCAGGCGGCCAAAACTCTTGACGCGTTTTGAGCTCCAGAGTCGCTAAACAGGACTTGAACCGAACGTGCGACTCCACCAATGGATTCCTCGTTCGGAGAGCAATCCATTAGTGGGGTCACACTTTCGGTTCGAGTCCCATTCAGCGACTCTGGAGCTCAACACCTGTCCGGCATTTTGGCCGCCTCGATAACGGTCTTCTGGCCCACTGTGTGGAGGCTTTGACGTCGTTGATGCATCCCTCGCAGGCCGTGGCCGTGCTGGCGGCCGTGGCGCTGGCCGTGGCCGAGGCCGCGCCGCGCCCGGAGTGGATCGAGCGCCACCTGCAGGAGCTCAAGGAGAGGCGGCCCGACCTGGCTGACAAGATCGACCGCAAGCTGGAGGAGCTGAAGAGGCAATTGGAGAGGGAACTGGAGGACCGTCGAGGCCACCGCGGCGGTCACCACGAGCACGGCCACCACGACGACCACCACGACCACCACGACCACCACGACCACCATCATCGGCCGCCTCACCGGCCGCGACGCACCACCGCCAGGCCAACGACAACGACGACGGAGGACGACGACTCGGGGTCTTCCTCTGAGGAGTCCTCCTCTTCCTCCTCTTCCTCCCCCTCTTCCGAGGAGTCCGGCTCAGACTCTAACGAGAGCAACGAGACCACGAAGGCACCCGCCAGTCCCGCGCCAGTCACCGCGAGCGCCGCTCCGTCTGCAAGCCCGTCCGCCGAGCCAGAAACCCCTGAACCATCTGTGGCACCAGAAACCCCTGAACCATCTGCGGCACCAGAAACCCCTGAACCATCTGCGGCACCAGAAACCCCTGAACCATCTGCGGCACCAGAAACCCCTGAACCATCTGCGGCACCAGAAACCCCTGAACCATCTGCGGCACCAGAAACCCCTGAACCATCTGCGGCACCAGAAACCCCTGAACCATCTGCGGCACCAGAAACCCCTGAACCATCTGCGGCACCAGAAACCCCCGCCCCATCTGCGGCACCTGAGAACCCCGCCCCAGTTCAAGGACGGATGTTTAGCCAAGATATCAGCCAAGACATCATGCCTATGGGCATGTTCTGGTAGAAGGGCGTAGAAGGGTGTAGATAATTTGAGCTTGCTGGCGAAGCTCATGATAATTGTAACTCGATATTACGTATAATAATAAAAGTATTTCTTGCATCTCCACTACCGTTTATAATTACTTTGCCCACGCTGGCTTGTGAGTGTTTTATCACATGACTCACCGGGGGAGATTAAGCCCGGCGCGCAAAAAGCAAAACAAAAACACGATAAGGAATTGCGAAAATTGTGGCAGCGAGAGGCACGTTATCGCTGAGCTACCCGGCACACAGTGGGTGGTCAAAATCCCGGACGCGTTTTGAGCTTGATTCGCTAAATGAGTCGCTAAAAGTGTGACACCATACCAATGAATTGCTCTTCGAACGAGGAATCTATTGGTAGGGTCACACGTTCGGTTCGAGTCCCATTTTTATCGACTCAGGGAGCTCAAACGCGACCGAGATTTCGACCGCCTCCAGCGGTCTTCTGGCCCACTGTGCAACTCCAACCAGCCACACCAACCGCGGAACTTGGACTTCCCTTCGCCAGACCCAAATTCGACGGGCCGCGAATTTGTCCGTGTAATGCATAAAGTTGGGGACGCCTTGCAAGTGGTCCCCTGGCGGGCCCTGGCGGGCCAGGGACGCGGGCCCGGCCAAACGGTGGGCAAACGGCGTTACAAAATTCATCCTGGCTACACAGCAGTTGTCCGGGACACCCTACTGGGTCGTAGAAGTGGCGTGTCATGGCGTGGCGGGGCGCGGCGGGGCGTGGCGGGGCGCGGCGGGGCGTGGCGGGGTGCGGCGAGCGGCCCGGCGAGACCACAGCCACTTAGCCCGAGGTCTCCCTCTGGCCTCCTCGGGGTCCCCCTCCGGCCCCGTCGGCGCCCCCTCGGGGGCCAACATCCCCGCTCCCGTCCTGGCCGGTCCGGCCTGCGAGAGGGCCACTCCCCCACCTGGCTGGGCGCGGCCCTCTGAGCCGGCCGGCCATCGATTTAGGCAGCGCCGCAAGTAATAAGTGAAGCAAAATAGTGGTTGCGGGCGGAAGCGGGGATTCGAACCCAGGCCCGTGGGGTTGGAATGTGGAGACTCGAACGCCCTCGGCCACGCAGACCTCTACGCAGTAGCCGGTGACCACTGCGCACCCCCAACAAAAAAAAAAAAAGAAAAGTGGGCCTGTCGGTGGGATTCGAACCCGGGCAGTGCGTGTAACGAGACGCCACGTAGGCCTCTCAGCGTGTCGGTTACTTGAAGGCGGGCCGTGGCGGGACAGTATCCGCTTACAAAGGCCGAGGCGAGGGGCTGGCCGATGGGGCTGCATGCGTCGCCGTCCACAATCCACGTAACGCCTCGTGACGACGCAACATCCCCTCAGCAGCGCCTGTCTGCTGCCTGGCTGCTGCCTGGCCGCCTCTGGCCGCCGCCAGACGGGCAGCCGAGCAGCGCGAGTGCACCTCCACCGGGCGGAGCTGCGGAGCAGCCAGACAGCGCCATAACCAGCGGCGGCCTTGTAGTTGTAAAATCGGACGAGCGGCAGCGCAGCACGCCCTGTAGCACGCAGTGTAGTTTGCAGCGGGTCCGCCGAGTCTGAGGGGGCGGACTAAATAAGAGGGTCTAGGTGTGAACAGCAAACTAACCTTCAACTAACTGGCAGCTGAATAAATACATCTCGTAGCAGGGCCAGCCTGTTGTGGCGAGCAGGGTCGTGTTGTGTACCGGCCCACCCCCCCCCCAGCGTGGTGGGCGCTGCTGCGAGTAGCATTTCGCGGTCAAACTCGGGCCTGGCCTGCACCGCCCCCATCAAGACCAGCACCCACTTGGAACTAAACTACTTAGCACAGCCGTACCGCGACTTCCAGCGACGCGGCGCAGCATGCGTACACCTGCTCATCACATGAAGACTGCAGCGGCATCCTCTCTTTTCGGAACATCTGTGAAAATTTGACGTTCCGACACGATTGTAGCATTTGTTAAATAATCGGTCTCACGTGTATCGACGATGTTACAGGCTGCAGCAATAACTGAAATGCTATCTAACGCTGTCACCGCGAGAAAGCGGCGGCGCGGCGCGCGCAGCGCACTCTCGCGGCGGCTGGCGGAAGTTCGTGGCGGACTGCGTGGCACATCGACAGGCTTATTTCAGTCTTCTTTTTCTTTTTTTCTCCTCGCCGTACACTTTCGTGTGTTGGCGCTGCCGCACTGGCAGGGCAGCCAGGTCAATTGGATAAGTTGGATGGAATGCGTTTAAACCCCACAAAGCAGCCGCCAGTTCACCTGACTTGCCGCACACGGCCTGTCAGAGCGTGGCGTGGCGGCTACGGCAGCGGTTCCCCCCTTTCCTTTCCTGGCGACCACTGTGGCCGAGAGCTTCTGAGCGCGAACTGTATTGATCGTGAGCTGATGTTCACATATTGTTACATCTTTTGCTTAATTCGACACGCACGGGATCCGACACTGTCCGGATTCAGCCTTTTAAAGGCACCGCTTCACCACTCCAGCGTATGACCTAGTGGCCGAGAGCGTCAAAGCGACGGTCTCGGCAGGTTGAAGACCCGAGTTCGCCACCCGATAAACTTGTCATTTTTGACAGGCTGTCCCGGGGACTCAACCCTTAAATTTTGCGTGGGCGGGCGTCCCGACTGCAGACCGCTACAGTGGAGGCCTGTGTCGACAAACCGATTCGCTGACGGCCCCTGATGAGGAAATCCGCCGCGTGCTGCGTACCGTGTGGAGGCTGCCTCTGTCTGTCTCCAACCGCCTGGCTGGCCACGCCACACGGGTGCGAGAGAGACAGAGGCGTGGTGCAGCCGGAATGAGGCTCACGGCGAAGCGTCCCGCGAGACGAGGGCGCCACTCGGCGGCTGATTCCAAGGGGGAGGGCCTTTCTTTCTCTCTCGCACACGGGACGCCCCATGAGAGCGACAGAGACTGCAGGCGGCACAGCACAGCGCTCGACAGGTTGCTAAAAGCCTTTGGAAGAGGGAGGCCGGGCCGACTCCAGCCGCTCCAGCCGACGAGGGACGCGGGCCGGCCGATCGGGCTGGAGGCGCCGCAGCCCAGTGGAGTGTTGCGCCGCCGCTGGGACGGCCAGGCCGCCGAAAGCAAGGCCGAAAGGCACGCCGCGCCGCAGCGCCTCACATCGCCACACAGAGGAAGGCCGTGTCGGCGAAGTTGGTTCGCATTGTCAGAAGCCCTTCACCGTACTGTGGATAACTTCAGTCTCTAACAAGGTGTAAGCTGATAAGCGCCTCTGAGACACACATACCTAAGCAAACATCTAGCCGTTAAATCTTACGCAGCATATATCTAGAAGGTCCAGAGGATCTGTACGAAATGCCGCTGCGCGTCAACATGTAAGAATCGGACATGTTCCCACCTTAGTGACGGTAAATATTCTGAGAAACGGCCACCAGACTAGTTAAAACATGATGAGATACTGCCACCGCGAGCGAGCGGCGGCGCGGCGCACGCAGCG
The DNA here is from genome assembly GCA_030522485.1 of Stenchaetothrips biformis. Classification (NCBI taxonomy): domain Eukaryota; kingdom Metazoa; phylum Arthropoda; class Insecta; order Thysanoptera; family Thripidae; genus Stenchaetothrips; species Stenchaetothrips biformis. The sequence continues at coordinate 12,718,317 of CM060099.1, forward strand.
CCCTCTCGCGGCGGGCGGCTGGCAACGCGCTCGGCGTTGTGTGGATTGCCTCTCTCCCGGGCGAGGACGAGGCGGCCCCGTCGTGGCTTCAATTAAGCGCGTCCTCCCCCACGGCCTCCGAGGCCTCCACCGCGTGTCCGTCAGCCTCCGCCGCCACTCCGGCGTCGGGTTTCCGGCGGGCGTGTCGGCCGATACAAGCCTGCTACTACACATTCCAGCGCTGGAGTCTGGTGCTGGAGGAGGAGGAGAGGCGGCCCGCCACCTTGAAACTGAATCCCGCGCCGGTCAACACCAAGTGCCCCATCGTGAACAACATCGTGCCGCGCCCGACCGGCCCCGGCCTCGGCTCTGGTGTCGAAGCGAAGCGAAGGGTATTGCACGCCGCATGGGGCACCAGGGATAGGGCGGTGTCGCAGCCGTCCAAATACCAAATACCCGCGTGGCCGTGAGCGCTAACAGGCTGGATGACGAAGACGAGGGCCCCGGTTCAAGTACAGACACGTCGAAACGGTTTTTTTCGTCTCTTTTTCTTTTTCTGACCAGCTTGCCAAGGGTGCCGCCAGTTTTTGGCAGATGAGGCGTGACAGGGGCACAGGAGATGGCGCCGGTTAGCGGAGTCGCTCCCCACCGCCGCTGTCCGCGCCGTCCGTGCTGTCCGGACACGTATCCGGCGCAGCGGACCGATTCCACACCGACACACCGTCTCGCTGTCTCTCTCGCACCCGGACGGGTCGACCCACGAGTGCCAGAGAGACAGCGATGGTGACGTTCGGAATTGCAGTTCGGGACGCCTGCCTCACCCGCCGGGTAGAACGGCGGAACCGGGGTCACGCTGTGTGATGGTACCCATAGTCTCCTGGCATCCCTGTCCGCCTGTCTGTCTGTCTGTCTGTCTGTTCGTCCGCACGGGTAGCAGGCACCTCAAGAGCGACCTGATGGATGTAGTCCTTCCAGGAACCTTTCGATGCCATAAAATAGCCGCGTCCATTCCTGAGGTGACTTGACGGGAGGTGTGGCCATCCATCAGCTTTGCTAGATCTGGCTAAGGAAAGCCGTGGCGTGGCGCGGCGTGGCGCGGCGTGGCGTGGCGTGGCGTGGCGTGGCGTGGCGTGGCGCGGCGTGGCGTGGCGTGGCGTGGCGTGGCGTGGCGTGGCGTGGCGTGGCGCGGCGTGGCGTGGCGTGGCGTGGCGTGGCGTGGCGTGGCGTGGCGTGGCGCGGCGTGGCGCGGCGTGGCGTGGCGTGGCGCGGCTTGGCGTGCCGCGCCAGGGCCGCCAGACGTGCGACGACTTTCCGACGAGGGGACAAAGGGTCCTGCATGCTGCGCGTCTCGCACTCCAGGGCCCTCCACCCCATCAATCTTGCTTCAGAAAACTGAAAATGATTAATTTTGAAAACAGAATCGATAGATTTGGGACATTTTTAAAGATTTAAAAGAAAAAAATTAAAAATATTTGGAGAAGTTGTTTTTGGTTTGAAAGACGTTTTCTAGGGGCAGGATTCGACTATAGCCCGGCAGCGCCCTGTGCAGCCGGGTAGCTGTGGAGCCGGGCGAATCTCAATAAAGGGATGGCGGGCAGTCCGACTGGTCGCTCTGTCATCGTGGTGCCTCGACCCCGCCCCGCCCCGTCTGGTCCGCCTGGTCCGTCCCCGCGGCCAGCCATCGATCATAGGAAAGCTCGGCCGGACGCTGGCGTGACGCCGCGTGACGCCGCGTGACGCCCATCACTCCAGACCGCACACAGTCGTGCGCGCACGCTCGCACGCGTGCCCGATGGGGGTGCTCGCGGACACGCGTCCGCCGGGCCAGATCAGTCGATCCATCTCCCTCGCACCCACGCCGCCGTCGGTGCCGCATCCTCGTCGCTCTGTCTCTCTCTCTTGCAACCCCGCGAGAAGCCCCAGACAGAGTCACGTCTGATTAATCAGGCGAGTGTAGCACACACCTTGATGGCGGCCAACACCGCGCCGCCACGCCACACCACGCCGCCACGCCACGCCACGCCGCCACGCCACACCACGCCGCCACGCCACACCGGCGCGCGTGACGCGCATCGCTGCGGCTCATTGCCACGGTCGCGGTGCCGCGCGCCGCCTGCATGGCCGGGCCCGGCTAATGCAATGACAATGACGCCACCGAAAAGCAGCTGCCTTTGTGAACGCACCCAGGCCGTCTCTTTCCCGCACCGCCCTAACTTGACCCGGCATACAATTAGCTAATAGTACGCTCCATGCCCCCCTGTCTGTGTGTGTGTGTGTTTGTGTGTGTGTGTGTGTGTGTGTGTGCGTGTGTGTGTGCGTGTGTGTGTGTGTGGACATGGTTTCGATCTCCCGCAGCAGAGCGCTGCCGAACAAACAGGACGCCGAACGCAACGCCGCGCGCGCCGCACACAAGCGCGTTGCCGGTGGAGTAGCAGGTTCCCCCTTGATGCCACGTGGCAGTGCGGGGCGTGGCGGGGCGTGGCGGGGCGTGGCGGGGCGTGGCGGGGACACTTGACGCGGCCGAGGCCCTCGAGGACGGCGATGGTGTCCGCGGGCCGTTACGAGTGCGCCAGGTTGCTGCAGGTGGGAGTGGCGCCGCGCTGCGCCCAGCTAGGCCGGACGGCGCTGGATGGCGCTGGATGTAATGGCGGTGCACGGCTGACGCGTGCTCCGACTGCCAAGCCGGCGGGGCGGGGCGGGGCGGGGCGGGGCGGGGCGGGCCCCGGGCAAGGCGCCCCTTTCACCTTGCCATCCCCCGGCCGAGGCAGCCCCTGGGACGCGAGCCGACCGGGGCCCTCGCGCGCCACAATGGGAAACGGATATTTTCCTGCTCTGCTCTGCTCGGCATATATTCCCCGCCATCTGGCTGCGCACGACGAGCCAGCCGAGCCTTGGCTGCGACCGGGACCTCAAATTTAAGGGCGAAAGTGGGCGTGACGACGAGATGTGACGACGCCCTGTGACGCCGGGGACGCACAGTGGCACGGGGACCGGGGTTTGCAGATGGAATTTCCAATGGATGTCCTCGCCAAGCACGTCGCGGCGCCGGCACGCCCAGCCGCGCCAGCTTACAGCCCTTGGCATTCAGACGTATCAGCTTTCAGCTCTTCTCTCTCTCTCTCTCTCTCTCTCTCTCTCTCTCTCTCTCTCTCTCTCTCTCTCTCTCTCTCTCTCTCTCTCTCTCTCTCCCATCTGCCGTGAGCCGCCGTGGTCATTCCCCGCACCTTGCCCGACGAATTATGACCGTTTTACAGCAGAATCAATGATTCAATGACCCATGCATCGGCGGCGCCCAGACTCACGGTCCTTGCCCCAAGCGTTGAGCCCCACCCCGTCCTGTGCCCGCCTATGCACAGTGTGGGTAAGAAGACGGTTGAGGCGGCCAAAATTCTACACGCATTTTGAGCTCCGGAGTCGCTTAATGGGACTCGAATCGAACGTGTGACCCCACCAATGGATTGCTCTCCGAACGAGGAATCCATTGGTGCGGGTCTCACGTGCGGTTCGAGTCCCATTTAGTGACTCCGGAGCTCAAAACGCGTCTTCAATTTTGGCCTGCCTCAACGGTCTTCTGACCCACTGTGCCATGTGCCCCGACGTTGGAACGACTCACCCTGTTACGCCGGGGCCACTGCGCTGCACTGTATATGTGCTAGTTAATTAATTAGAAACCGGCCCGGTCTGATAGTGCCCCTCCCCCCCCCCCCTCGCGAGGCGCCGCTGGCCGGGCCGCCGCGTCGGTGCAGCGGCGTGCGTTTCCGAAGAGCCTTCCCGTCGCTCTGTCTCTCTCGCACCCGTGCGGGACGCCCCATGAGTGCGACAGAGACAGCGCGTCGACGCGAATGAGTCTTCTGCGGGTCCTCCTCGCCTCCTTACTCAGAGCGTAATCGGGTCCTTATCGCGTTGAAGGCGGGCCGCTCCTGCTAAGAAGGGGCGCCCTGTTGCGTCCTCGCTTCCGATCCTAACGAGAAACCAAGGTCAAAGCCGAGAAAAAAAAAACACAAAAAAAACATGTCTGATGACTTGTTGCATGTTTTTTGGGGGGAAGGGGGGCGTTCGTTTTGTGCTTTCACTATACATTTCGTAGTGACATTTTTTTTCTGTCGGTCAGATGCCCGTTGAGTGTGTCTGCGAATCACCCTGTTCTAAACAATGTGGTCACTGGCTTGTAAAAAGCACCAACAAAACAACAAAAACACAAACTTGCATAGTTCTTGCAACGTAAACATTTCCGCTTCCAGAAGTGTTCCCTCCCCCCGATTATGCGCTGCCCGCCCCTCGCCGCCCCCGGGCTGATTCATCACCTCTTTCACAGTCCCCTGGGGAGCACTACTTTGTGGGGGGAACTGAAAAAGGATGTTTAGTGTGCTGATTACAGCGGAATCAAGGAGGCAGCCGATGGCAAGGCCGTGGCTCGGCTGAATGCAGAGTCTCCCCTTGCCTGACCCTTTGGGAAATCTGAGCGCCAGTCCTCACCAAGCCGAGGCCGCGCCACCCAGCCCGCTGGCCAAAGCTCTGGGGGCCCCGGCCGCCCCCCTCCCCCCGCGTGGTGTCCTGTCCCCTCCTGTGCGCTACCCTTTGAGGCAAAGCAGTGCAAGTCAAACCTCAGAGGAGAGCTACATCCTTCGAGGAGCAGTTACTGCTGGGGGTGGGGGGTGGGAATCCATAGTCCGCGCTGATTAGTTCTGGACACAGGCACCACCAGAGACTGTCACCTCGCCGGGTAAAGCTTTGCGAAATCTCAAGGTGAGTGGTCAGAGAGGTTCCAGAGAGGCCCCGGGTGTGCTGCCGAGGCGACCCGGGTGACATTTGCGCTGCCGGCCTGGCCAGACCACGCCGCGCCGTCCGACCTCCGGAACCCGGAGCCCGGAGCCGCAGGCGGGCCGCGGCGGCGGACGCAGCAAACGCAGTCGAGGCGCGCGCGCTTACGAATTCCGACCGCGTCTCGAAGCCGTTGAAGCTGAGTCCGCACTTTTAGGGGTATTTCTCTTGTGTTTTCCCGAGCTACAAGAAGTGCCTGGTCAGAACGCGCGCGCTGCTTGGCCGAGGCGGGCCGAGGCCGTGCCGTGATGCAGCGCTGCGCGGCGCGGCGCGTGGTCCGCAGGGAGGGGAGCGAGCACCCGCCGAGGCCGCCGAGGCCGGTGAGTAAGAGAGGCCGCCGCGCCTCGGACTCTCGGACACGCGTATTTCTTCTGCATAATATCCCCCGCGCCATTTCCCCCGCCGCCTAGCCGCGCTTACCTTTTCCCTCAACAAACAAAAAAAAAAAAAAAAAAAAAAAGGAAGTGAAGGGTGCAGCGGGCAGCGTGTGCGTGTATTTACAAGCCACTTGCTGAAAAATGCACTGAGAAGATGATTGCCTTTGGGATCGCGCTGCTGCCTGCTTTTACAGCGGACCGGTGACCGCACAGCGTTTCATGACTCTCTCTCTCTCTCTCTCTCTCTCTCTCTCTCTCTCTCTCTCTCTCTCTCTCTCTCTCTCTCTCTCTCTCTCTCTCTTTCTCTCTCTCTCTGCGTGTTATCGGTGCTTCATCGGCCGCCGACTCGCAGCGATGACGCCCTTTGTCGCACGCATCAAGCCTTCCCGCGCAAATAGCTGCGGTGTTGTTGATGCTGTTGGTTCTCGCGCGCGCGCGCGCGCGCGCTCTTTTGAAGTCGTCGTTGTTGTTGCTGTTGGCGGCGCTACAGCTGCGGCAGAATGGCGCTGATGCAACCTTATGCACACGCAATCTGTCGGCATCGTCACACTTTTGTGTCCGCGTGTGTGGATGAGTGTGTGGGGGAGGTCGGGCTGGCTGCATGCGTGCGCGTCGGTGTGTGTGCAGAGAGAGAGAGAGAGAGAGAGAGAGAGAGAGAGAGAGAGAGAGAGAGAGAGAGAGAGAGAGAGAGGAGAGAGAGAGAGAGAGAGAGAGAGAGTGCAAAATTGCAACAAGGGCTAAGCATACAAGCTGCCTCTAAAAGTTACGGCCTTCCTTAACGCAGGGTCGGGAGAGAGAGAGAGAGAGAGAGAGAGAGAGAGAGAGAGAGAGAGAGAGAGAGAGAGAGAGAGAGAGAGAGAGAAGCGTCAAAATGAAGGCCAGTCCGGCACCTCCCCCTCTCTTCGGTGGCGTTAAAAGGGCCGAGTGCTGCCATGATAAGGTAATGCCCCCGCCACGCTTTGGACCTCGCGCTCTTTATTGCAAAAGGTGGAAAGGCGGCCCCCGCGGCCCCAGCAGCCCCCCGCGCGCACGCCGTCGCTACCTGAACCACTCTGCGCGAAAAACGGGGCGGGCGGCGGGCTCCGGTCAAACCGGGCGTAGGCAACCCGCCCTGCAGCCTGTCTAGTAGTTCTCCCGCACCCACACTCAGTGCGCGCGCTCGCCGGCGTGCCCCTGTTTGCACGAGTCCAGGCACCTCCAGTCGCGTGTACGGTGTATACATCCACATTACGGGTTTTCATTTATAATTTTTAGGGGTTCCGACGAAGGAGGACCCCTATTGTTTTTGACGGCTCCGCTTCTTTTTTTTTTTTATATCCTATTCGGTTTTGGAAAATGAGTACCGCCAAATTATTCGTTACGATAAAAAAATAAGGGTAGCGGGAAGTTTTTAAAAATTTATCGTGGAAATTTTGCGTAATTTGTTAAAACATAAAACTTCAACAATCAAACACCCTTAACCGTTGGTTTTATCGAGAAACGTTTCAAAGACAAAATGTGCCTCAGTAGAAAATTCAAACTTTTGACTCATTAAATTAACGAAAACTTGTTTACGTTACGGTCTAATACGAAAAACATGAATAAATCATTTCCATAGAAACGAATACGATCCACCCGTCAAAACTCAAACTGACCAGTAGAAACAAAGCAGAATGGCGGGAAATTCAAAATGTTCTTCCTGCGCATGCGCTCAATTCAAACCGACCAATACCGAAGACTTCCGGTCAAACCTGATTCAGTTACCACCATGATTTCTGCTCTCCACCTCGCGACTTTCAGTGCTCATACTTATCAAACAAAGATCACCCGCGTTTTAAAACCATCCCTTTCCAGTTTTATGAGTTTGTCAAACCAGCGGCGCATCCAACAAAAGAACTTGGAGGAAAAAAAAGAAGAAAAAATGGGGGCCCTTCTCCCACCTCCCCACACAGTAGGGAGGACCGCCTGCAACTTCGGTGGATCGGGGGAACCGGTGCATTCCAGGCGGCGACCCCAGGGGTTCTCATCTGATGTGGGCCGGGTGAAGGGCGGGGGTTGAGAGCCTTTGGTTTTCGCGGGGTGGTCAGTGGTACCCACAGTGGTACCCCCGCTGTCCGGCGCTCTCTACCGAACATGCAGTGTGAAGGGCCAGCTTCAAAGGACTTATCAACTCCAAACCGACGAATCAGAATGGACCCACTCGCGACCAATTGCGAGTGGCTGGAACGACCGGGGATCGAACCAGTGCCGAGGCCAATCCGCCGAAGCGGACTGCTTTTTAGACACCCAAGCATAGTGGACGACAAATGATCCAGACCACTACGCTATCACGACTGCACGTCTGCCGAGTGTCGGACGACGGGTTTGAGTCGTATTGGGATGAGGGAGGCAGTCGTAAAATGTATTGAAATGTTGGGATTCGATCCCCGGACCTTACTGTTCAAGTCCGACGCCTTAGCGATCTCAGCCACCACGGCTCATGGTAAATGCGGCGTCAGCCGGGCTCTAGACGCGGCAGCGATGGAGCCGCAGTGAGCGGGTCATTCGAAAAATGTTGAGAAAAAGTGGGACTCGATCCGTCGACCCCGGTACCGGGAACCGACGCCTATACCACCTATACCACCTGGTACCGCGGTACTTTACTTTACTTTCCTGCCCATGCCTGGTTGGCACATCCAGTCGCGTGTACGGTGTATACATCCACATTACGGGTTTTCATTTATATTTTTTTTTTTTACCCGCGTATTTCGGTCTCGTTATTTTTGTTTCTGTCAAAGCAGCAGCCGGCCATCAAGGCACGAGACGACGCGGCTCGGCCTGAGGCTCAATATGGCTGCGGCGGACTCGGTGACGGAAGCAGACGCTGCCCTGATTCGCGGCCATTCCGCTCTCTCTCTCTCTCTCTCTCTCTCTCTCTCTCTCTCTCTCTCTCTCTCTCTCCTCCTCTCTCTCTCTCTCTCTCTCTCTCTCAAACACACACAAGCACACGGTCCTCATGCACTTTTCTCGCCGCTCCATATTGGCTGGTTGACTTGACGTCGACCGGAAGGAAGGAACGACAGCGGAGGGGAGGAGGAGGATGACCCGGTGGAGGGTGGGGGGGGGGAAGGGGGGGGCGCTCGCGGAAGGTTTGTGGCGGAGTGATGTAAGGCTCGATTTATTAGGTGAATCGGCTCTCACCGCGAAGGATGTGGGGGGCTCCGAGGGTTGGGGGCGATGAGATGAGGGGGGCCAAGTGAGGGAGGGGGGAAGGGGGGGGGGAGCGACATCTCGACACATCATGCAGATCCCGACCTCGAAAAGCGCCATCCTTCTTGTGCGGGAGACGACCCCCCACCCCAAACTATCCTCTCCTCGCCTCTGGGTGTGTGTGTGTGTGTGTGGGGGGGGGGGGTCTGAATGTGTGCGCTGCGGGTTTTCGGCTCGTGATTCCAATCTCCCGCTAATTCGTTACACCCGCCCGTATTTGCTGGAGTGCAGTTTGTGCAGCGTGGCGAGGCGCTGCCGGCGGCGGGGCACAGTGGACCGGTGGGGCCCGCAGGAAGGGGGCGTCCAAAGCCAGCTAGCCGGGTGTGGAAGTGCCTATTTCGCTAGTAAAAGTGCTTCGTTTTGCATACATTATAGCAACGGCCCCGCACCCTTAAGTGTGTGTGTGTGTGTCTCTCTCTCTCTCTCTCTCTCTCTGTGTGTGTGTGTGTGTGTGTGTGTGTGTGTGTGAATGTGTGTGGTGACCGGGAAGCGCCCCGCTTAAATAATTGCTCTTTTAAGGCACCACCCAGACTGAGCACACAGAGAAAATCGGGCGGCCGGCGGGATTCGAACCCGGGTCCCTCAGCAAATCAGAGGTAAAACTATTAATTCCCCGGAGTGCCCTTTTCCGCGGCGCCTCCCCCTCCCCCTCCGTGTCGTCCGGGCGTCGCGACGCCGCCGCAGTCCGCCATCTGTCATGTCACCCTCCCGGATTTATACCGCTCTCGAAAAGAAACGAGAAATATGGACTGCGAGTGTGGAGGCTGTAGAGTGGAGGCCGTGGAGTGGAGGCCGTGGAGGCTGAGACCGCGGCTCGGCCGGCGCGGAGGCCGACACAGTGGGACAGGCCTCGGCCAGGCCGGGGCTTACCCAAAGCGGTTCCACCGAGAGGGTGAAAAAATACACCGCCAGCAACCAATGCGGGGTCTACGTGCCGATCACGGGGCTGGCCGGCCACGCGCGCGCACAAACTTTCTTCATCGTGTTGATTTTATTTCTGTTACTCTGTTAAGTTTTTTTTTTTTTTTTTTTTTTTAAGGGGAAGGATAGAAAATATTTAAACAAATAAACAGGTATTGTTGTTTTGTTGTTGGAAAATTGAAATTTGGCCAGGTGAAGCCAAAATGGTGGGTAGCTCGGCGTCATCGGCGGGGCGTGTTCGTTGTTGGGCGGCGGTGGGCGGCGGTGCACCGCGGTGCTGGAGCAATCATCTTGCAGCAGGCGCTGCCAAGTTGTTGGCCGCGGCCAGTGTTTCCAGCATGTCTGGCTGGGCCTTGGAACTTGGACCACGCAGCTCCACGCACTCCACAAGCTGTCTGGTGCGAATCGTCTCGCACTACGCGTGTTTGGACCGGTCCTCTGGCCCACTGCGCAGCAGACCAACCGTTTGAAATGTCAACCCCGCACGCCGCGAACCGCGAGACTTGCTGGCTCCGTCTCACGGCAGCGGCCGCGACTGGCGCGGACTGCCCGCGGCCAGATCCGAGTTCAGATTCGGATTGAGATTGGAATGCGCGGCGAGGTAGTCGCGGCTGTTTGCTGTAACTCTTGCCAAGTTTATAACGGCCAACTTGGGGGCCCACAGGCAGGGCTGGGACGCGAACAGTCGATAAAGTGCAGCAGTTTCGTGCACGCCGCACCCCGCCCCGCCCACGGCACACAGCACACGGCGCCCTTGCATGCCCCACAACACTTCCTGGCCGCGCCGAGAGACTTGATCTGAGCCAGTGTCAACATTTACATTTACTTAGAGGGAGCGGTGGTGACAAGCGGGAATGGAGACGAGAGGGGGGAGGGGAGCAGGATGGCAAAGGGGGGCGGGGGCGGGTAAACACCACACGCGACAAGGGCCGGCGCGTTGCGTACGGGCGAGAAGGCTGGAAGCTAATTGAAAACGCAGGTCATGTTCCTCCAACGACACCCGGCCGCCGGCCCGGCAGCAGCAGCGCCACAGATCCGAGGTCCGGGGTTCAAATCCCCCATTATTTTCGTTTCCCCCCTCTCGGTTTTTGTTCTTTTCGGTCCCTGAGGTCGGAAGGAGGATTGACTTGCCGGCGATGCCGCCGCTCTCATGGCATGGATCACTGCTCTGGTGTGCGTGTGTGACTCTGCCTTCGCGCACGCGTCTGTGTGTGTGTGTGTGTGTGTTCTTTCCGCACGGACATAGAACTGGGACGTGCTCTGCCCTGCTTCTGTCTACTCGAACCTACTCAAGCTCAGGCCACAAGTGCGCCCCCCTGCCTCCTCCAAAACCCTCCGTCCTCCAGTCTGTCTATATCCTCCCCGTGCGATCCGATCGCGGTGCATCCAAATCCGATTAGGCGTCCCTCCCCATAGTCGGTGCACCTGCATCCACTGTCTCTCTCGCACCCATGCGGGACGTCCCGTGAGTGCGAGAGAGACAGGCCGGCCGACGGTCGCAGTGCAGCGGGTGGGTGGACGCGGCCGCGGGGGGCCATGGAGGGCGGCGGTGTTAGCTCCTTGAGGCCGTATATACTTCCGACGCAGGTAGGAGGAGGGGGGGAGGGCAGGGGTGGGACCAGACCTAACGAAGGTGCAAAGGGGTGCCCTCCGCATAACAATTGTCGTTCGCTAAGTAAGCTATTAGCCCCATTTGCATAACAAGCGGTATTAGATAAGCTGGCCTTGTTGGCGAGGCGAGGCGCGCTCCGTTTTTCGGCGACACCACTGCGCAGCGACGCCCGATTTGTTCCTGAGTGCTCTTACCTTCTCTCTCTCTCTCTCTCTCTCTCTCTCTCTCTCTCTCTCTCTCTCTCTCTCTCTCTCTCTCTCTCTCTCTCTCTCTCTCTCTCTCTCTCTCTCTCTCTCTCTCTCTCTCTCTCTCTCTCTCTCTCTCTCTCTCTCTCTGGTCTTCCTGGTGAGCAGGGTTTCGCTTTGTGTGATTATTTTTTTAACGGGGAGCGTGGCGCAGAGAGGCACGCTTGTATCGTCACGTGTAAAAAAAAATCAATGCGGACTCACTCACTCCCCTTCCTTGCCAGAAGTGGTGCTCGCTTTCTCTGCTGTGCTGACTCTCTCTCCCTCGCCCTCGCCACTGCATTATCAACCTGCACGTGAACATTAATGAGAGCCGTCGGCATCGAAGCGAGCAGGTCGCTGCACCGAGAACGCTGCCAGGCACGCCGGAATCCAAGACCAACATGCTCAGCGGCTGGCGGGCGGTGTGGAGGCAGGCCCGCCGAGCACGGCTGGCCGACGGGCAGCCTACTCGCCGCAGCGCGGGCGCCAAGAGCAGTGTTGCCACACGCGCGCAGCGGCACATTGCCTGGAAGCCAGGCCGAGGTTGGCAACCCTTCTGGAGTGCACCGCAGGGATCTTCGCCTGCTGACGTGGCGGCGCCGCGGAGGCGGTGGAGACCTGCTCCCTGACGGATCGCCGCGTGTCGAGCGACAGAGGCGCGTCTGTCTGCAGCGATGAATGGCCGGCGCGTTGTTATAAAAAGAGCGATTGACTGCTCACGCGGGAAGCCCCACTCCTCGAGCAGTTCGACAGACTCGTTGCCGTCGCCCTGTCTCTCTCGCGCCCCTGCGGAACGCACCGGGAACGACGGAGACGGAAGCAGCCTGCGGTCCGGGGCCCGGATAGCGGCCCGGCCGGGCCCGGCCGCACGGAGCGTCCCTCGGGCTGGACCACGACCCCGCGTGGGGCGCGGCGGGGCGCGGCGGGGCGCGGCGGGGCCCCACCAATCCGATTGGGGCAGCAGGTCTCCGAGACCGGAATCTGGAATCTCTGGTCCCGGAGCCAGATGGAGATCTCTACGCACTCGGCCTTAACGCCGTGGCGGCTCTCTCTCTCCTCTCTCTCTCTCTCTCTCTCTCTCTCTCTCTCTCTCTCTCTCTCTCTCTCTCTCTCTCTCTCTCTCTCTCTCTCTCTCTCTCTCTCTCTCTCTCTCTCTCTCTCTCTCTCTCTCTCTCTCTCTCTCTCTCTCTCTCTCTCTCTCTCTTCAACATGGCGGAGTGAGAGTGTCGTTGTCGCAAGGTCGCCAGTATTTTTCAATTTTCCTGAAACTTGAGTGGCTGGTGTAGAATTGCTGTGGTTCTGCTGAATCGGCAGGCTGCCCTGACTCTGTGTACATGGTGGTGTTGCCCATCTGCACCGAATAATCGTTATCTGAGTCAACTCAAAATTGTGAGTGCCGGCCGAGTTTGGAGGTTAGACTGCCCACCGCCTTCAAAACCTCCCTACGTATCCGACGACTGTTGTTGTTGTGAAGCCGTAGCAGACGATGGCCCCCTCGACTCGGACCGGTGACAAGAACAGCGACGATATGGCAACAATCATAAAAAAAGCTGTAGATGAGGCGATGTCCACTCACCGAAAGGCCCTGGATGACAACACCAAGGTCATGACGCAGCTGAGAACCGAGCTGGCCCACCTTCGAAAGGAACTAGCCGAGAAGGATGCTGTGATCAACAGTCTCCGAACCGAGTTTACCAACAAAGTTGACGAGCTGGAACAGTATGGCCGTCGTAACAACGTCAGAATTTTCGGAGTTCCTGAACGTCATGATGAAGAAGTTAGTGATTTGGTTATTGATGTTGCAAAGCAACTTGATGTTCACATCAGCAAGACTGACATTGACCGGTGCCATCGTCTTGGGAGGTCTGTGGAGGGCAAACACCGTCCCATAATTGTGAAGTTCAACTCATATGGAGCAAGAAGTGCCTTTTTCTATGCCAAGCGTAAACTGAAGGGAACCAGGATCATGATCCGAGAAGACCTCACTCAACTCAGACTGTCAATAATGAGGAAGGCCATAGAGAACTACACCGTGAAGTGTGTGTGGTCTAGTGATGGAGTAATTATTATTCGACATGGTCTCCTTCATCGAGTGAGAACCTCTGCTGACCTTGATAAGGTCCTTGCAGAACATCCACCCTCCTAGTCTCAATGGTGATGTACTGAGTATTGTCAATAGTGATTGATTTTGTTTCCATTTGTTTTTGTTACCTTGTATTGTATTTTTCCTTTTATTTTATTTTTCTTTCTGTTGTTGTTTTGTTCTTTGTTTCTGTACTTTTGTTGCTGTACCTCTACGACTGTTAATGAGTGTCTGCCGCAATTATTTTGCTATCAGTAATGCCACTGCAAATAAGATGGCGACCTTGATCTGCCAGTTGCAATTAAATCTTTGTTACTTTTTCCTTGCTAACCTAAAACGGGTACTGCACTTTTATTTATTTCTATTCTATATTTCTTATTACAAACCTAATTAATATTGCTACTCTCTCTTCCTTGCTACATTTATAAGTGAACAAGCCGGCTGTTTATGATGAGTGAAACTAATGATTTGAGTGCTTATGTTAAAAACATTGCCAAAAATTTTTCAGATGGACTTAAAGTTATCCATATAAATGCACAATCTCTGCATAATAGTGACCACTTCCTTGAATTTTCTGAGTTGTTCAGGAACAGTGGAATTGATATTATCTGTGTTAGTGAGACCTTCTTTAAAGAGAACAGTCACATGAATCTAGATAACTATAATGTATTTAATGTGAATAGAGCACACAAAGGTGGAGGTGGTGTTGCAATTTACGTTGGAAACTGGCTTTCTGCCAAAGTTATTACTGCTTCGTTGGATGAACCTGACAGACCGGAATTTATTTTGCTCGAAGTACAGATTAAGCTCGATAAGATACTGGTGTCCTGTGTTTACAGGCCACCTCATGTATGCCATTTGGATCTTGTCATGGATGCAATATCTTCTAACATAATGAATTATAAGTATACTGTACTTTGTGGTGATGTCAATGCCAGATTTGGAAGTAACTCTGCTGAAACTGATATGATCAATGAATTTCTATTTCTTTGCAATCTTGAATGTACTCCTTTTGGTCCAACCTATCATGTTGGAAGTTGTGATTCCAATCTAGATATTATTGCCTCTAATTGCCAGGACCTTCTGCTAGATTTTGGTCAAACATTAGCCCCTGGTTTTTCAAACCATGATTTATTGTTTGCTGTCTATAATATTAAAACTCCCAAAAAAATTAAACATACTATTATGTACAGAAGTATGAAAAACTTTAGCCAGGCAGACTTTGAGTCAGATGTTGATAAACTCAGCTGGGATGATGTGTATAATTGTAATAATATTGATAAGAAAGTGGATATCTTTAATGAAAAATTGCTCGTATTAATTAACAAGCATGCACCCCTCAAATCTATGGATTTGAAGGACCGTGACTCTCCCTGGTTTACGGGTGATATTAAGCAGCTATTGTCTGAAAGAAATAGGATGAGGAAAAAGTATTTGAAATCAAAAGAGGATACCCACAAATGTGAGTATATAAGACTGAGAAATAGGGTAAAGCAATTAATTAGGAATGCCAAAGTCCGATACTACCACTCCCTCTTTCAAGATATTGGTAACTCTAGTAAGATGTGGTCTAACGTAAAATCCTTGGGTATTGGCAGCAATAAGTCATCCACCTCACCAACAGATAGCTACCCAGTGAATGCTGACCAATTGAACTCTCATTACCTAAATGTAGGTAATATTTCTGAAACCAATGTGATAAATGAGACCATTAACAAGTATGATAATGCACCACCTGTTGAACATGAGTGCTTCCATTTTAAATATGCCTATCCAGAGGACATACATAAAGAAATATTATCTATTAAATCGAAGGCGATCGGTCCTGATGGCATACCCTTGCAGTTTGTAATACTTTGTCTTCTCTCACTAACCCCAGTGTTGGAGCACTTGTATAATTTTTGCCTTCAATCAAGTGTTGTTCCCTCCTCCTGGAAAATGGCTAATGTAAAACCATTGCCCAAAGTAAGGAATCCATCCCAATGTAAGGATTTTAGGCCAATTAGTATTTTGTCAGCACTGGGTAAAGTCTTAGAAAAGTTGGTGCATAAACAATTAAATCAATATCTTCTTGAGCATAATGTTATTCATCCACTACAATCTGGTTTTAGAAAGCACCATAGTACAACCTCTGCTCTTGTAAGGGTTACTGATGATATCAGGAAAGCAATAGATAATCGGAAATTGACTCTCTTGGTGTTATTGGACTTAAGTAAAGCATTTGATTGTGTTCACCATGAACTACTACTAACAAAACTGAAAGCAATTGGGTGCTCACGTGCCGTTGTCCATTGGTTTCGTTCCTATCTGAGTGACAGGAAACAGAGGGTAATACTGAACGAGGATGATATGTCAAGTTGGTGCCTCATAAATTTTGGTGTCCCGCAGGGAAGTGTTCTAGGTCCTTTGCTATTCTGTATCTATATTAATGATCTTGCTAGTGTCTTGGAATTTTGTACGCCACATTTCTTTGCTGATGATACGCAGATTTACTATCATTTTGACATAAAGTCTTACAAGGAGGCCATAAGTAAAGTACAATTAGACTTATTGAAAATCAATGCCTACCTTTCTAGTCATAACTTGATGCTGAATGTTAGCAAAACTCAACCTATCATTCTTGGGTCTGGCAGCTATGTTAATGCCCTCAATGATCTGCAACCACCCAAAATCGTCATAAACGATATTGAAATCCCGTACTGTGATAATGTATGTAACCTTGGTGTAACTTTTGACCCCACTCTGTCTTGGAATAGGCACTCTAGTATTGTCATAAATAAGATATTTGCAAATGTTGCTCAACTTAGACGTAACTACTCTTTTATGCCTAAAACTGTGCGAAAGATGATTGTAAATTCCTTGCTGTTCCCCATTCTTGATTATGGCTCAATTATTTTTACTGACATTCCTGTAACTGTTAATGTAAAACTTCAACGTGCTCAAAATGCTTGTATTCGCTTTGTGTGTGGTGCTGCTAAGTTTGACCATGTCACCCCGTTGTATAGACACCTTCAATGGCTGAAACTTGAGGACAGGCGCAAACTTAACATTGCTCTGTTTACCTTGAGGGTATTTAAGTCTTCTGCCCCCCTGTACATTCTTAACGAATTTACCATTGTAAGTAGTATCAACTCACGCTCAACGCGTTCCAACCAAAACAGCCTAGTAGTACCACACCATCGCACTGCCAAATATTCCCATTCATATCTTGTAACTGCAACCAAAGTCTGGAATGAATTCTCTCTGTTTAATTATACACACCTCGTCTCAACTAGCCGCCTTAAATCCACAATTCTAGAAAAGTTGCTAAGCAAGTATTAGGTTCTCATCTCTGTATTTTGTTATCTCAGTCAATTTATGTAATTATTAAGTTTGTAAGTGATAAGTTGTATTAACTTTGTACCTGTTTTTCAAAAGCTATATTTTGTGAGAGCGGGTTGGATACCCCCATGGGATATTATTGTCCTCTGTATACAACCCAATAAAAACCTTTTCAATTTCAATTTCAATTTCTCTCTCTCTCTCTCTCTCTCTCTCTCTCTCTCTCTCTCTCTCTCTCTCTCTCTCTCTCTCTCTCTCTCTCTCTCTCTCTCTCTCTCTCTCTCTCTCTGATGGAGCGTGACCGGAGCGTGATCGGAAGGCTCCCGAAGGCCAAGTTAAAACATGGGACTGTGACCCGAGCGTGCGCACCCGAGCGTCCACGAAGCGTGAGTGGAGCGTGCACGGGCTGGGAGTGTGGACGGGCTGCTCACAGAGCGTGACTCGAGTGTCCAATGTTTCCAAAGTGCCCCTCAGGCCTTGCCGGGACGCGGACCGTAACGGAATAAACCAGCCGGGACATCAAAAATGTCGCTTTTTAATTTGTCGAAAAAAAAAAAACAAAAAAAACAGAGGCCAAAATATGTATGGTGGCGCCGGGAGTTGAACCTTAGACCTACAGCCCGGTCACACTCAGGGAACACTTCCTCTCAGGAAAGTCACTCTCCATTTTCATCAGGAGCGATGGCGTGGCGTGGCGTGGCGTGGCGTGGCGTGGCGGGGCGGGGCTTGTCCTGGCGGGGCGGGGCGGGGCGGGGCAGGGCATGCGGGGAATATTACTCTTGTTGAGCTGCCTGTCCGAGTCCCCGCGGGGGGACGTGCTCCGTTTTAGCCTCGCAGTGTGCGCGTCTTCACTCATCCTTTCTGTTCTGCATGACCGGCCCACGTGTTGCTTTTTCAACCCCACGATTCTAGTTTCGCAGCGAAAAGGTCGAAAAGAGTAACAAATCGACAAGAATTAAACTGTGCGCTCCCTCAATTCGTTTATGGTGGTTCTATAATTTCACTTCCGGTCAACCATGCTGCTGATTTGATATGCAACTTTCTCTGTTATTTTCCTTCGCACGACATCGAGTACATTTCATCGAGTTGGCTGAGTCTGTAGTTGGGCGGGCTGGTTAGTCCGTCGGCCAGCTTGCCAGTGCTTCGCGGATTCCTCCCTCCCCATCCCCCCCCCCTCCTCGGGGTTCGCATTCCTCAGCAGACGGGCCCCCAGAGGGGTATTTTCTACTCGGTCGTGTTTTCGCCACCCTGCCACTGGGGATTCGATCCTGCCTGGCGACGGGGCTACACCGTTTGGATCATCATAATTTCCCAGGAGGTTGTCTGCCCGCCCTGGCCGTGGCCGTCGGACCGGAGAGCCTCAATCGCTGCCTTTATTAACAATGCGCTACATGTCTCTCAATACGGACTCGGAAAGGCGTCGGGGGTAGGTTCGTCTGCACTTAGTTGATCGCAGAACGTTGTTTCAGGACTTCATACATGTGACCGGCTTAAAGATGTGGTCGTCATGACGATGAGCTTAGCAGTGCTTCACCACGAAGTAGAACCTGTCACAGTAGTAGTTTAAACGGCATCCGACGCCGTCACCGCGAGCGAGCGGCGGCGCGGCGCACGGCGCGCCCTCTTGCGGCGGATGGCGGAAGTTCGTCCGCGCGTCTGGTCCATCCGGCAGTGACAGAGGCGACAGCGGCTGCTGCCGGACAAAATGTGATCTTTTTTTTTGTTTCTACATTCCCAAACGAAAAATGTGTTTTCCTTTCTTGCAGTGCCGACATGGTGTCACCGGACGTGTGATAGGCGTTGTGCCCGCGGCGCGTCCGAGTGTCAGTCAGAATGCCATGAATGTCACCGTGTGATGTCGGACCTAAAAACAAAAAAGCCAAAAATAAAAAATAAAAAAAAAATGATTAAGAAAATGTCTTATTAAAATGTGTTTGATAGTTTTTCTGAATGATTCAGTAGTGAACGCTGCCGCGCCCACTGGGTTCTACAGCACTCCTCAAGCCCAGCCGATGCGCCGGAAGGCTTTATCGCACACTAATGGCTTTGTGTTGGTTCCTCCAGCTGCGACGCGCATGTAGGTGTTACGGCGTGTGTGTGTGTGTGTGTGTGTGTGTGTTCGCATTTAGGCGCGAGGATGTGTTTGTGTGTTTGTGGTCGACTGGGTGGGTGGGTAGAAGCCCACATAAGGTAATTCCTGCCATGTGTAACCACCTGTGTGCCCGTGCACGTGTGTGTGTGTGTGTGTGTGTGTGTGTGTGCAGGCGAACGGGGTGAATAACACCCAGTGGTAGTGGTGTTAGTGTGGCGTCGCTATCCGCCCCCCAGGAGGCCGCGGCATCCCCTGTGCCTGCCTGGGACTTTCTGGGATCCCAACAAACAGCTTTTACAAACACAATTTTATTTTGTTAGATTTTCATGTAACGCACACGATATTTTCTTCTTAACATACGTGTGGCGTTTGAACGCAATGCTCCTTCTTGTCTTATGAAACGCGCCACGCCTCGCTTCCTGGACCACGAGTCGTGTTTTCAGCGCATTTTTTTACTGCCCTTTCCAGTGTGCTTCAAACCCACAGCAATGCGCGGTAACTCTCATGTGCCGTGGTGGCTGGAGGTGTCGACGCGTGGGTTACCCGGTCAAGGATCGGCGGTTCGAATCTTATGACTTCCCAGCTTTTTTCTTTGATCGCTGCTCATTGTCACGTCAAGAACCCGCTTCAATCAGCCACAGACATGAGCCGTGCTGACTGAGAGCGCTAAGGCGCCCGACCACCGGAGTTGCTTCACTCTTGTTTCGGCCCCTACAAATAATACGAGAAACTAAAACACCCCGCTAACATAATACATGTAAAAATTCGCAACGACTTGGTAGCTTCATTTTGTGATGGTCGTCGCGCGCCAGAAGGGCTGAATCAGAAAAAAGTAGTTGTCGAAGATACATCCCCCCCCCCACTACCACCGAGCCACAGCCCGGGGCAGTTCTGGTGAGATGGCTTTTTCGGCACGGCCGCCACCGCGCGTGCGACACGCGCACTCTCTCTCTCTCTCTCTCTCTCTCTCTCTCTCTCTCTCTCTCTCTCTCTCTCTCTCTCTCTCTCTCTCTCTCTCTCTCTCTCTCTCTCTCTCTCAGACACAGACACACAAACACACATACACACACAAACACACACAGAAAGAGCACGCGTCCAAATAAAATGATATAGAAAGGGAAGTGCCATTTACGGCAAAAGCTGCCGTGCCCTCTTTGACCCTTTTCCCTTCTTTTTTTTTTGTTCTTTATCTCCCCCCTCTTGTGCCCCCCCTGTTCATCTCTATTTCACACTTCCCTCACCTTTTGTCCGCGCTGTCCGTCCACCTGTCTATCTGTCTGTCTGTCGGTCTGTTCGTCGTCCGCTCGCCAGTAAATCTGCTCCCCTCCAGTCAGGTCTGCTTGCTGCGGCGTGCGGTGCGTTGCGTCCAGATAAAACATGGCGGCACGTATTGTCTGTCTGTCTGACCGTCTGTCCGTCCGTCCGTCAGCCTGTCTCCTTACCCTTTACAGCAACTCGTTGCCGGATAGTCGCTCCCGTTGCTCGTACCATCAGCAGACGTATACAAAAAGAACCACAACAACACTACTTGCAGAATACAGGTTCTTCGTCCACCGCCGGCGCCAAAAAATAATTAGAAACAAAACCGCGTAAACTTAGCTATTTTTGTTCCGTCTTCCCCCCCCCCCCTTCTTCTTTCGAAGTGTCGATGGGGAAAGTGGGAGCGTGGCGAACCGCGGAGCGCAGCTCGTATCGAGAGGTACTTACTTACCTGGGCGCGTGCAAGTCGTTTGCGTTCGCGTGTGTGTGTGTGTGTGTGTGTGTGTGTGTGTGTGTGTGTGTGTGTGTGTGCGCGCGCGTGAGGGAGACGAACTGGAAGAGGGAGAGAGAGGCAACAGGCCGCGGCCGGCGTCGGGAGCCGCGGAGAGAGACGGAATTGAGTGAGTGCGCTCGAGAAAAGGAGATGCGCAGCCATCTTCCTGATTGAAAACGCAAGTAGAAGTAGTCGGAAGGCTTTGCGCCGTTCCCCCCTCCATGGCGCCCCCTCCCCTCCGAGCGCCCAGGTACGCTGAAAGGTATCCGAACGAAAGGCCTGAAAATGGCCCGGACTTTCAACAATGACTCACGGGCCGCTTCCTGCTGCTCAAGACCTTCCACCTCCGGCACGCAAACTTCGCACTTCACTACATTCGGCCGGGGCTGTAGGGGACCTGGCGGGCCCATTTAGCAAAGTCCCCCCCCTCCCCTGTCCGCCCCTGCCCCTCCCCCTCGGACCGGCCGCGGCAAGAGCGATGCTTTTTGCGAAAAGTGAGCCGCCATGGGTCTCATTAGAGAAGCGGCAAGGAAACTGACGCGAAGGAACAGCCCAAGACGGATAGATGGGTAGTTGGATAGACGAATAGACGGTTAGTTGGCAATAACTCGGAAAATAATGACACACACAGAAAGAGGCAGATGGAAGGATGGGAAGACGTAGGTGGATCAAAAACGATCAAAAACCGCGAGGACGAGTTGCTCCGAGAGGCCAACCTTCCCGAGCTGGCGCGCGCGTTGCTGTTCAAGGCTCGAAAAACACTTTTGACGGAATTTAATTAAGGGACCTCCCCTATATTAACTTGGCAGGCTGGACACACCCCGCGGCCGACAGCTCGAACAGCGATCCAATCGAACGAGACAAGAGAGAAATAAAATCAGGGAAAACAGAGAGAAACAAAAAAGAAAAAAGAAAAAAAAAGGTGTCCTGAACTTTGTTTACGTTTTGCTGGAGGGAAACATGCCAAAGTCGAATCCGTATTAGCTATTCCGCGAAAGGGGGATGCGTGTGCGGTATCTTGGGGGAGTTGCGCGGTAACCAGGCGCGCTTGTTTAATTATTATTTTCAGATAATTTTGAAAGGAAAGGACGAAAATGAGCGCGAGGGCGTTCTGCAGCTAACAAGGCTCTCTGGCGGACTGACTGGGTTCGTTCGTGCGCGCCTGCGCTTGCCTCTCCGCACACGCCAAGTCTGCCATCCGTGGCCCGTTCGGCTCGGTTCGGCTCGGCTCGGCTCGGCTCGGCTCTGGACCGAGAAATATTGGCGCCAATTTACGGTCGCAGCGCGACGCATCGACCGGGATGCCAGTCAGTCATAAGGGCCTGCGCGACGCGGAAAAAAGAGACCAACAAAAACAGCAAACAAATATTAATACATTCAGCGCCAGACAAACATAATACAATCAGCAGCAAAATTAAACGCTGAAAAAAAAAAAAACCACCGTAATAATGGATTTTTTTTAAAAAAAAAAATGACTTTTCATCAACAATTCTCTTTTACTGTTGCCAAATTTTGCGCCAAATTTACCCGAAAAGTTGACGATTTTTTTAAATGAACGTGTCTCACATTTACGGAAATGAGCCTTTGATGAAAGATTGTGTGAGTGTTTTTGTGTTGTTTTTTTTTGTGTGTTTGGGTCCAACGTTACCCTTTTCGGCGGTACGGTATGTAGCAACGCTGCAACGAATGCAATTATTATCGCTGTCGTGGTTCTGCAGCAAAATAAATCTCTGACCCCACACCCTACGCCCACATTGCCATGCCGCGGCTCCTCGTTACACAGAGCGCCGCCCTTCCAGGACGTCCAGGACGCACAGGACCTCCAGGGCCTTCCCGCCAGGTAGCCAACAAGCATGTCGCGAGACGAGTCTTGACGGATGTACACGTCGTAAATGGACTCCCTCTTCCTTCTCTCTGCCACTTCTCAACTTTCTTTCTCTCTCTCTCTCTCTCTCTCTCTCTCTCTCTCTCTCTCTCTCTCTCTCTCTCTCTCTCTCTCTCTCTCTCTCTCTCTCTCTCTCTCTCTCTCTCTCTCTCTCTCTCTCTCTCTCTCTCTCTCTCTCT
This sequence comes from Stenchaetothrips biformis, assembly GCA_030522485.1. Taxonomy (NCBI): domain Eukaryota; kingdom Metazoa; phylum Arthropoda; class Insecta; order Thysanoptera; family Thripidae; genus Stenchaetothrips; species Stenchaetothrips biformis. Next base: position 12,740,795 of record CM060099.1, read on the forward strand.
CTCTCTCTCTCTCTCTCTCTCTCTCTCTCTCTCTCTCTCTCTCTCTCTCTCTCTCCCGCCCTCTCGGCCCTCTCGCCTTCCCCCACCTCCTTTGTCCGCGCTGTCTACTTGGCGCCGGAAAAATAAAACAAAAACCGAAAAATAAGGAAAAAAGAAGAAAAAAAAACAGGGGTGCGCCGCGATTCAATGTATCACCCCAGCGTGCTGATTTGAGGGGGCCGTGCCATACCACGCGTCAAGGGGGCACAGCAGGAGATAGAAAAAGAAAAAAAGGGGGAGGGGGCACAGGCCGCTTGCAATATCTCAAACGGAGCGGACGCGCACAAAAGGGGGCGGGGCTCGAAATAATCTAATTTCTCACTACCAGTTGTTATTTTCCCCAAAAAAATAAAAAAGCCATAAAGAATAATTTGTTTCCGTTGTTACATTTCTAGCCTTTGCGGCGTGTGTTGTGGCAGATGATGTCTCCCACGGATGGACCAACAGGTCCACCCCGTAGTGACACAGGCCTGATTTAGAACGCCCCGCCCCCCACCCCGCCCCGCCCCGCCCAGCGGCGGCCTCTGCCCCAGGAGTGTCTCAGCGTCCCGTTGTCATCTAGCAAACTTTAGCAATCTCCTGAGTGGAGGGAAGAGGGCTGGGCAGCAGGTTGCCTCCCCTTCCTTCCCTCCTTCTTCCTTCTTTCGAGTTCCAACCGACCGGAAGGCACGGCCGCGACGCATCAACAAACCACCGCGACACCAGTCGCTTTGATTTCCGGACGCCTGCTCCACGCTCTGTCTCTCTCGCTCCCCTTCGTCCCGCACCATTCATGGCGCAGTGGGCCACACACAAGACCGGCGCACGCGGCCCAAACTCTTGACGCGTTTTGAGCTCCAGAGTCGCTGAAAAGGACTCGAACCAAACGTCTGGCTTCACCATTATATTTCTCGTTCGGAGAGCAATCAATTGGTGGGGTCACACGTTCGGTTCGATTCCCATTCAGAGACTCTGGACTCTGGAGCTCAAAATTCGTCCGGGATTTTGACTGCCTCCACGCGGTCTTCTGGCCCACTGTGTACGGATTCGAGAGGTCAAACTGGTCAAACTGTTAGAGGGTTGCCCGTCGACGGGGCAGGACTCGCATAAAAAAGAAAAGGGCGGGAGTTTGTCGTCGCTCCATGAACGAGGCAGAGATTCGTAACGAACGGCCGTTGGAACACCATCCCGGGCTGCCTATTGACTCGTCTGATTGCAGTGTGTCGGTGGCTTCTTGGCTGTGCGGGGTCGATGTCGGGAGGGGAGGGGGGGGGCGGGGGGTAGCAGAGCAGCCCGCCAGCACCAGAACACGGCCCGACTGGGGGGAGGGGGGGGGGGTGTAACAACCACCCTGGCATAGTGCAACGTGGTGCATGTAAGTGTCCGGATCGCAGACTCGGCAAACACATTGGGAAGGAACCGAACGCGCGACGCACGGACAGACAGACGGACAGACAGACACGCACGGGCGGACGCACGCGACGGTAAGGTAACGCGGAGCGCAACGCAATTACCCGATGATCGGCAACAAGCGATCCGACCCTCGTCGACAGCCGCTCCTCCTGGCCACTCGACCCCTCCCCTCCCCTCCCCTCCCCTCCCCTCCCCTTCCCCTCTCCGCCTCGACTCCTCTCGCCAGCAGAGCGAGGCAATGCCATAAATAATTATGCGGGAAGTAAAACAGGCGAGTAAAGGAAGATATTAACGCACGAATTACCTCCTGGTAAGGGCAAAACAAAAGAAACAACCAGGAAAAAAACAAAACTGAAAGAGAAAAAAAAAAAGGTTAAAAAATTGGCATGGTAATGAGAGAGCGAAACCGTGAACCGCGTCGGTCGCTCGCTCGTTGGAGTTCGATGCTTTCCGAAACGGCGCGTTTCGGCGAAACGCGTGGTATTTAACGATCCGTAAGATTTGCGGGGAAAGGTAGGAAGCCATAGAAGGGAATAAAAAAGGTAAGAGGCAGAGTGGCGCCCGGAATACTTTTGCGCGGGTTATTCTTCTCTTTTAGGAGGACGGCGTGGGGCCGGCCGGCCGAGGCACGGCATAAACTACGTCTTTATGCCACTTGCCTACAAATATACTGCCTAGAACAAAGGTGATAAGTTCGGAGTGGGAAGAGTAGTTGTTTGTCGTCCCGAAGGAGAGCTGCCTCGTCGGCATGCTGTAAATAACTATCGAACAAGCGCCGGCCAACGCGTCGCACCACGAGCCGAGAGTCGCCTCCGTCGCTCTCTCTCGCACCTGGACGGGACGCCCCGTGAGCGCGGGACAGGCAGAGCGACGAAAACGACTCTCAGCCCACTGCGCCCAATGGAGCGGAAATTGCGTGGAATCATCACGCGCGCCTCGCAAAGCTCGTAAAGCACGCGGAAGCGAACCGCGGTCCAACCAAACAAAAACGAGAAATCTGGTCCCGAAAAATTTTCGTACTCTACCGGGAGTTGAACCCAGGGCCTTTCGGTTCCCAGCCCAAGTCCCTTCCCACTCAGCTACCGAAACGTACTGCAGTGAGAAGGTACGGGCTGTTTCTCCATGCGTGGCGCGTGCGTGGCGCGTGCCAAACTGTTTTGCGCTGCGTAATGTCGTAATGACCGCACGATTACGCCCCCGGCCGCAACACGCGCGCAACGCTGTTTGTTTTAAATTGCGGTTATGCGTGAAGGCGAGGGCGTTGTACACTCCACCCCGCCGCCTCTTGTTGTTGTTGTTGTTGTTGTTGTTGTTGTTGTTGTTGTTGTTGGGGGGCGGAGTGTCGGGAATGTCAAGACCGCCGCCGTTTCGAAGCCGGCCACAAGCATCGCCAACGCCGGGCCGGGGACCTACAGGCTTTCCGAAAGCAGAGGCCGCACCTGCCGGCCCTTGAGGGAGAGGTCGGCCGAGGGCAAGCCCTTCTTGGCGTCCAGGACGAAGGGCTCGGCCAAGGGCTCGGCCGCGCCGGTCGCCTTCCCTCGCTGCTTCGCAACACGCGCCGAGCCATTCGGAAGCCAGAAATGATCCTCGGAGGCCGCGGTCCTGTCCGCCCCTTCCGTGCAGCCGGGGCGGGGCGGGGCGGGGCGGGGCGGGGCGGGGCGGGGCGGGGTGGGGCCGCGGCCTGGGGGTGACGGAGTGCTCTCGTGCTACTTGTTGCTGGTCGCGAGGAGACTCCAAAGGTCACTTTATCTGTGCTGGCCGCGGGCTGGCCGCGGGCTGGCCGGCCGGGCGGGGCTGGCCGAGCTGGCGGCCCTTCGAGAGACACGGAGAAAGAGGGCGCGCTCTGGCGGAAAAGGGGCGAGGCAAGCAAGCGCCAAGGCTGCTAAGATTCGCCGAGATCATCTCGACTGCGGGGGAGGCGAGCCAGACGCCTCACCTCAATGGTCCGCTTTTGTGCACAAATCCGCACAGTTTTTCTCTTCTTTTTATTTGTTTTGCTCTCCTTTTCCGTCTCTTTGCTTGTTATGAGCAGCGAGGGCGCTGTGCCCGCCCGCGCTCACAGAGACGGGGGTTTTTCCTCCCCTGTTTTTCAGGCAAAAGCAAATCAGCAAAATGAATGACGCAAAGACCGCCGAAGGTAAGCAAGGCAATGTAAGTATGTTGACGCATCAAAGAAAAGTTCAGCACAACTGGAAGCAACAAAAATCGTCTTGAAAATGTCATTTGCTGAGGCGATTTTTTTGCCCCTGTCGGTGACTCGAATGAATGTCGTGTGGTTGGCGTGGCTCCGGCATGCTCGGCAGGCAGGGCGCGCCGTTCGAAATTACTACTCCGACATAGGAATCTGGCTGCTATTGCCCGCCCCGCCCCGCTTCGCCCCGCCCCGCCCCGCCCCGCCCCGGCAGGCGTCGGATCTGTTGTTGTTCAGTCAGTGTGTTTGGTGGCGTTCCTCACGCCGCAGTTCAGGTCACATTGCATGATTAATTAGGGCTGCGTTGCGTTTGCAGAGCCCCAGCCCCCCCGCCCCCTTCTCTCTCTCTCCCCTTCGCGAGAACGTCGCCGTATCGCCATGTCGCGATGCGAGGGCGCCACGGGTATTATACGCGAGGAGGGTACAGTACCACCGCTCTGAAAAAAAAAAGAGTTCTTAATGTGAGAACATTTGTATCACTATGATGGAATGCTCCCAGGTAATCCGAGATCAATCCAGCATAGTGATGCAAATGTTCTCAGATTAAGAACTCATTTTTTTTTTTCAGTGCGAACGAACAAAGTGCCCCGCTCCCCTATAGTCACCACGAAAAGTAACAAAAAGTTTCCTGGTCCTGAATTTTGGACGAGCCGACAGCAGGGTAGGCAACCCACCGCCAACTTGTTGCGCGCGGCGTGGTACCAACTTACCGCTGCCGCAAAACAAAGGCCCTTGAACAATAATCTATCATCGTTCGTCTCTTCGTGTCAACGGAACGTGTAACACTGTACTATTGTGGAGCATATTGCAAGGTACACAGAGGAGGAAGAATGGCTACGTAAATTAGGAGGCATTTGTAGTCCACTCAGTGGTGCACTGCACCTGCCAGTGGGCGAACGCGGCGTTGCCGGATCGACTCTTCCGCCTGCCAATAAGACAATAAACAAAGCGAGACACTTCCCGCGCTCATCACAGCGATGACGTCATGGCCGCGTATCGGCGAGAGATGGCGAGCCTCACTCTCGGCGTTTAGGCGCGAAAATATGACGAGTGTCTTGCTCCGCACTGCGCCCGGACCTGCCCGGTTATGCAACACGCTCACTGCTGTCCTCCTCCTCCTCCTCCTCCTCTTCCTCCCACCTTCCTCTATCTCCCCGCACCGACCCTTTTTCATTCCCTTTTTACCCCCCACCCCTCCCCCTCGGACCCGGCGAGGGAGGAAAAGAGGCGGGGGGGGGAGGGGGGTCGAGAGATGAAACCCTCCGGTTTACTGACGCACTATTCTGTTTTGATGGCCTCACAGCCAGCCTCGGTGCCTACGCGGCGTGGCCGGGAGGGGTAGGGGGGGGGGCGCTGGGGGGGGGGGGCAGAGCTGTTCTGATTGCGAGCCAGATTGTGAGCAGCGAGTTGACTTCTCTGACGGGCCCCTCATGTATGCGCGCTGCTGGACTGTCCGCCCGCCCTTGTGTGTGAGCCGCACAATGTGACGTAGCGACGCGCGCTCGACGCACCGCCCGGCCGCTCGTTTGTAGGCCGTCGCTGGCCTGGCTGGCTGGCTGGCCCGGCTGGCTGGCTGGCTGGCTGGCTGGCCTGGGCTGGGGTTGCGACCGCCGCGGGGCATGCCGGCGGGGCTGCTGGCCGGGGTCAATTTTTGTATTTTATTGGCTGCGGAATCAGCAGTACGTGAATCAGGGTCATAAAGCGCACGCCGGCGCACGCCGTGGGGACGCACTGTCGCGGCGTCGCCAACAAGGCCGTACCTGAGCACGACGCCGCACTAGTTACCCCGGTGTCCGCCGCGCTGCTGGCGGCGCTGGCGCACCGTGCGCTGGCGGCGGCGCGCGCTCGTAATATTCTTGGCCATGCAGTATCCATGCGGCCGTGATATGAAGACTCGCCAGACTGGGCGGCCGGCTTTAACGAGGCACTGCCGGCTAGATCCCGCCAGCACCGCGGCGCCAACCCGGGGAAAACAAAGTCCGGGCCCGAGTGCCAGCTTCGCTTCCAGCAGGGCGCTACTCGCCTTCTGCAAGCGCGACAAACCGCGGGACTTTTGTCCCACCCTAATGCTGCTGCAATTACACTGTGGTGCGTTTTTGCACGTGGCAAGCATTCTTCGCTGCCGTCAAGAATGCCATTCCGACCGCGTCACCCCGTCCCACTGTGGCTCGCCTGGCTGCCGCCGCGCGGTGGGAGGCGGAGTGCAATGCAATGTGTGTCGCAGACCGAGTTAAAAAAAAAAGTGCAAGACAGTTGTCGCGTCGAGTTGGCTTTGGTCGCGTGACGCGCGTCGTCGCATGTGCTGCGTCCCGCTGGGGTGGGCGTTCTAGGACGGTAAAAACGGCGGAAAAGAAGCTGGGTTCACTCCTCTTGTTTCGAGCGAAACTCCACTTTAGGGGCGCACAATTGCTGCAGCTGCTGACATTTTTCTGCTGAGCCGGGGCGCAGACGCACAGTGGGTCAGAAGACCGTTGAGGCGGCCAAAAATTCTAGACGCGTTTTGAGCTCCAGAGTCTCTGAATGGCACTCGACTCGAATCGAACGTGTGACCCCACCAATAGATTGCTCTCCAAACGAGGAGTCCATTGGTGGGGTCACATGTCCGATTCGAGTCCCAGTTAGCGACTCTGGAGCTCAAAACGCGTCTAGAGTTTCGGCCGCCTCAACCACCGTCTTCTGGCCCACTGTGAGACGCGTTCCCGGCGTTCCTCACCGCGCCGAGCTGACGACACCGCGGCCGCGTCGCCGCGTCCTTCGACAGTGTAGGTCCTTGGCCCTTTGCGGCGGCCCTTCGCTCCGCTGGCTGGCTTGGCTGCGGTCTGGTCCGTGAGCTGGTTAACTCGCAGCTAACGGAGAGTCTTGCCCGGCTGTTTATGAAACTCGTGTCTGCTCCCACCGTCAATGAAAATTATGTCTCATTTCGGACTGTAATAAGCGCCCTGCCGCGGCCTGGCCCAGGGCGGGGCGGGGTGAGGCGGGGCGGGGTGGGCCGACTTTGTCCTCACGGCCTTCATTGCCACGCTCTTTCGCGCTGCTCTGCTCTCACCCCCGTCTTGTACCCCCCTCCGCTTCTCTGCCCCTCATAACCCCTAACGCCCCAATGCCCCCTCCCCTCCCCCATCCTCCACTGCCACTGTGCAAACTGCTTTTTTTCCCCTTTTTTTTTCTTCTTCTTGTGGGTACGGTTTTTAGCCTTTGCCGTGCGCTCAACGTGTCGTCAGCTTTGCACCTCCCACTCTTCGCCCCCTTCCCCCTCCCCCCCCCTTTCCGTTTTGGCTGCTTCCGCCGCTGCAGCTGCTTTGAGCGGCACATTGTGTGAACTTCCATAACGACCGTGTGCGATTACCTTCTCAGTGCTGCGAGTGCTGCCGCCTCAAACAGGGAACAACAACAAGGACAGCAACAATAACAACAACAGCCCCGCGGCTGTGGACTACTTATTTTTCTATCGCCGAGAGACTAGCGCGCCGGGATTGCCGGGCCGAGAGAGAGAGAGAGAGAGAGAGAGAGAGAGAGAGAGAGAGAGAGAGAGAGAGAGAGAGAGAGAGAGAGAGAGAGAGAGAAGCCCGCCGGTGGCGGCTTTCCTCAGATGGATAATCAATCAGGCAATCAATAAATCAGCCTGCAGTGGCTAGCCAGAGAGAGACAGAGAGCGGAAGAGAGTGGGAGACAGCACGAGAGGAAGAGAGAGAGAGAGAGAGAGAGAGAGAGAGAGAGAGAGAGAGAGAGAGAGAGAGAGAGAGAGAGAGAGAGAGAGAGAGAGAGAGAGAGAGAGGGAGAGAGAGACCGAAACCAGGGCCAACGTGTCGTCGTCCGAGAGAGACAGACAGTGCAGTTGCCGAGGGGATTGGGGGCCTCGGGGTTCCCGGCCTGCCGCGAGATGTGATATATGGTCAAGTGAAGTGCCCCCCGGCGTGGCCTTTGCCCAACCCCAACAGCCGCGCCACTCCACGGGGCCACGCGGGGCAAAAAAAAAAAAAAAAAAAAAAAAGGTCTTGCTCTTCTAGAGTCATGGAGGCGGCAGTGAGGTGACCGCAGTGCAGCCGCCTGAGACTCTCTGTCTCTCTCGCACCGACAAGCGACAGGCCTCGAGTACGAGAGAGAACGCCCCTCCGGTCTCATTTGGCCGCCGCCTTGTCGAACACGAGCGCGGCGCGGGGTTTCCCTCGCAAGGACTACATGGGTACTTCTCTCAGTGCAAAAAATTTAGCGCTAACCACTCCGTTCGCCACTAAACGTTTGATTAGTCTCATCCACCAAACATTTCTCTCAGTGCGGAGAGCGGAACGGCGCTCTATGGCGCGGCAAGGACAAAATGGAAACGTCGCCTGCAGGGCAAGGGCAGCGGCGCGGGGCCGCGCGGGAAACCGTGCAAAAAAAAAAAAAAAAAGCGTGGCGCTGCAATTGCAACCCGCTGCTATGCGTGACTCAGTCCCATGCGTGCCTCAAAATTTATGAATCATCCGGATCACGAGTGTTGTCAGTCGGATTACCACCTTGCAATACAAAGCCGTACTATGTTTCAACCCTTTTTCAGCGTTTTCTTAAAAAAAATTAAAAAAATAAAAAAAATAAATATATATATGTGAATGTTTATTTTTTTGGGTGGTGGGATTGTTTTGTTGTTGGCGGGGCGGAGACAGGCGATGGCCCTCCGTCGTTCCGGTGCGGCCATCGTCGCAACAAAGCCGCCGCGACAAAGACACTACGCGAGTCAAGTAAATTGTCCCAGTGCGTCCGCGGCGGACCGCCTGGCTGCCTGGCACCACCAGCGGCGTCACTGTTTCTTCTCTGCATCTGCCGGCGGCAAGTTCAAAGCCCGCCGCGGAGCGCAGAGCGGCGCGAGGCGACACGATAAAAACGGCAGGACAATGACACGGCCACCGAAAAAAGCCACCAAGTTGGTCTTCGCGGCGGGGCGAGGCGGGGCGGGGCGCGACATGGTGGTGGTGGTGGTGGTGGTGGGGGGGGGGCAGGCGTCTGCTGTTGCTGTCTGCAGCCTCACTGACCCAAAGTTCCCTGCCCTTTGTCTGGGGAGTCGCAGCGTCGCCTTGTCCTCCCCGCCTTGGACCCCATTAACCACCACCGCTTTTTTACCACACGCGCCACCCGCAATTACACGCGCGTGTGTGTGTGTGTGTGTGTGTGTGTTCGAAAGAGAGAGAGAGAGAGAGATGTCGCGTCATTGATACGACATCGCTGCGGCGCCTTTAATTTGGTTTCCGTTTCTGCTCACGTCTGCTCTTCATCCATCCTTTGCCAATTTTCCTTTAATTCACCTTTTCCCATTGTTTTCGCTCTCTCCCCCCCGCTCTCTCCCCCCCGCTCTCTCTCTCTCTCTCTCTCTCTCTCTCTCTCTCTCTCTCTCTCTCTCTCTCTCTCTCTCTCTCTCTCTCTCTCTCTCTCTCCAGACGTGCGTGTCTCCGTGACGCGTGCTTGTCACGCTGACCCGGTAGCCGCCCAGGCCGGCCGGTTATCATGTGGCTCTGGCCGAGGAACGCGCTGCTGCCAAACAGGTGTCCTCCACAGGGTACATTAGCGGTATTGTGCCGCTGGGCCTTCGTAGTTCGTTGTCAAAAGTTTACCGCGTGGTGGGGCGCGGCGGGGCGGGGCGGGGCGGGGCGGGGCGGGGCACGGTGAGAGGCGCCTTCGAATTTGAAACCCTTGTGGGGGCGTTCGCCAGGCGTTCGCCAGACTTTTGCCTTCGGGAAGAACAAGTGTGACGCAAGCACGCTCAGCCTCCCTTTACAGTGCAACTACAAGGAAAACTCACCTCTCCGGGCCCACCCTTCCACCCTCCTTCCCTTTCCACACCGCCCCCTGACGGAACAAAAAGAAAGATGAGAGCGCAGCGCGCCTGGCCCACTGTGCGGTACGCTGGCCCGCCGAGCGCGGCCGGCCAACGGGATGCCTACCCGCTGCATTGCAGGCGCCCACCAGGACCTAGGGCACCGTCAGTGATGCCAGTGGGCTGGCTGGGGCCGGGGCCGGGGTAGTGACCGACAACGCAGGACAACGCACATGGAGAAAAGAATTGATTGACCCAAGGAACAACTTGGTTGTAGCAGCGCTTCGGCATGGCCATGGCCGGCACGGCGGCTTGGGTTTGGATTCAGTTTGCGTCGGTCTTCCGGCCCACTGTGCGGCTAGGGTTTGGATTCAGTTTGCCGATCGCTGCGCCGCGCCGCCGCGCCACCGCGCCCGGCCGGGAAAATGATTTTAATGCTGATATAGGCTTCGATTTTTGCGCCGACGGCCGTGAGCCTGCAGTGCGCGGCGAGGGTTGGTCCAGGTTGGACCCAGGGGCGCCGTTCTGAGGCGGCGAGGCCTTTGGCGGCGAGCAGCAAGCAGGCGCGCTGCACGTGGTACTGCTTTGGAATATTGCTTCGGATAAAAGATTCACGCCCCCTCCTTCCGCCCCCTGCCTAACCCACAGGTATCGTCCGCCGCGGCGGCGGCTTGGAGAGATTGCACTTTGATTTCTCCCTGTTTTATCGTTACCCGGAATTGGCTCTCTCTCTCTGTACCTGCTGGGATTGCTTTCTGGAGGCCTGCTCTTTCCGAGCCCCACGCCCCCGCGGCCCCCACCGCGGCCCCCGCACCGCACAGTGGGCCAAAAGACCGGCGCGCCGGCCAAAACTCTAGACGCGCATTTTGAGCGCCAGACGTGTGATCTCGTGCGGAGAGCAATCCATGGGTGGGGTCACACGTTCGATTCTAGTCCCATTTTGCGACTCTGGAGCACAAAACGCGTCCAGAGTTTTGGCCGGCGCGCCGGTCTGCTGGTCCTCTGTGCGGCGGTGGGCGGCCCTGCGGCGCTGTGGGGTGGCCACGGCCACGGCTGCAATAAGGGCCGACCGTTCAAACCGTGGTGCGGTCGCGGGCCGGCCGGTCGCCCAGTGGGCCGGGCAGGCTGGTATTGACGCTGATTAATACGAGCCGGGCCGAGACGAGCCGAGGGGCCAAGCAAATCGACGGAAGTGGTTGGCTCTAATGCAAGCCCTTGGAGACACCGCAGCTCGGTCGCCGCGCCCGGCCGGGCCACGCCGCGCTCGAGAACACGCTCGCCACGCCAGCCACGCCGCACAGTGGGCCGCGGGGGGGGACCATTATCACCAACTGCCTCGACCGCCGATTTGTCCCCCTCCACGCTCACACAAGCACGCACACACACACGCACACACACACAGAGAGAGAGAGAGAGAGAGAGAGAGAGAGAGAGAGAGAGAGAGAGAGAGAGAGAGAGAGAGAGAGAGAGAGAGAGAGAGAGAGAGCGAACCGCAACACAATGAAATGTAGCCGACGCAAAGGAGGTGTGATGGTTTGGCAATCGGCTGGAGGGCGTTATCACGAAAATGGAGAGACGTTTATTGGTGTTTCCGTCCTCCTCGCCCCCCTCCCTCCCGGCCCACTGTGCAGCCCCTCGGAGCGGGCCGAGCGCACACTTCCGCTGTGACCCCGTAGGCTGAGCAAACACACTTACACACTCACACACTCACACACCCACAGACACGGTGGGGGAGCGCCGGCCCGGCGCAGAAAGGCCTTTGGTCGGTCCCCTTCGCAACTCATTCTTCGATCTCTTTCCACTCTGAACGGGGGCCCCACCCCACCCCACCACGCCCCGCCCAAAACGCGCTGATTTTGTTTTCACCCTCACATGAGCCATTACTCAACCCAAACTCCCTGATTTGTTATTTTCCAGCCCTCGAGCGCTGGAAAAGGACATAACGGTGTGCGTGCGTGTGAGCGAGCGAGCGTGTGTGTGTGTGTGTGTGTGTGTGTGTGAGAGAGAGAGAGAGAGAGAGAGAGAGAGAGAGAGAGAGAGAGAGAGAGAGAGAGAGAGAGAGAGAGAGAGAGAGAGAGAGAGAGAGAGAGAGAGAGAGAGAGAGAGAGTCCCCGCGCGGCGGGCCCCAGACATCACGCTCCAGCAGGTCCACACAATTAGCCCCCGTCGGGGCCCAGCGCACCTGGAGGAACGTGGAATCTATTCAAACAGTAATTTTAGCGCGCGGTTCACAGTGGGTTGCAGGACCGATGAAGGCGGTCAAAATCCCAGATGCTTTTTGAGCTCCAGAATCGCTAAGTGGGACTCAAACCGAACGTGTGTCCTCACCAATGGATTGCTCTCCGGACGAGGCCTTCTGTGTGGATCGCAACGCGACGAGCCGCCGTGCCACTTCTCTGTGCCTTCCCGTCACGCCACACTTCGGCCTTGTGTCGGCCCGGTCCATGTAGCAAGATTTTTTTTAAATTTTTTTTCTTCAGCGAGAATTATTATTTTAAGGCAAAGGAAGGGGACACAGGCGTATCCGTTTCCCGCGTGGGGAGAAACATAAGGACGAGGCTGGAATCACTCTCACACGAGGCGAAGCGGAGGCGTTGGACGCTTCTTGCTGCGACGGCGAGGAAAACACCAGCTCTCCCACTGCCGACGTGTTTAAATAGGCCAGCATCGGTGCGCGGTGTAGGGGGAGGGGGAGGTGGGCTGAGAGCCCGCCAATCGCAGGGACTGTTTAGCATCTGAATGGGGAAGGCGGCGCGCAGAGTGGCGGACACGGCGCTCCTTCAAAAGTGCCGATATTACTACCCGTCTGTCTGTCCACGTGGGCGGTGTTCCAAACCGAGGAGATGCACAGCGAGGCGCGTCGGGACAGCTTGGCGGAGCACAGTGGTTCAGAAGACCGTCGAGGCGGAGAAAATTCGAGACGCCTTTTGAGGCCCAGAGTCGCTGAATGGGTCTTGAATCGAACGTGTGACCCCCCACCAATGGATTGATCCCTGAACGAGGAATCCATCGGTGTGGTCACACGTTCGATTCGAGTCCCATTCAGCGACTCTAGAGCTCAAAACCTGTCCGGGATTTCGGCCGCCTCAACGGTCTTCTGACCCACTGTGCGGAGCCTGTTCCTTTCTGATGTTTTTATTTTTGGCGTGGGCGGGCAGAATCTGCTTTCCGTCCGGAACGCCCGACGACGTCACGGTGCGGGGGGGGGGGCGCAAGGTGAACCACTCACTGACGAGGCGAGCCGATATCGGTATGGAGCAGTAATTGGAGAAGGCGCGGCCAGGGGAACAGAGGGAGGGGCGTAGGTGGCGGAGGAGGAGGTCGGCCCCCAAGACACCCTCAAAATTACGTCACCCGCTTGGGTGCACGCGCGGCGTGGGACAATAATGCAGGCCTCTCTCTCTCTGTGCCACTCTGCCTCTCTCACTCCAGTCCCCCCTCCCTAGCCGGGCCTCTTATTGCGCGCAGCGGATATCGTGTCCTCCCTAACATGATTATAAGGGGATATGAGAGTTCTCTGCGCCGGACGACGCTGCCTACAGGAACAAGCATAGCCGAACCGACCCGAGCCGAACCGACCCGCGCGCACAGAAGCGAAACCTTATTACCCGCATATAAACAAGGTTTGTTCCATTCCTACGTCTCGTCCACGACGTCCTGGAGGCAGCGCCTGGCCGGGACCCCACATCACTTTGCCAGCCGATCACCTGTTGTACTGGCACACTGTGCGCGGCTGCTGCCGGCTGCTCCGTCCACTCGCCTTCAAACGGCGTGCCTTCAGCTTTACTGAGAACCCCGCGTCGCGGTGAGACAGGTGAGAGAACTTCATGAATATCGGAGGCACACCACTCGGGAGCTATTGCGAGAGAGAGAGAGAGAGAGAGAGAGAGAGAGAGAGAGAGAGAGAGAGAGAGAGAGAGAGAGAGAGAGAGAGAGAGAGAGAGAGAGAGAGAGAGAGAGAGAGAGAGAGAGAGAGAGGGAGGAGCAGGACGGCCTCGCTGAGGGACGGGGAATTCGGGATATGGAATAGAAGGGTTTGTGCCCGAGATATGGATACTGTAGTCGATTCCGCATGGATGTTTCTTGCGTGCCGCGCTAGCGTGTGTGTGTCTGTGAATACGCTTGCTCGCGTGCGTGTGTGTGAGTGTGTGTGTTATTTGATAAGGGGGGGGGGACCAAAAGACTGGTTACAGAATAAAAACCGTCCCCTCCGTCTTTTGGCGGAAGACCTGGCGGAATTCCTCTAAATCGGCGGCAAGGCGGTGGCCTGAAGAAGGTGGGCCGGTTTAAGACTCGGCCAAGGCCTCCGCCAAGACCTCAGCAAGGCCTCTGCCAAGGCGCCTGCTGCCGCGGCCTCTGACTCGTACAAAGCGAGGCCATCCATCGAGCAGCTCGTGGCCTCGGCGGTAGGGTCTCTCTCTCGCAATCGCAGGGCGTGCCCCGCGGGGGCGAGAGAGACAACGCGCTCCGCCCGCAGGCAGGGCGTAGGAAGCAGCCCTCATGTGTCAGCTGATGCATATGGTATTGCGCCCGACGACTCACTCAGAATGGACACGACCCCACGTTTTTCCTTCTTGTTGTCTGTCTTGTTCCTTCTTCTTCTGTTTTTTTTTTTTTTTTTTGCTTGTCAAGGTTACTTCTTCCTGGCCGGTAGTGGCGTGGACCGGGACATGACCGCGATCCGTCAGCGCAGCTGACAGTGAGCACTGTGCGCCAGCGAGACACAGTGGGCCAGGCGGCAAAAATTCCTGACGCGTTTTGAGCTCCAGAGTCGCTAAATGGGACTCGAACCGAACGTGTGACCCCACCAATGAATACCATTCAGCGACTCTGGAGCTCAAAATGCGTCTAGAATTTTGGCCGCCTGCACCGGTCCTCTGGCCCACTGCGCGTTCCACTCACCAGGACCTGCGAACGCCTGTTCGAAACCTTGCTGCAAAATCGGTCCACCGCGAGACACCTCACGAGTCAAGGCCACACGCGCACCTGCACTATTCCTCCATGTTTTATTCATTTCAACAAACGCAGCGAGTAAATACGTCCGAATATGCCGTGGATCCCTTGTCAGAGGAACATGCTTACTGCGAATGTTTCAGGATTGAAAGCGTTTTTTTTTTCTTCTTTCCTCCTCCTCGGCGGCGGGCAGGCGTTCGGAATAACCAAGTAGGGAGCGCGCACCTAGAGGGCGCAGCGGGCGCAGCGAGGCAGGGGTATCGGGCCGAGCGTGAAGGCTCTCAAAGACGGCAAGTGGATGAGCAGGTTGCAAAACGGAGAAAAAAGTTGCAGGAAAAATGTTTCTGCGGCCATAAAAAAAAAATAAAAAAAAATTGACTTTCCTTGGCCCACCATGGAAACTGATATTATGGGAAACGTGGACTCCGCTTTAGCCGTCCATGTCGAGTCGACGCCGGTGACTCCACTCCAAGACCCCAATCTCCTGCTCCACCAGACTCCCACACAGCGCCGTGCGCGGGTGCGCCGCTCGGCTTCAAGTAACACTTCTGGGTTTTGCCCGATCCGTCGGCCTGTCGCGGTAGAACGAGACGAGAAGGATGCGGTGGAGGGGTGGGGCGGGGTGGGGTGGGGCGGGGTGGGGCGGGGCGCCTTGCCACTATCTTCCAGGAGTTACGCACTTGAGCTCACATATACCGTATGCCCTAGCGGAGATGTGCTGTCAGCAATTTGTCTCTTGGTCCACCCCGCCCCGCCCCGCCCCGCCCCGCCACACCGCGCTTGGCGTGACAGCCAAGAAGAAGTGGTGCGTGAGCCACAGATGAAAGAAGCTAACTGTCACGTAATAAGGATTGCCAAACAGCAGGGAGTACAAATAGGATCCAGCTGCTGAAAAATAAAACACGGTGGGACATATTCCGGGGCGCGAAGAAACGACAACAGTAACATGTAACAAAAAAACCGTCCTTGGTCATGGGCTGAGCTTCATCACTGATGCCGGTCCATGAATAAATGCAGAGCACTCGTGAATTTTCACCGGTATGGCACATTCAGCCGCAAAATTCATGCACTGCTTCCTCGTCATTTGTCACTTTAAAAAAAAAAAAAAAAGACAAAAAACGAAAAGGAAAGAGGGGGATAGCCGGAGGACGCGCGTCGCGCGCGCTAAAATGAATGTGACACAAATTCTCTCCGCCTGTCCCCTGCGCATTTAAACTGCGCGTGGTTTACCGCGCCTAAACAGTTAAGCCCAACAGGTGAATCCTTATTCAAGCCAGCGCCGCTTTTTTACATTTTATAATTTATATCCAGGACGCGCGCCGGAGTTATGGAACGCCGCGCACACGAGGTGTGTGTGGGTGGAGGGAGAGAGAGAGAGAGAGAGAGAGAGAGAGAGAGAGAGAGAGAGAGAGAGAGAGAGAGAGAGAGAGAGAGAGAGAGAGAGAGAGAGAGAGAGAGACAGAGAGAGAGAGAGAGAGAGAGAGAGGGGGGGGAGGGGGAGGTGTGCGCGCGCGTCACCCGGTCCCCAAGGTCTACCTCTCTCGCCCACTTTCCTCCACCTCTCCAAAACGCAACTTCCGGCCGCTTTCTGCGGCGGGCTTGTACAATCACACCAGTGGCGCGGCCTGGCGGACCTAGCGGGCCTAACCGGTCGGCACAGCACGTCATTTTCGGCGCGCGCGAAATATAAAACTGCTGTCCAACTCATAACTCAAGGGCCCCCTCAAAGCATCCATAAAAGTTTCCTTATTAATGTACAAAGCGAGGCCAAGATTTGTGGGCGCGGGATGGTGGGATGGTCGGCCAACATTGTTTCACAGTCGTGTCCGCCGCCTTTAATAGCGTTCGCTTCTCCTCCTTCTCCTTCTCCGCCGCCACTCGACGCGGCCGGGCGCCGGGCCCGCTGTGCGGCCTGGGATGCGAAACCATTCCCCCTAATGCCGTTCCGAGTCCCTTACGCCCAGTTCGAACAGTTTGCTCCACGCAAGAAATGGACGGAGATAAAAAGAAAGAGGAAGAGAAGGGCACCGAGGCCATGGAGGCCAGAATGTAGGCAACCACATTACTCCCGAGTGAGCCCTCCGCCGCGCGCGGCACGGCACGGCGCCCCGGGCGTCGGACGTCTCCTACTACGCCCCCCTCCCTTTTCACACACACACACACACACACACACACACACACACACACACACACACACACACACACACACACACACACACAGAGGGCGCGGCCCAAGGCACAGCCTTGCCACCACAGCCAGGCGAGCGCGCGTTATTCCGGATATTAAAACGGCGCACGGCTTTAGACAAGGCCCTGAGCCAGGCTGCCAGGCTGCCTGCAGGGCTGCCAACAGCGACGCTGGGATGACCAAGCTTCGCTACCTACAACAAAGTCCCCCCTAGTTCAATCATTTTGTCGCCGAGCACTTTGAGACAGCTTTGGACTAATTTTTTGTCACAGATCGTTGAGGTCAATTTTACGTTTGCGTTCAATTTATCCGTAACAGTGCACAGTGGTTCAGAAGACCGTTTTAGTCGGTCAAAATGGTGGACGCGTTTTGAGCTCCAGAGTCGCTAAGTGGGACTCTGGAGCTCAAAACGCGTCTAGAATTTTGACCACCTCAACGGTTTTCTGACCCACTGTTGGGTGGGTTCCCTAAGCAAAGCTCTTTAATCACTGTTTACCTTTCGCGTTGCGCGACTGCACTCCCTGCATCACTGGCTCATCTAACAGTGGCGATGAGGGGAGAGGCCGGGCGGCGCATCGCCCAAAGAGGGGTCCGCGTTGATTAGAATTGTTCCCTTTGTTATTATTTTTCATGCAAAACAGGCCAAAGTTGAAGATTCTGGCGGCAAGTTGAGCGCGGCTACACGCCTTAATTAAACCGGCCCCTAAGGGTCTGCAGCGCCTCCTTCAAAACGCACTCTCATTCGGTTACACGATGGACAGAAAAAGGGTTGGCAAGGGTTCCTCCCTTTTTTTTTAGGGTTTGAGCAAGAGAGGCAGAGGATGAAGGTCGATATGTGGCATTGGAAGAGGAACTGCAGAAGTGGCTCCCTCGCTGAACATAATTTGGCTCCTCGCCAAAGTAAGTCGGACTGGGAGGCTGCGCTGCCCGTAAGTGAAATACACGTCGCGGCGCGCTGCAATCTGGCTTGCAGATTTTACGCCAGAGCCGTTCGCCAGTTTGGCAGCACAGCGTCAAAAATTACGACATGCATAATTTACTGTTGCATTTTCCAACGCGCGTTTCGTTTTTTATTTTCGACTTTACACGGTCGTCGATTTATACTCTTGTTTCTGCTGAGATTTGTGTTCCCGCTTTCGGTAAATGAGTTCTTTTCCAACTTTTCCCCCCTTCTCTTCCTGACTGCAGCGTGCCTCCCGCTTCATGCAACGACAATAGTTTTCGAAGTAGTACCAGCGATAAATTAAGTCACATCGCCGAGTCTTTTGTTCCAGTTTCGGCCGGAAAAAAAAGGAGAATAGGGGATGGAGATAGAAGTGAGGCACGCATCGTTGTTCGTGTCCTCATCCTGAGCCGGAGGGAGGTTCCTCTCGCGCTGCTCGGTGGCCTCCAAGGCCGCGGCCGGTGCTCGACGTGCCCACGGGGGACGCACCACACGGTGGGCCAGACGACCGGTAGGTTTTGAGCTCCAGAGTCGCTAAATGGGACTCGAACTGAACGTGTGACCCCACCAATGGATTGCTCTCCGAACGAGGAATCCATTGGTGGGGTCACACGTTCGTTTCGAGTCCTGTTGAGCGACTCCGGAGCTCAAAACGCGTTGAGTTTTGGCCGCCTACGCCTGCCTTCTGGCCCACTGTGCGCTAGTCGTGGCCGAGCTTCCTACATGAAAAGGAACGGGACCATGCATCATTGGGATTAGACCGGATGTTGACGTCGCCAAGGTCGGGCGCCGCCACCCGCGCGAGTACCCTGCCAGAAGGAAAAGGACGAAAATGAAAGTGGGATTTAGCGGGATGGCGACGGCCTTGGCGGCGGCAGTGTGCCCGGGAAGCAACGCCAATTCGTGCCCCTGTCCGCCGGCAGGCCGACATTGGCTAGATCTGTAACTGGACGGGGGAGGGGTGGGGGGGGGTGGGGGGCGGCGGGGGCCGCCACGAGTCGTGACACGTCGCGCAAGCCCGTGCCAAATTGAAGATGCCGTGGCGTCCGTCGGGCGGTGACGCGATCGGGGGGTGTGTCGCCACGTGTAAAATATGCAAGGGCTGTCTTCGGGCCCTAAATCATGCCCACGGACCGAAGGGCCGGCCACCGCACCGGAAGGCAGCGCCCTGACCTCGGGCCCCGCATCCGCGCTGGCGCAGGACCAAACTTGACGCGCCAAATTCAAGATTTTCAGGGCGGCCATTTGGATCGCTGCTTGTAAACGAGCACCGCAGAGCCGATGGTTTCGGTTCGGGTGGTGGAGGGGGCGAGGTCGTCCGTCAAGGACTATGGCTTCGGACGACTGGAGGACGGATGTTGATTGTGATTGGGTTTGATCGTGGCTGGACGAGCAGGCAGTGAAAACACATCGGCGTGTCTTCGTGCTGTTTCAGAGGTTATGATTAAACAGTCTCGCCTCCCCCTCAAAAAAACTGGCGTTTCCGATCATTCGATGTAGCGTGGTGGTGTCATCTCTGCCGGCTGGTTGCGAGGAGGGCGTGCCTTGGCCTGTGCCTTGCCCAGCTCCGTCCGGCCCAGCTGGCCTGGCCGCACATAGTACATGCAGCGGGTCTTCCGGCACTGCTGCTGCGGGCTGGGCTCGCCGGCTCGCCCGGCACCCACTAAACCCTGCCCACGCAAATGTTTCATTAGTGCACGCGGGACTTGAGCCCTCGGAACGAGCGGCCCACAAAATCCGCTTCGTGTCAATGGACGCCATCAGCGTGCAGGAGGTGTGGTGCTTGGCTGGCCGCGGCCTGGATTCAGGCCGCGGGCATCTATTCGCTGTCCATCTCCTCTTCGTCCTTCACCTCCTCTTCGTCCTTCACCTCCTCTTCCTCCTGCCCTTCTCAACAGGTGGCGCGCGGTGTGCGGGAGAGACGCCGATTCCAGACACGGCGGCCCTAAAATACATGACCTGTTGTGGCGTCTGCCACACCATCACCTTGATGGTGGTGGCCTGGGAGGGGGGGGGGGGGCGCCCGCCGCGGCGCGCCCGAGCTGGCAGCAAGACAAGCACCACCTGCGCATGGCTGCGCACGGCAAAGTTTTCCACTCCGGCGTCTGCATCTCTATTTACACCTTGCCGGCAGATTGGCGGAATGCATCGCCGCCGTGGGCCGCGGGGTGCGCCTGCAGGTCTGCCAACCTAACTTGCAGCCCGGAAAGCGCCACAAACATCATTTCCGATCTCATCTCCTGTCTGGAAAAAGTGCGCGCTGGCTAATTTAGTCATTCCTCCGGGCCACAGTGGGTCAGAAGACCGCCGAGGCGACCAAAGTTCTAGACGCGTTTTGAGCTCCAGAGTCGTTAAATGGGTCTCGAATCGAACGTGCGACCCCGCCAATGGATTCCTCGTTCGGAGAGCAATCCATTGATGGGTTCACACGTTCGATCCGAGTCCCATTTAGCGACTCTGGAGCTCAAAACGCGTCTAGCCGTTTGGCCACCTCGACGGTCTTCTGACCCACAGCCCGGGCCGCGGGCGTGCCGCTCGGCCGGAACAAGGCGCGCGGCGATCACCTTGGCTGCAAGCACCACCACCAAAAAGAAAAAAACAAAAACAACCAAGTATATAAATACATGGCGTGTTGTCCTGGTAATTTGGCCGTGTCAACACACCGCCCCACGTGGGGCCGCGTCCCAGGTGGGGCTCAGTTTGGGTAGCAAACACGGATGGGCACCTGTCATCCCGCCGGGACTGCTGTGACAGTCATTTCACTCTGTTCTGTCACTCCTTTATTTTCCACTCCTCGCGGTCGAATTGATTACAGTCACTAAATATGCACCGTGCGGGGGTGCACAGCAAGGCAGGTGCTTCTCTTCATTTTTCTTAAAACAGACTTTAATTATTCGGTTCCGCTGGCTCGCCTTGTTCCCGTCCGCTGCGCTGACTCTGCGACCGACGTAAACTTTGGTCCTTGCGACTCGGGCGTTGTACTGCCGGCCGGGCTGCGGATTGCTTCAATATTTATCCCACGCTCACTGCAGGATGCCATAGCTTTGCACCTGGGGGCGCGGACAAGTTGAACACGGGCACTGAACAGGGACCGACCTTCGCTGCGCGAAAAGGCGTGTTTACGATGAAAACCTAGCCAAGTAAGCGAGGGGCTATTTAGTTTGTTAAGCGAAGAATAAGTTCGAAAATTACGTAGAATTATTTTTTGGGGCTATAATTTTTATGCTAAAAATATTCACTGTGCTGGGCCTTGCTGCAGGGCGCATCACACACAGCTAGGCGAGGCGCGCCGAACCCCAAGGCACAACTTTGACACTTTCTATCAAAGGCAACATTTCCCCGATGCCACCGTAAATTGACGCCCCGCCCCGCCGCGCCCCGCCACGCCCCACCCCGCCTCCTCGGCGAGAGGCACTTTGATAAAATAATGTTGAAGGGCAAGGCCCTTTGTGTGCAGGCTTCGTTTTAAAGTAACGAACGGCCACGCCAATACCGCTGCAGCCGAGACATCGTTAACACCACCTGAAGGGGACTGAAGGGCTTCGGACCGCACAGTGGGCCAGACGACCGGTGGAGGCGGTCAAAATCCCGGACAAGTTTTGAGCTCCACAGTCGCTACATGGGACTCACACGGAACATGTGACACCACCAATGGATTGATCTCCGAACGAGGAATCCGTTAATGGGGTCACACGGTCGGTTTAAGTCCTGTGAAGCTACTCACTGGAGCTTAAAACACGTCTCGAGTTTTGGCCGCCTGCGCTGGTCTTCTGTCCTTCGTGCCGTGAGTCCCTTTAAGGGCGCCGGCCCTTCAATGGCCACCATTCCGCCAAACACGCAAACCACCGCCGAACAATAACTCAACATTCTTTTTTTTTTCTCCCCGTTGAATTATTATTTGCAGTGCGCCACGCGTTATTTGCAGAGCGCCCGGCCTTGCGGTGGTGGAGCAGCAGGAGGGGCAGAGAAAGGGGGAGGGGGCAGCTTCCTTGGAATGATTTATGTTGACGCATAACAAAGACAAGTTAATTTTAATCTCCGTGGTCCTTCGAGGTCGCGGTGCCACTCCCAGACAGGAGATCCACCCGATGGCCGGGAAGGTGGCCCACTGTGTGGCGACCCTCGAGGCCAACGAGGCCGCCTCACCCTTCCCTCATGATCCTGCAACAGCCGCATCTCGCGTACACGCGGCGACTGGACGCGGTACGCTTCGCGCCTCGCGGGCGGCCTCGTTTTAAGTTCAATTACAACGCGTCTCTGCTCGCGCCCCCGCCGCCCCCGCGCCCCCCGCCGCCCCCGCCGCCCTCGCGGCACGTCAGGCTGTTGTTATGAAGATGATTACGTCAGTGCCTTGCGCACCGGCGGCGCCGCACCGCTTTTTTCGCTGCACTAGCAGAGTCTTCCGCGCGTCCCTGTGTCTCTTTTCTTCCCTTTCTCTCTCTAAACCCCTCTGTCCCTCCTTCCCCTTCCCCCACTGCCCCCCGTCGCGCCGTCGTGCCTCGCCCACTGTCATTTTTTTTGCTCCACAATGGCCCGCCCCCAGTTTAGGTCCAAAGTGCAAATATTTTTAACGAATTGTTTTATTTAATATTTTTTATTAAGGACGGTCAGAAATAGGTCGGTCTAATTATTGTCGGTCTACTTTAGGTAGGTCAAATGATCTGCTCCGCTCAAAACTCGCATTTTGGCGACACGGCGGACGCTGGGCGGTGGGCTAAGGGGAGCGGCCGGTTCATTCCCGGATGAAAGGAAAACACACTCGCTTTGGAGAGGAAGCGCCACAGAATGAATGGGAGATAAGTATTGGCAGGGTTATTTCCTGCGAGTATTACAAAGGGCCGAGAATGAAACATTTCCGTAGACAGAGAGAGGTTTTTTTTTGTAAGTTCCCAGAAAGGATTTATTGGCAATGGAGGCCGGGGAATGAGTTATTTTTCTCACAAAAAAAGCATGTCGGGTGTGTTTAGAGGTTTTGATAGGGGGAGGGCCAGTTGACCTACTCTTTATAATATTCTACTGTAAAATCAGTTTTACACGAATAGCTAGAAAGAACGTGGGTGATAGTCAAGGCCTACGGGCTTATATGCGAATTTCCATTGGGCCTGTCTGTGTGTCTGCGTTTCTGTCTGTCTGTCTGACTGTCTGTCAGACTATCCGCTTAGCGTGCCTCGCGGTCAGGCTCCCTAATTCTCGTTTTCCCCACGGCTTCCCTTCTCTCCCACCGCCACCACCAGCTCTAATGGGGTGGAAAAATTTCGCTCTTTCGAGACTTATTCTCTTGATTGAATCCCTTGCACAAAAAAGCATGTAGCTAATAAAACACGCCCAGCGGGGCCCCGCCTGCCTCCAGCATCCAGCCAGCGTCCAGCCCACGCACAGTGGGCTAGAAGACCGGCGCAGGCGGCCAAAACTACAGGCGTTTTGAGCTCCAGAGTCACTAAATGGGACTCGATACCGAACGTGTGAGCCCAAAATGGATTACTCTCCGAACGAGGAATCCATTGGTAGGGTCGCACGTTCGATTTGAGTCCCATTGGGCGACTCTGGAGCTCAAAACGCGCCTAGAGTTTCGGCCGCCAGCACCGGTCTTCTCGCCCACTGGGCAGCGTCCACTCTCCCAGCGAGCCTCCAGTGCATCACAGACGCTCCACCCCAAAACCGTCCAGAGGCCCTTTTAGCCCCCACGCGCCATAAATCTAATATAGAGACATGAAAGCTCTGTAAACTATTAAGTTACTTGGCATCACATGACAGAGTACGGCGATTCGAAATCAATTAGTTTTCTCTCTTTGTTTACAGTGCACAGGCCGCGCGTTCACCAGTACTCTTGTCATTTGTTGTCTTGAAAGACGCGGCCCGTCCACGCGCACGCAAGGCGCCCATTCGGTGCGTAATGTGTCTTTCGCGGGACGGCGCAGCGGCCGCGCACGCCGGGAACGCGCGCAGCTTTCACGCCTCGGGTTCGAATCCCGGCACCGCGAGCCAAGGTGTTAATTAAAAAAAAATAAAAAAAAATCTTGACTTTGCATGTTATGGTTTCTCTTTTTTGAATAAAGTTTTCCATTACTGCCCTCCTCCCCCCTCCCACCCGGCCCACGCGTAGACGGACCAATCATTTTCTCGCTGAGTGCCGCGGCAGTCTGCGGGAGCCAGGCGGGAACCGACCCCGCGGTCGGAAATACGATAATGAAGCCATACGGCACTTGTCCATTGGGCCCTGCGAATGCTTTTCACTGGCTCCTCTCGATAGGGAAGAAAGAGAGAGAGAGAGAGAGAGAGAGAGAGAGAGAGAGAGAGAGAGAGAGAGAGAGAGAGAGAGAGAGAGAGAGAGAGAGAGAGAGAATGGAGAGAGAGAGGGGGGGGAGGGGAGACACCGCCAAAGAAAAGTCGTCGGCGCTCAATTTATCGTTCTGG
Organism: Stenchaetothrips biformis; assembly: GCA_030522485.1. Classification (NCBI taxonomy): domain Eukaryota; kingdom Metazoa; phylum Arthropoda; class Insecta; order Thysanoptera; family Thripidae; genus Stenchaetothrips; species Stenchaetothrips biformis. The sequence goes on from CM060099.1 coordinate 12,764,703, forward strand.
CAGTCATTCCCAGTGTAGGCGCCTCACCCTCTTACTCGACGCCCCGCTAATTTCATCGTCAAGCGCCATTATTTCCATTCCTTTTTTTTTTTCGGGCACTTTTTCCTGTCTCTTCCTCCTTCAGAGACTATTATTTCCTTGCTGCGACTGTACGACTAAGGACTGATTCAGAGGGTCCTTTTCGTCGCTCTGTCTCTCTCGCCACGTACAAGCCAGTGGGCCAGAAGACCGTTGAGGCGGCCAAAATTCTAGACGCGTTTTGAGCTCCAGAATCGCTAAATGGGACTTCATTCGAACGTGTGACCCCACCAACGGATTGCTCTCCACACGAGTGCTCCGTGAGTGCGGGTGAGACAGAGGGACGGCATGAGTCCGCCAACGCTGGTCGCGCGTCCCCGCTGCTGCGGAAACATTTTTTTTCCGCCCTGAATGTGGCGGCCCGGCGGCGGATCTGGAATATCGTGGCCATTTTAATCACCGATGGGAAAATACGACAGGAAAAAAAAAGGGGGAAGGAAGCCGAATCGGCGCGGCGTAATTTTTTGATGGCGCCAATGAGGCGTCGATGGCGGGCTAACGAGGGTGTCCTTCATCAGCAGCCAGTCGGTCTCTCGCTCCCTGCGGCGCGCGCCGTGAGTGCGACAGAGCGACGCAGCGGTCCTGCAGGGCAGCGCAGCTAATCCCTCAAACAAGCGCGTGTAATTGGCGCAGCGGAGACAAACGGACCAGCGAGGAGTGTGACCGAGACGCCGGACGTAATCGAGTTTCGGGCCGGATTTTAATTTATGCCAGGATTCGCTAATCGGATTAAAAAAGAGTTTGGCCCAGATTTTTTTCTCCGCCTCCCCCCACTCCTCACGCTCCGCTCCACGCGTTGATACACTTTTCGGAGCGCTGTTGCTGTCAGAAGTTGCGGGGCGTTTTGAAAATTGGTCGTGTCCGATTGTCGCGACGCCGTCTTCCTGACAGTTGGGGCTCAACTTTGTCGCGTGCCTCGGGTATCAAGTTGCGGCAGTCGGCACGCAACACAAAGGTTGCGGGTTCGAATACACCATCGCTAGTGGTTTTTACTCAGTTCATGGCATCGCATAGGGTTCCCGCCGCTCTTTAAAAGTGGACTCTGGCGAAAAAAAATGATGTTTGGCCGCAAAGTCCAAGCTAGAAAAGATGTCAGCAAATCTTCCTATATCCCTCTTGTTTCGGCTCGACACAACCCATTCGCTTAGACTGCCCAAGTGTGCGCCACTACCAATTTTAGTTCACCGTAACGTAGACGGCACGAGCCACAGTCCGCTGCGCTGCATTGTAGCGGCAGGCGCCATTTCCGGTCCAACTTTCCCTCTCGGGAGAGTGGCGCTCGCTTAAAGGGACTCTTCGGCTCCGCTCGCTTCGCTATTCGCAGCCGCGTCGTGAACTTGCGGACGCTGACGCGGTCTGACAGCGACAAGCCCGACAAGGAGATGCCAAACAATCTGTTTTTGTTGCGGCGGGGCGGGGCGGGGCGAGGCGGGGCGGGGCGGGGCGAGGCGGGGCGGGGCGGCCTCGCATTCTAATAAGGTGGCCCGGCCGGCAATCAGGACCAGGGCGAGTGGAAGAAGACCAGCCGCCTGCTGATTTCACGCGTACAGCCTCAGCAGTGTATCTCTCTCACTCTCGCGGGCCGCCCCCCGTTGGGGCGACAGAGACAGAGACACGAGAGTGGTCGAACCGCAGCAGCGCAGAGCGCTGGGAAGAAGACCTCGCTCGCGGAACAAGACGCGCGGAGGTAATCGCTAGGGCTATGACCGCCCCTCCCCCCCCCCACCCCGCAGCCTCGTGCCCACTGTGCAACCCTGTGGCATCGCGCGACAACTTAGTATACGATTCGCGAGTTTTAAAAAATTCGGCCGAGATGCCCATCAGGAACGTGTCCATGTCCGCAACGCCTCTTCTCTCTCTCTCTCTCTCTCTCTCTCTCTCTCCTCTCACTGTCTCGCTTCTCTCTCTCTCTCTCTCTCTCTCTCTCTCTCTCTCTCTCTTCTCTCTCTCTCTCTCTCCCCCCCCCCCGCTCCATTCCTTTCAGGATCGACACCCTTCATTTTCCTCGCAGAGCAGTTTCGTTCTGCGAGAACCGCTCCGTCCTTGCGTGAGATATGGGAGGAGAGCGTTTCGATGAGCACCACAAGCAAGCGCCCGGGCCAAGGAGAGAGAGAGGAGAGAGAGAGAGTGAGACGAGAGCGAGAGAGAGAGACGAGAGACCGAGAGAGAGAGAGAGAGAGAGAGAGGGGTGGGGGGGGGTGGTAAACGTCGCGCTCATTTCAAGAGGCTGTTTCATTCCCTGACGGAAGGTGTTCGAATGAAACGTTTCCGGCGAAGCGGATCAATCCGATCACCGATTGGGGAGGAAAAAAAAGAGAAAGAGAGAATGAAAGATAGGATGGATGGGAA
>CM060099.1:12768129-12918917 GCA_030522485.1 Stenchaetothrips biformis
TTTCCCCCGGGCCGCCGCTCCGCTCTGCTCGCGTGACGGGGACGGCACGGGGGCTCCCAGGACGACGCCGCCTGCTTCCGGCCGGGGCCGAGGCAGGGCCGAGGCAGAGGCCGAGTACGGCAGTCAGCCTAGGCTGGAAGGCCGAGGCCGGGGACGGCGACGGTAACTTCATTCGCGAAACCGGAGAGCGCGAGGCCTGCCTGCCAGCCTGGCCGCCGCGGCCGGTGCCGGGTTTCCTTGCTTTCCTGGAAGCGGCAGCCGATGGCCAAGAGTGCGGCCCGATTCCAGCGAATTAGTGGGGACACTCCAATGACTACGCCGGAGTGTGGCAGATGACCCACATCCGCGAGGAAGAGCGGCGGGGCTCTGCAGGAGAGAGAGAGAGAGAGAGAGAGAGAGAGAGAGAGAGAGAGAGAGAGAGAGAGAGAGAGAGAGAGAGAGAGAGAGAGAGAGAGAGAGAGAGAGAGAGAGAGAGAGAGAGAGAGAGAGAGAGAGAGAGAGAAGACGGGGCAGAGAGAGCCTATCGACCGGCTGGTGTATGACGTCAGAGTTGCGTCACCGAATGGACCGCACCCTACCCCACCGCCACCGCCCCCTCCCCCACGGCCCCGGGAGCGGCGGCGGCAGGGGGGCAGGAGGCGGCAGCGTACAGCGATAGTGGCAGGGCCCCCTTCCCACTGCCGGCCCCGACCCAGCCCTGACCGATACGCCCCGTGCGGGGCAAGGCTGGGGGGGGGGGTGGGGGAGGGTGGGGTCAGCCTTAAGTAAAGCGGTTCACAGTGCAGCCCCCCCCCGCGCCGCCTTCCCCACCCTCACTCCGACGAAGGGTACTTCATAATTCACGTAACGGATACCGGAAAGAAAAGAATTTTTATCGCGCAAGCTGTCTTCCCACCCCCCACCCCCACAAGGCAGCCCGATCCGCATCATGGAAACATCCACCAGGCTCTTTTGGGTGGCTTTGAGCGCTTGGCCCCCAACACAACAATAAAAACAAAAAAAAAACGCAACTTATAAATAATTTATTTTGCAGCTAGATAAATTGCTAGCGTGAGCTGTGAATTTAGCACTCGGACGATTTAATGTAATGTGGTATATCACATTCAGTAAATCACTGATGTTTTGAGAAAGTGGGGCACCAAATAGAAAAATAAATTTAAAAAATGTATGTGTGTGGTCAAACATCTCCATGATCCTAGAAACACCTACCTTCATGGAAAATCCAAGCTCATGGAAAAGAAAGGTTGGAATTTTGTAAAAATATATATTGTTCATTAATTTATTCTAAAAAAGTCACAGTTACATTAAAATAAAAATGGCAGAGACCTTTGACCAATGTTAAAAAGAATTCCCATTTCAGAATCTGACCTCTGATTTTCATTCACTCTGAATTGAGGTTCAATTTATTTACATTTTCCTCAGCCAACTTGACAGTTTCATCAGAAGATGTGGCCGGGTCCACACTTTTTCCTAAACCTTTACTTTTCTTTAGTTGAACTGACTCCTCATACGGTGGGCTGATTGGTGACTGCACAGGGGGACGATACTGATAAGGTTGACGGCCCTCCAGCTAAAGTAAAACAAAAAATTTGCCACTTAAATACCAACTGCATTTCAACTACTTCAAATTGATTTCACTTTTGTTGCTACTTGCCTCCAAAGGGTAATTGGTATCTGAGTCATATGCGCTGAGGTCACCACATGCAAGGAACGGCACAATTATTCGGTTGGATCCTGTCAGTTGGTTCCAGTCGGTGTACTTGTGATCAAGCAGGGGATTGCTCATGTTTGGAATATAATCAGCAGGAGGCGAATAATTTTGACAAACAACAAATGATTCTGTGAACACAGAAAACAGGCATGGATATTAGACGGAAAACGATTACATAAAAATACAACACTGTGCCAACACGAAAACAGTTTAAGATAAATGTGCCACTTACCAATACTCGAGTTCCTGCTGCTCAGAGGTTTTGTTACCGTAACAATTGGGAAGAAAAGTTTTTCAAATGGGAGTATTGAAGAGTAATATCTTTTCCCCTAAAGATTTTAGCTTAATAAAATGAACCACCTGGCTTTAAGATGTGTGTGGTTATATTAAGAGATGATAGAAGAAGCTGTGCCTGAATTGATATTCATCCATTTCGTGTAGAACCAGTAACTATTAAACAAAGCAAAATTAAATTAGTATTGACCTGAAGTGGTGTTTTACATGTAAAAAGTATGAAAGATAGCATTTTGAACCACTTTACCATCTGGCGCTCCATCAACAAATGAACAAGGGCCGAGACTCGCCTTTAATTGATCTATGATGGCCGTTCGCAGTGGATACATGGGTTATATCTCCCTGACAATTGAATGACACCTTTCAAAGGGGCCATTGCTTGAAGGTCCACCTGCGGACAATGTTGACGTGGGCACTCCCATCTCTTGAATGAAAATAAAGGCATGATAAACAACAATCTAAAAAAATTCTAATAATTGAAATGACAAGAATGTTCTTACTTCTGTAAACGCTTTGCAAGAACTTGGCTCCAGCTTCCTGGGGCGGCACTTAGATCGAATACAACGTTCTTAACAACTGGAAAAATAGACAGGCTTGTGAATTAGTGAACAAATCAATGTAAGATTCATTACTTTGTTGGCGCAAGCATTGGTAGACCAAACTGAGCGAAGAGGTTATCGAATCAACAAACATTCCAGAAGTTTAAATTCGATCATCCTATTTTTGCTTCAAAGTTTGTAAGCACTCCTTGCCCTCCATCCCTTCCTCCTTGGCTTTATCTATCGTACACATCACGCTTGTCACTTCGATGTCTTTCCCATTGCGAAAATAAATGCGCTTGTTTGCTTATTGTTTCAAAAGGTGAGGTGCTGTTGACGTCTTCTGCTTGCTTACATGAGATTGCAATACTTCAACCTGATATTGACATCGAAAACCGGCTGTCGCTGTCTAGGAGGCTACACCACCAAAAGATGAGAAATAAATTAGAACAAACACTACAGTGCTACCACTCTCACGAACTTTCAAACTGGACGACAGATCGCAACGTAAAGTTGCAGGGGCCTCTATTCACTATGGGGTACATTCTTAATCTCTCATTACAGTGATATCAGATAAATTAAAAACGTATGCGAGGTACTCGCGCGAGACTTTATTTTTCCTCACATCACATGAGGCGTTGGACAACATGTATGGGCTCGTCGAGGTTCGCAGTGAGACCGCAAGATGGCAGCACATGTTCATCGGCGAAAATGACCACTCGACCTGTTGCCTAGCAACGGTTTGTTGTGGTTTTTGAAACACAGAACAAGCGAACCGTTGGGACACCCACCCAAGTGGGTTATGTTGTTTTCAACATACCAGTGGACGCCCCCGTCCTGCGTCGACGCTGTCATGTCTAGGAGTAAGGTGGGTCTGGGTCCTTCAGTGGCGCTGTGGGATTGATCTAGTCTGATTTTGTAGGCTCTGTCCATCCATCGACATGGTTAGAGCTGACATTCTATTTTATCTTACTTGTTTGCAGGCACAAACCTCGACCAGAGATATGTCCAAGAATATGACCGACAAGACAAGATCCTCATCGGTCTCAAGGCATGAAAATGCTGTTTCTAGTCAGAGAGGAAAAGCTAGCGAGGATGTGGGAAGCAAAAGAACTGCCACCGAAATAAGAAGGCAGAAAGCAGCAGACTCTAGCATTGATACATCCAAGGAATCTAAAAGCAAGGTACCATCCCAACGAGTTATTGCGGAGAGACAGCCAAAGACTTCTACTTCTAAGCCTTCGTCTCTGATTCAATCGCGAGAGGCCACCAAGCCTGCATCTAAGTCGCGCTCTGATACCAATGTAGGCAACAAGAATCGTTCTAAAGAGCCACCTAAACCTGTTGTTACGAACAAGTTATCACAACCGATTTCAAAAACAAAGGTTAAACCCGGCTCAGAGTCAAAATCTTCTCCTCGTATTTCAGGTGAAACTTTAGTTCAGGACACTTTACATTTTTGCTTCTTTGCAAGGTGTTTAGATCTTCTGGGAGACCAGTATTGTTTAGTTGAGAGTTCTTGAAAAAACATACAATTTGACTTTGAAAGGCTTTACAAGACTCATGAGTACCTAATTTGAATCTCTGTTCCAGATCTGCAGAAAGGTACTGCTAGCCAGCCAAGAAGAAATGGTGAAAGCAAAAACTGCAGTTACCAAATCCCTCCAACCAGAACAAAAAAAGAAAAAAATTGAAGCAAAGATCATGTCCAAATCTGTTGAAAATGGCAGTGGAGAGGGAAGGTTAAATAGAGAGCGAACCAAAACACGCACCATTAACCCAGAGGACTCACAGCTCATGACAACATTACAGGATGCAGCTCAACATCTCCCTCAAGACATCAACCCTCAGTCCTCTGAAACAGAGCTTGATTATGAAGATGATTTTGAGGCAAATGCCCTCAACCTTAAATTTTCTGTTAATCTCACTACCTGGATATTTTTTGACTTTAAAAATAAATGGTGTTACAGGATTACGAATCAGACTTTGAAGAGGAACCAAGCTTAGAAGTAACCTCAGAAGAAGATTCAAACGAAGAATTGAGTAAACGTGATGATGGTGAGAATGAAGATGATGATGATGATGACAAAGAAAATTATGATTATGGCGATTCTTCATCTTCATTAAGTGAATTACAAACCAATAAAGATGTGCTGACATCCGCTAATGGTAAAATCCGGTGTGGAAGAAAAGAAAATGGATTCAGGGACATTATGACCTTGCTGAAGACCAAAGACTTAGCCGGGAAAATTGTGGGTAGTCTTGTGAGCAAGTAATATAAACGTTTATGAGAGAGAAAATTTGCCTCTTCGAGAAATCGGGTTGGTATAATGGGACATGCATAGCCAACATACTGCTTACTTTTTTCCCAGGAAATATATTTTTGGCATTGTTTCTCTTTCAGCTCAAAAGACCTCTGTTGGTGAAACTACAATTCAAAATAGCAGTTTTGAAGTGAAAGCCATTAACTTTGCTCAAGCTAAAAAAAGACAGCAAGAAAGAAAGGTAAATGGCCACACATTCAGAGGGACCACTGATAAACAAAACATGTTGGTATATTTTTTTCTTTTTTTCTAGGCCTCCAGCAAAGTGAAACAAAGAGGAGAAGTTCTTCTCAATATGATACGCCTTGACTGTGTAAGCTTTCCACTGTTTGAAGCAGCCCCAGTGCCCTATGAAATTTACATGAGAAGTTATGGCCGTTCCGACGCTCAGCAGGTACGTTGAAAATTGGTGAAGGCAGTAAACATTTTGCTAATTATGCAATGTCAATTCTTCCTTTCTCTTTCGTAAGGTTTCTTGCCAAACAAACGAAGATGGGATGACTGAAGAGGTTCAGACAGACGAAATAATTTCAATAAATAAATGGACCCAACATCCACCTTCTCTCTATCAACCAGATGATTCCATAGCTCACCCCCTGGTAATGAAAAATTAAATAGGGCCCCCGACTTATTTTCTTATATAGGACTGAGTTATCTTTTATTAACCTTTTTCCTTGCTTAGCTTTGTGCTGTTAGTTCTGACCCTTGTGATCCAAGTGACCTCCTGCTGTGGAGGAAAGGCCTTCAAACTGATGTGGTACAGCTTGAAAACTTCATTTTAAATACTGGACATGTAAGGACGTCAATTTGTTCGGCAACTTTAACTATGTAAAAAAATTAACATGACATGACAACATTTTAAAATTTGCAGCTCATGCTCAGTGTTCTGGAGGAAATGTCAAGTGGTGCACAAGGACTTTTGAAGAGTAATAAAGTAGATCTTGGATTTAGCCAGGGTTTTCTGACCTTAGGCACAGATTCAGTCCCATTTTTGAAAAATCGCAAAGTTTCAAGAATAAGTTTTGTACCCCATCAACCCAATACACTTCTTTCTGTTCACCTGAAGCCTCAAGAAGTAATTAATTATTTTAGAAGTTTCATAAAAATCTTACATTTACCTGCTCTGCATATGAGCATTTTGTCACTGTTTTTCTTTCTTCAATCTCTAGGTCAACTACAGTGAAGATCTGTCTAGTCAGCTGGTCAAACGCTGCATTCTTTGCCTTTGGAGCTTATCACAACCATCACAGCCTCTCAAGATCCTTGTTTCAAGCTCTGATGTTAGAGCTTTCACCTTTCATCCTTCCCGTCCAAATCTCCTGTTTGCAGGACTTGTAGATGGGTGAGTATTTTTATTCAAACTGCTTTGGTTGCATTATTGTGAGGTTTTTAATATTACTCAACCGTTTCTTTTTCTTTTTACCTCAGTTTGTTGAATGTCTGGGACTTGAAAGAACAAACCTTATTTCAAAGCAAGGTGTCATATCAGAATACTGATTGGGGGCTAAAATCTCCAGCCTACACTACAGGTATGAAACTACTGCATTGCATAGTCATTTTAACTAACGGAAGAAAATATTTTTAGTATTCTTACTCTTTGATCTAGTGGACCACCAAGGAACAAAGCACTCATCAGCTGTTGTTGGTGTTGAAGTCATTGATGGAATGAAAGACTCACCCAACCAAACATCTGAACTCTCACCAACCCAGGTGGCTATCAAAAAATGAATGAAATAATATAAGAGACCAATGTCTGATTTGTTGCTCCTTTTTGCTGTTCAGATCTGCAGCCTAGACGAGGGCGGTCTTTGCATCATTTGGACATTGCTGAGCAGCTCAGTGGGGGTGACTGAGGATGTAGGCACTGCTCCCTGGAGTAGTATACGCCTGCTTCAAAATGAATCATTCTCACTTGTTCAGCGTGTCGCCCCTGCCATGTCAGTAAAACATTTTCTCCGCGTGCAGTTTTGTGACACTGTCAGCTACTTACATCTGATTCACCACAGCTATTACAAAATCTAAGAAAAATTGAAATTGAGAACCACTTGCTGTGAATGAAATGTGTGCCTGCCTGCAGTGAGGGCGGCGGGGAGAACCTGCAGTTCAGCGACTTGCGGCTGGACTGCGCGGACGCGGCGCACCTCCTGGCCGCCACCAACACCGGGCACGTGGCTCACAGCCTGAGCAGCGGCAGTCGGGCGCACCCAGCGGTGTACCTCCCGGACTGGGGTGAGTAGCCTCGCAAAACCATGGAAGAGAGCGTTAGAGTCCTAGCAGAGAGTGGGAGAGAGAGCGCCTGCGGACTCGAGCGTAGGCCAGCCCGCCACGCACAGCTGCACCGCGGTTGCATACTCTGGAGGCGCCTGCGGACTCCAGGGTAGGCCAGCCCGCCACGCACAGCTGCACCACTGTTGCATACCCCGCAGGCGCTCTGTCTGCCTGCTGTACGTGTGCACTGACAAAGCAGGGCTGTTTAACCGCCTGCTGACACTCCCGTCTGCTCCACAGAGTGCGTGTCGCCGGCCACGTGCTTGTGCCCATGCCCTTTCCGCTTGCCTTACTTCTTGGTACGTACTGTCGAGAGTCGCGGGTTCGAATACTGGCTGGCGATGGTGTCTGATTTTTTTTTTTATTTTTTTTTTGCCAGTCGGGGTGTGCGGACGGCACGGTGCGCCTGCACGGCCGTCACAGCGCGCGGCCGCTGCTCAGCGTGGCGGGGACCGGCGGGCCGGTGGGCGCGGGGCCGGCCATCACCAGCCTGCAGTGGTCCCCGTGCCGGCCCTGCGTCTTCTTCGCCCTGGACAGCGAGTCCAGGTACGCTCTGTCTCCCTCGCACCCGCGCGGGACGCCCTTCGAGTGCGAGAGAGACAGCGTTGAATCGGATCCGTGCCACTGTTTCAGGCTGCACGTGTGGGATCTGGGTGCCAGCGACATGTACCCCATCCTGACCGTGCCCTTCCGAGGCAAGACCATCTCCACCATGGAGCTCTCGCCCAGCCGTCACGCTGCCAAGGCCTGTCCTTACTTGGTAAGTCCAATTAATTTTTTTTTTTTCATAACTTTTCTGTAATTGAGAGTGCAACTTTTTATGTCAGGCCCTGGGGACTGCATGTGGCAAGATCAAGGTGCATCTTGTCAAGGAGTCTTTTGCCTCAACATCTCTAGAGCAGACAGCTTTGGAGTTAGATAAGCTGAAGCGATACATGGCCATCCTGTAGGACAAGAAAAGTGGCTGCATTTTTTGCACCACTGAGCGTGGGTTTTTGTTTTTCTATTTTGTGATTTTTCGTATGTAATTAGGAATTGTGATTGGATGCGGATGATATTAACTCTGTGATAGTGTTAAAACGTGATATGTTACTTTGATTCAATTTTAAAAATAGGGCATCAAAGAATTCTGTATGTACTTTCCTATCAATTTTCACTGTTAAAATGGTGTTTTAATCGGTAATTTAGTTTTGTTAAAGCTCTCATGTACAATAGGAAGCCTTTCTTGCAGCCTTTATTTTCAATTGTACAAAATGGAAAATGGCGAAATTATAAATCATCCAATTTAGAGAGACATTAAACAGGACGGAAAAAACACAGTTGAACCATAGCAACATAACTTTTGAAAGTAAATTCGAATTCCCGGTGGCGCTTAATCTTGATTGGTCATTGCAACACCGAAGTAATTGTCTTGGGCCTCTCACAAAATTTAAAACAATTATAAATTATTTTGAGTACAAGCTCTCTTCAGTTTTTATTGAGTACAAAAATCACAACGTTCTGAAGGAGAGTTGGTCTTTGAAGAGCGGACTAAATTTTGTTTCCAAAGTCGTAAATTCAACAAAGAGGAACATTTTCGCAGACATTTCATTAGCCCGGATCCAGAGTAGCGATAAGAAAGTAGGTATTTTTGCTACTTTGAATAGAAAAGATGGTCCCTGCTGCACCTCTGCTGCCATGGGGGCAACCTGTTGGAACCAATAAGCAAGACTTTCTCCTTGTAGCAACCATTTGATGGACACAAGAACCCAGAAACAAAGCCATGAAAGAAGAGTCTAGGAGAAGGGGAAAACTTAACTCCTGCTTAAGTCAGTCCCTCTGGATCCGCAACGCTGAAAAATATATGCAAACAAATGTTCACAGAACATTCACTTTTGTCGTAGACATAGTATACATTTTGATTTTATGTGCTGTCACTGGACCCGCCAGCAATGTTTACGCTTTAGATATGTATAACATACGGGGAAAAAACTTATTTCAACTGTACAAATCATAATTGTTAATCATAATGTAACATCTTTACACATCATAATAGAAAATACTTGAAACACTTGAACACATTCTTTTTCATAGGAAAAAAAAAAACAACAAACAAACAAAGTCATTTGGATCAATTTCTTTAGATCAAAGGCACAGTTTAGTTGTTTGAGCCGGGTCCGTGTGGCCCTGGCGGACCGTGGGGTCCGGGCGAGTAGCCCGCGGGGTACGCGGGGCTGGGGTTGGGGCTCGGGGGGTAGCCGTGGGGCTGGTCACTGAAGACCAGGGGCCCCCTGCCCTCGCGCTCCTGGGCCAGCAGCTGGTGTGCTGCGCGGTCCATCTCCTCTTGCGTCATGTTGAGGGCCTCCTGCATCTCCCGCGACGCGTTGCGCACGAACTCGGTGTCGCAGAACTTGCCCAAGCCTTGCTGGACCAGCACCTGGCAGGAACAGGCGGCACCCATTTGGTTCGTGTAAGCACGTGATTTGAGCGAAAGCATCTTATAATGGCGCATAGTGGGTCAGAAGACCGTCGAGGCGGCTAAATTACTCTTAACGACGGTCTTCTGACCCACTGTGTGACGGTCCTGGCGGTACTCACCCTGCCCACCAGGCTCTCGGCGCTGCCCACCACGTGCGAGAAGTTGGCGTTGGGCCGGCGGTCCGCGGGGCTGGACGGCACGGAGTGGGCGCCGCGGCCCATGTCGCCGTTCGCGCCCATCGGCTGGTTCCCTGCAAGCACAAGGCCGTCACCGCCCTGCCTCTGTCCACTTGGCCCGGCGCCAGATCCCGAGGCAGGCCAAGCAAGCCAAGTGGAACGAGGACGTCGCCCGGGAGCGGGTCTGCGTGGCTCCAGGGGGAAGCACGCGTGCATCCGGAAGACAGACTGCGCGGCCCAGCGCTGGAAACTCGCTGGCGTACTTTGCATTCCAAGTTCCTTCCTCCGCCACGGCGAGGACCTTGTTGATGAAGCGGATGAAGCAGGCAGCCAGCGGCGCTCTCACCGTTGCCGGCGCGTGCATGCAAAGCAATGCAAAGCCCGGCAAACAGAAGACAAAGAAAACAACACACACACACCTCGGCCGTGAAACGAGGCTCTGTGCGTGGGCGGCGTGTCGAGCAGCTCCGGGGCGCTGCCGGCCATGGCGCGCCAGCCCGCCCGGCCCGCGGGGACGCTGCGCCGGAGCGCCCGCACCCCGAACGGCACCCGGAGGCCCGGGTTGGGGCTGCGCGGGCTGCGCTGTCCGCCGGGCGTCAGGGCGAAGGTCCCCGGCGGCGACCCGGCGGCCGGCGACCGCTGCGGCTCGTCGTCGGGGGCGGGCGCCGTCACCGCCACCGACACGCTGCGCGCCGCGTCCGGCAGGAAGCCCGCCACGGCCAGGGCCTGCGTCTGCGCCAGCTTCAGCCCGCCCGCCACCATGCCCTCGTCGTCGTCCTGGTGCCGCCGCGGCGCCGTCAGCTCTGCCTCGGCTCTGCGACACACACACACACGCATGCAAGCACGCACACCACAAGCCGTCTCGTCGCCCCCCCCCCCAATCTCCGGGCCGATTGGTTAGTTCCTAGGCTAGGTTAGTACCACCACAGCAAACCAACGTGTTAGTCTCTATTTTTAGGGTGGTGTTTCTGGGGTCTGTGGCTCTTACCATAACTATATGGATGAAGGAAAGTAACCCCTCCAGGTTTTCTGGAAAGGAAGTAGAGAGGGTCAAATTAAAAAGAAACAAGTTAACCCGGCGCACAGGGCAGTGCTTGGAAACGCGCGTCTCGAGCGAGATTGCCTTGGAGGGCCATAAAGAAGAAATTAATTAAAAACGCGTGCTGTGCTCTGGGGGCGGGGATTGCGGTATTTATCTTCCTCGCCGCGTCCGCCTTCGACCAACCGACAAAAAGAAAAAAGACGCTAATCGAGACATCATTTTTAAAGGGTAAGTTACCCCCCGGAGAGAGCACTTACTCCTGGTAGTGGCCGTGCGCGCGGTCGGGGTCTCCGTTGGGAACCGCCAGGGGTCTCATGGGGATGCTCTCACCCCCTTTGTAGCCCACGTCCTGCATCGAGATCGCCCTGGGGACAAAGAATACTCCGTCAGGAACACGCGTTTGAAACTCGCGCGACGAACCACCGCACCGGTGCAATGACTGACCCAGGGCCGAGCGCCGACTTGGTGAGGGCGGTGATGTGGTTCATGCCGTCGTTGACCGCTCGATGCAGCGCGTTGTACGGCAGGTAGTCGATGGAGTTGGTGGGCGACACCTGCGACAGCAGCACCACAAAATTAGCAAGGTTCAAACCGAAGCAAAAATGGCAGCTGCAAGATTCTGAAGACCGGCGGCGCTGTCTAAAATGTTACCAGCTAGGACGCTCGCTAGAGTTCTATATTTTACTGAGATCTGTCCCTACAGCTGTCGGCGTCGGTACAGGACACCGCGATACATTGCGGTGTTGGTCCAAGATACGTACAGTACTAGCAAGTAAGTGAAGCTCGTAGGCAAAGTACCCTATAGTTGGTTTACTGACTAGCACAGTTGATCATGTGTGTCCTCACCTGGTGCACCTACTCTACGGTATGGTATCGTGCGCCCAACGCTGATTACGCTCTAACGACTTTACGTATTGTACTTACAGCTCGAATGAGTAATGCGTTCTTTATTACTGTGATCATCGAGCTCGCGACCTTTCCCTGCGCACGGCGCTGGGCTCCTCCACAATGCTCAAGGAAAAGTAGAAGGCATTTGAAAGGAGAAGAGAGCGGAGAGTAAATTATTTTACAGCGCCGGAAAGCAAAGTGTGCAGAAATACTGAAAAAATGGGTTGTACAGCTCTACTTGTTTACTGTAAGTAGTATGAATAATGGGATTCGTCGATCTATCATGCAGATACCCCTGCCTTTTTAAAACAGGCTGCCAGACAAAAGTTTACTTTTCTTTTCAAAATTTGAAGCCCTGTCATCAGTTTTTAGTCTCGTGAGCCGGCAGCCTTGAGAATTTCAAGGTGGCACTCCGAAGGGCTGCTTTTAGCCAAACGAATACATTCTAAGACATATACAGACGGATAGATAAAAGAAAACGACAACAACGGTTCACATAAGATAAACAACTGATGATGGTATGATGTGGCGACTCTATCTGAGCAGAATAGCCAGTGCTGGAAAGTGACAAAGCATTAAGTGTCATTCTACTCGTTGTACAGCAAAGGAAATAAACATGCACCGTTTGCTACCTTTCTAAGGTTCCTTCCAGGTACATCCAAGTGCATCATCTGTGGAACAACATAGCTTTATTTAAAGATTCTGTGAACAGAGCGAGGTTCACACGGAGTAAAAAAAATAGAGTGCCAAACGACTATTTTAATTTTTTTGCAAGAATTTCTTCATTTAGTATTGTGGATAACAAACACGTATAATTTAATAGGCACGAAAACACCCTCTCAATTCTAGTAGGTGCTTCTCAGTCAAAATTCAATAAAATTTCAAGATGAGGAACTTGCCTTGATTTGCGTCGGGTTTACTTTGAGTGACCTGGCACGGTTGAAGCCGCCGTGGCCTCGACGCATGGACGACCATACGCTTCCAAACAGCGAGTGGTTCCGCTAAAGGAAAAAAAATGTCAATATATTTAATAATAATAATAATAATAATAATAATAATAATAATAATAATAATAATAATAATAATAATAATAATAATAATAATAATAATACTCTGCTTGGCGATAGCGTTCAGCCTCACCCTGTGGGACGGTTCCTGCTGGTCTTCCATCATCTCCTCCAGGTTTCCGGAAATGGCCCTCTTGAGCTCGGGCCCCGCGTCGTGCAGGGTGCGCAGGCCGGCCTGGAAGCGGAGTACGGTCACAACGAGTCACACAAGCAGCGGCCCATTGTGGGGCGCGCGCGCTCACCTGCAGCGTCACGGTGTTGTGCGAGTCCTTGTCGGTGTCCTTCATCTCCTGCTCTTTCCTCTTCTTGAACCGCCGGAAGTAGTCTTGGATGAGGAATGTAGCGTAGAACTTGCCGACGGTCACCTCGTCGTCCACTGCGGAGCACCACCCAATTAATGTCGGACCAAAGTTTAGACTGCACAGAGTGGGACAAAAGACCGGACGTAATTACCTCCTGGCGGCGGCACCACCTGGTCCAGCAGCTTGGGGCTGGTCCGCTTCCAGATCTTCTTGATGACGGCCCGCAGCTCCGCATTGGCGTCGTCGATGTTGCCCTCCGTCTTGATCTTGAGCGAGGTCCTGACCACGGCGAACAGCGTGGCGTTGAACAGCACCGTGCCGTCGCTGTTGAGCGGCATGTTCATCGACACCAGACGCTGCCGACAGGAACACAGTCAATACCCCTGGCGTGGGGTGCACCCGCAGCGCGTAGCGCGTGGGGTAACGACGCACGGTAGGCCAGAGGACCGGCGCGCAGGTGGCCAAAACTCTTGACGCGTTTTGAGCCTCAGAGTCGCTTAACAGGACTCGAACCGAAGGTGTGACCCACCAATGGATTCCTCGTTCCGAGAGCAAACCTTTGGTGGGGTCACATGTTCGGTTCGAGTTCCACTTAGCGACCCTGGAGCTCAAAACGCGACGAGAATTTTGTCCGCCACCGACCCACTGCGCGACGGCCGGGCGGCGTGTTTACCTTGCAGGCTACCCGGTGCGGGCATAGCTTGCCGAAGCCCAGGGGCGGCGATATCTTCCGGAGCAGCGTGACCACGTCCAGGTGCTTGATGCGGCCCTTGGCGTCGGGGTCGTACTCGCTCCACAGGCGGATGAACTCGTCCAGGTGGTGCGGGCCCAGGATGGACCAATCGCGCGTCAGGTAGTCGAAGTTGTCCATGATGACGGCCACGAACAGGTTGATAATCTAGACGCATGTCAAATTAGTGATCAGCGGCAATAAAGGAACGTGAGCGTTCGGAGTCGTCGCACAGTGGGCCAGTGGGGCCACAGTGGGGCATAGTCTCACCAGAAACGAGCACAGCACGTAGAAGGAGATGAAGTAAGGGAAGGCGAGGTCGGAGCCGCACGTCTCCGAGATGCCGTACTGGTCTGAATTGGCGTCGCACTTGACTTCGCCCGGCTGGCTGGAGCAGTCCATCATGATGTCCTGCCACGCCTCGCCCGTGGCCGAGCGGAACAGCACCAGCACGGCTTGCGGGAACGTCTGGAAGTTGTTGTTCCTGGTGATGGCCGTGCCGCTGTCCAGAGCGATCTTGCCGAACACCTGTGCAGAGAGGGGTCATTCGCACCACACCTGCCGCCGGCGCCGGTCTTCTGGACCACTGTGCACCGGCCCTATCGGCAGCAGCGTGCTCACCTGCATGCCGATGACGGCGTAGATGAAGAACAGCATGACGATGAGCAGGGCGACGTAGGGCAGCGCCTGGAAGGACTTGATGAAGGTCCAGAGCAGCGTCCGGATGCCCTCGCCTCTGGACAGCAGCTTCACGAGGCGCATCACTCGGAACAGCCGGAAGAAGTTGATGGAGATGATGTTGGTCCCCGGCTGCAAGGACAGTGTGTTAGCGCGGCCGAATGCTCCGCCCCGGACGGGTGGGCAACCCAACCGGCGAGGGCGCCCCAGCGCCCCAGCCGCCACGCGCCCACTGAGTAGGCAACCCTCGGCACCACATAGTATGCATGTTTTTGTGGGAGTTTTGTTTGATTATCACGATCCTACGACCAAACAAAACTCGCCTGAAATTCTTTGATGTAAGATAAATGAAATGACATCACGATGGACAGATGCACAGCCACTACGGGGGGGGGGGGGGGGGTCGTGCATGGAGGCATTCATTCCACCCAGGCCAGAAAGGAAATACTCAGCGACGTCCACCGTTCATTCCCCCCAAACCGACAAATCTACAAAGTTTGTCAGCAATTCGACGTCGACCTGATGCTTCGTTTCTGGCTGGGCAAAACCACGTGGTCGTGGCTTTGCGAGGGGGTGGGCTGGATCATTAGACAACGCCCTGCCTTGAACACATGGGAGGATTACGTTCGCCAGACCACTGTGCGGGAGGGATGGGGATCGGGGATGGCCGCCCACGTGGCTTGAGGGCGATCCCCTGGGATTAAAGCATGTCGCCAATTTATATAACAGCGGCGTCCTTCAAGGGGCGGCTACAAAGCTTACATGACTAGGAAATGGAAAATACACCTAATATTCTAAACTACCACTACGTGAGTCATGCCCATTAGTCTATTTATTTTCTTGACCGGGCCTTTTTCTACAGGACACCTGTCTACGCCATAAAAAACGTCACTTCTTATTTCTTCATTTCTTTTTACAAAGCGTAGACTACTATATCACATGCGTATCTAGATTGCCACTTCCAGGCCATGGACATTCTAAGGGGTTATCCACTATTTCACCAATTAAAGGTTCTTGCTGGGCCACACATAGGGGTCGGTAGAAGGCAGCTCCTGCTCAGACAGAAGACTTTGGCGGCGGCACTGAAAATTAACTTATCCAAGTAGCCATGCATGAGAGTAAAACACAGGCCATGCACCGGCGCTCCATGCTAAAATTGTCAGACTTTACCAACCTTGGTTTTCTGGGGGGGCTGTGCGGAAGGTGCGTGAAAAAAGGTTTCCAATTAGTAATTTTGCACAGACAAGACACAGATTGGTTACAGAACGCAGGCACTGGGGCCACGAGGGTACGATCTCAACACACGTGCAGTACGGATACAGACAGATCGTCGAACAGAAGCAAACGCGCATGTTGGATGTTCGTTAGCTTTTCATTTGCTGTTTTTTTTTGTTTTGTTTACAAATGGTCAAAATGGCGAGGAAATGCAGCGTTTTCAGTTTGCAGAAAATTACTAACGGAACTTGGTTGACTCTTTAACGTGCCGTGACAAGCGGTTCACTACCTCAAGATACGAGTGGAATCCGACTTGCATTATTCAGGGACTAAAGTAAAACAATATGCAACAATAGTCAAGTGTAATCTTTGCCGATACGTGCGACAGCTCGTGAAATGTAGCGTACTTTAGCGTTCTAGGGTGAATTTTAGTTAAGTAATCGGACACAATTTACTAACACCTGCAGCTGTATTAACGAGTATACGTGCGGAAAACGTTTCGAAAAAAATTGACGTAGAATAAAAATGAACTGGTTAGTGATTGTGTACTACACGTGTAGCACATGGACCAAAGGACAAAAAGACGTGTGAAGCAGCAAAACTCAAACAGATACACGTCCACGGATTGTAAAAGATGAAAAAAGCAACGAACATTTGGTAAGTTTGTGCTGTTAAAATACCTTTCCGCGGGGACAATACGACAGATAAAAACACAAAATAGGAAAATAAAAACATTTTGAAAAAAATCCATGTAAAACACTTCAAGGTGACTGGAGCACAAAACTCGTTGAAGAGTTTGGGAAGATTGACCACAGAGCAAAAACAAAGGAACCATTTCATGCAGTCAATACCGCGAATCTCGCGATTCAAAGAAGGACAGGAAAAGACAAATTACACAAAAAAAAACAGACAGAATACGAATTGTATCAATAATCCAATCAGAAAATGTGTTCTGCCTATCTCAAACTACACAAAAACGTCAATAAACGGGACGAGAAGAAACTTACGTTAAATTCAGAATATACTATATCGATGAAGCTTCCCAAAACGATGATGAAGTCAAAAACGTTCCAGGCATCACCAAAATAGTTCTGAAAAGCAAATCATATGTATGTGCTGGCTGAACATATTTTGAAAAATCTTAAAAAGGGAAATACAAATTTTTTACCTTGAATCGAAATGCGGCTAGCTTGAACACAAACTCAAAAGCAAAGACGGCAGTGAAAATCATATTGAGCTTGTCCAACGCGTCCGTGTAGGCGTCAGGCTGTCGGTAGAACTTCATCGCAAGCGTCACGGTATTGATCATGATGAGTGTGAATATAGTATACTCAAATGGCTGTGACGTTACAAACCACCATATTTTGTACTGGAGTCGCTGCTTGGGTATGTACCGACGCACTGGCTTTGCCTTTAACGCAAACTCAATACAATTTCGCTGTAAAATAGAAATGATGATAGAATAGGTAACGCGAACATTTGAGAAGCCTAGGAGGTAGGCAGCACATTTAAGACAGTATTAGTTCACCACTTAACTTACCTGATTTTTATCAAGCTCGCAGTTTTTATATTCCTGTTCACCCTCATTTTGGAATGTGACAATGACAAAACCTACGAAAATGTTAACCATGAAAAATGCTATGATAATAATGTAGATGATGTAGTACGTGGCAACAATTGGTCGGTAATTGTGAATTGGCCCGCGCTCTTCGGCGTTTGAATCAATAGAAACGTAGAGAAGGCTGGAAAGAAAGAGTAAAAAATCTTAATGATGCGCTTTTTGGCAATGATATTTTTTCAAAGTAATAAACTTTAGTCCTCACCCTGGCCATCCTTCAAACGTCGAAATTGTGAACAGAGTAAGCATTGCCTTAGCTACGTTATCAAAATGAAAAGTCCTATCGTTCAGTCCCCATTTTCGTGTTTCTACCCTAATGTTGTCTACATCGCCGTTTTCGTAAACCAAAAAGGTCCCTTGGCAGTCTTCTTGACGCGTCTTTGATCCATCAGTGCAAGAGAAAAACTTGCCCTAAATAAATTTAAAAAGTGATTAAAACTTGAATGAAACCTTGGAAAGATGTTAACGTGTGAAACACAACAAAATCACCTTGAATAGTTGAACACCAATAACAGCAAACATAAATTGCAGAAGGCATGTGACCAGCACAATGTTGCCTATAGTCTTTACTGCCACTATCACACATTGTACAACATGCTGCAAGAGAGTGTCACCACATTAAATCGTTGTTCCGATGACTCAATAAATTGTAAATGTCAACTGACTGGCACTTACTTTTAACCCTTTGGCTCTATTAATGGCCCTAAGCGGCCTTAACACTCTGAGTACCCTAAGGATTTTGATAACAGAAATGGCCCCAGAACTGAAACAAAAGGACGGGCTCAAAGTGGATCCAGACGCACAACGGCAAGGAGAATCAGTGTCAAATATACGCACCTGAAAAACACGGACACTAAAGATACGCAGACGACCAACAGGTCGAGCAGGTTGAAGGCAGAACGACAAAACGCGCCGTCGTGCAGCACAAACCCGGCAGACACAATTTTTAACAGAAGTTCTATCGTAAAGACCGTTGTAAAAAAGTAGTCAAAGTATTGCAATACCTGCAAAAACAAGAATTAAATCCATTTAAATCCAAGTCTTTTTTTATTTCAGTACTTAAAAAAGGTCAAGTTTTAACCAACCCTATTTGTCGGAGTTTCACTTCTTAAAGGGTTTTCAGCCCCGAGCAGCGCAGAGGACACCATGATGCAAACAAGGATTGCGTTGCTGAAATAGCTGTGGTTACTTGCCCAATGGCAAAACACTCGGAACCTGCAAGAGACATTAAAACGTTACAACAGGTCATTTTCAGGAGTGTTTTAAAAATCTCAGCGTAACTAAAAAATCACATTTTATTTTAATGACGCGAAGGTTTATAATTTAATTTTTAAATGTCTGCAACATTTTTACTTTTAGTGTAAGTGAAATAAATTCCTCCCTTGATGGGAAAATGCAAAATAAATCCTTGACTACTCACCACGGCAAAAATAATCACCAAGCTATCATCTACTTTAACACATTTAACAAGCGAGAAATCAGCAGAAGCCAAAAGCAAAGGCAATACCTCTTTCATTCAGGAGGAGAAGAGACAAGAAGGGATGAATGGATTTGGACAGAGCACAGGGATGCGTAAAATCTCTAATTCTCCACTGTGGACAAAGGCCTCCAAGTTGAAGCGGCGCGCATCGAAACCGTGAATAGCGCCATGCAGAGTTAGAAAGCAAGAACTTGGATCTAAGCTTCTTTTTTAGTACAGTGGGACCGTTTACATTGCGACACACATGGAAAACGCGCTTAGTTGCTGGAATTTTGGCTTCTTGACCTGAGGCCGCCCTATGCAGGGGGTTCTGGCCGAGAGCACACAGGTCATTCCCTCAACACCAGCGCCCTTTCTAGTAGTGTCAGAGTGAGCTATGCGTGAATTCAATTAATTTTGTGTGGCCTTTGCGGCAGGTTAAATCACTCTGCTTTTTTTTGTTTCTGAGGTGGTGGTTGGTACTACTGATGTCACCTGTTGGTTTGGGAGAAGATGAAGAAGGACGACGCTGGCGGGATTGGCTGAATCTTGGTGGCCGGGTTGAACTCAGACATTCTGCGAGGCCGAGCCCCGATGCTATCCCCGGCTCCCTCCCCACCTCCCTCTTCCTCGTCCAACTCTACGGGGCGGGCAGGGATAAGACAGAATCAACACAGGGGTCAAGGCAAGCGGCGCACAACACAACAAAACTTCCATGTCGACTGCACGTCTCACTTGCTGGGGCACTCCAAAATGCAAAACCAGAAATTTAAAAAAAAATGTCTCGAGATATTAGATTTTTTTTACAGAGCAATGAAATTCAATGCAATCTAAAAAAAAAAGATGATATCACTTTTATGCACAATAGGCATCATATCCTTTTTTAAGATGCACCCAAGGTATTACCGAACGAAGGATTATAGTTTACAACACGCCAAGATGCAGGCACATTGTTAAGTGGGATTGGAAATCACGTGAAAGGAAAAATTGTGAAAGGCCGACAAAAACCCTGAGATCAGACTGGACAGTCCTTATAAATGAGTGCAAACATACTTTGCAACAACATTAACGACATTGAGACAGTCTGGAACCCCTTGGGTGCATCTGAAAACGTGCAGAAATTCGTACAGAGGCCGATTTGAGGAACGCGCTCTTTACGTCTGGAAGTCTGGGCCGTTGCTTGGCGTGCTACGATAGAAGGAACAGCAAGACGAGCATACAAGGAGAGACGCTGGGAACGATGGGCCGAGACAACAACCAAGCATACAGGTAAACATCGAACGAAATACCAACAAAAAGTAGGAAGAACACCGACGAGCTTTATACCACATTTACGGCAACCAAACACACAGCTCCCTTGGGTTGGAGCGGGGCTGTCGAGGCATACAGGTAAACGTGCGGCAAGGGTAGAGCGCCCTAGACCTCACCGGTTGTCAACGGAAAACACTAGGAGCGAGGTGGCCTGGGGCATGGGCTTGCCCGAGTCAGCGTCGTCGCTCTCAAGGGACAAGCGCCTCGGCACCATTCGCGGCCGGACGGGGAGCGTCTTCGGCCGCTCCGGCCTGCTCTCCCTGCGCTCTCGTGACTGCAGTGGCTCCCTCTCCGCGTCCGACTGCGAGAGCGTCTCGGAGGGCGGGCTGGCGGCTCCTACACGGCCAGCACAGGGTTAAACAGAGTTCCGCCCCGACGCGCGCCACCGCCACCAGAAGACCTTGCAAAGGGGGTTAAGTGAGGTGACTTAGCTGCCCGCGGACCAGTGCTGCACACTTACCCGGGTTTTCGTTCTGGTCGTCGTACGTGTACTCCTCGCTCTCCCCGAGGTCGATGCGCACCTTGGACCGGCTGGTGGTCCCATCGCCCTTTTCAGACCTGGCGAAAAAGGAAAGCACTTGAATAGACACTCGGGCAGCACAGCCATGGCCATGGCAACGGCGTCGGCGTGCACTGTGGCAGTACGCACCCTTCCTCCTCTTCCATCTCCTCCTCCTCTTCTTCCTCGGCCTCCTCGTCAAGGCCTTCATCCCCCTCGCCCTCGCCCTCCCCGCCTTCCCCCTCTTCGCCCTCAGCATTCTCGCCCTAAAACACACAAACAAGTATTAGTCGGAAAAGAAAAAGGAAGATTGACATCCAAGCTCAGACCCCGCGTAAACTTATAGAAAAGCTTGCATTTTATGTCACTTCCACTGTGGTGCAACATCAGTTGCAGATATTTCTTACAGAGAAAAAAGGTTATTTTAAATGATTACGGACTGGGATACTACTTGGGTATGCAAGGAATGTGGCATGCACAGCTCACTTACTTCAGCGGGTTTAGTTTCATCTTTAGTCGCCATGCTCACTTCTTTGAGCCAATCGTTTTTGCGTTGCTGGGAGGAGGAAAGGTTAAATGCAGACATTATAAAGCCAGCTAAAGGTAGGGTGAGGTTAGGTCAAACACGGCACACCATGCTGTGGGTCCATCTGTGGCCCGCGAGCTCACCTCTTCGTTCTCCTCTTCCTTCTCGATGGTCGCGAGAGATTCCGCATCGGCCAAGTTGTCGACAGCGATGGCCAAGAAAACGTTTAGAAGAATGTCTGAACATTATGTTTAGGAATATTCCCACTGTTTGGCTGCAACTTTAGACAAACACACTCTGCGTTCGGAAAGGATACAGTTACCGCAGATGAAGAGAATGATGAAATAAATACAAGCCAGGATGCCGAACGAAGCCACGCCGCCATACGCCCTGATACCGTCATACATTACCACGTTCCAATCTTCACCGGTCAATATCTGCAAAAAGTTTTCAAAATTACCTAATTTGACACACACACACAGACAGACTCTGAAATTAATGATTACCTGAAAGACAGTAAGAAGACTTTGCCAAAAGCTGTCGAAATTACTTCTTGGCTTGTCCTCTGTTTCTAAAAAATTGAATTTCCCGCCAAAAACTTGCATTCCTAACAGAGCGAAGATAACTATAAAAAGGAAGAGCAGCAGCAGGAGCGAGGCAATTGACTGGATAGAGTTCAAAAGAGATGCTACTAAATTTGAAAGAGATCTCCAGTACCTGAAAAAAAAGCAATTTTTTAAGGACACCTGAAATGTACCAGAGATGAACGCAGCCCGTTTGTACTCACTTTGTGACCTTGAATACTCTCAGCAGTCGAACACAACGCAACACGGACACTCCGAGTGGAGGTATCACTTCTGTATTGGTCAAAATCAGTTCTGCAATACTACCAATAACGACAAAACAATCGAATCGATTGAATAAGGACACAAAGTACCCCTGCAAAGGCAGAAAATAAGAATAAAATCGCGTTTAAATGCTTTAAATTAAAACATTACTTAACGGACATAAACTTACTTGAAATCCTAAGCTATACATTTTCAAAAGCATCTCCATTGTAAATAAAGCTACGAAGAACAGGTTCGTGACTTCTTGAAAAAAATCCAACCACTCTGGCTGCTTGTAATGTTCTGTAGCTAGCACTCCTGTGTTTAGAAACACAAGAAGAATAATAAGCCAGTAAAATGCTTGTGATTTCACTGCTTTTCTACAGGCTCGTCTTATCCGCCGGTTAACCCTGTCAAAGGGGAAAATCGTAAGATGTTGGCTGCTTTAAGATGAGAAAAATTATCCGTATTGCATTTTGATTACCTGTCAATGTCCCTCTTCTTTCTCTTGACCCACGACTCCTGCAGCACTTCTTCCTCCCCGTCTAACTGGTCCGCTGAGTTATTTTCATTTTTATCTGCAATCATAAAAATAATGATTAAAGAAGGAAAAATATTTCAAAAAAATGAGACTGTACGCTGTTGCCAAGCAAAGCCGTGGGCCGATCTTGGTTTTCTCCCATGAATATTTAAGTAAATTGTGGGGAAATTGTGTAGCAATGGATGGGATCATTCACAACCAAAAGACAACATCTTTTTTGAAGGATGCTGCGGTTTGAAAAAGGCATTTGGTTTTGCAGACGACTAATGAAGCCAAAATGTGTCAAACGCGTATCGTCCCTGCCCAAGCGTGTGAAGTGGGTGAGGCGGGGACCGGCGGGAACCGCACGGTTCGATGGAGCAAGGGCGGCTGTAGCGACTACAACGGCCCGGCCTGTCGTGTGCGGTACTGGCGGTTCCACAGCGCCTGTCGTGGGTCGGGTCGTCCGCCGAACGCGGCTGGAGACAGGATGGCCTACTGTACTAGGCCAGGCTACACCAGGCTAGGCTGATGCCATCCATCCACCCGGGACGTAGCGGTCACTTACGCTGTTTTGATTTGACAAAAAAGAGGCGCTACAGACACAAATCAAGCCACATGCAGAAGCAGAGACAGCCAAACACATGCAGTTGTTAGTGACACCTTGATATTGTCCTTGATGAAGTCCTTCAGTGCCCCCACCACCCCATGTTCTGCTGCTTCTTCTCCAGCCAGCTAGGAAAGAGTGGTGGGGGAAACGGCCTGTGAACAGTAAGTAACACGCATGCCGTCTCAGAACTAGAATCCCTAGAGTCTCGTGCAATTTTAAATAGGGGCAAAGCTAATTAGTCTTAACACATAGAAGATGAAGCGTTATTAGGTCTCAAATTGCGTTGCAGTGAGCGCGAAGTAGTTCGAAACCGTTCAGTTCTCAACGAATCACACTATTGTCTATCTCGTGAAGTCACAAGTTCTAGTCGCTTGTCCTAACTAGTGGTTCTACTGGCGTTGCGAGTCACGCCGTCACAGACGCGTCTGACGCGGCCATGTTACTCCGGTAACTTCAGATAAATTCCAAAAGCTAGGTTAGTTTCACGGCTAAACACGTACACAAAAACTCCACTGAGTCAAAAGTCAAGCACTTTTTTTAGACATACTTTTGCCGTCCTGGCCTTGCTGACGGTTTTCGTTGTCACCGTCCTCCGGCTCGATGTCCTCGGCCTGTGTTATCCAGTCCAGGTAGCCCCGCAGGTCCTCTTCAATCTGCTGCTTCTCGCGAAGTTTGTGGAAATCTCCTCGAGCTTTTGCCTTTTCTCTTTCTTTTGAGAATTCTCTGGGAAACAGAACAAAACGAGTATGTTCAAGAGACCGCGACGCAAAGTGCATTTTTTATGGTCTGGTTTTGGAAAAAAAAATTACAGTTTGGTCAATAATTCATTCCTTATGCTTAAAATAACGTACTTACCACGAGAAGTTACCTACAAAGAAACGTTAACTATGTGCTGAATTTGATAACTACTCGACTAAAGATAATGAGTGGAACTGACTCCCAATAACCCATGCATTTTGCATCAGCAGCAAATCAATAATGAAGATGGTGTCTACTCAGGAAAAAAAAAGTAAACCAAATAACGGAACACAAGGTAAAAAGCGTCACTCACCCGCTCAACACACCGAGAATTAGATTCATAACGAAAAACGCTCCAAGAATAACCATTGAAATGAAGTACATCCACTGCCAGCTATTTCCCATTGCGTCCTGGATCTGCGTAAACACCACAGAGAACAGGCAGTAAGGACAATGTTGCTACACCGAGCTACCAATGGATGCCATCGGCCACCATGGGGCTGGCATCCCCGTAAACGTTCCAGGCATTGCTTAGAAGAGACTCTGTGGGGTCCAGGACTCTGCGACTGCCAATCGCAGCTTCTATCTTGATGACGAGAAACCTTTCTTGAAGTTATCAAGATGATTTTTTTTCGGAGTGTATGCTTGCAACGTTTGTGATTGAGTCTACGTCATAAAAAAGCGAAAGTACTGTCATGCAGCTTCAATAATTGTGCACGTGGCAACTGTTCCACTTTGACTACAACTCTGCTACAAAAACGTAAGCAAAATAAATCTCTTTTATCGGTCAGCGCCATTTGCTGAATTTTAATCAAGGGCACAATTATTTAAGGACAACTGCCAGTTGTTCATGTCATTGTACTGTCGAATCTTAAATGGGTTGAGCTAGTTTGAGAATTACGGATTCTCGGCAACGGATGCAGGCCTGAAGGTGTGGAAGCCCTGCTCATTGGTGGGAAACAGGGCTGCCTACCTGGCAAGCGCTCCGTAAAATCCATACTTCAAGTCTGCTCAGCTCAAAACACTTATATATAAAGAGTCACCTTATTTATCATGTTTTATGAAAATGCAAATTGTTTGATGTTTGGTCCTGGTTCCACCGCCATTCCCAAGTTGCATTTTTTTCCTTTGTTACTATCAAATACTTATCCTTTTAAACTGCAATTTAAATCGTAGCAAGATGAGGATTATTTAGAAGTCAACATTTAATTTGGTTGTTACAGTACTACTTGTTGTTTCTGAAGAATGCAAAATAATCCCACATGCAGTCCGGTTTCAAAAGTCTAATCTCGGAACTCTGGCAAGCTTGAAATGACAAACCGGTTTGCGCACAATCGTCGGTCGGGAAATGCGACGTACAGTGCAAGTTTGCATAAATGTGAGCAGCTGTCCCTCAAGCGAGTCAGTTTCCGGAAGCGTGGCAAAAAAAAATAAATGAATATTTGAAAAAATTCTTGCAAAATGAATTTATTTGCGCGACCTCTTTCTGACTCGCTAGAGCGACCGACCCAAAAGTGTAAGAGTATAACGTCAGCGAGAGCACGACGCGTGGGACACTTACAGCGTACAACACGTCAGTCCAGCCCTCTAGCGTTATGCACTGGAAGACGGTGAGCATGGACAGGCCGAAGTTGTCAAAGTTGGTGATGCCGAAGTTTGGTCCTTCCCAGTAGAGGGCGCAGACCATGGGGGGCGGGCACTCGAAGCCACCTTCGCCACAGGGGTTCGGCTCGTCCATCATTTCCCCTGCGGCGAGCACACAACAAAACAAATAAGCACACCTCCTTTTTTTTGGGAAGCCAACTGGATCAGACGGTGAAAAAATACCCTACAGAGCCATGCAGTGAGTACTCTGCGAAAATACTGTTAACCTTTTAGGTAGGCTTTTAGATTAAATATTGTTTTGTTTTTTTACTCATTTGTAATTGTAAATTCGCAAAGTAATGACTATCACTGTGGCAATGACTAAGCATTGTTTTTTTTTTCTTTTTTTTTTCTGGGAGTCCAGCAGCGCACGCTGACATTGAGCTCCAACAAACGTGACAATTTAAATGTAAACACGGCACTGGCGACCTAAGCGCCCGCTTTCTTGAAAAAAACAAAAGAGGGAACGCGCGTTTGTTTGATGAAGGGGACGGGCCCTGGGCTGGGCCCTTCCTCAGCCTTATCAGCCAGACAGGGGACATATGCGGCCGCGGCTGTCGCCGTGCGAGAAAGCGCTGCGAGGAAACGCTTCCACCTCGGCAATCTCGCAGAGCGAAAAAGAGTTCCCGCAGAGAGCAGTTTAAAAGTTGCGACACACGGCCGTGCGTGGACTGCGTTCTACGCTCCCAAAGGATGGGCGGCAGACAAGCCCAACCTAACTCGCCGAGAAAAAAAGAATTGGACGTTGCAAAGAGACTGCCAGCTCACCTGTTATATTATTAAAACACGTTTTGTGCATTTTCCCTGAGAATAATTCCAAGCCTATAATGGCGTATATAATAATCACAAAAAGTACCAGTAGAGCTATGTGTAATAATGGCACCATGGCACGAAGAATTGAATTGAGCACCACCTGCAAACCTAGAGAACAAAGAGGATGAGTGTCTTCGGAGCAACTTTGTTTTCTCCTGGGAGAGTGCCCCAGAATCGCCTGTGGTTGTAGACACTTACTTGGCACACCAGACACTAGCCTCAAGGGCCGTAACACACGAAATGCTCTTAGCGCCTTTACATCGAAACCTTCTTTCATAAGGTTTGAAAGCGCTGTGCTTAACATTCTGCAGACAAAAACGGAACAGTTAACACGAAAAAGAAAGTAAAATAGATGCCGTCGATTTTGAAATCAACTTACCCTATAACTACAATTGTAAAATCTAATAAATTCCAACCGTTGCGAAGGTAAGCGCCCGAATGCGCCACAAAACCATACGCTACGATCTTCATTACACATTCTGCTGTGAATATAACTAGAAAGACATTTTCAATTTTTTCCTGGAAACAAAAAGCAAGAGGATAGAGATTCCCTGCAGATGGTGCTATCAGCCAGCTCCCCATAAACCACTCACCAAATACAAATTTGTTGTGTTGGAATCACTGTTGGGGTACGGAGTGTACACAGCCAGGGCTACGCAGTTCGCGAAAATAGTCAGCAGGATCAGGTACTCAAATGGTCTGGACGTCAGAGTCAAGGAAAAAGCTTGGCCGGAAAAAAAAATAACTGTGTGCTCGACTGATTCTTTATTGGAACGAAATGCATATTGCGGCCGCGGCCGTAGGAAAAAGGGGGGGCGAAGGGAGGCAGGGCTCAAGTGGAAAGCCAAAAGAGGATGGAAGCGGCCCTTCAGTTAGGGACCGGAGGGGGAGAGGAGGGGAAGGGAGGTCAAGTGCCTTTCAATGGTGTGGGTCCACCTAGCGTCGGCACGACTGGGACGTCCCACCAGCCCGCCCCCCTAACTGGGAAAATGTTATTCCTAGTCACGGGCATATTAAAGTTCAAGAAACAAAAAAAAAGTGAGGGGATGTAAAGAGTCAAACTGGGCACCTACTGCTATGACCAAGTCGTGTCTTTGATTTTTGAAACGCATATTTTCCCTTTTTACAATTTAGCTTTCAGTTTAAAGGTTTGCATGACCTGTCTAAAATTAGAATTTTAATTTATTTTATCGGGGTAAAGGTACTCGTAGGGAAAACAAAAAATACTGCCTGACACCTTATGGGAAATCGGTGTTCTAGAAAGAAGGACTCGCCCTGCCGCGCGCACTCCACCGGCGTGTCTGTCAACCAGCCATTCGTGCGGCCCACTGCATCCGCCGTGATCGGAGAGAGAGAGAGAGAGAGAGAGAGAGAGAGAGAGAGAGAGAGAGAGAGAGAGAGAGAGAGGGATTGAAGGTGAGGGGGTAGGCCTGGGGTGCTGTTTTCCAATGCAGGGAGCACGCCGGGAGGGAGGGGGAGGGACAATATTTTTCATGTCGGGGAGAAGTGATCCGATGAGAGGCTGCCGGCGGCAGGCAGTTGTGACCGCGCGCCCTTCGCCCGATCCACCCTCCCTATCGGCAAAGGGAGTGCGTTGGACAACACGTCCGGTTTGAAGCTTCTCATTTACAAGCCAAATCGTAAGGCCTTAATTGTTACGACGAGGATCCCGAGACAGAGGCGCCACCAAAAGGATACTTCCATTCCACCGTGTCGATGCACACCTTCCTCAGAGGGTTGTTGAGCTTGAGGCAGAACAGGGCCCGCGCCGGCCGGTCCGGGGGCGGCTTGCCTCCGCGACGCACGGGGCGCTTGGGGGCGGCGGGGGCGGCACCCAGCGTTGCCTGTCCCAGCGCGCCCACCGCCCCGCCCGCCCCCGGGCCCGCCCCTTTGCTACTGCTCATGGTCGTGGCGTTGAGGGCCGCCTGCCAAGCGCTGGACAGCGGCTTTTCGGACCGCCTCTCCGAGCTGGAGGTGCTGTAGTCATGGTGCAGGCCCGCCCCTGCAACACAAGAGGAGAGCAAGTTTGAGTTGAGGCAGTGTCACCGTAAGCCAAAAGACCGCGCAGGCGGCCAAAACTCCAGACGCGTTTTGAGCTCTAGAGTCGCTAAATGGGACTCAAACCAAACGTGTGACCTCACCAATGGATTCCTCGTTTGGAAACGAATCAGTGGGGTCACAAGTTCCGTTCGAGTCCTATTAAGCGACTTAGTGCAATGAGAACTTCATTATGTTACAATTTTTTTCATTTGCAAAGTGCCTTCACTAACATGAGCGACCCTCGAACGATAACAATCACAAGCCCAGGGTGGGGAGGTAGTCGACCCGGCACCACTGATTGAAATCGAATGCCCCAGCAACGCAGCCACCGCGCCACTCGGAGATTAGTGAAGCAGGAGGTCAGTTAGTGGAAAATCGACTCTTCAGCGCAGGTTTCCGGTTTCGAATCCGGGGGCCCAGAGCCATAACCCACGATTTCGCGATAATCTGACCGGCGGGGGGTTTCCGCGCGCGAGAAGCAAGGGTGCGCTGTGGTGGAGGGGGAGGGGGGAGGCCTGACGAGGCTGCGACTTAATTAAGCAGGGAGCCTGCGGTATAATGTTTTGGTATCGCGTTACGAGGTGTGCCGGCCGTGGCGTGGCGTAGCGTGGCGCGCATCACCGTCCGGATCATCATCATCGTCATCGAGATTACAAACGGCCGGCCCACTGCGCTGCCGTGCGGCGGGGTAATGAGGCGGGGCGGTGTCCGGCGGGAGGAACAGAGACAGGGCCTTCATTTGGAAATTGGCAAAGTTGGCCGACCGCGTCGACTACTTTTGTGGTGCGGCTGCGCATTAGCAGCCCGGCACCCACTCCGACCGACCGTAGGTCAGAAGACCGTTGAGGCGGTTAAAATCCCGGACACGTTTTGAGCTCCAGCGTCGCTAAATGGGCCTCGAATCGAACGTGTGACCCCACCAATGGATTGCTCTCCAAACGAGCACACGTTCGATTCGAGGCCCATTTAGCGACTCTGGAGCTCAAAACGCGTCTCCAATTTTGGACGCCTCAACGGTCTTCTGACCCACTGTGCACCCCTCCCTCCTCCCCCCCCCCTACCAGCACCCTCCGCTTGTCCCCGCCCGAGTCTAGGCTTTGATCACTGACCCGAACTTGGCCGCCGAGGCCCCATCGGGGCCCCATCGGGGCTCATCGGTGCCAGTCGGCTGCTGGTGGCGGATAGAACCCGACCCCTAAATTGGCGCGCATCGTGCGGCGGCGGCCATCGTGCCGGCGTGCCGCTTACAGTGTCGGCTCACCTTCCAGTCGGCCGCTTCCGAACGACCAGCAACCCAGTGTGTTTGTTTTTTCTTTCAGTGACGTTACGATTATGGTGAAAAAATGGCGCGCGCTTTTAAACAGGTTGGGCGGCTTGTTGCGCGGGGGGCGTGGTCTCGAGTGGGTCGCCGCGCTCCCCGCGTCTTTGATCCCCCTGCTCCTCGCACTCACGGACCTCCCTCGCGACACACAGACACATACACACACAGACACACACCAACACAAACACACAACTCTATACAAACACACACAAACACACACTGCGCCACCTCCAGGACTTTCACGGCCGGGCCGGGATTTAATTTTGCGCCTTGACTGGCCGACAGAAAGGCAGTGGAGCCCTTGGCGCGATATTACGCCGCCACATCTCCCGCTCCATACAGCACCCTCGCCTCCCTTTTTCCGCACTGTATTTCAACCCACCGCCTCCCGGGGTCACAGTGGGCTAGAAGACCCGTGGAGGCGGACAAAATTATTGCAGAGTCGCTAAATGGGACTCGCACCTAACGTGCCACCCAATCCCTCTCCAAGCGACTCTGGAGCTCAAAACGCGTGTAGAGTTTTGGCCACCTGCTGTGCGTGCCTCGCGCCGCCGTGGCGTCCGCCTTGGACGGGATGGCCGTCATTTGCTGATGAACGCCCTCAGCTTTATTAGCGCTGATCGGCCGTCACGCCTCGTTTGGCCTTCTATGGCCATTCGCGGGCTTTTGTAGGCTTTCCCGGGCATTTGCTGGTTGGCTTAGCGGCTGGCTTTCACGGGCGAGCAGTGGAGCGGGCACGACATGAATCCAGAAAAGAGTTCCAAGATGATGTTTAGTTTGTGCTTCGCGAGAAAGGCGCGAAGGCCGAGGCAGGTGGGAAGCCTGACAGCCTCGAAAGCCCGAAGGTGCGGACGCCCGGCGCAGAATGCTTCGAAGACAAGCAAGCTTGTCGTCTGACATCCCGGGACCTCATCCCCTTAGGCTAAATTGATTTCAATCCCAGCGTAGGCAGCTCCCCAGCACGGCGCCTTGTTCTTGTTCACAGGCAGACCCCTCGAGCGCACAGCATAGAAGGCGGTTGCCCAGAAAGTGGGCGTCTGAGCGCCTCAGTCACCCGCCTGCGTTTGCCTTTGCCTCCTGGTGTGGCACACTGGGTAGACAACCCAACGCGCACCCCCGGGAGGCAATGCCTGGCAATGCCAGTGTGCAGACAGGCCGAAGCCCAGGGCTGCGGAGGGGAGTCAATGGTCCGGAAAACTGGCGTCCAATCGCAGCCGTGGGCGAAGCGCGCCACTGAACGCTTCTCTCGAGGAAAGCCAGGGAAGCAAACCTCTCGCCTCGCGCTGTTTTTATTTCTCCCCCTGCTTCCGGCCGGGGGTGGGGGAGGGTGAGGGTAGAAATCACTAGTTTACGCGTTTCCGGTGTCGCCCCCCTCCTCATCCGACTTTGCAGTGGTGGCGTTTACGGGTCGAGTATCCGGCGGAGAGTGGCTTTCCTTTTCGGTCGTCTGCAGCGGCGCGCTCCGCGGGGTGCGAGAGAGACAGGCGGGGCAGCGCCGGGCAGCGCCGCCTCGACGAGGAGCGGCCCAATCAGGCGTGCTGGCGAGGAGGGTAAATAAGGCCGCCGAAATTAGCCGCCCGTCGGTCTCTTTCGCGCATTTTACTTTGATTAGCCTGAGGCCTCAGTCCTTGTCAGCGTCAAGGACTGCCTGCCGGCTGTCTGTCTGTGTGCCTGCCTGCCTGCCTGCCTGCCTGCCGGCTGCCGGCATCGGTAGTTTGGGATTGACGTGCCGCGGGGCTGGTTCGACCCGTGCCAGTCCGACCCCAGCCTGGTGGGCCTGGTGGGCCTGGCGGGCCGGGCCGACTAGGTCTAGGTCAGCGTCTCCTAACCCTGGGGTCGCGAAGTGCTAACGGTGTCTCGCCGCCAGACTTATAAAGAAATAAAAACCCCATCAAGGGCATAAGGCTACTTCAATACAAAAATTGTCGAAATTTGGCATGCGAGCCGGAGACCAGGGATGGGAGCACCAAATTTTGTTAGTCTGCCCTAGGGTGCCTCAGTGGCTACCCTAACACGGGACGATCTTCCACAGGATGACTCCTCCCCCCCTCTCCCCCTGCAGCTCGGTGCATCACACCGGCCTTGAGAGCCATTTCGGCAAGAGCGGTGCTATTTCGACCCCAAGGTTTTGTCTGTCTGTCAGTGAGGCACCCCTAACCCTAACCCTTCCTCTCCATCCGCTCCAGCCTAAGCGACAAGGGCAGAGGCAGAGGAGTCCGGATCGGCCGAACGGGACACGAGTTCGTTAGGGAAACACGGGGGGGGTGCTTTGATTGGTTCTAATTGGGGCGAGCGGATGGATCACGAGTACATAATCCCACGCGGACGCGCTCTCTCTCTCTCTCTCTCTCTCTCTCTCTCTCTCTCTCTCTCTCTCTCTCTCTCTCTCTCTCTCTCTCTCTCTCTCCCTCTCTCTCTCTCCTCTGTCTGTCCCGCACACACCCTTTATCCCTCTAGCTAACACCCCATCCACGCGCGGCGACAAAGCAACAACAATCTGGCAGGGGCCACGCGCGCAAAAACCGAGGCAAAAAAAAACCCAGGTGGTGACCGCCCTGTTTGATTGGGACCCGCTGCCCCGTTCCGATTCACATCAGCGCTCCATTTTTGCCGCCTCGGCGGCACGAACCTGGGTATCGCACCACTTGCTACGTGCGACATATGAGGAAAAACGCCGACAAGCTGAAGCCGATCTAGTTCAACACATGGAGTGAATTTTGTTAGCAAAGGGCTTTATACGAGGTTTTAGAAGCTGCTGCTTGGAATGTCACGACAGAATTCTGAGAGATAAATGATGAATAAAAGGAGGGTGTCTGCTAGGAACCGAACCCATCTTGGGGCTTGGATAAGAGTTTGAAAAGAAAACGACTCTAACGTGAAGGCCGCCCGATGCCGCCGTTTCGGCATAGAGCCCTCCCATTCCATCATGAAACTCGTTGTTGGCTCAGTTCGACTCAAAGAAAACTTGAATTCTGTCTTTGATCCAGCAATCTAAAAACGTCCGCGTAGATCCTCCGGCAGCCAGGAGGATAATTCGATATTCCTGGGGGGACCGAAGGGGGGGGGGGGCTCGAACTTGCTGAAACGATGGACCAGAGGCTGTTACGCGTGGCGGGGCCCACCACCGTGCACCCCCCCCCCCCCCCACCCCCACCCCCGCCCTGCCCCGTCTGCCCGAGTTACGGTGAGGTATTAGGCATCGTCTGCGAATACGTAAGAGACTTGAACTACTTCACTCTGCTCCACGGACGCCCATACTGCACCCTAAAAAAATGACTTCTACGATCAGGAAAAAAAAAATGCTTTTATTGTATCTACTTTAGAAAATTTTTAATCCATACTTTCTTTCCATAAATTTAAAAAATAATCTGTAATGTAGTCAATTTTTTTTAAATTTTTTTTAAAGAAACAAGAACCGAAAGCAATGTAAAGAAATATTTTTGGGGGTGTAATCGCGTTACGCCCCAAAATTATGACAACCCTCCGAAAAGTTTTCGATGGCCGGGTGCGTGTTCTGCATTGAACGCCCCTAAACGCTCCCCCTCGCCCCTCTCCTGAACTAACCGCAGCAAAGCGGGGCGCGCGTGAAGAGCGGCACCGACCAGGGCCCCCATCCCCCAGGGCCCCCATGCCCCAGGGCCCCCATGCCCCAAGGGCCCCCATCCCCCAGGGCCCCCATGCCCCAGGGCCCCCATGCCCCAAGGGCCCCCATCCCCCAGGGCCCCCATGCCCCAAGGGCCCCCATCCCCCAGGGCCCCCATGCCCCAAGGGCCCCCATCCCCCAGGGCCCCCATGCCCCAAGGGCCCCCATCCCCCAGGGCCCCCATGCCCTAGGGCGCAAGGTGGGCCGCGCCGCCGGCGACAGCCGATTTCGCACCTCGAGTAAAGTTATGGCAGTCACTTTCAATTCCTGTGTTGGCACCAACTTGAGCGGTGCGAGAGAGGGAGAGACATGATGGATTGCGACCCGGGCTGCCTTAAGGCCGGGGGGCAAGCCGTGGTGTCTCCAGCCCCTGTCGGCCCAGCGGCCCAGCCCGAGGACTACCCTCATTAGGCGACTCGACCATCTGTTCTTTTGTTTCTCTTCTGCCTTTCCTAATTCTCACCGGTGAAGAAAGCTGCGCGACAGAGATGGAAAACAAAAGAACGCAAAAGTTTGGGTTTGGATTAATAAGACCGCTTTTATTTTCTTCCTCCCTCTAATGTAAAGATAAGGATTTTCTTGTTGTTTTTTTTTCTGACAGTGCACAGCAGCCGGCCGGGGTGAACAAGATGGACAGCGACGCGGAGCTCGGAGGGGAATTCCTTTTATATACCTGAGAACAAGACTAACAGGTTGTCCCTCCGTCGGACAATCGGAGATTTATCAAACAGTCGGCGAGGAGGGTGGGGTGGGGTCGGTTGAATGGACGCCCGGGGGAGCCGGCCCAAAGGGGGGGGCTGGTGGTTGGGGGTTGGTAGCTCTCAGGACCTGGTGGTGGCAAGTTGACGGCATGGAAGAGAACAGTGCAGAAAATCCATTATCAGTGGCGGTGTCGGCGGTCTGCCGCGGCCTAGCACTACAGCGAGGCGTACACCTCCACCCCCCCCCCCAGCCCCCTCCCCTCAGCGCACCGCGACGCCCTGATAGACGTCCCCGGCCCAAATTCATGGTTCCTTCGGGCCCATACCGTAGTGCCGCCGACAAAGACAAGACGAACTGGCAAATGGAACAACGCGCGCCCCTCGCGGCATTCCCACGAAACGCCGCCAACGCTGTACAGTGTATTTTCGAAATAAGTCGTGGAATACTTGAAAATCTCCCAAAAACCCAACAAACTGGTGTTCTTAGTGCACATTCTGTGTACGAGGACTCCCTTTCCAGGATGGTCTTTCCGTGGAGTCAATTAACGGATGGGTGCCCGACTAATACTCTCCGAGGCCGAACTCCAGTGCCGGTCCCCCCTGCTCACGGGGCTGAGCCTTCACTGGAAGCTGGAATCTAAGAAAGTGGAGCGGAACTGGGGCATTATGGGCAGCGACGCAGGCACAGCCAGCCGCCGTGGGCGCCGCGCCCCAAAATAGAACACACTCACCCATGCACGCGCATTCACACACACTCACACGCACGCGCACACTGACACATGCACGCACAAAAACACGCTAGCGCGTTGACTGGGCGTTCAAAATTCATGCAGCATGAACGCGACGCTGCGGGCATGCCGAGCGAACCTTTTAAAAGCTGCAAGAGGCCGCGTTAGCGGGCGTCAGAGTGAGCGTGTGTGTGTAGTAAATGTGCTTTTGCTCCCGTGTGCGTGTGGGTAAATGCGTTTCCGTGTGTTTTTGCGAGTGTGTGTGTGTGTGTGTGTGTGAGTGTGTCGGGGCGTCGATCTGCCCGTTATGTGAGAAATATAGCCGTTATTTGGCGCGGCGCGTGACGGCCGATACGCGGCCGAGGCCTAGGAGTGGCCGAGGCACCGGCCGCTGCACGGTGGGACGCACAGAGGCCTCTGCCTCGCGTCCATCCTGGGCCGGCGGCCACCGGACTTGCGTCACTGCTCAAATTATTTCGTAGTTTGGAGCGGAAAATTTGAGGAACATATGGGACTCCGAAAAATGGGCACGGTACCTCGGCAGGATTTCACGAGGCACGGACGGTCCAGGTAAATAATGGACCAGACTTGTTTCGTACTTTTTCCGTCCTTTTCTTTTGTTCCTGCCAGAGCTGACTCCCTCACGGCAGTTTTCCCGGCGAACCAGCGCGTCAGCTGTTCACGCCAGGCCGTCGGCAAACAACAACAAAGCGTAAACAAAAAAACAAGAACGGGACGCGGGGCAGCGCGGGGCTCTGCGGGCAACTGCTCCGTTTTCTTTAATTGGCGCCCGCTTAGTTTGTTGCCTGACAATGTTGCATGCCGGCCGGCCGCACGCGCGGGGGCGTGGTGGGGGCGTGGCGGGGGCGTGGCGGGGGCGTGGCGGGGGCAGGGGCGCTCTCTGGTGTCACTAGAGCGGAGCAGGCCCTTCCCGGAGCGGCGTGGACAGCCCCTGCTGGCGCCCCTGCCCCCTGCCCCCCCTTCCCGGCGTGGTATTGATTTGGGCGTGGCCCCCTCCCCCTCCCCTCCCCTGGAAGCGCCGGCAGCGGCCCCCTCCCGCCCCCTCCCCCCTCCCCGGTCCCCGGCCGCCTCGTGGCTCGTGCCGTGATGTGTCGCGCGGACCTCCGCGGCGCGGGGCGGCGCGGGGCGGCGCGGGGCGGCGCGGCACGGCGTTAAGGTGTCGGGGGTCACACTTGGCTTCCCTCAGTTCCCTCTCCGGCCGCCCCACGCGGGACCCCTGTTCCCGTCCGCACAAGGACGCGCGAAGGCAAGAAAGAAAGCCGCCCAAGAAAAAAAAAAGGCAAACAACTTTTTTTTCCCGCTTACAACCTTTCTAGGGTTGTGTGTTTACAGAGCGGAAAAAAGTATCGGGTCACTTGTGCTTCAAAACTAGGTATCATGGAACGGTAAAAAGTAAGGTGTGAAGGAATGTGAGAATCCTATTTTTTTGTAACTGTTGTATAGTGCGTTTTACGACAATGTACACGGTAAATTTGAATTAACGTAATGCAGGTCGTAAAAGCGTTAACACGGCAAAAGGACTGTCGGGAGCGCCGCTGAACAGCGGGGGGGCCATTTACGTTGCGAGCGCGCGCGTGCCACGCACGCCAACGCACGCCAACGCACGCCAACGCACGCCAACGCACGCGCGGAAGCCGCGCTGCTCAGCGGTACGCTCAGTCGTCCACGCTTCATCATAAAAAAAGGCACGTACAAATTTTGGTCCTAGAGGGTTCTTTTTTTTTCTTTTTTTTTTAAGCAAAATAAATTTAATACACGTATTGCAAAAGGAATTGTTTGCTAGCGTTTGCTTTCGAAGAAAAACAGAGCAAACGAAGCGAAATTTTGAGTCACGGAAAACGGTGGCGTTATACGCGGCCCACCGAGCATCCCGACGGTGGGGATGCGTGAGGCGGGGAAGCCCTTCGCGAACAAAGGCCGCCGTCCCGAACAAGGTGTTCCCGGCCTGCCTGCCTGCCTGGCCGCCTGCCTGCCAGCCCCGTCTGCCCACCCGTCCATGGTTATGACTTTGATGTGGGGACCGAGGGAGACAGAGCGTCGCGCAATGGGCAAAGCTCCACGCCTCGGCGGTTACCCGCGCGCCTTGCAGCGTCGTCGCGGCGCCGCAGCCTGGCTGGCTGGCTGGCTGGCTGGCTGG
This sequence comes from Stenchaetothrips biformis, assembly GCA_030522485.1. NCBI lineage: Eukaryota > Metazoa > Arthropoda > Insecta > Thysanoptera > Thripidae > Stenchaetothrips > Stenchaetothrips biformis. The sequence goes on from CM060099.1 coordinate 12,804,978, forward strand.
CTGGCTGGCTGGCTGGCTGGCCAGGCTGGCTGGCTGGCGGGCGGGCGGGCCGGCGCTGGCTGGCGCCTCGCGACGGGGGCGCTGACGCCGTGGCGCGTCTACGGCCCCAGAGGGGGTTCGGTGGCGGTTCCGGCGTGGTAAGTCCCGGGGGAGGGGGGCGTGTATATGTGTGCGCGGGAGGGGGCGTTGGCGGGGAGGGCGATGTTTGTGAGTAGGTCGTCGAAAAACTAAAGCCCGGCGGCGGATTCCGCTGCGACACGGCGGACGCGGTCACGAGAGCAGCAGGCCGGGCCGGCTGCTTCCAAACAGTCGTCGCTCTGTCTCTGTCCCACTCGGTGGCAGCTCCGCGCGGTTGCGAGAGAGACAGAGGGGCGGCGCACTGGCTGACCTGGCCGCCGCGGTTTCTTCGTACCGCGTGGTTTGCGGCTTGCGCTGTACGATTCCCCGACCAAACGAGACCGCACCGCCGGCGTGGCTAACGAGCTGCTCTCCGCCGCGGTAATGGGTCGTGTTTATGTCTGTCTCTCTCGCACACCTGCGGGCGGCAGGACGCCCCGTGAGTGCGAGAGAGGCACAGCGATGGAAGCACTGCTGAGCCTGGCTGGGCTGACAGCGCGGTCCTTTGCGAACTCGCTGCAGTTTGCACCCGTTCACCTACTCTGCGCCCCGTCACGCACAGTGGGCCAGAAGACCGGCCCAGACGGCCGGAACCCTAGACGCGTTTTGAGGTTCAGAGTCACTGAATGGGCCGTGACTCTGGAGCTCGAAACGCTGGCTCACTGTGCTGCGCGGCGGGGAGCGCCTGGGCAGTAGGCAATGCGAAGGCAGTGTTGTGGCCTCGCTGCCTACCGTCCAGGCGCTCTCCACTGGAGTGGAGCCGAGCGCCACTCATTAATGCTTCAAATCCCTCTCCCGGAAAGTTTTTCCGCCTGGAGCAGGCGGGTTGCAGGGCGCGAGCCGCATATACTTGGCGGCAGACGACATTAGCAGACGACATTAGCAGTCGACGTTCGTCACCCAGGGGCTGATGGACGCAGGCATCGCAGTGGGATGCACGGAGTGGCGCGGCCCGCGCGGAAATCGAGTTCGGCTAAAAAATTAAAACAAAATCAAATAAAAAAGTGAAGGTGGGGGAGATGGATTGCCGAAGTCGCGCGCAGAATAAAAACAAGGGCAGCAGCAACAACAAGCCGGAAGCAGGGAGGCCGGCTGGTTATCGGTCCGGCACCGGATTCCTTCCGTGGTTCCGGAGTTTGCCCCGACTCCGGCTGGCGGAGATGAGGACTTGCTATTCCGGGCGGGGCGCGTTCCTCCGTGCGGTGCGCCGTGTCGCGTGTTCAACGTGCAGTAAATGTTTAGCGGCCGGAAGCGGGCGATTGTCCTTTGCCCCCTCCCAGATCCACGCCGGTTCCCTCGAGGCCGCCAGTCCGGGATTTTGACCGCCTCCACCGGTCTTCTGGCCCACTGTGCGTCAGCGCGTGGGCGTGTCATGCCCCACAAAGACCACCGGCGACAAAGGCGGCCCGAATAGCTCTCATACTTTTTTCTCTGAGCTGAGTAATCTGGCCTCGCGAATTAAAAACGCGGAAGGCCTGGACCCTTGTCCCCCCCCCCCGCCCCTGCGCTGTCCGCGGGCGCGAGCGATGTGTGCGGCATGACGAATGTGCGTGCACAGGCAGCCTTTGTGCGTCGGCCGTCTCCACCGAGACCCTCGCTGCCCCCCCCCCTTCCGGCCCGACCGGCGGGGGGGGGGGAGGAGGGTGTGTGCGCTGGAACTATGTATGGGCGGTGGTAATTCATGATTATGGCACCTGGCTGTCACCGTCAGCAGGGACCGCCTGGCCCTTGTCCGGGGCCGTGGGGGGCCGTGGGGCGGGGCGGGGCGGGAGGTGTTTGGCACAATCAACACAGCAGCAGCAGCAGTACTAGCGGCCAGCCTAGCACTAGCGACGGCACCAGCAGCACCTGCTCCACGACCAGGCGGAGCGTTCGGCAGTTTGATTTCCAGGACCCCGCCGCGGGGCGCGAACCCGAGTCCGTGCACGGCCGGAAATGAAACATCTCCGGCGGCCCAGGCAGAGGGCTCAGCCGGCCCGTCGAATTGTTAATGTAGGTGGCGGCCTGGCGTGGCCTGGCGCGCGGGGACGAGGGAAAATTAAACAGTGGCGCCGCTGCGGCGCGAGGAGGTGCCGAACGGCGCGCTGCGGCCGGGAGAGAGAGAGACAGAGAGAGACAGAGAGAGAGAGAGAGAGAGAGAGAGAGAGAGAGAGAGAGGGAGAAAGAGAGAGATAGAGAGCGAGAGACCTACCACCCGGAGTCAGTCTACAGGCTCCAGCAGCAGCGGCCCCTGGTGTCTCCAGGCCCGCCGGCTAATTGGCGCGGAGTCCGGCATTGTGGAGGGATGCTACTGACGAGGCAACTTGGGAGAGAGAGAGAGAGAGAGAGAGAGAGAGAGAGAGAGAGAGAGAGAGAGAGAGAGAGAGAGAGAGAGAGAGAGAGAGAGAGAGCGCTGCGGCTGCAACTGCTAAGTGCACTGCCTCTACTGCAGCTGCTGCAGCGCTGTGTATATGCGACGCCACCAGCAATGGATCTCCACTCGCAGTGCGAGTCTTATACCGCTTTGACCCAATTACGCGAATTACACACGGCCCTCACTTTCCCGCAGCACTTTCCGCGTCGCTGTACTTTTGACTCTGAAACTTTCCCTATTTCTCTCTCTCTCTCTCTGTCCCTGCCGCTAGTCTCGCGGCAGCTTTTATTATTTCATCGCTGGAAATGCACAGGACGGTCGCGGGGCCTGGCGTGAGCCTGGAAGGGGGAGAAGGGGGGAGGGAGCCGACAAAGTATTAAAAGAGGATGACGCTGAATTGTTGGGGTAAGTCCAGGTCAAATGTTAGCGCTGGGTCTTTACACATGTTCGGCCGTCCCCCCCGACCACTACGTCCCCCTGCCGCGAGATCCTCTGCAGCCGCGGAGCGCTGGTAAACTTTACCGACCGGCGGGAAGAAAGCAGAAGAAGGGCCATCAGGATAAGGTGCACGTCCTAACGCACAACAACAGTGGAACTCACTACATGTTGTGGAGCAAAGTGCGTGAGAAGAGACGGCGGCGTGTGCGACTGTGCGTGTCCTCGCGAGGGGAGACGACCTCTCGCTTCACGAAGAAGGCCCTAAATTACCCTCCGCCTGGAACACCCCCTACCCCCACCCCACCCTACCCCACCCCCACCCCACCCCGCATCCCTTCCAACAGCAGCCGTCCAACGACGCGGCCTCAGCAAAAAAGGAAGCCTTCGTCCAAACTTGCACCCGTGACCTTCAATTTTGCCGTTTATGCTGATGCGTTGGTTTTGGATTTGAATAAAGCTACTTTCGCGTTGACTCGAGCTAATTTAAAGCAAACTCAGTCCCCTCCTCCAGGAGCGTCACGGTTTTTATTTCCCCGGCGCATTTCCAGGGATTTCGCGGCGAGTTGTTGCCGGACTCGGGTTTGACGTGCCTAATTCGTGGACCCCTCGTCGCAAGCAGCGACTTGAGGCGACCGCTGCTGCGCTGCTGCTCGCCCGCCACAGTTCTCGTTATAATTTCAAGATTAAACACGACATCACGGAGCGGAGCGGGGAGCAAGACGAGGCCAGCGAGTCCTTGTTCGAGTCTGCAGCCCCTTCCAGTGACATCCCACTCCCCTCCAGTGCGCCAGTGAGCCCTCCCAGCGGGAATGCTGTCTGGCCTCGCACAGTGCGGCCCAGACAGAAGACCAGCGAAATCGGCCAAAGTTCTAGACGTGTTTTGAGCTCCAGAGGCACTAAATAGGACTCGAACCGGTCGTAACCCTTTCCAGTGTCCCTTCATCACTGGCAAACTCTCAGTGCGCTCCATGGCAGCCCTTCCCCAATGTGAATCCAGTGACAGCCCTTCCCAATGGGAATCCACTGGCAGCACTTTCGGATGCCAATCCGATGAATCCCGTGCGCCGAGTGACAATCCTCCCCAGCCGCAACTCTACCGAGAGTGCCTCCATAACCCCCCCTCCCCCCTCAGGGCATCCTGCAGCTCCTGGCCCACTGTGAGACAGAAGCCAGCGCGCCATTCACGGAGTCCATATTGAGGTTTCAGCGGCGCGGCAACGGCGCACTGCTCCCTTGTGAAGAAATCTATGGCGACGCGCCAAAGGCGAATAGAACGTCGAGAGGGAGCGGAGGAAAAAAAAATCGGCTGACAAGTCGGGATTTGAACCCCTAGCCATGCCGGCAGTCATTGAAACGATGATGAATGCGATGTGCGTGCCGCGCGCGCGAGTCGGGAGTTGAACCCCAGACCATCACGGACGGGAGGGAGGGGGAGACAGGCAGAGGCACTCTGTCTGCACGGAGCGCGGCACGACGCTGCCCGAACGAGTCAAGGAGAGCACCGCAATGTAGACAGAAATGAACATTTTACGCTCCGGAGCGACGGGGTGATGGTGGCCGCGGAGTGGGACGTAAGGCGGAAGGACGCGAGGGATAGAGTCGAGGGAGGCGGTTTAAGTCCGTGAGCGACGCACAGTGGGCCGGAAGACCGGCGCAAGCGGCCGAAACTCGCTAGATTCGCAAGAGTCGCTAAATGGGACCCGAACCTACGCGACCCCCCGTGGGGCCCGGCCAGGCCGCCAAGTACAGTCCAACTGCCTCGATTGGCCCAGCAATTTCCCCACGCGAGGGGGAGGCACCCATGCACAGGCCGTTAAGAGGGCGGCCGGTGTGAGGGAATTCAACAGGTGCAGCCGCGCGGTGGACAGGCAGGGCCCCCGCAGGGCCCCCGCAGGGCCCCCGCAGGGCGGCGTAGGGCCACAGGGCAGCGCCGCACGTAGCGTGCGATGAAGCGATACAACTCTAAGCACCTCTGAGCGGTGCCGGAAATTATGATGGCATCTCTTTGCGGCAGGCGGCCGGCGGCACAGTCGGGGCTGGCAGCACGCTCCGCTTTGGCCTGCCGAGGCCTATGCCGCCGATGACGGCGAACAACTTCGTGAGGGGTCAGAGGGCGGTGCACTACGCGTTGCGTGCCGGACAGACTGCCGGACAGACAGACAGACAGCAAACCGACAGACGGAGGAACGGACAGGCGTCTGCCCTCCATCATGCTTCCATCACGGCATGGGATCCTCAAAAACGCGCGCGCGCCGTGAGTAGTATAGGTAGGACACCCTGTTTATACTACTGCCGTGCATTCTCTCTCTCTCTCCTCAAACAATTATCCGATCAATCAATAAACAATTATTCAATCTCTCTCTCTCTCTCTCTCTCTCTCTCTCTCTCTCTCTCTCTCTCTCTCTCTCTCTCTCTCTCTCTCTCTCTCTAACGCGCACACAGACCCACGCCGGGTCGTGCTCTACACGCAGTCAGGGGCGTTTCAATTCGCAGCAACAGGATGGCGTGCGGGTGGCGCGGGGTGGCGACAAACAGCTCGGCAGGTGAAACACGTGAAACGCGACAAAAGCAAAACGAGGCAGGGGAAAAGACAAAGTGCCGGGCCACACGGCCCGCACGGCGCACGGTGGCAGGCGCGCTGTACTGCTAAACCTGTTGGACAGCAGCGAATGGAAGCAAACACCGCTGTACCGAGCACAAATACTGGACAAAGCCCCACGGTCGCTGAATGGGACTCTGGAGCTCAAACCACGTCTAGATTTTTGGCCGACTGCACCGGTCTTCTGACCCACTGCGTTGTGAATGACAAGTTTTCAATCATTTCCCACAAAGTGGCGATGATTGATAGTGCATGTTCATAATCTCGGCAAGCAAACACACATCACCATCAACAACAATGGACGGCGACGCGAAATAGGAAACGAAATGATTGTCTGCATACGAGGGGGGAGGGGGGGGGCTGCCTGGGGAGGGCCTGTTTGTGCCATGATCGAAAAGGGCAGGCCCGTCGAAGGGGGAAGAGGGGGCAAAGACGCACGCCCGTCACGAGACGGGGGCATAATGCCTTCGTGCCTGTTGCTCGACGCCTTGTGGCTACAAACGGGAAGGAAGAGCGGGCAGGGGGGGGGGGGCGACGACGCCGGCGGTAAGCAGTGCAAAATGGAAAGTCACGCCGGCCTTTTGTCGTGAAGGAGGAGACCTGGGCTGACGGCGGCCCCAATGCCTTGCCCGCGCAGTGGCTGCATTGTTATTGCAACTGCGGCGACCCAGCAAGAATTTTGGTTGCTGCACTGCAGCCCACTGCGCGCCGAAGCTCGGCGATGACCATGCAAGTGCATTCCATCGGGGTGGGGGGACCCAGTGACCCTAGTGACCAGACGCGCGTAGACGCGCGGCGCGAGTTTCGACGGTGAGAGGGGGTAGGGGAATAGGAGAAGGGGTGAGGCTCATCTTTTTGTGATTACTGCCGAGGCCGCGGCGTTGTCCGCAATGGCCCGCCTTTCCCGCCCGTCAACGTATCGAATCGCGTTAAATCGATTCGCTGAACGAAAATAAGAACAGGCCGGTGAAAACGAGTGGTAGAGAGAGAGACTTGCAAAGCAGCGCGTACGTGTGTGTGTGATTCTCTGAGTGTGTGATGGGGAGTGCACGAGGGGGAAGCAACTCAAAATTTTTGGGTACGTTTTACAAAATTTCTTGAATTTCTTAAATTTTTTGAAATTTTTCTAATTTCTAAAAAATGGAACTCTACACCCCCTCCCCAGTCTTAATGGGGAGGCCTCCTGCTTTACTTCGGTGTTCGGGATGGGAACCGGTGCTATCAGGTAACTGGGGTTAATCCGATCCAGCGACTTCGATATCGTACGCCGGGGGACCCAGTAGGACCCGAGCCGCCGACACGGCCCAACATGGGCAGAGTAGAGTAAGGCAGAGACGATAGAGAGACAGAGAAAGAAAGAAAGAGAGAGAGAGTAGTTTTGGGAGCTTTTGTTTGCGCAGGCTGGTCGGTACCCAAATGGTACACCCGCTGTCCGGCGCTCCCAGACCCGAACATGCAGTCAGTGGGCCAGCTTCAAAGGACTTATCAACTCCATCCGACGAATCGGAATGGACCCACTCGCGACCAATCTCGAGTGGCTGGCTCGATCGGGGATCGAACCAGTGCCGAGGCCAATCCGCCGAAGCGGACTGCTTTTTAGACACCCGGGTGTAATGGCCTGGATTGAGCCTAGACCACTACACCACCCTGACTTGCACGTCTGCCGAGTGTTGGAGGACGGGTTTGAGTCGCAGTGGGAGGGAGCCAGTCGAAAAATGAAAGGCATTAATGGGATCCGATCCCCGGACCTTACGGTCGGGGGTCGACGCCTCTCCACTCTCAGCCACCACGGCTTATGTCTCACGCCGATTGAAGCGGGTTCTTGACGTGACAATGAGCAGCGGACAGAGAAAAATGTTGTGAAGTAGTAAGATATGAACCGCCGATCCCCATACCGGGAATCTGACGCGTCTACACCTCCAGCCACCACGGCACATGATGGTGAATGCGCAATGCTGTGGGTTTGAAGCACACTGGGGAGGGCAGTAAAAAATGCATTTTTCGTAATTTTTTCAAAAAATCTTCAAAATTTCTAAAAAATTTCAATAGAATTTTTTAAATTGTTCTATAAAATTTTTCAAATTTTTTAATAAAATTTTTTACATTTTTCAATAAAATTCTTTTCATTTTTTGACATTTAAATTGTTGGTGTACATGTATTTGGCCAGTTGTTTCCCCCTCGGGAGCGCACCCCCCGCGTGGTGCTACTCCACGGCGTTGCTACCGCTCAGCAGGTCACTGTTGAAAGTGGCGGGGAAAAGACCCCTCCGTGATGCCTTGCATCGACAGCCCATTGCTTCATGTTCTCCGACCGGCCGCGTGGCCCCGGCTCCGTTCGAAGCGTTGCACAACAACGGCCGAGCGGGGCCGGTCGATACGGAGTCTCTCTGCCGCGCTGTTTCTGCGGGGACCGACTAAAGGGTTCTGGAAAAAGGCGCGTGTGCGCCAACAGTTACTTCAAACAACAACAACAAGGCAAGACGACAACAACAACAAGGTTGCGCGGCAAATCGCCAGGTAGCAAGGACAAGGGAGACTGCTGCTGCCGGCGCGCCACGTCAGTCAGGTGTCCAATGAGCGCCGGGCAGGGCGCACGAGCCCGGCGGAGACACGGAAGAAGAGAAAAACAACAACATCCGCAAGTGCAGCCGGAGACTTAGCTGGCTTGTTTCGGAGTAGCTGACCTCGACACACAATATGTGTTTCCATCACGAATTTCCTCGCCGTGTCTGCCGCACACCCCAGGTGAGGCTGTGTTGCCTACAGTTGCTAGGAATTTGTTTGTTTTTTTCCCTGGCAGAGGCGACACGACGGGAGAGAGGGAGTGGCGCAGGGGAAAGTTAGGAGATAGGGACCGTCTTGTAGTCCCGCGGGAACACCCACCAAATGTATGGTGATGGAGAGTTATTCCGCGACAAGCACGGCGTGTGGGGGTGGGGTAGGAGGGGGGAGGGAAGGGGGAGGGGTTGGAGCGGTAGCGGTACAGGGCCTCTGGGCAGGCTTAGAGCTTGGGGAAGGGCCTAAAAGGACAACAAAGACACGAGGCCTAGAGGGCTTAAATGCCGCCCGCCGGGAAATCAAGTGATATACCGTGGGTTGATTTTTTTTTTTGGCCCACACTGTGCGTTTGGCGTAAAGATGACCGGTTGGTGTCAGTGCGAAGCGTGGCGCGCGAGGCTAGCGAGACACCGCCTCTTCACAGTGGGTCAGAAGACGCCGCGACTCGTAAACGTCTCCTTGGGGCGGGCCGCCCCGGAGGCGGGGGACAAATGGTTCGCCGCAAAGTCGAAAGTCGCGCTGGTGCAATTTGCGAACTGAAATTCGCGAAGGTTACCGTCGCCGAGAGTTAACTTCGGGGAGCCTGGGAGGGCTGCCTACTCTCGCATGTCCGTCCGTCTGTCCGTCCGTCTGGCTGGCTGGCTGTCTGTCAGTCCGCTGTCTGTCCCTCCGGTCCCTTTATAGACTCACGGCGCACCACACCAGCTGTGTTAGTCGAAAAGCAGCGCACTGATCACGTGTGAAACGGCTCGCAAATGAGGGAGGGAAAGCGTTAATGTGAAGCAATCCACACACACACACACACACACACACACGTGTACGCGTGCCGAAAAGGGGGTGGCCTACAACGACATTATACGCACGCGTAGCACGCCGGGGGGAACAGCGAACAGTCGAATATGGGGTGCGATATGCGAATCCCCGGGAGGCGAATGTGTGTGTGTGTGTGTGTGTGTGTGTGTGTGTGTGTGTGTGTGAGAGAGAGAGAGAGAGAGAGAGAGAGAGAGAGAGAGAGAGAGAGAGAGAGAGAGAGAGAGAGAGAGAGGGAGAGGGAGAGAGAGAAGAGAGAGAGAGAGAGAGAGAGAAGAGAGAGAGAGAAGAGAGAGAGGGTGGGGCGAAAAACGAATGTCTGGCGGGAGAGAGAGGGGGCTCGGCGATATACCGGCAATAAAAGGCACGTGGAAACGGATGGGTCCGGGTCTGGCACGGCTTGTCGGTGGGGAATAAAGATGAAACTGGTTTCCTCTTTTTGTGTGAGTGTATGTGTGTGCGCGCGTCAGCAATGTGTGTGAATGGGGCAGGGAAGCGGAGGCACTGATCCAGGTGCCGACTGGACAAGTGGTCCACCACCGCAGTGGACACGATGGGACTTGATCCTTAGTCGCGTGGATGGTGGTGGAAGCGGTTAATTTTTTTTTTTCTCTCTCCGCCATGCCCACTGGGCCAGTGACAACTCTGACCACCCTCCATCCGTAATACATAAAAGATTTACCCTTCTTTTTCGGTCACGCGTCGGGGTGTCGGGGTGCCCCGGGGCGCTTCGACTTCCGCTGCGGCGCACAGTGGGCCGCCTCGCTGCCGCTCCACAGCCGTCCTCGGAGAACAGGCGATAAGCTGATTCGCCGCCGCGCCTCCTTCTAGAACGGGACCATCCATCAATTACCCTCTGGGGCTCGACTTGGCGTTCGCTCGGGGAGGCAGGGGGAGCGGGGCACTGTGGGCCAGAAGACCGGTGGAGGCGGTCAAATTCTAGCCGTGTTTTGAGCTCCAGAGTCGCTAACTGGGACTTGAATCGAACGTGTGACCCAGAGTTCAACTACTGTGAGAGGGTGCTGTCTCTCTCTCTCTCTCTCTCTCTCTCTCTCTCTCTCTCTCTCTCTCTCTCTCTCTCTCTCTCTCTCTCTCTCTCTCTCTCTCTCCCTCTCCCTCTTACACACACACAGACACAAACCCGCCACCGTCGTTATTTGCAGTGCACTCAAAAGTCCACTCCAAAGACGTGGACTTAATAGGCGGCACAGTCTTCATCGACCAGCAGGAGGCTGCATCCGAAAATCGCGCCGTCGATCTGTCTTCCTCGCTCTCAGGAGCTACCCCGCGTGCGAGAGAGACAGAGCGACGAGAGAGCCGCTCGGAATGACCCCAGATCATTACTGCGAGCGACACTGTGCTGCCCTGGACACACCGAGTGAGAGGCAAGTTGGCAAGCCGCTTAGGGAGCGCCCCCAGCTTCATATTGAACGAGTTGTTTGCGAGACTTTACTTTTTCGGGCTGCTGCTGCTGCGGGTAGGGTCGGTCGGTCGGTCGGTCGGTCGGTCGGTCGGTCGGTCGGTCGGTCGGGGGTATGGCGAGGGAGGGAGGTTTCCGCAAATTAATATCAGTCTTCTTCTTTTTTTTCGGACCGTTCCCCCCGGAGCAACACGAAATAACACTGCCGCGTGCAAAAAAAATGGGGCTGTACAGTCTTTCTAGGACGAGGGCAGAATATGTACAAGGCGCTTGTTGCGCCAACAGCAGGGAATAGCAACAAGGAGCGGGGAGGCGTAGCGTCGCCACCTGATTAGCGGCACAACCAGGTGACGGTTTGTTTTTCGGCGGAAGCCTGGATCCACGGTGGGACGGGGAAGGAAACACTCGCTGTGGTCGAAAGCGTCTGTGCGGCGAGACTCCGTTGTCCCAAGCAGTGGCCTGCCGAGGGGGAAGGTCCCCAGCAGAGGGTTGTAGCCGTCTCGCCTGCATGGGAAACTTTCCGTAATTATTTTTGAATCGAAGTAACATTATGATCTTGTCTCAGGATGGGGTTTTTATTTTTCATGAGTCCGGCCCTGGGGGGAACAGCGGTCTCGCAGGCAAAGGTCAGCCGCTTGCGCTGCGCTGCCTTGACACCGCGCAGTCAAATTACTTATTTACAGCTGACGGGGGAGGCACAAGAGAAAGAAGACAAATGTTTGATGTTAAAGGCGGGACTCGTGCTGCTGGCCCTGCTACGCCCTAGGTCGACTGGCTGGTCCATTGAAGGCGTCAAAGCCCTCCCCCTTCGGCTTCCCTTCGGCTTTCCTTCGGCTTCCCTTCGGCTTCCCTTCGGCTTCCCTTCGGCGTCCCTTCGGCTCCCTGGCTGGCAGTCCCTCCGCACAGTGGGCTAGAAGACCGGCGCCGGCTGCCAAAACTCTACACGCGTTTTGAGCTCCAGAGTTGCTAAACAGGACTCGAGTCGAACGTGTGACCCCACCAATGGGATTGCTCTCCAAATCCATTGGTGGGGGGTCGCGCACGTTCGATAATTCTAGTCCCATTTCACGGGCCTAGAGCTCAAAACGCGTGTAGCATTTTGGCGCCGCCTCAACGGTCGTCTGGCCCACTGTGCGCTGGCTGGTGCCCCGCCGCGGCCCCGCCCCACCTGTTACACAACGCAGCCCTCGGCCGGCGCCGCACCTTGGTGCCACCGCCTCCAAGCAGGGCCGTCCGTCGCCCCGGTCTCTCTCAGTGCGCGGCATCCGTCCCCGCGGGCGTCCGGCGTGACGTCATCAGTGGGACCGTCGTGTTCCAGCGGTAAAGTTTGTCGCGCCACCTGGGGCATTGGCACGCCGCCACGCTCTGGTTGTCCTTCTCCTTCTTTAGCATGCAAATCATAAGCGGCTGCCTGGCGTACTTATCCGGGGACGCCTGTCGGCGCACAGCTGCAGGCACAAAGCTCGCAAACACGACACTTTTCGCGCGCCGCTGTCCTCGTTGGCGACCGAGCCGTTGGCCCACTGTGGCCCGCCGTGCCGCGCGTTGGCGGTGCTCCTTGGAGGTCCCTGCCTTACCTTGCGCTCCTCCCTCGGAGCCCCAGAGCATTGTCTATTGGATTTGTGTCGCCGGGGGGCGCAGGCAGCGAAGGGAGGGGGAGGGGGGGGGAGGTAGGCGCCAGAGGTCACGTCACGAGACACAAAAACCTTTCCTGCCCTAAAAGGTGCCCCTCGCTGCGCGTGTGCCCTCCCACCCCCTTTTCCCCATTTCGCTAATCCACACCGCTTCCCCGCTGCATCCGCCCCGCTTTACACCGCCCTGCAACCTCGCCTAGTCGCTTAGCAAGCGGGCGTAAAAAAACGTTTTGTTGGTATAGAAGCGATAAGAAATAAATCCCTCGGCAGCACTACCCCGTGCCCTGCTCTAGGGCGATCTCACGCGCACAAATTCAAAGACCCTATATGTGACTCTAAAAAAAAATACTGTGAAGTCTTGCTCAAAGTTGTGCAAAGGATTTTGTGAGCAGGCAACTACGCAAATATTAGTAGTGGTGTGAACTGTGCTCCCGATCTGACTTCGGAAACAGGAATGGAGGCCGCCTACTTGCTGCGCGTCGGAGCAAGATCGAGCAAGATCGAGGAAGATCGAGCAAGATTAGTGGCAGCCACAGGGCGCAAGGAGCGGCAAGGACGACCGCCACGGCGAGGCGAACGCGTGTGTAAGGTGGAGGGGGAAGGGGGAGGGGAGGGGGCTGTGTAATTGACCATCCAGGTGCTTCATCATCGCATTGCCGGGGTTGGGATTCCTTCTTCTGGAAGGGATCACACGAAAGGCGTGCCAACGCTCCCAACATCGACCCCCCCCCTCCCCCCTACGCACCCCTTGCAACATCGCCAACATCGCAAACACCCTATCCGGCTGCATCTATTCCCCTACACTTGCTCGTGGCGCTCTCCTCCCACACCATCCCCTGTTGAAAATAGGAAAATTCCGAGAATGAGTTTCCGCAACTCCTGGAGACTTCGTTGCTTCGAAAAGTATTTTTTGTACTATACCTGCTGGTGACATATTCAAAATAGAACCAGTGTAGGTTGTGGGTAGTGTCGTCACCCACCCGGACTCTGGAGCTCAAAACGCGTCCGGGATTTATTGGCCGCCGCAATGATCTTCTAGCCCACCGAGCATGGCTCCCTCTGATGCACCAGAGCCGCGCCCGCAATTCTTCCCCGCGGCCACTTCCGCCAATCCCATCTCCTCTGTCTACTCCAATTGCGCCGAAAGCCACTGCTCTCCCTCCTGAACCACTCGCAACCCTTTCGAGCCACCTCCACACGTGCACACCCGGTCCGCCCCCCCCCCCCCTCGCTCCCCCACTAATCGGCGGGCTGGTTGTGCATGCTAATGTCTGGCGGCGGGGTGCCCCGGCCCACTGCAGGGACACGCGCAGCTGCTCAAAGGCGCATAGGCAGGACTCTGCAGACAGCCACTCAGAAGGCCGATTGTGTTGGACCAATATCCACGTCTCGTCTCGTCTCGCCGCCGACGGGGTTTGTGCAGTTCGCGTCTCATTCACTGATTGGCCCCAGACGAGTCCCTCTCGACACAGCAGACTGGCAGCAACACTGGCAGCGACACGCCCGCGGGGAGCACTGATGGCTTCGTGGCCGCGTGCACTAGCTGACTGTCCTGTGGATGAAGGGTGGCGGGTTCGACTCCCACGTCTTCTAGTCGAAATTTTTCGATCTCGTTTTTCTTCCCTGCTGTACTGCTGTATCTCTGCTGTGGAGGCCTCCGCCCCTTAAACCTGTCTCTCCAGGGGCCTGTAAAGGCTTGGGGGCCCCGGGGGTTTGGGGGCTCGGGGGCTTAGGTCACGCGGTCGCTGACAGACTGTCCTACGGCGCCCCTCACAGTCAGGGGCAAATCCTGGGCAGGTGGAGGGGGCACGAGAGGCCCGCCTCGTACAGTCTCGCATTCCGCACAATTCTGTGACAAGCCAGGCCGCCGCCCCTTCCAGCCGCAGACCCCACCCCACCCCCTCCCCCGCCACTCAATCTCTTCAGTCTTACCCAATCACTCCGACGCGCTCAAAGTGGCTCAAAGTGGCGCGCAAACCGATGCCGTGTCGGCGCGCTCACTCTGCTCTGCAGGCTCGCTGAAGCCGAACGAGGCAGCCATCGCGGTCCCTCTCGCACCCCATCACCTGCAGGACACGCGGCGCGGGTGCGAGAGAGACGGACGGATAGCGGCCCCGGCTCGCTCGTCCGCACCCACAAGGAGCCGAAAGACCGTTCCGTCTCTCTCTCTCTCTCTCTCTCTCTCTCTCTCTCTCTCTCTCTCTCTCTCTCTCTCTCTCTCTCTCTCTCTCTCTCTCTCTCTCTCTCTCTCTCTCTCTCTCTCTCTCTCTCTCTCTCTCTCTCTCTCTCTCTCTCTCACACCCCAGCGGAGCGACTCTCAAGCGAAGAGAGAGAGAGAGAGAAAGAGAGAGCCACAGGACGCGCGGCAGCACTACAATTTCCACCACGGAGGGGGAGGGAGGGGGAGACACCCCGGCCATGTCTCCAGGACGACAGGGCGAGATGGTCATTTGCGTCACCAGGGCTTGCAGCAGCTCGCAAGAGAGAGAGAGAGAGAGAGAGAGAGAGAGAGAGAGAGAGAGAGAGAGAGAGAGAGAGAGAGAGAGAGAGAGAGAGAGAGAGAGAAGCAGAAAGCGCTTGTCGCAGAGGTCCAGGGGTGGGCCAGCCATCTCGCGTAATGAAAATAGCATCACACTGGATTACACGGCCGGTAGTGGTGGCGGGGCGGCGGGGTGGCGGGGTGGCGGGGGGAGGGGGAGGGGTTGGATTAGGGCCCCACGAGGCCGTGCCGTGCCGCCGCTGCGTGGCGAGGAGGATGGCGGCAAAGGCGCGCGCGGCACTTCGCGGCACTCCGCAACGTTTGCAGAGGGCCAAACACCGTGGGCGGAGGCGGAAAGCCAGGCGCACCCTGCGTTCCCCCCTCCCCTCCCCTCCCCCTTCCTCTCCCTCGCCGCCGCCGCGCGGATCCCTCCTCGGGGTTATTCCGCTTTCTGAAAAGGTCCACAACGGATATTGTTACCCAGTACCCCCTCTGGGCGCGCGCTGGGCCGGGCCGGGCCGCCGCTAGCCGCCGCTGGCTGCCGCTAGGCCCGGGGATACAAGTATTGGAAGGACAGCACGCCTCCCTTTTATTCCCTTTACGTGCATCGGCCTCCCTGCCGGCCCCGCCGGGCCCCGCCCCTCCAATCGGCAATCCGACAGGTCCGAGAGTTGATCAGGCCGGGCGACCTCCGCCCGCCTGACAGTCTGTCGGCGCTCCCGGCCGCAGTCCGAAGGGGACGGACAGACAGCCGAAATGACGTCACTTTACGTAAGTTAGCTTTAAAAGTGTCGTCAAGAGACAAAGAAAAATTTTCAAAGCGGAAGTGGGGTTTATTTTGGCGTCGCTGCGTGCGCACAGTGTGCTGCGGGGCGGCGCAGGCGCGCCACTTAAACCGTGGGACGGGGAGGACTTTTTACGGATTTTTATCTTCGGCTGGGCTACGTCGTGTTTGCAGTGGAGGGCACACAGGGCGCTCCGCAGCGCTGCGTGTCGGAGGGAAGCACGTACAGCGCGCGCAGAGGAAAAGGGCCGCATTTTGATAACACGTTGTGTGGCGCGTCGGACAACACAGCGAGCCGGCCGCCACACTGCAACCCGAACAGCGGCTTCACCTTATCACCCTCAGAGTGGGGAACTCTTCTCGTCAATGCTCGTGGGTGTATTCTCACGATGGATTTCTCTCGATCTTGGCATCTCCAGAAACACCATCACAACTTTTCGGCAGGTGTGGCCCATAACGCTCTCATTAGCAAAAGTAAAAATGTTTGACCTTATTTTTGGAAACGACGAAAATAAATGTACGTGACGGCGCCGAGGTTAGAACCCACGACCCTTGGGCCCGTATGTCATCTGTCTAGCCTCCTCGGCCACACCGCCGAGTGCAGGGAGCGTCTCTCGACATGAGACTAAATGCTCTCACACTGTGCAATCCCTTTTTTTTTTTTTTTCAGTGCAAGACCAGATTCGCCTCTTCCTTCCCGCCAAGCGACGACTCATCCCTTTACACAGCACCGCACAGCACCAAAATAATACTAAAAATGATAAAACAGCGCTGCGGACGAGAGGAAAAAAAATTGGGGGAGGAGAGAAGAGCGAGCGAGAAACGGTTGCAATCCTGGCAGCGTTTCAGAAAATGATGTTCCTCGGCCTGTCGCTGACCGCTGCGGGCACTTTTCAAAGTGCCTGCTCCGCGCTCCGCGGGCCGGGCGCGGCCGGGACGGGGCACAGTGGGCTCCCGCAGTAATTACCTAAATAATTAGTAATAACCCCTAAATAATTAGTCGCAGGAAAGTCTCCCGCGCCTTCCGACGTGCGGCTCGATGTCCTTAACTCTGTCCCGCTCGCACCGCGTTGCGTGAGGGGTGCGAGAGAGACAGACGGGGGATGATTGGCCCCAGGTGGGGCGAGTCACGCAATAAATGTGCCCCCTCGCCTCACTGATTACATGCGTACACCTGTCAGGCGCACGCGGGAAGAGCCATCGATAGCATCTCTGTCAGGCATCACGCTCCGCTCGGTGCGATGCTGCACACACTCACACCGTCACTCTCACACACTCACACACACACACGCGCGGGAAAGGTGTCAAGCTGGTGACAGCCGTTCTCTCTGTGTTCTCATTTTCTTTCCGGCGCGGCCATGGTTTCTAGGCGGCGTTATCGAGACACCCGTACGTTGAGGGGCTGATCACTGCGTCGGGGCGTGGCTGGAATGCGGCGGGGGCCCCGGCTGGGGGGTTGGGGCCTCGGGTTGTGCGCAAGGCACGATGGAGCATCGATGGACACGGCAGCCAACAACAACGAGCGGCGGCGGCGCTCACAAGGGCGCACATCGACACACACATTCTCTAACATCGCGCACCAAATCAGCTGGGCAAACACAAACACAGCCTGTCACCGTAATGTCTGCTTTGGCCTTTGCTTATTCCTCCTGGAGGCGGGGCGCCTGCCTGGGCGGCTCGCTCTGGGACGGGGCGCCGACGGGGCGCACCACGCGCCTTTTGACTTTTGACTCAGTCACTCGACTGACGTAATTTTTTTCCTTTTTTTTTTTTTTTTTTTTTTTTTTTTTTTAAGAGAAGGACTCAATTTTAAGGAAATTTTTGACTTTTTAGAATTTTTTTTTCTTTTACGAATAGGATTTCTCACCGTGATAAGCGCCCAAAAAAATTTTTCCCTCCCAAAAATATTTAAGTCTGGGAGACCAATTATCGTCCAGATCATCCTCCAGTTGCGGCAACTTTCAAATATATTTGTCAAACAAATGAAACAGTTTGGTGGCGGTCCTTCGCTTCCCAGCGACAGACAGACAGACAGACAGACGCTCCCCCGCGATTGAGTGGATGCACTGAGCGGGATCAACTGTTTGAAGGCTTATCATATCAGGCGGCAGCGGCGCGCAGAGTGTCGCAGGGGCGGTAATCTCCCTTCACCGCGCCCTTATCATCCCCCCCCTTCCCCTTGACACTTGGTGCTGCGCTCCCTTCTCTCCCTGCGATTCACAGCCGTTCCCAGCTTTTAAAGGTGAAAAAGAGAAGGGGATGAGACGGGTCGGCGACACTGTTTATGTTGTTGTCTCTCGCTTTCTGTATTTTTCCTCTCTCTCTCTGTTTTTTTTTTTTTTTCGCTGTTGTCGACTGGCTGCCGCCTCTTTCTATCCCAAAGGGAGACTCAATTAATCAAGGCTGGCTCTTGCTTGGCGCTGTTTGCAGGCCGACTGTAGGTTTTCTTGCACACTTCCGGTATCCGGCCCACTTCCCGATCGCGCTGTTTATCTTTTTGTGCCCTGTGTGTGCGCGTGTGTGTGTGTGTGTGTGTGTGTGAAGGTGAGAGTGCAGGTGTATGTGTGTGCGTGAGGCGGCGGGTCGGAGCGTTGTTCTTTCTGTTGTTTTTCGTTCTACCTTTCACCCTGCGCCCTTGGGTCCTATATAGGGCTGGCGTCTGTAACCCCCTCCCCTCCCCCCGACGCCACCCCGCCCGCTCCCCTGACCGACCGACCCGGTCTATTTCAGGCAGCCGACTCGACTCATGCCACGATGAACGCACTGGATGTGACAGTCCGAGCGGCCGGGGCCTGGCCGGGGCCTGGCCGGGGCACGACCCCTCCAGGGGCCCACGTCCAGCTTTGTGCCGGGCAACCTGAGGCGGCCGGCAGGCAGGGCCGCACTGTAGCCGATCAGCTTCGAACAGCGCAGGGAGGCGGAGGAGGTGGCTGCCGTGCAGGGGACCAGCGGCGTTCAAATTCAGAAGACAAAAATTTTTTTAAAAAAAAATTAAAAAATTAAAAAAAAAATTTAAACAAATTTAAAAAATTTAAAAAAAAAAATTAAAAAATTGCTTGTTTCCCAGCCGGGTGGAAGAGTGTCAAGTTCAGGATGACTTGCTCCTCGTCTCTGTTGACGCGGTGCGAACTGCTAATAGTCTGCGAGCTTGCTAATAGTCGAGGTTCCTGTCCCCCCCCCCTCTTTTCAGCCGGAGCGCTGAGCGTTGCCGCCGGCACTCGTTGCCAACAAGCCCGGTGATGCTGAATCCGCTCTCTGTCTCCGCGATCCTCGAAAGCGATAGTGTGTTGTGTGGCGCTTCGCTGAGCTCTGCAGCCGCGCAGCCTTGGAGTGGGTTGGCTCCTATTGACTCCTCTCACACACGCGTCTCGCGTGCCCTATGATTCGGCCCGCGAGTGCGTGTGTGTACGTGTGAGAAGGCAGGGCTTTAGTGTGTGTGTGTGTTTTTTTTTGGGGGGGGGGCGCCGGGTGCATGGGGTCTTCGGGTAGATTACACGCACTACCGTGCTGGTTTACCCAGAGCGTGGCGGGGGGGGGGGAGCGACACCCCTGTGCCCCCGTGCCCCCTTCCCCTCTGTGCCAAAGCAATCACTGCACTCATTAGCGTGTCGTTCTTACCCCCTTTTAATTAGGCGGCCGCGATCGCCGTCATTGCCAACTTTGGAATTGGTGTATCGAAAACAAAACGCCCCGCCGCGCCGTGTGCGCCAGGTGGCGCACGAGCGGGTGGCCAGACTGGAAAAAATTAATGGGGAAAAAAAGCGAGACTCTCGGTGCGAAACGAGTTGTCGAACACAGGGCAGTTCGGAGCGCGGGGAGCAACCCTTCCCCCTCTCTGGCGTGCGGGGGCGTTGACGCCGAGGGTAGGGTAGGGTAGGCAGCAGCACCGCATGCGGACCCACTCACAGTGGGCCAGATGACCATGCAGGCGGCCAAAACTCTAGACGGGTTTTGAGCTCCAGAGTCGCTAAATTGGGCTCGAATCGAACGCCTGACCCCACCGATGAATTGCTCTTCGAATGGGGAATACATCGGTGGGGGTCCCACGTTCGGTTCGAGTGCGGTCCACTGTGTGGCTGCAGGGGCTGTCTTTCCGAAACTAAGTTGAAAATCACGAGGACGACTCGTTCTGAGCCACACGAAGCACCGGCTGGTGTCGGTGCGCGGACGCCCGCCGCGAATATGGGTCACTGCCCGCCAAGAAGCAGGGCCGGGCGCTCCGTCGGTTTGTTGTTTTGATTGCTGATTCGTCTTCGGAGGCGGTCTTTCTGCTGCCGGTGCGGCCCGGCGGCCTTACCTGGCGGGCCGAACGCTGACTCCATCATTGCCTCGGCGGCCTCCTCAGCGGCCTCCTCGGCGGGGCCTCGGCCGTCCGCGGGGGTCCCTCGGCGGGGCCCTGCCCGGCCCTGGGGCCCTGGGTCGGCCAGGCCGGCGCCGTCAGTGGGCTGGCGGCGGCACCGGGGTGCCCCGCGGGGCCCTGGGCTGCCGGCCGGGCCCGGTCGCCGGCGTGCTCATGGCCGCGAGGAGGCACAACAACAGCTACCCCGGCATGGCCCGCGGCGGCCCGGCCCTGGCCCGGCCCTGGCCCGCCCGCTGCGCCGCGTCGGAGACGTGGAGGCCCTGCGCGTCGTGCGGCGCGATGCGGCGCGGCGCGGTGCGGTGCGGTGCGGCCCCGTTCGTCGCGGCAGCGAAGGCTGGACTGCCGCCGCCCCTCCCTGGTGGGGCCTGGTGGGGCCTGGTGGGGCTGCACGCTGGCGTCGTGGCGGTCGTGGCGCCAAGCCCCCTCCCACCCCCGCCGGGGCCCCGGCCGCCCCGGCAGCCCTGCGAGGGGCGCGGCCCGCCCGGCTCGGCTCGGCCGCCGGCACGCCCCGCGCTGGACTCGGCTGGAGCGCGAGCCGAGCCGAGCAGGCACACCCACTCCGCAAGTACAGTTGCGTAGTCCTAGCCCTGGTGGACCCTTAGACCCTGGTAGTCTTGGTACCGACGTGTCGGGACTCAAGGTCGCAGATAAGGTCCTGCATCCATGAAGGAAGGTGCAATCGTCCAATCGTGCAATCGTCACACTCGCAACAAAATTCGGCTAGCTTAGCGGTTCCCAACGGTCGCGACCAAACATTTCATTCTGAGCCCGGAGTTTCGTGGTTCAACACCCGCTGTTTCTTTATTTTTTTTTCCACCAAAGCTACTGTATTCACTCAATAGGTACAAAATACACAATTATTTTTTTTGCGGGGGGAGGTGGTGTGGGGTCGCGAATGTTTGGCTGTGGGGCCGCGCAAATGTTTGGCAGCCATTTTTGGGTCGCGAGCCGAATAAGGTTGGGAACCGCTTGGCTAGCTAATCAATCGGCACCGCAGTGACGACGGCCGACCCACTGTGCTCGCGTGGCGGGATGAGTGCGCGGCGGGAAGCAGCGGCGAGGAGAAGAAGGAGAAGAGGAAGAGGCCCCAGAGAGACGGCCGGCCAAACTTTACGACGCGCCGCGTGTATTTTTATTTCCACGGCTTAAGAGTGGCGTGGCTCGCGTAACAACAGCAGCGCGACCCGCTGCAGCGGCCAACGATAAGCAACGTGTGAGAGAGAGAGAGAGAGAGAGAGAGAGAGAGAGAGAGAGAGAGAGAGAGAGAGAGAGAGAGAGAGAGAGAGAGAGAGAGAGAGAGAGAGAGAGAGAGAGAGAGAGAGAGAGAGCGTGTGTGGAGTAATGGTGAGTGGCCTGCCTGCGAGGGTGCCCGTCATGTTACCAAAAGTGAGAGAGGCTGAAGAGCAAGACAGGAGCAGGGCGTGGCCAAGTAGGGCAGCAGGGAGTTCGGACGAGTCCACCGGGAGCAGGCCGGACCAGGCCGGACCTGGGCGCCTGTTGGGCGCGGCGGTGCACGACGTAACGCCGACCACCGGGCCACTCCGTCGTGTGAGATCAGGGGGAGCGTTGTTGTTCTTCTGCTGTTTTCAACTTTCATTTGTCTTCGAGGTGGCACGGGTTGAAGAAGTAGCTGTTCCCGCCGAGGCCTACCCGTCCGAGCCGCTGACCCGCGCTAGCAGCAGCACTAGCGGCAGCCTTGGGAGGGAGTCCATCACATTAGTGTTTGCTGTCTGACGCGCCGCGAGCGGTGCGGGCTGCATGGGCAGGTGCGGCACCAGCCAATATCCCCACCCCCACCCCCCACTGGTCTTCCTCCCACGGTCCGTATATATCAGTCAATCGGTAAGCGGAGCCGCGTACAGTGCAGGGACTGAGTGATTCGCTGCTAATGTCCATCAATAACGTAACGGGAGCACAGTGGGCCATGCGAGCGGTTGGGCCGGGTCAGGGCTTATGGTCGCTCCCCTGCAGTGGAGGCGAGATCCTGAGGACGATGACGCGTGTCCTCGACCTCCGCCGGCAGCTCGCTTAGGGACGACCCCTTAGGTCTCTGCCGAGCCCGCCGCTCTCCCGCCACGACGATTCGATTCGAAATGCGCGCCCCGCGGCCCCTGCCAGTTCCCCTTCCGGCCCCGAACAACCCCCAACCCCCCTCCCCCTCCCCTCCCCCACGGCGGCCCCGCCAAGGAGACAGCGGCGGGGAATGGCTGCAGAAGCAACACAAGTTACTCCGAAAAGTTGGGGCCGCGCCGCCGCCGTCGGTGCGCGGCTGGCTGGCGGGCTGGCAGGCGGGCGGGCGGGCAGGCAGGCAGGCAGGCAGGCGCGCGGCCACACCGAAGAGTCCATTCCGGTGTGGCAAGTTGGCCGTCCCTCTCCCAGTCCCCCACCTCCACGTCACGTGGAAATCAAAAATTACGCGCGCCGAACAAAAGAAGCTGGCGGAGTAACACGAGAAAGCGCGAACGCTCTCCATGTGGTCGGGGCGGGGTCGGGGCGGGGTCGGGGCGGGGTCGGGGCGGGGTCGGGGCGGGGTCGGGCGGGGTCGGGGCGGGGTCGGGGCGGTCGGGGCGGGCGGGGTCGGGGCGGGGTGCCCCGTTTGAAAGCAGCGCTATCAGGCGCGGATTAAACTTGCATGGCCTGCAGACAGAGGGGCCGAGCCGCTTCTCCGAGATGCAAGGCCGGCGAGCCGGAGCTGGCAGGCAGCAGGCAGGCAGGCCGGGCTGGCAGGCAGGGTGCACCAGGGCTGAACCAGGTCCGGGTCGATTCCTCATGCAGACCCGTGGCAGCCGGGCGAACTCGTTGAGGGGCAGGCGAGCGCTGCAGCTTGCAACGCCTTGGAGCGCCTTGCGGGTCCCTCACGTCCGTTCTGTGGGCGCAAGGGGGCGGGGCGGGGCGGGGCGGGGCGGGGCGGGGCGGGGCGGGGCGGGGGGGTGGGGCGGCAAGGCGAGGAGCCGCAAAACTGCATACATTGTTGCGCTGCAAGCACGCAGTAACTCTTCCCGGCGGGGCGTGCCGCTCAGGCCCAGCCACTTGCAGCACGCCCTGTCCGCCCCATTTTGGGGGGCGTTGTCGTTGGGGCGCCGGACCCCGAGCGGCGATTCGTTTTTGCCAGTGTGCATGTCATCTGCTAAAAAGGGCCGCCCGAGTGGCTTGCCGTCCAATCGGCTCGCGTCTCCAAGTGTCCCGGCCGCGCCGCCCGCGGTACTAAAACGTGGCCGCGCAGGCGCCACCGCAGCTCGGGGACCCGAGGCCCTACGCAACGAATTACGACGTCAGTTGGTTGCGACGGGCATTGACACAGGTCTGACGTAAGGTGGACGGACAGACAGACAGACAGACAGACAGTACCTAAGAGACGGTTCGTTATGCTAGGAACGGGGACGCTTAACCAGACGCTTGTGAAATTGCGGCTTTGCGAGGTCCAGCTTGATGAGCTGCGTGTACAGTGTAGTACAGTGTGGTGCAAGGCAGCGGCACTGCAGCCAACCGGGTGTTCGCCGGTCTCACGCCGAACAGGCCGGATTGGCCCAGTTGGCTCGCTGCGTTGAAGTCGTCGATGGCGAGTTGTTGGCCGGCAGCAGGGGGTGCGCGCCCGCGGTCCAGACCGGCACCGCCCCGCCCCACCCCGCCCCGCCACGCCTCGGGGACTCTCCATGAACTGCAATCGAGGCATGCTGCCCCTAACCTAACCCCATTCCCTCAAGACAGACGCAGACGGCCACCCCGCCGTACCCAAGCTGGTCACCCCGAGGCGTACAAGACGCCCCCCTCCCTCTCCCCACCTCTTCCAGTTTATTTTCATCGCGGTAGCGTTTCGTGGCGACCCGTGTTTTTTGCGTCTCGCTCGTCACAAACCGACTGACGCGCTGTGGTCTCCCTCGCACACACACACACACACACACACACACACACACACACACACACACACACACCCGCCCGCGCGCGCGCACACACACACTGGCAGCCTCCGCATGCCAGGAGCGGTGAACTGTGCCTTGGCCGTCGGGGGAGTCGGGACGAGGATAGACGAGGATAGACTACGCGCCGCCGGCACCTGCGCGGCCGGCCGGCTGGTCCCGGATAGAGAGTGCGCGGCAAGGCGATAGAAGAGAAGCAAGCAGCTGCGGGCGGGGCCGGGCCCGGGGCGTCGGCCGGCCGGCTGGGCTGTCTTGTTGGGAGTAGTAGTTGCGCGCGTTGCCGTTGCAGCGGCGCTCCCATCGCCTCCTGCCAGTCAGTGATGTGATCAGTGATGTGATGGGCTGTTGCCGCGCCTGATGACACTGTAAGTTCCGCGAGGAATGTGAATGCGTTGCTACCAACCACCCGGGGGAGCGTTGCCCGCACTGAGCGAGGAGCATCGCCCCCCCACTGGCACGTGGCAGCAGGGCGGATCAGGCTTGCCAACCCAATCAATGCCTTCATCCCCGTTTTCAATCCGGTTTGTCGCGAGGGTGACTCGCCCATTTTTTCCCTCCGTGTGGCGCGCATGGGGGGTTCCGTTTGCGCGGTGCAGTTCGGCGGCCCCCCGTTCGCTCGGAACGGGGCGAGGGGGTCATCACTCGATAAATGCCTTTTCATTTTTTCTTCGTCTCTCTCTTTCATTCATTTGATGACTGGCTGCACTGTTTTGCTCGCCCCGCTTTTGTTTGACCCAGTGAGCGGCTTTGTTTTCCAGATTGCCCCCGCGCTCCGCGCTCAGAAAAACGTCCCGTCCATTCAAAGATAATTTACATTCAAAGAAAGTCTCGAAAAAACGAATTTCTTTTAATCAATAGTGATGTTTTTTTGGATTGACGCTGCGTCTGTAAACCTCAAAATAATTATTCCTTTAAAACAATTGATTCAAAATAAAATTTCTTCCGAAGGAACGAAACGTTTTACAGGGTCCCGGCGCGCGCCGCCCCGGCGACCCTTCCACAGGGGTGCGTGCGACGCGGGCGTAAGTCAGCCCCAGAGTGGTCAGTTGAACTGAGCCGATCGGCAGTTTGATTTCCGTTGACGGCGGTGCACCGCGGACCCACCGCCTTCATTGAAACAGCGGCCGATCGCTCTTCCCCTTATCTCTCTCCCAGAAATCGGGGGTGGCGGCGCTGGAGGGGGGAGGGGGGCACAAGTAGAGGCCGAGGCAGCCAGAGGCAGACCGCCACGCCAGCCCGCCGCCCTCCACGACTTGGTGGCGCCAGCCAGCAGGCTCGCCTGGTACACTGTACCGGCAACGCACCGCCACCCCGCCGCGCCGTTTGCGCCGCCCCGGGTTCGAGTCCCGCCGGGGGCGGATTTGCTTTTCGCCCACACTGTCCCGTCTTCTTGTCCGAGTGTGGTGTTTTTATTTTGTTTTCCGAGCGATGGTTGTCCCGACCGCTTGCTGTGCCGATAGGGTTCGGTCGCCGAGTCCATTGGGGACCGCAGGGCCACCGCACGCGGGCCTTGCTGACCCCGCTGGGGCCACCGATCACCGCGGACCCGCCCGCGGCAACGCCGGCAAGCCGGTCAGCCATCAGCCAGCCAGCCAAGCCAGGCAATTGGGGAATAATTTACAGATTCATTACTACGGGGCCGCCAGCTCGGCCAGGGCCGCGGCGGGGCGGGTTGTGTGATTATACAGCAGGTCGTACTTGTGAAGTGATGTCAATTGAGACAACTTTGAGAATTCGCGGAAACACCTTTGGAAATGAAACCAAGGCACCCCGTTGGGTTTCGAGGCGGCACTTTAACGGTGGCCACGCCGGACTGGCGGGGATGCCCATCCATCATGCACGCGCCCCGCCATAGCCCCGCCAGCCCACAGTGGGCCAGAAGACCGGCCTTGTTTGGAGCTCCAGAGTCGCTAAATGGGACTCGAAACGACCGTGTGACCCCACTTATGGATTCCTCGTTCAGAGAGCAATCCATTGGTGGGGTCACACGTTCGATTCGAGTCCCATTTAGCGACTCTGGAGCTCAAAACGCGGCTAGAGTTTTGGCCGCCTGCGCCGGTCTTCTGGCCCACTGTGCAGCCCCGCCATGGGCCACGGCCCGCCAATAGCGACCCACATCCCGCTCACAGACAGCAGGCCTCGAGGCGGCCCGGCCTGGACAGACAAATTACTTGTCAGACGCGCCGCCCTGTATCGCATCTTCAAACAAATCCCTCCGCCGCCCCCGGGAAAAACACAATAACAGTCCAGGATTTCTTCTCCGCGGGGCGCGTTTCCGTTTCCCCAGGTGGAGCGCCGCCAAGACGAGCGGCGGGAAATCGGGAAATCGGAAAATTGGGGGCGTGGGGCGGGGGGGGAGAGGCTCTGCCAAGACTGGCGTGCGTCACCCGGCAGCCAGCGGGCTGCGTCGCCATGGCGTGCCCACTCGGACGTGGCCCCCAGGTACCCAAGCACCCGCGCCAGAAAGGGCTGCGCCCGAAAGGTGTCGCCCGCCATTTCCGCCTTTCCTTTAGCTGTTCGTTCCACTGTGATTTTTGGGTCGTATTCGCCCGGGAACCAGCTGGCAGACGGTCTGGGCAGAAGTCTCATTGCACACAGTCTGAACGTTACTTACCGGCTTCGTAAAGTCGACAGAACGGAGCCCCTTTTCATTATGTAGGTCCTTCCTTTGAGAAGAGCTGTGACCTTCTGATTCTGCTCCCCACCCGTCCCATGGTCGCGTTGTCTCGTTTCGGTGACGAACCCGCGTCACCAACGGTCCGGTTTTTCCCTCTTGTGTGTGGGTCTGGCCGTTTGGCCGCGGTCCGTTGGTTTGCAGTGGCGCTGAAAGAGGCCGCCGTGGTGGGCACCGTGGTGGGCACCGTGGTGGGCCAGACCGCATCCCCGCCGCCGTGCCCCGCACGCTCGGGCCACGCCCCAGATTGCTTTGCGATTCAATCACACGGGAGATAGGCGATTTTATCCCTCCCCGCCCCGCTTCACGCGGACGGACGCGCACACTGCAAAGACGGGGCGGGGCGGGGCGGGGCGGGGTGAGGTCGACCACTCATGTGATCAAGAGAGTGACTCAAGTACGCGGAGCGACCGCCAGCAGAGGGAAGGAGCGCGAGCGAGAGAGACAACAGCGCGAGGCAACTGCAACCTGCGTCGAGAGTATTAAAAATAAAAATCCCAGACTGGCACTAGCGTGTCCATTAGAATGAGTCTCTCTCCGCGCCTGCGTCCATTAGGGGCTTCTCTTTCGTGTATGATAATTACCACCCGTCTGCCTGAAAAAACCTTAACTCAACAAACTAGAGTGCGTAGTGTGTGGAACGGATGGCGCTAGCGCGGTGCATGGTTCCATCGGGTCCGTGTGGGCCGCCCCGTCCTGAGCGCCCCGACTCCGAACTTACTTCTTTTTCTCAGCCAAGTCGAAGAGCATTAGCGTGTCCGCTGTCCATCGCGATGACAGACGAGGTCCTCAAGGAGGTCCCCGACGGGCGCGCCATTAGACTACCCCCTGGCGGCACCTCTGTCTCTCTCGCACCCCTACGGAGTGCTCCAGAGAGAGAGAGAGAGAGAGAGAGAGAGAGAGAGAGAGGAGAGAGAGAGAGAGAGGAGAGAGAGAGAGAGAGAGAGAGAGCGACCAGAGCGCTGTTTGGGATCAGACCACGCTGCTCGGCGTTGTCACAAACGTCAATATGCCATCTCGTTTTGCGCGCGTTTTCGATTTGCCTCCCCCCCCCCCTCAACTCCCGGCGTAGTTTCACGCCTCTGCGACCCGTGCGCTTGCTTAGTCCTCGGGTAACACTCTGGCACTCGTGTGGCTTCTGCCGATGCCGCTACCTCCCCCCCTCCCCCCTCCCTTTCGTCCGCCCCTGTCCGCACCGCCACGCGCCGCCCAGTAAAAATAAACTCGAATTTTTAATTTTGCCGGAGGGCGATTCGATATATGTACCGGAAGGAAGGGCCGCATCACGCTCCGCCTCAACCGCCTCCCCCGCGCACAGTGGGCCAACGGCATGCAGTGGATGGACCACGCGACCGAGGGCCGAACGGAGAGACCCCACGCAAGCAGAGACTCTGGACGGCGGACCCGGCTCACTCCCTTCACATCTCACGCCGCCGATTGTGTGTGTGTGTGTGTGTGCGCGTGCGTGTGTGTGGGTCGCTGACCCGGCCTTGCGTGAAGGTGCACCCGTCCGTGTGTGTGTGTGTTTGAGTGTCCGTGTGTGAAATGTGCTGCCGTAGCCTGTGTTTATACCGCGCAGGTGTACTAATTCTGTGAGGAAAAGGAAACAACTCGTTGATCGTTCGCAGATAAAATGTGGAAAATCATGAGAGTTGCTTTTTTTTTTTTCTAAATTTAAAATGAGAGGCTGAGGAAATGAACTGTTGACACAATTTTCCAGGCCGGCGTGAATTTTGAACTCGTCCTTTTAATTTAAGTTGTGACGTGCCCACGTCAGCCAGCGAACCTCCCGCTTGACTCAGAGCCCCCTGTCGCACGCACGCTGGGGAGCGGGAGGGAAGCGAGAACAACATTCTAACCTCATCTTCGCCATCGTGAAGCTGGTCTCGGCCCCGGTGGTGAGCGCCCGCGCCGGTTAAAATCCCATTCGTATCCAGGGGCTGGCGGTGGTGCGGCGGATATCCAAAGAGCACTGCACTTGCACTGATTCACTGCACTGCTTTCATTCACTGCACTTCACTAACACAATGACGGACGGGGCGAAGGCAGGCCCCGTGCAGGCAGGCATGGCCGCGCAGGGCGACGCGCCGATGTCACTCCGTCGAGTGACGTCACTCGTGCACGACGATGAACCTCGGCGGAGACGTCACTCATGCACTCAGACGGCCTTCTTTCTCCAACACTGATTTCACTCGGCGGCCGTAGTCTAGACACTCTGAACGACCGCCGGACTCCACGACGGTGACGTGACGGTGACGTCACAATGACGTGACGCGTGCTCGAACACCGATCCACACGTGTCCAGGCGCTTCGCGCGTGCACGACGAGCGCGCACGTGTACCGGTCGTGGTGGCACGCGCACGCACACTGGCGCTGGCGGGCCCGAGGCGCGGCGGCGCGGTGCGGCACGGCCGTGCGCGGCCCGAGCACCACGACGAGGCAGAGCGGGGCTGCCGAGCGGCCGGCAAGCACGCCAAGCGCTTCGGTTTTAGATTAGGGCTAAATTGAGCAGCGAGCCGAGAGCTAGGCTCGCCCTCGACGCGGCCAGAGTGGACGCGGGGCTGCAGCTGTCTCTCTCTCTCTCTCTCTCTCTCTCTCTCTCTCTCTCTCTCTCTCTCTCTCTCTCTCTCTCTCTCTCTCTCTCTCTCTCTCTCTCTCTCTCTCTCTCTCTCGGACATGCACCGGCGCAGTGCTGCCAAACGCGAGCCGCGCGGGCGGCAGTGCTGCCAACACTGCAGCGTGCGCGCGCGGCCGGTACACTGGGCTGGGAGGCCAGCGCGCCGCGTGGACTGCAGGGCTGCACCGGCCTAACCTGCCGGGGTGGTGGTAGCGGCTGAAGAGCGCCCCGGCCCCGCCGCGCATGCCTGGCCTGGCTCTTTGTCCCGGACGCGATGAAAGGAAAACGTTCACCGGGGAAACAAAGTCAGCTGATTGAAAAGGCACGCGACCCCCGAGGATGCTAAGCCTCCCCCCCCCCCCGGGCCCACCCTCACCCCGCAGCAAGGCCAGGCTATCTGCCCCCACGGTCCCCCAGCGCCGCTCTTAATTTAAACGAATGTGACTGTTAATACTTTCGGTGCAGTTTGGTCGGCGTGCCTTCCTGGGGCAGGCTGGGGGGGCAGGCTAGGGGGCGGGATGGGGGGCAGGATGGGGGGCAGGATGGGTCAGGCTGGGGCTTATGGGATGGGCGGGGTGGCTCTAGGTGCGGTGGGCCCAGGGGAGTCTGACGAGGCCGCACGCAAGCCCAAGCCCGCCTTGATGTAAGTGACGCTGCCATCGCGGCAGCATGGCGGCGGCATGGCGGCAGCAGGGCGGCAGCCAGCCCCGCCGGTGGAGGGGGGAGCCAGGAAGCTAAAAAGTGTCCGACAGCGTAGCGTGCGCGCGTCCCTATTGCTCGTGGTGCAAGGCCTGGGTCGAAAAAATGCAACGGCGGTGCGAGTATTAGAACCCGCGGCCCCCGCGGCAGCGTTCCAGAGAGCGACGCGTTCCGGTTGCTCGGCGCGACCGAGCGCCTGCGGACCGCCGGGTAGGCAACACGCCTGCAACGTCGCGTTCCGACGGCCTACCTGCCGGGCGCTCCGGACGGTCTTCTGGCCCACTGTGCAGCGCGTCAGCGACTACACTAACGATGGACTGTCAGAGACAGTATACAGACGGCGTCTCTCTCTCTCTCGCTCTCTCTCTCTCTCGCTCTCTCTCTCTCGCTCTCTCTCTCTCTCTCCCTCTCTCGCCGGGACAGACGGGTAGAGGGCCCTCTCCTCGCGGGAACTGCTCGTCAGCAACAAGGGACGGAGCACGTGCGACGGCCCACGTGCAGCGGGGCCTGCTCGTGGTGCGGAGGGCGTGCCGGCGGTGTGCCTGCTCAGCGAGACGGAGCTGTGCGTGCGGCAGCGACGCCGCCACGGCACCCGGCGTTGCAAAAGAGTCGTCCGCACGCCGCCGCGCCTCTGTTCTGGCAGTGTCCTCCGGACGGGCCCTCGCCGTGCTTTATGAAGCACTTAGTTTGTCTTGTCTGCCATATAACCGCCATTGTGTGGCGGCCTGGCGGTCCCCGCCCCGCCCCGCCCGGAGACGGCCTCCACATCTTGAAGGCCGGCCAGGAAGTATTACAGCGCTGATGATGAAGTACCCCAGGCTGCACTCGGCTCGGCGGTCAAAACTACTCTAGACGCGTTTTGAGCTCCAGAGTCGCTAAATGGGACTCGAATCGAACGTGTGACCCCACCAATGGATTGCTCTCCGAACGAGGCCGCCCCTTGTTTCCGGACGGGCCCTCGGGCTTGTTGCTCAGGGGGGGCCGTAACGTGGACGGACGGGGCGGATTGATTCGGAACGCTTCCCCGGTCGTAAATGTTGGCCAGCAGGCTGATTCCGAACAGCGCTTTCGTCGCTCTGTCTCTCTCGTACTCGTGGGGTGTGGGGTGAGAGAGGGACACAGACGGACAGACTGAGCGGCGGACCGCCGTTCGGAATAAGACTACAGGGCCGCCGCCGCACGGCGACGCACGGCCGGCCGGGCTGCGCGACGGTGCAATGCTTGTTAGCGGGGAGCACGACCAGCTCGGAGAGCGCGGCGCCGTGGTCCTCGTGGCCGCGACCACGGCCAGCACCTTCGCGACGACCATGGTCGCCGTCGCTGGCGACGTGGGGCCCACGGCCACGCCAGGCTAACCCGTCCACGCTCCCCGACGCCACCCAAAGCTGCTTCTTGACGTTGGCCGACGGCCAGGCCGGGCTGGCTGGCTGGGGCCGCGCCTAGGTGGGCAGCCACGCCCCTGCCCGTCGCAGCCCCGCCCCGCCCCGCCGCGGTGGACCACGCAGGCCGGGGCGGGCCTCTGCTGTGCCCTGCAGCACGCCGACCGAACCGGCGCGGCGCGGCCCGGCGGGGTGGCGGGGCGGGGCGGGCGCCAGCCGACAGAAAATAACACGTGCGTTTTGACGAACCCCACCCTACCGGGGGGCGGGGGGCGCCCCGCCCAGAGAGCGATGCACGCCGCGCTGCTGACGCGGCCCTCCCTGCGGGCCGACTCCCAGCGGCGCCTATCGCTGTCTCTCTCGCACTCCCGGGTCGCCCCTGAGCCCGGTGGGGGTGCGAGTGAGACAGAGAGACTCTCGGAGCGAGGCGGCAGCTGCGCTGGCTACGCCACTGTCGCGGTGGTTGCTCCATGTGACGCACTTGGCGTCGAGGCGAGGCGGCGACCAGCGCGGCAGCCGAGGGGAGGGTCCGTCAACTAATCAAGCGCCAATGTGTCAGCGCCTTGTCGGGGCCGGCCGAGGGTCCATCACTAAACAACTGCTTCAGTTTAAGGACAGCGACGAAACTAGAAAAATTTTCTAAATTGTTTATTTTTTAAAAAACAAAATTATGCTTTCCACAGCCAACAAGATTTTTAATACTGAATCCTAAATTATTAGACAGGTGGAAACAGAGAGAGATAAAATGTCTTGGCAGCAGCAGAGATTTACAATAAGTAACAGCTATGCCATTGATTCTTTTGAAAGGAAGGGGTGCAACTAACTAAAGAGTAAAACAGACAAAACTGCAAGATGACTGCAACACTGATCACACTCTATCTAACTTATCAACTGTATAAAGGAAAGATAAATGCAGATACTATGACAATATTCAGTGCATAATGGAAATTAAACATTCAATGACTATAGTTGCTGTTAAATCACATAATTTGTAATTTGTATCAGACTTTGTTTGGGCCGACTAATGAATACTCTTTCTTCATTTCTTGCTGTTTAACATAAGTGTAAAACATACTGCCACCAAGGACTGTTAAATTTGACAGCCACCAAAGACCAGACTTAATTTCTCCGAACCACTGGGTAGCTATAACAGTCTGGAAACACGCTTTGGCGGTACCAGATATGTTGTGGGTCAGTGGAGATGTTACCTGCCAACAAAGTCATCAGAGTGAAGTCAGCACAACTGGTAACTCATTTTCAACAAAATTTAAATGTTTCTGGCCGACCATTTAATAGGATCACTCTGCCTTAAAAATAAGAAGAGGGGTATTGAGAGAAAACCTTACCTTTATTTGTAATCCTGTGAAGAAACCAATGGCAAACCCACAAACCCCTCCAATTGTCATCAGCATCCAAAAATATAGACTAAATAGGCCATGATAATTTAACACAGTTGGTATTTCATGATTAAGAGCCATTAGTGGTATGAGTATTATGGAAGTGTATGCATTATTATAGTATGACAAAAGCCAAATCTGGAAATAAAAAATAAAAAAAGATATTAAAAAATCTGAACCACATGTATTTACAGAAATCATAATGTAAATCCTACCTCTTGATTTACAGCTGGAAGAACATTTTTCATATGAATGGAGTAAAGTGGAAGTGCCAGTGAACCAAGAAGTCCAAAGAATGTTCCAGTCACTGACAAAGACCCTGAAACATACAAAAATGAATATCGTAACAGGTCATAATTGAGGTTGTGGAAAGCAGCGTCACACTCATGCTTTTACCTGCTATACTCTCCTGATCAATGCCCAGCCAGAATCCAGATATAATCACAATGCAGCACCCTATACATTGAAAAGATGTTTTCTGACCTATTTTGTTACAAAAAAACATGATTTTAGATTACCTTCTAGTGTTAAATTTTTAGCATCAAGTGACAGTAACCGTTTCAGTTTATTCCATAGTCAAAGAACCAAGCTTACCTAGAAATAAATATGACAATATCACATTGAAAACCGTGGTTAAGGAACGACCTATGTAGTAAAACGCTACATCAACATATTTCAAACATAAATTGTTGGAGACAATCATAGTCGCAAATGTCACAGAGAGAGGGAAAACCTGAAACAAACATCTATAACCTATCGGGAAATTCACTCAAATATGTTTTTATGAAATGGAAACCTTACCCTTTTGAAAACAGCTCGGTCAAGAGGAGTGCCAGAGGGAAATGAAACTTTGTTTGGGAATGTGGAAGCAAGAAATTTGAGTACGATGCAGATCACCGTTGAAGTAACACATTGGAACCATGTAACAAACAGTGGTGCATCTAGATCAATCTTGTCACTGCTGAATAATGTTTTGTTTACAAAAACAGTGACTATAGACACGACCCTGCAAAACCAAACAGAACATATTAGTAGTCATAATTTTTGAGAGATATACAGAAATAAACTTCAAACAATTCAACAGTACTGACCAATATCCTAAGACCACAACTGCCACCTGAACATATTTTGCAAAAAGGGTTTCGGAAACCATTTTAAACAGCTATTGGTTGACAAGGAATCGACCAAGAGTACTTTGCTCAAGGGTACCAATGATTTATCTTGATAAATCGAGCAAGATAAGCCCGGCAGTTGATGCTTCTTGGAAATAAAACAGCCACATTGCTAGCAAATGCTAAAAAGTGATAACCTTCGTAAGTACCCTGTATCTTAACAGATTAGAGGAGCATTATCTTATCATTTTGGACGCAAATCCTTTAAGAAAACTCGAGATACAGTTCAAAATTGTGTTGATGTCCCCAGAACCTGTAATCTGTCGTCTGAATGTTTACATCGAAACCATCATGGCCGCCGTTCGCTCGCTCTCCGCCTTCTCGAAAATTGAATCGGAGAAAAAAAAAGTGCCAACAGCAGAAAAGAGTTTCCCTACAAAAAGAGAATGATGTCTTTGTTGGTTTTTTTTTTTCGTTGGCTTTCATCTCGAGATTTTCAAGAAGCTTTCCGTTTTTCGTCTTTCCTTCTGACTTTTGTGATCCCTCTTAGGAGTATTACTTCATATATGAACAAGACGAACGGCCACAAAATGCACGGTGGGTTGGCAAAATGACATTGGCTGCGCTCGAAAATAATGACTTCTGTCTTTGTTGCTTAGCGGAGGAGAAGACGGCATTGGAATTGGAGCGACAAAGACAGAGGCCACCCGGTTCAGTAAGTTTTCCGAACGCATCGAGGAGAGGTTAAGGGTTACTGCGGTTCATTGAAACACATGTTTCGACAGTCACGTCCACGTCTGTTGTTCAAGCGTTGTCGTTAGGTGCCACGAAAAGCACTTGACTTTGGTGATAACCTCATTTCCTTACAGTTCAGGATCACCATGCTTAAAGTAATTTACTCTGCATTCATTCATAACCTGTTAATGTGTTTGCTTTTCCAATGTTACTAATGAAATTTGAATTAAACGAGGCACTTTTTTTTTTCATTTACAGGGTGTCAGTGCATTGGTTACTGGGGGTGCCTCAGGCTTGGGTAGAGCAACCGTGGAACGACTGTCAAAACAAGGTGCAAATGTCGTGTTGGCCGATTTGCCAAATTCAGATGGGCCAAAGGCAGCTAAATACCTGAAAAATGTGATTTTTGCACCAATAGATGTGAGTACCAAGCTGTTTTGTAGAGATACACAATTTTTCCCTCTATTGCTTGTTGATATTCTTTGTATGCTCAGGTAACGCAAGAAAAAGATGTACAAGAGGCTCTCGGAACAGCTGTAAATAAATTTAAAAGACTTGATCTGGTTGTCAATTGTGCTGGCATTGGTTACGCCCAACGAACTGTGAACTTAAAGAAGAAAACCCCTCACTCCCTTAAAGATTTCCAGAAGGTTCTTGAGGTACTTATTTTACTTTATTTTTTACAAGTTCAATTTTTGTATGTAATTTGGTTTTTTTCATCGCTCACAAATCTGACAACCCTACTTATTTTTCAAGGTGAATACACTGGGAACATTCAATGTGATAAGATTGGCAGCTGTACACTTCCAAGCAAATGAGCCTAAAGAAGATGGAAGCCGTGGTGTTGTTGTGAACACAGCAAGCATTGCTGCGTACGATGGCCAGACCGGTCAGAGTGCATACTCTGCCAGTAAAGGAGCCATCACTGCTATGACCCTACCAATTGCCAGAGATTTGGGCCCTATAGGTGTAAGGATTGTTACCATAGCTCCAGGTAAGAAATATCTTCTCTAATATTTGTACTTGTGTTCCTGAAAGTTGATCTGATTCCTTAAACCCTTAAATGTGCTTACAGGGTTATTCGAGACACCATTACTTGAAGGACTACCAGCCGCAGCTGTCAAAAACCTAGTCCAATATGCAGCATTCCCAGAACGATTGGGAAAACCTGATGAATTTGCACATTTGGTGGAACATATTTTCCAAAATAGCATGCTGAATGGATGTGTCATTAGATTAGACGCAGCGATGCGAATGCCTGCTTAGTGTTAGTGTGGACTATATAGTTGCTTAAGGCAGACTTGAATCAATGTGCCCAAATGTGCGGATATGGTATCTCAAAGTTTTATCAGTGTTCTTAGTTGTGTGAAGACTTTGTATGTTTCTTCCTGCTAATATTACCAGGGTATATGGCATGTTTTAGATTTTTTTATGGAATTGGTTAATGTATGTATTTTCATATTATGTTTAGTAGTGTTATTTCATGTGTGTGTGAGATGAGTTGTCTAAGAGGCAATAATATATCATACTTAGTCAATTCAGAAAGTTGATTTATTCAATTGTAAAAGTCCTTCACTGGCGCTCTCGTCACGCGGGTTTTTCCTGGTTTGTTTTATGCGGTTATCTCCTGGAGAGTTGAAGTTAGCGGGAAGGGGGCGAACGTAAGTTAGCCACTCAACTTATTTCCGCCATCAATTATTTATTATCAAAAAAATATTTTTTTCACGAATGAGTGAAAGGAACGGATGCTAAGGGAGCTGTTCCTTTCACATTCACATAAATCTAAGGGGGAAAAAAATCAGTCATTGTATGCAAACCACTCGAGGTAAATGTTCATATTTTCGGAGCAAATTCTCTTGGAAAACTCTGCGTTGTGGTTCTTGTGGATTTGGCAACAGCTCCAAAGGCGCAGCATGGTGAGGTCGTTCTCGGCGTCCAGGACCTGGTGCACGAGCTGGGGGGACACGCCGTGGCAGTGGTCCAGAGTCAGGTGCGACAGCTTCTTCATTGGGTTGTCCTAAGAAAAAATAACAAAAATAATAATAATTTAAAAAACGTCGGCGTTTGAAAAAGTATCACATTTTCTGACAATAAAAAGGCCTTACCCGCCAGATGTCTGCCAGCAGGCGGTCGGTGAGGGTGCCGCAGGCCGTGAAGAGGAGGTTCTTGATGTCCCTGGACACCAGCAGCTGCCGCAGCAGGCAGGAGCTGGCCACCTGCTCGTGGGCTGGGGCGTGCGCCTGCGACGTGTCGCACCACACCTCCAGGGCGTTGAGCCGCGAGAACCACGCGGGGTTCACGGAGTTGATGGGGTCGAAGTGGCCGATCGCGGACAGCGCCAGGTTCAGCAGTCCCGGGCAGGTCCGTCCGATGCCTGGGGAAAGAAGCAACATAAGCCGTCGTCCGCGGGTTCGATCACCAGCCTGCGACTGTTTTCTCCTCCCGCACCCGCGATGTCAATCTCCGTGAAGCTGGCCAGGATGAGGTTCTGGAGGCGCTCCCCGCAGGCGGACAGCAGAGGGAGGACTCCTTCCTGGAAGTCCAGGGTCAGCCCCTCGCCGTTGGTCAGCGACAGCGCCGTCAGGTTCTCCAGCACCATGAACTGGAACAGCCAGTCTAAACGGGCTCCGAAAACGAAGGGGGCAATGTTGGGGCGCGAACCCGCGACCCTCACCTTGTACAACACCTCGCTGGGCAGCCAGGAGCCGCTGATGGTGACGGACGTGGTGAAGGGGCACAGCTTGACGGTGGAGTCCACCCAGTCCATGCTGACGAACTCGGCGTTAGAGGTGAGCGCACGCAGCTGCAGCGTGTCGGGCGGGGCCACCGGCTGTTCGGACAGCCTCACCCCCGCTGGCGTGAGCAGCCGCGCCTCCAGGACGCGGTCCCACTGCTCCACCAGGTCGGCGGCCTGGAACCAGCAGGACAGGGGCTGCATGCAGGCTGGAGTGTGCCAGACAGTCAACCTTCACGCCAGGTGGAGTGTGTGTACACGCTCTAGGGTCTCCAGAGTGGACCCGCCATGGAGCGCCTGTGAACAGCGGGGTAGGCAACACGCCCGCTCGCCTGGCGGGCACCGTGCCTACCCCGCGGGCGCTCAGCGCGGCACACGGTGGGCGAGGCGGTCAAAGTCTAGTCTCGGACGGGGTTTGAGCTCTACAGTCGCTACATGGGACTCAATCCGAACGTGTGACTCCACCAACAAGGAATCCATTGGCCGCCTCCGCCTCTACTGGCCCACTGTGCGCGCCAGCCAGCCGCGTTACCTCGAAGATGTGGTCGAAGTCGAAGTCGGTGAGGTTGGGCAGCGACTGCAGCACGACGGCGGCCCCGGACACGGACACGCACGTCTCGGCCACGACGAGCTTCTGCAGACGCTGGCACTGGCGGCGCCCCTCCGCCGAGATGCACAGCTGCACCAGGCCCCTGTCCGTGATGGGCGTCCCGAACAGGTTCAGCTCCCGCAGCACGGGGCAGTGCCGCCCGATCTGCGCCAGCAGCTGCACCAACCAAGTACCAACTTAAAAACAATTTTTTCCCCCAAAAAAAAAAAAAAAAAAAAAAAAAGTATAATTTTTTCTGTTTTTTTTTTTTAAATTGAGAAAAAGATGGAGAAAATTGATTTTAATAATGTGCGAACCTGGTCCACTGTGAGCGTCATGCGCAGGTTGAGGGTGACTATGCTGGCGAAGGAAGGCAAGAGACTGGACAACACGTTGGGGTTGATGTGTCGCAGGTACGACAGGTTGAGATGTTTTAAATTCTGCAACACGGACAGCGAGTGGGTGAGCAAGTCGCCTAGTCCGCCATTTCCGGTTTTTTTTTTTTTTTTTTCGAGGTGAGGCTGAAATTTACTTCAGAAACCGATCAATAAAACAGACTCATGCAACACGGCACGGCACTCGTCCAAACTAAACACACTTTGGTGATTGGGTGTTGCATCGCCTTAGTGAAGCCGGACTCTCTAGAGCAGCGCACAGCGCGCGAGGGAGATGCATGGGGCAAGCAAGGGTATTAGTGGAGTGAAGCGCGAAACGACGAACGAGCTGGAAAAAGAGAAAACAGCTCGAACAACGGGCGCGGCCTCCCTCCGGAAACGCGAGGGGATTCTCGATAGCGGCCCGGAGCTGGAAAACCAGAGGCAGATGGCCGGTGCACAGCGGGCCGGAAGACAGCGGCGCGGGCGCGCAGGCGGCCGGCAGGGACTTACTGTGCAGCGGCTCGCCAGGAAGTCCAGGCCGGCGCGCTGGTCCGCCACGCCGTGCAGGGACCAGCAGGCCACCCTCGGCGTGGTCAGCAGGTGCAGGTGGTGTCGCCGCAGGTGTGTCAGGTGCTTCAGCTCCTCGCTCATCTCCTCCACCAGCAGCGGCGCTGCGCACCGTCTAGCATTGTATCTCTGTCCCTCCCGCTTCGCTCCCCGCCTCCCCCTTTCGCTCCCGCCGCTTCTTTGTGTTTCTCCCCCTCCTCCCCCCTCCACCCCGTCTGCCCTGAAATTCTCCCGCCCATCTATCGAATCAAGACAAAAGGAATCCTCAGTTCCAGGTGGAGTGCTGCAACCCAGCAGCCCAGCATCCGGACGGAGGGAAAATAGTCTGAATCAAAAGGCGAGTTCCTGCCCTGCAAGCGTTTGGTTCTCGAGTCGAGGATAACTACACTGCAAACCAAATGTTACGATAACTACAACCGGGGTTCTGCCAAACCGTGAAAGCTGTGAAGCTACGTCGTCTGAAACTACGTCAAACTCGCCACAAAACACACAGAAAAAGAGAGGGAGAAGAGTGGGTGTTGTGCGGGCGTCGAAACGAAATTGCTTCGCGGAATCACGAGGGGGTGCGTCCGGCGGAAAAATATGTCTCATTGCGATTGTTGGCTCGCCGGTCCCGCGAAATCGGACGCATTCATATTAGGATTCGCGGAGCACGGAGCGGAGGGGGATTGAGGCTCGTGCGCTGTCCAGTCCGATCAGCTGGGGTCCAGCGGCAGGAGTCCAGCCATGCTGCTGGAGGCATGCAAGGCGACCGCTTGCGCGCGGGTTTGACAGTGGAGGACAGGGTTGGGCCACTCGACGTGCAGGCTCTCAGTTCGTGGAAGCTTTCATGGCGCATGGTATGTCGCGACGTGAGGGTGCTTGGCGATTTCATGAAGTCGACTGGATGCTTTGATGACGTGGAGGTACGCGGCACGGTGGGCCCGAAGACCGGCGCCGGCGACCAAAAATCTCGGCGCATTTTGAGCTCCAGAGTCGCTAAATGGGACCCGAACCGAACGTGTGACCCCACCAATGGATTCCTCGATTGGAGTGCAATCTATTGGTGGGGTCACACGGGCGCTTCAAGCCCTGTTCAGCG
Organism: Stenchaetothrips biformis; assembly: GCA_030522485.1. Classification (NCBI taxonomy): domain Eukaryota; kingdom Metazoa; phylum Arthropoda; class Insecta; order Thysanoptera; family Thripidae; genus Stenchaetothrips; species Stenchaetothrips biformis. The sequence continues at coordinate 12,844,628 of CM060099.1, forward strand.
ACTCTGGAGCTCAAAACGCGTCCGGGACTTTGACCGCCTCCACCGGTATCCTGGCCCACCGTGCGTGGGGGCCGCCGGCATGAAGGTCGCCATGACGGAGGAGAGGGGGGCGGGGGGCGGGGGGCGGGGGTTACCTTGCAGCGCTGCCCTACGAACATTATGCCGTGGAATCCGTCCGCGTCCCCGAACGACAGGTTCAGCCGCGGCAGCTGCGGCTGCACCAGGATGTGCAGGTGCTTCCGGTGTAGCGCCCGCCGCTCGGAGATGGTCTCCGCCACCCCCGCCAGCACCGGCCCCGCTAGAACACGCAAGGCAGTGTCACACGCCCACTCACACTCACACACACACACACACACACACACACACACACGCGCGCGCGCGCGCAGGAGTCAGCAGCGCGACGATACCCCGCGCCCAACGCTCAGCCGCGCACGACGGGGTAGGGACGCCGGGGGCGGGCGATACCCCACGTATTCAGAGCGGAGGGTGCGGCGGGGGGCAAGCTGAGGGTGCAGCTAGCCGTCCCGCCGTGTCGCCAGTCGCCGGGGTGCCGAGCAATATCACGCCGTATCAGGCTCCCCCTCCACAGTGGGCCAGAAGATCGTTAAGGCGGCCAAAATGCCGGACGCGTTTAGAGCTCCAGAGTCGCTACATGAGACTCGAATCGAACGTGTGATCCCTCCAATGGACTCCTCGTTTGGAGAGCAATCCATTGGTGGGGTCACTCGTTCGATTCGAGTCCCATCAAGCGACTCTGGAGCTGAAAACGCGTCAAGAATTTTGTCCGGCTCAACGGGTCTTCAGACCCACTGTGCCGTCCCCTCCCCTCCCCTCCTCCCGCTGCCTCGGCCCGTCTAATGTGATTCCCCCGGCAGGGAGCCACTCTGGCTGGCCGGAGGGGCGATGCCGCCATGCCACGCTGCCATGCACTGCCATGCAGCCGTATCGTCATGAAGACCGCCCTGCTAGGGGACGCGTGGCGACGGCCTGGCAGGCAACGCGGGCAGCGTCTCGCTCACACAGTCTTGGGGCGCCCCGCAGGGAGAGGAGGCGAGCACTTCGGAACCAGCCTGCCGGTCTTCTGCGTGACAAAGTAGCGCCATTCCAGATTAATATACTCCGTGTCGTCAGCTGCCTGCTCGGTCTGCTCGGCCTGCTGCCTGCTCGGTCTGTTCCCCCATCTCGCGCGGCCAGCAGCAAGCCGGCCTTTTTAGCGCTCCCTCTCAGAGAAGTACCGATGAACCGACACCGAAAAAGAAATCCCCCCCAAAAAAGCAAACCATAAAAAGCATGCGATTTCCCTCGGAACGGGCCGAGGGGTCGCGGAACTAGCGTGATCGCGTGGGGCAGCCGCCGCCCCGCGTCCTCGGCTTGGCGGCCCGGCCCCGCCCGGCCGGGGAATCGAATCAGGAATAACCACAAAATCGCATCGACTTTTCCTCATGTCGTGATGGTATGGGCAAATCCGGCCCCTAGGGGTGCCCCCTCGCACCTCCCCTCCTGGAAGAAGGCCTTCCTGGCGGTGGTATCATCGTGCAGGTGGGATGGTACGCGGCGAGGGAGCCCCGCCGCGCCACGCCCCGCTGCACCCCCCGGGGGGCTCACTAATCCTCGTCCCCGCCAGCGCCATGCTCGCCGTGGTAGCGCCCCCCGGGGCCTCGTGAGGGTCGGCGGCGCCAAGGCGGCCGCAAGAATGTTTGTCTGTGGCTCATTTTGCAATGAATTATTTGCAATTGGTGAAGGGGCGGGGGCGGGTGAGCCTTCGGCACGCCGAGTGGAGACGGGCGCCGGATGCTGGGCGCGCCTATCTCCATGCCTCCCCCAGGAATGCACAGTGGGTCAGAGGAGCGTTGAGGCGGCCAAAACTCGAAACCCGTTTCGGGCTCCAGAGTCGCTAAATGGGAGTCGAGTCGAACGTGTGACCCCACCAATGGATTGCTCTCCAAACGAGGAATCCATTGGTGGGGTCACACGTTCGGTTCTAGTCCTATTTAGCGACTCTGGAACTCAAAACGTGTCCGGGATTTTTGCCGACTTACCGGTCTTCTGAGCCAGTGTGGAATGCAGGGTGGCCGGGCGGCACTCCGGAGTAGCACCCCACTGCCCGGCGCAACCCAGCCCGCTCACGCGTCGCTCCGATGCACCGCCGAAAATGTTGTCAATTTTCCGCACCGAGGAGGGAGAAACTGGGACACCGCGGGACACCCTGGGAAGGCCTGCCCGGGCCAGCCTCTGCGACGACGGGAGAACTCCGCTTGCCCACGGCACACATCATCAGGGTAATTTTTCATCAGTCAAGAAGGCAGTTTGACTTCCCGAGTGACTTCCTCGGACCTTAAAACCACAAGAATAAATATTTAAAGAGACCCAGAAACAACACATAGTCCGTTGGAATTTTCTTCCTTCTCTCTCCCCCACTCTCTCTCTCTCTCTCTCTCTCTCTCTCTCTCTCTCTCTCTCTCTCTCTCTCTCTCTCTCTCTCTCTCTCTCTCTCTCTCTCCTCTCTCCTCTCTCTCTCTCTCTCTCTGGCACTTAAGTAGCTTTCCATATGCACGGACTGCTCTTTTGTCTGCTGTTGTTCTAGTAATTCAGTTTCAAACCGGAGTGCCCCCTCTATATGCCATCCCGCTCCGCGGAACAGTTCTGCCGCCGCCCCCCTCTTTCCTCCCCTCAGACTGAGCGCCGCAGACACGATATTCACAGTCCGTTGTCCCGACCCCATCGTCTGGGTTGGACTTGGCTGGAGCTCTGGATGGGTGCGAGAGAGACAGAGCGATGAGGCCCTGTCTCACCCCCCCCCCCCCTACATACACATGCCCCCACATACACGCACCAAAAAAAAGTTAGATTTCGAATTCTTTACGTTCCGCAACAACTCAGTAGAACAGCAGCTATAGCATAGGCACGCTCGGTTTTCGAAGATTTTTTTTTTTCTCAAAGCAAAAGCCATGGATGGACTGTACAATTCCTCCACTCGGACTTTCCTAGCAGCTACCAATATTCCTGGCAATGCATGCTCCTCCCCTCCCCCTTCTCTCCGTCGGCGAGTTAGTCAGTTTCTAATTAACGACGTCCCTCCGCGGGGACACACGGCGTCGGCTTTAAAACGTTCAAAGGAAAACCTTTCTCCTTTCCCTCGTTACGCCGCGTGCATGCACACCCAGGCGAACAATCTCCCCCTCCCCCTCCCCGCCGCGCGAACGCACCCAGGCGCACTCTGCACTGGCAGCAGTGCAACGCGGAAAGAGCGTGCAATTTAATGACGGGGACCGAAATAGAGGAGGAGGCAACGCCTTGCTGCTTGCAGTGGGGGTGCCGGGAGTCAAGGGCGGATGCAGAGGGCGGCGAGTCTCTGGAGTGCCCAGAAGTAAACCTCCGTGATCTGGAAGGCGGTGACACGACAACGCGGCGAGCGGGTGGAGGCAGAGGCAGGCTGTCCCCGCTGAGAAATCAAAATTCGGACAGGCATTCCCACGGCGGTGGCAGCGCTGCCGTTGTGTTTTTCTAGTTTTCTGTTACGGCGCGCGGCACCCTCGGCCTCCCCGACGAACAATCGCCGAAACGGGATTGCGCAAGTCTTTGGCAGCCTCTGTTTAGGGGAAAGTCTGCCTGGCGATGTTTGTTTACTTCTAATTTTAACCGCGCCGTCGCCTTGTCGTCTCCCAGGGGTAACGATGGGGTAACGATGGGGTAGCGGTGGGACGGCGACATAGCAGGCGGTGACTCGCCCGGACCTACCCCACTAACACGCACCACGGTTGATACAAGCAATCGGGACTTCATTTTCATCCCAGACTACACCCGAGTGACCCCGGAATAACCGCCGACTCACGCATGTCCATGAAGGGGCCCTTGACGTCGAGGTACTGCTCGTTGTCGATCATGGCGGCCACCTGCTCGGGCGAGGCGCCGTAGCACAGCGGCTCAAAGTGCTCGCCGATGACGGCCATGGCCGCCCTCCGCAGCGAGGGGGGCTCGTGCCTCAGCGGCATGGCGGGGCTCTTGTCCTTCAGGCGCGCCCCATGGCGAGCACTCCACTGGCGGACTCGGTGGCGGCCTCGACGGCGTCCTTGACGGCGTCCTCGACGGCGTCCTCGTGGCGCGGCGGCGGCAGTCCAGGTGCAGCCAAGGTGGCCAGGGAGTAGCCGGTATACCGTCGCGCCCGGTACTGCGCCCTGGCCGGCCTGGCCGGCCCGGCAGGCCCGGCAGTGCTGCCAACCTGCGGCAGCGCCCGAGGTCCAAACAGTCGGACTAGAGGAGGCGCACGCCGCACGCTCGAAGGGGGCATATTTTTAGCGGCGCTGCGTCCGCGGTGACCACACCACCCGCAGCGTGGACGGGGCCGACTCACACGCGCCCCGCCCGGTCCCAACTATGAAAAATGCGTGCGTGCGCGGCGTGCAAAGTGTACAAAGGAGCAGCGGGGCAGCGTGGCGTCTTGGCCGCTTTGTGCTTTGAAGCGAGGCGGCATCCCCTAAACGGGCAAACAATAAAAATATTCGCATTTCTGACCGTCGTATCCACTGCGATCCCGGTGGCCGAGAGCGTACAGACATTGCACTCTGAACCTGGAGTTTCGGGGTTCAACACCCGCTGTTTTTTTGGTTTTTTTTTCACCAAAGCTACTGTATTCACTCATTAGGTACAAAATAAACAATTATTTTTTTTGCTGTGGGAGGTGGTGTGGGGTCGCGAATGTTTGGCTGTGGGGCCGCGCAAATGTTTGGCAGCCAATTTTGGGTCGCGAGCCGAATAGTATGGTCCTTCCCCCTCCCCCCCTCCCTGCCGCATCCACGCGCCTGCGAGGCAGGCAGCCCAACCGCCGCGGCTGCTGCGCTGCGCGGCCCAGCCCGGCCGAGACGGAGCTTGCCGCTGACTTGCCGCCGACCGCCGCCTCTTGTCTCGTCTAGCCTGTCGGCTGCTTCGGCACGGCTTGGGCCTGTTTCACGCCGGTACATCCCTCCAAGTTTGTTTAATTGCTTGCTGAAGCACACCGCCCTGAAATCAGCCCTTTCACTGCACGGCCTACTTGCCACCATGTGTGTGTGTGTGTGTGTGTGTGTGTGTGTGTGAGAGAGAGAGAGAGAGAGAGAGAGAGAGAGAGAGAGAGAGAGAGAGAGAGAGAGAGAGAGAGAGAGAGATAGACAGAGAGAGAGAGAGAGAGAGAGAGAGAGAGAGAGAGAGAGAGAGAAAGAGAGAGATGCGTATGGAGACGTGCGATGTAATGAGGAAATTAGCCTTCCCCCTGGTCCCCCTCCACCGCTTAAATTCGCCCGTCGCTTGTGATCCACCTCAGACCCTATCCTTCCGGCTCCGAGCCCTTTAATGAAATTTGTTTGTCGGATGATGGCGGCACGGCCCTGTCACCCCCTCCCTCCCCTGTCCTGCCGGACGGGGAGCTCGGTTCATTTTAAACAAGGGGCACATGCGCTGGATACTGGCGCCGCTCGATGCGTTGTTGTTCTCATGGCTGTGTTTCCAGGAGGTGGTGGAGTGGAGCTTGCTTGCCTCTCCCTGTTACTCACGCGCAGCCTTATACGTGCGTTTACATAGACGATATGCTGTCTGGCCCAGCATTTCAAGAAAGCGTTTCCCACTCCTGCTGCGGCACTTTAGGCACGGCTCAGGGGCTGAGCATGTTCAAAGTCTACTATACTGTCAACAGCAAAGCTCCTACACCAGCGGTCCCTAACCTTTGGGGTCGCGAAAAAAAAAAAATTGAACTATTTGAATACGCAAAAGACATGGCAGGATTCGAACATCAGCTCTCGGACTTTGTGGCCGGCGCACAGAGGTTCTCGACCACATGCCCAATCGACCGTATCAATCGTGGTCCAGCCTTTCAAGTTCAAGTGTCTCTTCTCGCTCAACCCTGCGCGGCGCACTAGACGCGGCGCACTAGACGCGGGCGGCGCGGCCCCGCGGGCGAGCGCTGTGTGGGGGGGAGTGCATTCCACGACCACGACAGGGTTTTTTTTAGGGGTTCCGACAGGAGCCCCTATTGCATTTGACCGAAATTGACCCTAACACAAACATGTCACAAACTTGTCACTGACATGTCATTTTTATTCCTGTTCACAACGACACTATCGTTGACCTCAACGATACTATCGTTGACCTCTACGATAGTTCCTGGTCATGACATACGACATGTCAGTCATACATACAAACATGTCGGTCACATATTTGTGACATGTCAGTCACATCTTCGTAACATGTCAGTCACATGTTTGTGACATGTCATTTAACAACGAGTCTCCCCTTCACAACCGTGCAAGCGGAATCTCAATCGGACAAACCCACCCCTTTCCACAGTCACCCCCGAATCCTCGAGGGGATTGTTTTCAAAAATGTTTAAAACCGGCAGCAAACGATTCAGTGGCCTCTCCTGTACACTGTGCAAGTTTTTTTTTCGATTCCGACCACCCCGGGCCGTACCAACCCCTCGGAGGACCCACCCCTTTTTGTATTTGTGTCGTTTAAGTCCCAAAGAGGTTGAATTTTGGCGCTAATTTTCATTGGGACTCACCTTGGGTGGGCACAAACTCATCCCTGTCAAAAAAATCCGGTGCCGGAAATTTTCATCCACCGTTGTAGGGGTGGCCACCCCCTATCGCCATCTGCTCGCCCGGGAGGGGAAGTGTATTTCAAATGCCAATTTTATTTCTTCTCCGTTTTCCATTATTGTACAAAAAATTAAAATTTTTCAAAGTTGGCAATTGTTTCCTATCTACTGGTAAAAATTTATTTTCCTATGTTGGCAACAGGCATGGGCACGGTACTCCACAATCGGTACCGCAGTACTTTACCGGTACTACCGAAAAATATGGTACCGCGGTACTTTACCGGTACTACCGAAAACTATGGTACCGCGGTACTTTACCGGTACTACCGAAAACTATGGTACCGCGGTACTTTACCGGTACTATCGAAATTTTCGGTGCCGCGGTACTTTACAGGTACCTTCGAAAGTACCGACGGTACTTGACGTACCCACGGGTACCACGGACTCCATGCGCTGCAAACCAATGTACAGCGGCGCATCCAACAAAAGAACTTGGAGGAAAAAAAAGAAGAAAAAATGGGGGCCCTTCTCCCACCTCCCCACACAGTAGGGAGGACCGCCTGCAACTTCGGTGGATCGGGGGAACCGGTGCATTCCAGGCGGCGACCCCAGGGGTTCTCATCTGATGTGGGCCGGGTGAAGGGCGGGGGTTGAGAGCCTTTGGTTTTCGCGGGGTGGTCAGTGGTACCCACAGTGGTACCCCCGCTGTCCGGCGCTCTCTACCGAACATGCAGTGTGAAGGGCCAGCTTCAAAGGACTTATCAACTCCAAACCGACGAATCAGAATGGACCCACTCGCGACCAATTGCGAGTGGCTGGAACGACCGGGGATCGAACCAGTGCCGAGGCCAATCCGCCGAAGCGGACTGCTTTTTAGACACCCAAGCATAGTGGACGACAAATGATCCAGACCACTACGCTATCACGACTGCACGTCTGCCGAGTGTCGGACGACGGGTTTGAGTCGTATTGGGATGAGGGAGGCAGTCGTAAAATGTATCGAAATGTTGGGATTCGATCCCCGGACCATACTGTTCAAGTCCGACGCCTTAGCGATCTCAGCCACCACGGCTCATGGTGGATGCGGCGTCAGCCGGGCTCTAGACGCGGCAGGGATGGAGCCGCAGTGAGCGGGTCATTCGAAAAATGTTGAGAAAAAGTGGGACTCGATCCGTCGACCCCGGTACCGGGAACCGACGCCTATACCACCTGCACCACCTGGTACCGCGGTACTTTACTTTACTTTCCTGTCCATGCCTGGTTGGCAATAAAAAACTACTTTCGCAACTATTTTTTAAATTAGCGGAACACCACGCAATGCATGAGCATTGGAATTTTTTTCTTTGCTTTTCCTTCCCCTGTTGTTGCGACGGGCGGAGTTTTCCAGTGCGCGCATCGCTTTGATCGACAACACCAAACAAACTAAAACAACTTCAGCAATTGAATTCTTGAAATTCCGATGTCCGCGAGGGGGCGGCGTGCGGTGGCTGGGGGCGCGGCGATGGGGTTGGCTTTTGTTTTCGCTCCGGTCCACTCTGTTGTCATTGGAATAAGGGCACTCCAAGGGACCTAGGGACCGAAAGAAGAAGAAGCAGGAGAAGAAGAAAATTCAGCCGCCTAAAAGGCCCAGTCCAGAAGCACCACTTTTCCCTCCCTCAGGCCGGCGCTGAATCCGCCACTGACAGTTGCCCGAATCTCACAGACTCGGAATTGGAGCCGTGGCGCATTATTTTTGTATCCTGCGCCGGGATTCGAACCCGCTGCCATGACTGCGATGACGGCTGACGGCTGACGGCTCGGGCGGTAGTTTGCGGCCGGTCCGGGACGAGCGTTGGGGTCGCTCGCCGTCCGCGCGCGGCCACCGCGGCGTCCCCTCCTTCTCCCCTCCCGGCAACAGCCGCGCCGCCGCGCCGCTCCCCCTTCCCTCCGCTCCTCCGCCGCCGCGCGCCCCGCGCCAGTCAGTGTTTCGGTTGCTCCGGTCCGGTTCGCACGCACGACGCCCGCCGCGCCGTCCATGCCCAGCGGGCCCACGTTCGCCGGCTTGCCGCCCGTGCGGCTTTGGCTTTGAACCCGGCGCTGCCGAGGTGGACCCGCGGGACGACGCCGACGTTCAAACAGCCATGGCGGCCAGCTCCACCGAGTCCTTCGGGACGGGGTGCTTCAACGGCGGGCTGCTCAAGCCGGCGCAGGACAAGTTCTGGGCGACGGAGGTGATGGCCACCGCGTCCACGGAGGGCTTCTGGGAGGACGAGCCCGAGGAGCAGGTCAAGAAGAAGGTGCTGGAGCTCAAGACCAAGTTCCACATGGGGCGCCAGCTGCAGATCAAGCATCTGCCGCGCGACGTGACGGAGGAGGTGAGTTTGAGTGGGTGACGGCCTGCTAGAAGCGCGCTGCGAGTCGGGCTGCCTGCCTGCCTGCCTGCCTTAGTGCTAACGGTTATTTGACCGCTCCGCGGAGTTCGTTGCACGGGCCGCCGCCGCTGCCGCCGTTTTGCCCAGCAAGGATTCCCCCCCCCCTTTCTCTAGAAAGACCGGGATGTGTAGATCCCCTCCCCGTGTCACTTCCCGTGGCCCGCCAAGGATCCCCTGTCGCGCGCCGCGTCCCGCCCAGGACGGCCAGGACCCCAGGACGGCGGGATCAACAAGTGTGCACGTCCTGGCCGCGACGGACCAGTTCCAGCGCTGCTGACCGGCACCGCCGCAATCACGCACTTTAAACTGAAACAGACTTACAAGCCTTCAGTTAGTACGTTTACACGGGGCGCTCAAGTGAGCGACTAGCGTTAGTCACTCGAAAATGCGGTCGGTTTACACGCCAGGACTAGCTTATGACCAATTTTCATTTTATATTGTTTTTCAATTGTAAGATTTTTCTCCCGCTGCTTTTTTCGATGATTTTAGTTTTCCGAGTATCAGAATTATGAAACAGATTGAATTCTTTGAAATATAAATTTTAAAAAGTTGTGTCACGGGAAGAGGTTAACTTGCACTGTAATGCTCTTTATGTGACCTTTTAACGTTTTCTGGACATCGATTGTAGTCAGCAAATATATTACTGCCAATATTTGACAACCTGTTTCTTTCAATTACTCGATTCAATCAAATATATTTGCCTTAACTCTGAAAACAACTTCTCCTCTAAGTCATCTTTCCCGTTTACACGACTCTTAGTCACCGACTATCCTTAGTGAGTCGCTTACTTACGGGTGACCAACTAAGAGGTCACCAGCGACTAAGAGAAGGTGTTTACGCGCGGTTTCTGGTGCGCACTAGCGCTAAGTCGCTGACTAGCGGCGGCGTGTAAACGTAGTAAGACTTTCATGATGCATGTCATGTCCTTCGCCCAAACCACGACCGGGGAATTTTTCATAGAGCCCTCCCCCTTCCCCCGGATTTTCGCGCCGCAGTTCTAAATATCTGGTCATGCCGCCTTTGAAGCAACCAGATATACTTTCTGTAATTATATTCCTGCAGTTTTATTTTTTCCAGCTCGTTGTCACTGACTGTACACCAATTATTTTATTAAAACGTGAAGAGGACTTTGGGCGAACTTTGGCTTTTGGCGCGGTTAACCACGGCGCTTCCCTGCATTAGGCATTACGCGCGGATTAGGTTTTGTATTATTAATGGCATGATTAGCATGGCCCTAACTGGCGTTAGGACCCTAACGTCACTCCCGGGGCGGCCGGGGCGCGCTATGGCACGGCGCCGCACCGCACGGCACTGCCTTGTCCGCCATAGAATTACCACAAACGGCTCACTATCACAGCCAATGTTTGTCCGACGAGGCCGCGCAGACCAGAGTCCTAGTCCTCTAGCGGACGGGCCGTAGACCTCGCCCACACTGGGGATGAGGGAACGTCGAGACTCACGGCTGTATTTTTTCTTTTTTTCTCCCTGTGGCCTGGGAACCGACCGAAAGACCGGATAGAGAGCTGCTCCCCCACACCTGATTGTCTCGCCGGAAATGGGGCCCCGTTGCCGTCGCGGACAGGCGTTGACTTTTCTACCCTGCTTTCGAAGGATCTCGCTGTCTCCCTCACACTCCCGCAGTACGCGTCATGAGGGCGACGATCCCTCGGAATCAGACGTCAGAATGGGCAGTCTTCAGCTCGCCAAACGTCAGAATGGGCAGTCTTCAGCTCGCCAGACGTCAGAATGGGCAGTCTTCAGCTCGCCAGACGTCAGAATGGGCAGTCTTCAGCTCGCCAGACGTCAGAATGGGCAGTCTTCAGCTCGCCAGACGTCAGAATGGGCAGTCTTCAGCTCGCCAGACGTCAGGATGGGCAGTCTTCAGCTCGCCAGACGTCAGAATGGGCAGTCTTCAGCTCGCCAGACGTCAGGATGGGCAGTCTTCAGCTCGCCAGACGTCAGAATGGGCAGTCTTCAGCTCGCCAGACGTCAGGATGGGCAGTCTTCAGCTCGCCAGACGTCAGAATGGGCAGTCTTCTGCTCGCCAGATGTCAGAATGGGCAGTCTTCTGCTCGCCCTTGCCTCTGGTCCGCTGGAGTGCTCCACTTCGACGTCGGGGCGGCCGGCTGTCTGTCTCTCTCGCTCCCCTACGGGCTGTCCTACGAGATAAACAGCGGCGGGCCTGTCGGGATGGGATTGCCCAGAGGGTCCCCAGAGGGAGCTGCCGCGCTGCATCAAGACCCGCATGCCCCCATCGAGAAGCACCCTCTCCACTGCGATCGGACCGGCCTGTGCTTCGACCTCGCCAGCAGACTGATTCATTCCGAAGAGTCACTTGGCCTTATCTCTTGCGCGCGCCGCCCTGTCGCCGTCTTGGCGCGTTCCGTTGTGTATGGGTGCGGTGGAGTCAGAATGCGGAAACCGCGGTTCCCCGGTTCTTGGTTCTTCGGGTTCGGAGCTGGAAGCCGTTGGATGGAGCCGCGGCCTCGCAGCACTTGTAACTCGCTTACGGGCCAGAGCCTTACGGCGGTCCCGTTCCCTCATGTTACGCCGTACGTGCAGCCCACCCGCTCCAGCAGCTCCAGCCCGGCCGTATTGGTGGGCCCTGATGGACCCGGCGGGCCCTCGATGGTCCTGGTGGGCCGGCCAGGCCGGCCGGCTGCCGTGGCGGTGCACTGCACTGCGCTAAGTTGGCAACGCTGGAGGCTTGTGTGGCTGGGATGGGCGGTGCTGGCGGTGCGTGTTGCCGGCGGGGGAGAGGAGGGGAGGGGGAAGGATCCCAGCCAGCTGTGGAGGAGGGGAGGGGAGGGGAGGGGCGGCCCCGGACGGCACCGGCCGGCTTCTTTGTCTAAAAAGAAGCCAACTCCACCACGTCTCGGCCGAGCCGAGCCGAGCCAAGCCGAGACGAGCATTCCGGGCCGGGCGCGTCCGAGGAGGCCGAACGCCGTGACGGCCAAGGCGAGCGAGGCCGCGACGCCGCGGACGCGGCCCTCAGCCAGCCAATGAACCTTGCGCCCTGGAGGCCCGGAGCAGCAGCCCGGAGCTGGAGTCGCGCTGGAAGTCCTTCTGGAGGCTGGCCGCGAGGAATGCCCGGCGCAGCTGACGCGGCCTGGGCGGCACAACCAAGCCGAATCTGTCGGAAGCTCCCGCCGATTGTCGCGTGTCTTGTCCGCGCTGCACTGTGGGCCAGAAGACCGTCGAGGCGGCTTAAATGCCGGACGCGTTTTGAGCTCGAAGTGGAACTTGAAATCGAACGTGTGACCCCATCGATGGATTCCTCGTCCGGAGAGCCATCCATCGGTGGGGTCACACGTTCGATTCGAGTCCCATTTGGCGTCTGGCCGGCCCTCTGGCACCCACTGGGGACGCCCCATGAGTGCGACAGAGAGGGACGGTTCGCGGCGTCAGTGCGCGGCAACCTGTTGCGAGGGTGCTGGGTACACGTCCAATATGCGGGGTGCGCCGAGGCCGCCGCTTTGTCTTGTGTGTGGGGCGGGGTGGGGTGGGGTGGGGCGGGGCGGGGGTCGTCCGGAAAACAGGAAGACGGGAGCGGCAGCGCGGCCGGCACGCAAAGACAGGCGTTACGGACGCCCCCTGCTGTCGGGTCCACCGCCGCACCTCAGTGTGGACAACGGCAACCAGACCCGCCTTGCAGCCCGCGAATACATAACACGCAGAGTCACGAGGAAAGTAATTTGAATTTTGGCAAAAAGCAGTGTGCTGGGTTGAGGAGGGAATCCCGCGGGGTTAGGGGCTCTGGCGGGGGAAGCCCGCGCAACGTCCGTGGAAGTGATGGCTGGGATTCCAAGGCGCGGCGCGGCGACGGGTAGCAGGTAGGGTCTTTGGACTGGCCGGCCCGGCCGCCGCGCCGCCGCACAGTGAGCCTCACAGCGCGCCGCACGGGGTCGCTGTCCTAGCGCGGCCGTGCCATGCGGGTTCGCTGCGGGCACTCGCGGGTACAGCGGCGTGCAAAAAACAATTGCCGTGGCCGGGGTTCTGGTGTGTGTGTGTGTGTGTGTGTGTGTGTGTGTGTGTGTGTGTGTGTGTGTGTGTGTGTGTGTGTGTGTGTGTGTGTGTGTGGAACGGGCGCGGCGCATAGGGGGCCACTGCACAGAGGGCTAGAAGACCGGTAGAGGCGGTTAGAACTCCAGACGCGTGTTGAGCTCCAGAGTCGCTAAGTGGGACTCGAATCAAACGTGTGACCCCAACGTGTGACACGTTCGGTCCGAGTCCTGTTTATGTAGCGACTCACATCTAGACTTTTGGGCGCCTGCACTGCCACTTCGTGCCACCCTCGATGGAATTGCCGCTCGCTTCGCCATGGGCCTTGGTGGCCTTCCAGCAGGCCGGCGCGCCCCGGGCCGCCATGCGAGGGATGAGTTGGTCGTCTGGGAATTGGAAGGGTTGTGGGAGGGGGCGGGCATATTGCGCGCGCCAAGGCAGACCCGGGCACGACAGGCTGCACGCTGGCCCTGCCAGGGCCCCGCTGGGGGTCGGTCGCTTCGCTGGGCCGCCTGCCGCCCCCAGGGCCCCCGGGACCGAAGGGAAAGTTATCTTTTTGCGCGTGAAATCTCGTCCGTGGGATGGGATTTTAGCGCGCGCGATACTCGACGATCCCCCCTAGAGGCTGGCCTGCAGTCCGCCACAGGGCGTATGTGGGGGTTGGAGCCTCTCTCGTGGCGTTGGGAAGGGTTAGAGAGAGAGAGAGAGAGAGAGAGAGAGAGAGAGAGAGAGAGAGAGAGAGAGAGAGAGAGAGAGAGAGAGAGAGAGAACAGTGACGGTGCTCTTTGGAATGGAGCTGCTCAGCAGAGGGCGGCTTTCGACCGTTTCGGGGTTATTTCTCCTCTCCATGCTTCATGCTTTGGAATCTGGGTGGGTTCATGTTCCAACTCCCGCGCCGCCCTCAAGCCCCGCCAAGGGGACGGCGTGGGAGAGGGGTAGGTGTTGAACCAATAAAAGTGGAGCACCCAACTTACCCCCTCCCTGCGAATCCGTGCGTCCGCTACGACGCACAGTGGGACAGAGGACCGGCGCAGACGGCCAAATTGAGCTCCAGAGTCGCTAAATGGAACTCGAACTGAACGTGTGACCCCAACAATGGATTGCTCGTTACGGAAAGCAATCCACGGGTGGGTCACTTATTCGGTTCGAGTCCCATTTAGCGACTCTGGAGCTCAAACCGCGTCTGGGATTTGGACCGCCTCCATCGGTCTTCTGGCCTACTGGGCGACGCGTCCTTGCGGGATGCAGGTCACGCCCGCCCTGCCTGGGATGGCCGAGAATGAGGGGGGAGGAAGGGAAAAAGATGGGAAAGAAGGAAAAACGAGCCGAGATAAAGGGAGCCAGCCAGGCGGGGTCTGGCCTGCAACAAGTGGCGCCATCTTGGAAAAGGGCCGCCGTTTTTCGAGCCGGGGTGGTGGTGTGCTGGCTGCTCTGCTAGTCGTTTCCGTCGCTCTGTCTCTCTCACGCTCATGGAGCGTCTGTGCGAGAGAGACAGAGCGACGCCCGCAGTGCAGCGCTGACACTGACGAGCGACGCAAAGCACGGACAAACGTTGCGCCCCGAGTCCTTGTTGGTTCAGCCGTCCGTCCTCGTGCACGTCGCCGTGGCCGTGCGCACAGTGCGCCGGCCAGGGTCAGCCTTATCTCATTTGGCGAGGGAACAGGGGGCCCTTTGAGGGGCCCTCGCTGCAGGGAAGGTAACGCCCTCGGCGTCCTTGCGTGTGTTACTCAATAGGGCGCGTTACCTCACGTGGTGCGGAGCCCTGCGGCCTGGAGGAGTCCCTTCCCCTCCCCGCCGCGGCCACGCCTCTACAGGTTCATCCTGAGTCACTGCCACGGCCGCGTCGCGCGGGGGGGGGGGGGGCACGCCGACGGCACGCTCTCTGTCAGGTGGGACGCCTAGCGCCGAGCCAGCCTATTCCACCTCCAGTGGCCTGGCCTCCCATTGGTGGACCTGGGACCTGTGGAATCCAGCCCCATGCGGTCGCAGCGTATACATAGCAGCGTCCAGCCAGTGGACGTGAGCGCGCTCAGGCCGCGCTAGGCCAAGCACAGCGGGCAGTCCTGCGGGTCAAGCGACGTCTGTTGGATGAACGGACGGACGGACAGACAGACAGACAGACGGACGGACGGACAGACCGACCTCTCGTATAGGGCCCACGCCACTCAGCAGTTACAGGCCATCCGTGATGTAACCCTCGGAGGACCGCGCGGTAAGCACCGGAACCGTGAAAGGAACGAAAAAGAAGGGAAAAAAAGAAATGACGTGGGTTTTTGAACCCGAGCCTTGGGCATGAGGGTCCTCCTCTTTGGCGACGTGACGACGACTCGGCACGCTCCACTGGTTTTGTATCGAATCGAAAGAGAGGGAAGAGAGGGAGAGGGAGAGAGGAGGGCGTAATGATCCAGTGGAAGGAAGGAGACGAGGAAAAAGTGGATTATTTTTTCGTGGCAAGGTAGCGCGGCAGTAAAATTGGTGGTTTGCGCTGCCCATTGTGTGCGGAGGGCAGAGCACTGCAAAGCGCGGCATGATACCCCCTCCCCCTTTCCCCCCTGTCGCTCCATGAGCCAGTCTTGACTTGAAGCAACTTGACTCAAGTATTCGCTCGCCTCTCGATATGCTATTTCGTTACGAATATTTCGCCGAGTCCAACTTCTTTTCTTGTCCAGCCGTCCCACTGTGCGTTCCTCTCCGGGGGCTTTTTTTGCCGCGCCTGGCCGGCCTCACGTCTTGTTAGGCAACCCGCTGGGCATCGGGCCCTAGGCCCTGCGAGGGGCGGCGGTCCCCGCTTGGCACCTAGGGGGGCCGCCCAAAGGGCCCCCGAAGGGCTGCCGGCCAATAAGGTTGCCCCCCGGTTCGGTTGGCTACCCCGCCAAGCGCCCGCGTCGCCAGCGCACAGATTTCCCCCAGGCTAGGCCTGAAAATAAAATAAGCTCGACAAGTCGCGGAAACAGGTGCAAGAAGGAGACGCTTCCATCTCCGTTGGACACGGGTTGGCTGTGTTTTCGACCGGTCTGGGGAGCAATGTGTACACAGTGGCATGCAAAGCTCAATGGCAGATCCCTATCCGACCCTTGGCGCAACGAGAAGGGAGCTGAGGGGCTCTCGGACGAGCCCTGACGAAGGTCTCGGCCGGCCCTTTGGAGCGAGCGCAAGGCTCGGCGCAGCACCCGAGAGTCGTTTTCGTCGCTCTGTCTCTCTCGCACCTACACGGAACGCCCCACGAGCGCGAGAAAAACAGAGCGACAAGAACGGCCCTCAGTGCGCTAGTCCCTGGTCCGATCCCTCTGGAGGCGCCTCGTCTCCGAGACAGGTTAGTCCGCTGCTGTCACCGTGGCCGGCGAGGCCCGGCCAGGCCCGGCCAGGCACGAACCCCCGCCGCCCGACTTCAACATTCATTTTCAGGGTTTACAAACAATGAGCCGGGCGTGGCGTCGCGTTGGCAGCACAGCAGCTCACAAAGGCCCCCGAAAACAAGTCCGCTGGCGCGCGGCCGCGTTGATGTAATTAAAAACGCGCGCGGAATCGGAGAGCACTGCGAAAAATGACGACTCCGGGGACTCCTGGGAATGGCGCTTGTTGTTGTTGTACCACGTGTGCGTGTACAGTCACCGACCGGCCGCGCCGGCACGGAGTGGGCCAGAGGACCGGTGGAGGCTGTCGATAAGCCGGACGCGTTTTGAGCTCCAGAGTCGCTAAATTGGACTCGAACCAAGCGTGTGACCCCACCAATGGAATGCTCTCCGAACGAGGAGTCCATTCGTGGGGTCACACGTTCGGTTTGAGTCCCATTTAGCGACTCTGGAGCTCAAACAGCGGCGAGAGCTTTGGCCGCCAGCGCCGGTCTTCTGGCCCACTGTGCGGCGGCCGGCGCTGCGGCCGGCGCTGGCGGTCGCGCTGCGTGACTGTACGCGTGAAGGTCGCTGACCCGCCGCCGCGCCGCCACGCCGCTCCCCGGCAGGAGGCAGCCGGCCAGCCCAGGTAGGCCCCTGCCTGGCTCACCAAATAACGGGCGTCGGATCAGAAGAGATCGCCTCGCTGGAACTCGTTTGACCCGGCTCCCAAGGCGCCCAGGGCGCAGTGCAGCAGCAGCACGGTGGAGCGACGCCCAAGGGCACGCAGGGCCTCGTCGTCGGGAAGGGCTCGCGGCCAGGCCGGCGGGCTGGCCGTCGGCACTCCGTCGGCGGCACGGACTCGTTGATGCGCTCCAGCAAAGCAGAAATGGCGGCCGGCCGGCCAGCCGGGGCGAAGGGAAGGAAGGTGCTGCTGCCGAGGCTGCTGCCCAGCGGGCAAGGCGCGGCCAAGGCGTGGCCAAGGTGCGGAAGCCCCCCACCACCGCCACCCTCCCCTCGCCGCCGGCCCTCGGCCCGCTGGGCCATGACTGCGGCGGCCCGCGCCTGCCTGCCTGCCTGCCTGCCTGCCTGCCTGAACGCCCTTGACACTGGCCCGGCTTGCTGTCCTTGCTCTCCGCGAGACTGGCGGAGGCCGCGCTCGACGGACACCTCCTCGACGGACACCTCGCGCGACGCACGCGAGGCGGCCCCATGTCGGCGGCGTGTCCCCCGAAGCGGCCCCCGGGGCCCCCACTCAGTCTGCTGCGCTGCGTGTCTGAGGCGTATGCAAAGCCAGTCGGAAAATTGGCGTCGGCGCGGTCCCCGCTGGTGCTGGCCCACTGTGTGCGGTGCCGGTGATGCAGTCTAATGAAGCCCCGTGCTGCGCCGCGCCTGTGACAATAAGTACGTCGGCTAGGTTTTGCATAATTGACGAAGGGCGCTGCTGCAGCGGGTGCAGGACGGCGGGCTGGCTCAGCCGGGGGAGGGGGGGGGGGGCTCCCCATGCCGCACCCTCGCCCCTGCCGGCCCTGCCTAGTCGTTCTCAGGCGTCGCTCCGTAATTCGCAGCCCATTCAGCGGACTGGCTCTGTCTCTCTCGCACCCGAACGCGGGCGAGATCGACAGAGGGCCGAGAGCCCTTCGCGGGGGAATGCAACTCGTGTCCGACGCCGCTCCGCGACCGCCCCTCATAACCAAAACAATTCACATCCACGGAGCGTGCAGGCAGAAGCCTCGACCGGCACGGCACGCGGGGCGCGGCGGGGCGGCGCGGCGGGGCTCGAGTGTCCAGACGCATCACATTCAAGTCGCGACGCAGGAAGTGGGCGCGGGGGACGACAGCGGCGAGGCCCCCGACGCACAGCGGGCCAGAAGACGGCGCAGGCGGCCATAGCTCTAGACATCTTTCCAGCTCCAGAGTCGCTAAATGGGACTTAAACCGAACGTGTGACCCCACCAATGGATTCCTCGTTCGGAGAGCAATCAATTGGTGGGGTCACACGTTTGGTTCGGGTCCTGTTTGGAGCTCAAAACGCGTCTAGAGTTTTGGCCACCTGCGCTGGTCTTCTGGTTCACTGTGCGACGGGAAGAAAAGAATAAACACGCGACATCAACAACAAGTGTAATTGCTGTCTTTTCTGAAGTTAGTGGCTGGCGGCGAATTTGAACCAAGGTGTAAACGCGGGAAACTCGGCGGGAGAGTCTAATTGGGTTTCCCTTCAAGAGGCGCGCGCGGTGGAAAGGCGAGGGGAGAAAAACGCCGGAAATGGACTTGGACTTGTAAATTTGGGGGGCGGGATTGAGTTATTCCGTCGGCGGCGCGCGCGCGTCCGGAGACGACAACAACAACAACGACGATGGCAGCCAAAACAACAACAAAGGGCCAAGAGGAAAAACGCTGCTGTGCGTCCATTCATGATGATGGCGACGGGAATCGGAGTGGAATTAGCCAGGGCCGCCGTCGTGTGGGATCATCCTCTTCTACACAACCCACGCACACACACACACACACACGCACACACACACACACGCACCTTCACACGCTCTCCATTCTCTGATATTTTTTTTGGAGGTGAGTCTGTGACCGTGCGTGGCGGGCCTGGCGGGCGTGGCCGTGTCCCGAGAGTGTCGTGTAGGCGTCCACGTCACACGGTCACACTCGCCGGGAGGGGGGGTGGGGAGGGGGGCAAGAAATGTGTCTTCGTCATGTGCGTACACTGTGCACCACGCGCCCCGCCAGGATCGCACAGTGGTTGACCGCTGAAAGCCCCCGGAGCCGCCCGGAGGGAGTTGGCCTGTTGACTGGCGTGCGGTTCGGCGAGAGGCTCGTCTCTCTCTCTCTCTCTCTCTCTCTCTCTCTCTCTCTCTCTCTCTCTCTCTCTCTCTCTCTCTCTCTCTCTCTCTCTCTCTCTCTCTCTCTCCCTGTGTGCGTGTGTGGGGGGGGGGGAATCAAGCTCCTCTCGAAATGGTTGGCGCTAACACACACTCACCTGCTAAAACACGCACGTACACACTCACACCTGCAGACTCTTTGAAGCGTCGCCGTGTCCACCGTGTCCATCCGCGCGGAGTGGTTCTGCGGTCGTTTTGACGCTAGTTTCCCTGGCTGGCTGCCTGGCTGGCTGGCCGCTCTGTTGACATGGGCAGTGAGGCAGGCGACTCGCGCGCCGCCGCGGTAGTGGAGCGCGACTTCTGAAAGGTAACCAGAGGACTCTGTTTGCCAGTTTGTCGGTTTACGAGTGCGGGTCAGGCTCCCCGGGCAAGTCCTCCATTTCACGGCCGGATGGATGGCCGGCCTGGCCTCGCCGCGGCGATGGTGGCAGCCCTGCCCCGCGGCTTCACCCTTAACGGCGCGCATTATTTTAAACTTGGGTTTGTGTTGGCGCGCTGGCCGGGTCACAGTGGGCCAGAAAACTGGCGCAGGCGGCCAAGGTTCTAGGCGTCGGAGTCGCATTATGGGACTCACCGTGGCCGTGGTCCTATCAATGGATTCCTCGTTCGGAGAGCAATCCATTGGTGGGGTCACACCTTCGTTTCGAGTCCCATTTAGCGACTCTGGAGCTCAAAGCGCGTCCAGAGTTCTGGCCGCCCGCGCCGGTCTTCCGGCCCACTGTGCGGGTCCTCGAGGGCGCCGCGAGATGGCGCTGGCGGCGTCGCGGCCTCGCTCGCGGGGGACGTCCGCGCCGCATTAATATGGAACGGCTGCTCTGAATGCGACTGCGGAATTGATGCAATGGCATGGCATCTGGAATGGAACCGTTTTCGTCTGTCTGCTTTTGGTAGGGACACAAGGGCACCGCGCACGGACGCCGCCTCTGCGTCCTTGGAGGAATCCTTCAGGATTTTTTTTTTGGAGAGGGGGGGGGGTCGGAGATGGGGGTCGGAGGTGACATGCATGAGGTGAGATCGGTTTTCCGGCGAACGACGCCACCCCGGCGCGGTACACATGGCCGGGGCGGCGGCGGGGTCGTCCTGGAACTGGAGGGTCCTTGTCCGGGACTCGTCCGCGGGGGGCCGGGAGGAAGGGCCTGCCCACAGTGTCACTGGGCATCGGGCCGCGCACGTCATCCGGCCTGTCGCAAACTGATCCTTTCCCCAGACGGATCGACGGGAAGACACTGACACGCGCGCGCGCGCACACACACACACACACACACACACACACACACACACACACACACACACACTCACCACCCACACTCTCAGACTCGCACTGATTTTTTTGTTTAATAACGTATTGACGTTTGTGCACATTAATGAGCCTATTAGCATTTTTATTTGTAACAGTAACACTATTATCAATTTTTGTCTATTAATGTGCGCAAACGTCAATGATAATGAATATAATGGCGGTGATTTCCCGCGGCGTCCTTGCTGCCTGTCTTCCCGATAACCGCAGACTGCTCCTCGTTGGAACGCGCGGTGTCGGGCCGACTTGCCTGCCGTTTACAAGTTGGAGGACCCGGAGGACCCGGAGGACCCCGGAGCCGCTGGGACTGGAGCGGGGCGTGCTGCGGTCGCCTGCTGGTGGCTGCTGCACCTCTCGAAGCTTGAAGGGGTGGCTCGGCTGGCGTCCTCAGGGCCGCGCGGTGCCTTACAGCGCAGGGGCTACCCCTTCAGGGCTACCCAGTCAGGGCAACCCAGTCAGGGCTACCCAGTCAGGGCTACCCAGTCAGGGCAACCCAGTCAGGGCTACCCAGTCAGGGCTACCCAGTCAGGGCTACCCCTTCAGGGCTACCCCTTCAGGGCTACCCAGTCAGGACAACCCAGTCAGGGCTACCCAGTCAGGGCAACCCAGTCAGGGCAACCAGTCAGGGCTACCCAGTCAGGACAACCCAGTCAGGGCTACCCAGTCAGGGCAACCCAGTCAGGGGACTAGCGAGCAAGCTCTTTCACGGATCAAAAATTAATTCAATTAAAAAGTTTGTCATCCGGCGGGGAGTGGCGCGCTGTGCCGCGAGACGGCGTCGGCATTCGGAGTGCCAACTCGATGGCGCACTTGTCATGGCTGGCGCGCGCCCTGACTGCCCTGGCTGCCCTGTCTCATCGTAGGGCCGTGAATGAGGCGCTTTTAAAGTTTTAATCATACGGCCCCCGCCCCCGCGCCGCCCCCGCGCCGCCCCCGCGCCCTAGCGCGTCGTCCCAGCGGCCCTGGCCCGGAAATAGCCTCCGTGTCCGCTGCAGGTCGGGCTCTCCAGGCACAGCGGTCCAGATGACCGGTGGAGGCGGTCACCATCTCGGACGCGTTTTGAGCTCTAGAGTCGCTATATGGGTTCCGGACCGAATGTGTGACACCAATGGATTGCTCTCCGAACGAGGAATCCATTGGAGGGGTCACTCGTTCGGTTCAAGTCCCTCTACGCGACTCTTGAGTTTAAAACGCGGCTAGAATTTAGGCCACCTCCCCGGTCTTCTAGCCCACTGTGCCAGGCCAGGCACTCCAGGACACTCCAGACTCGTCGCTCCAGCTGGCGGACAATCGCGCCACGTAATTTATAAATGGGGCAGCGGGGCGTTGGGGGATCGCTTCTGTGCGGGTCTGCTGGAGGGGCTGGAGTCTGCGCTGAGTTCCAGCGCCGAGGACAGGTCGCCCCCACGCTCAAGTGTGTTGCCGGAGTCGGGTTAGATCTGTAGTGCGCTCGGCTCCAGCTCGGCTCCAGCTCGGCTCCAGCTCGGCTCCAGCTCGGCTCCAGCTCGGCTCAAGCTCGGCTCCAGCTCGGCTCCAGCCAGCTCCAGCCAGCCTAGAGGGGGCTGCTTTTCCAGGCGGCTCCAGGTGGGGCTGAGGCTGCAGGGCGCCTGAAGAGAAATCCTAGGGCAGATCTGTCGGACGACGAGCGGGGATATACCGGCCAAAAGTTTGATTCGCTGAGCGGCGTCGTCGGCTCGTGCAGCAGGCCAGGCTGTCCGCGGCGGAACTGGGTGTGATTGGGCGGCGACCTCTCGGCCTTCCCTGCCCGCGGACCGAGAGTCGTTGCGCCTGCTCTCTCGCACCTCTGTGGGACGCGGCGCGGGTGCGAGGGAGACAGCCACCCAGTGTGCCGCGCCATATTGAAGGCGGCGGCTGCTACGCTCTAGCACACGCCCACGCAACGGGGGTCGTAAATTAAGGCCCCTCGGCTACTGGTGTAGGAGCGGGCACAACCCGGCCACAGATGCGCCGCCCGCAGACGCGCACAAATACACGCACACTATTACACGCTGATTTGATCAATACCGTCGCCGATACGATGTGCTCCTCTCCGCCGGGAGGGACACCCGCCTGTTTGACGACGTAGGCATGCTTGGGCATGCTGCCCGGTGCACTGCCCAAAGGGTAGAAAGTCCTGGAATGTACTGGAGGGTTCTGGAAGGGGTGGTCCAACCGAGCCAACCCCACGCACGGGGACCACGGCATGCTACAGCACACGCCAGGACAAGGACGCGGGGCCGTTAGCGTTTGTCGTGAGTTTGGAGTGTGTATCGGATCGGTGGCGGGGCGGCTTTGGCTGTGCGCGCCTCTGTGTGTGTGTGTGTGTGTGTGTGTGTCTGTCTGTCTGTCTGTCTGTGATGTTTGCTGTGGAACACATGCTTCTTGGGGGCGTTGCTCGGCGCGGCGGGGCGAGCCAGCTCGGCTGCGGCTGTGCATCTGATGAGAACATTTTGAGAACAAGGAAACCCTTTACGCCCCACCTCTCCCACCACCTCTCCCCCCCCCACCCCTTCCGGCGGTCCCAGCAATGCGCTGTGGCTGGGATTGGCTGAGGCTGTCTCCGAGTGTCTGTCACACACACGCGCGCTTTCTCTCTCTCTCTCTCTCTCTCTCTCTCTCTCTCTCTCTCTCTCTCTCTCTCTCTCTCTCTCAATCACACACACACACACACACACACACACAAATTCGACTATCTCCGTACGTAGTACACAGCATTGTCTGTCTGAGGCCAGCTGCTGCACGACGAGAGTGCGGGCCTGTCGCAGTGAGTCTCTGAATATAAACCGTCAATACGCGCCTGTCGCGCCTGTATTTGCACGCGCCGCGTCGCGGCGGTGTTGCCGCGGCGGCGCGGAAGACAGCGACGCTCTCCTCCGGGTCCTCCGGGGTGGTGTGGTGGTTGCTGCCGAGGTTCGACGCCGCGTCTTATAGCCTCGGATTTACTATGCCGTTGAGCCCCCTCGTGGGTGGCGGTTTGCTGCTGAGGGCTTGTGTGTGTGTGTGTGTGTGTGTGTGTGTGAATACGTGTGCGCCCCTTGCAAGGGCCCTCTGCTGCAAGGGAAGGACCCGTCCCTTTCTGGTAAAGGTCCTGGTAGAAACATGAGACGCGGGGAAAAATGACGGGCTGGCGGAGCGGCAGAAAGTCGCTGGGATGGGAAATGGAAGGAGGAGGGGATGCTACTTTTCATATTGACGCCGCGGCCGCACTAATAAAAATTTCGTCGTAATTTAGCGACAAAAGTGTCGCTAAGTTCTTTAGCGACATGACTCGTTTAGATACAAACAGCTTGCAGGAGGCAACGCCGTAGAAGGACAAGAGAGTTGTCACGCAACGAATAACTTGTAATTGCCTACAAACAACCCATCGTGATCATCAGGTCGTACGTAAACAATGAAGTTGTATGTAAACAATCAATGTTGTATGAAAACGAAAGTTTTGTTTACATGATAATGGAGAAACAGGAAGCAAAATTTGATGACATCACTGTACCATGTTTTGGCCCAATGGTTAAGAATCATGTTATCGCACTGTTTTTCATTATGAAATTAGGTCTCAAAGTATGCTTTAAAGAATTTTGGCTTGCTTTGTCTCGATCATCATGTCAACAAAACTTTCGTTTTCATACAACCTTGATCGTTTATATAAGACCTGCCCGTAATTGGCGAGCGATAGCGAGCCCTTGCTGTGATTGGGGTGCCCCGAAAACCGATTGGTCGTGTGTCTGTCTGTCTGTCTGTCTGTCTGTCTGTCAGTCCGTTTGTACTCACCAACGATTCTCAGCAACTACACTGTCTAAAGTTACAAAATTTTGCATTTGACATCAACTTAGTTTCTCCCAACACGAGTTTGTTTCAATTCATTGTTTAGTATCGTTTGACATATTAAAAACATCGTTTTGAATTAGGTTATTAGCATTGTTAGGTTGGCAGCAGTTACCAATTTCTCATACCTGCGGCCGCGGCTCTCAAATACGGGACTGAGGCAAATTAAACAAAATAAAGAGCCGAAGGGTTACAAAATGAGTTCGGTGATAGTTTTTCAACATTATAGAATGATTGAAACACCTCCGGAGTGTCAACGCAGTGAAATAAGGAAAATGAAATAGAAAATGATTACGCGTTTTGTCCCCCTCCCCTCCCCCCGCCAGAGGGGAATCTTACCCAGGTCAGTGCAGTGTTTTTGAGATTTGCAAGATAAAATACTGTTTGCCTTTCATACTTAGTGAGTCTGTACTTGCTTATTTTTCTCAGAAGACTCATTTTTTAGTTGTTTACTTATTTAATAAAATTGGGAAATACATAAATATATTCTTTTGAAACCAGACATTAATCTTTGCTAAATGGAACCTTTATTTTTTTTAATTATATGGTTGAGTGAGTGGTTTTGCCATAGCTGGTTTTGCCATAGACATCATATTCAGTGAAGTGACTTAGGTTTTGAGCAATGAGTCAATAGATCATTGGATTTAAGGAGACGTGTCATACAACTGTGTCATACATTGTCTGCGACGACTGATACTCAGTGTTGGTCGTTTTTTTAAACTGGCTGCCTTTCCAATTAACACAGAAAATTAGATCAATATTTATGCTGAGCTGTATCTTTACTTCAAAGATAAAGTATCACATTAAGACTCATTTACGAATAAGATCAACTTTTGTTCAGCAACATGTGGCTTTGACATTGGATTCGATGAGACGATTCATTGGATCTGACTATAGGTCTTCTCGTAAACTGGTACCAAACAGCCTGCCTAACTGTTCCTCTTTATTTTAACTATGATAAAATAATGTAATCAATATTATTAAATAGACCACTAGTTAAAAATAAAAGGAAGATAAAACGCTCTCAGGTATTACCAGTAACATTGCGTATTCACAAGTTTCATAAAGAAAAGATATCGAACGGTGACTCAACCATTTGTGTTCCTCGACTGAGTAACAGTGTTAGGGTTAGTGGCACCAGAGCAGCTCATTATCATACGATTTTACCCCAGGTCTATATAAGTATACTGCACCTAAAATTGGCTCATTTTTGACCAAAATTTTATATTCGAGTTTTACATTGTTTCTTGCATTTTTTGGTGTGCTGATCACGAAAACGACTTCCAATCTCACCCCAGACCTATACTTTACCCAATATTGGCCGATTTTAGACCAAAATTTCATAGTCGAGTTTAACAGTGTTTTCTGCAGTTTTTGGTGTGCTGATCACGAAACTGACTTCCAATTTCACCCCAGACCTATATTTTGCCCAATATTGGCCAATTTTGGACCAAAATTTCGTTATCGAGTTTTACATTGTTTCCTGCAGTTTTCGGTGTGCTGATCACGAAAATGACATTCAATCTTACCCCAGACCTTTTCTTCACCCAATATTGGCCAATTTCGGACCCAAATTTCATATTTGAGTTGTACATTGTTTCCTGCGGTTTTTAGTTTACTGATCACGAAAACGACTGCAAGTTCCACCCGAGACCTATACGTTACACCATTTGGGCCCATTTTGAACCAAAATTTTATACGTAGTCGAGTTGTTGAACGACCGTAGTACTTCCCCAAACTGAGAGGGGGGGGGGGGGCTCTCCCGCACGTAACATGAGACAAACAATCCAGACAAATTTGAAAGCTGTCATCAGGAGGCAACGAGCGTGGCACTATTCAGGAACAATCCCAGTCTTTTACAATGCGTGTAATATTTTTGAGTGCCCAAGTGCTTTCATAAGAATGTGCTTAGTCGCATCGCTCGCCTATTACGCGCCCAAACTAAACGGCGCGTACCCCTAGTTATTTCATGCGACACATGCCTTTTCTAGAACGACACTTGTCATTCCATTCTTGTGCCGATATTTGTATTGTT
Source organism: Stenchaetothrips biformis (assembly GCA_030522485.1). Taxonomy (NCBI): domain Eukaryota; kingdom Metazoa; phylum Arthropoda; class Insecta; order Thysanoptera; family Thripidae; genus Stenchaetothrips; species Stenchaetothrips biformis. The sequence continues at coordinate 12,870,983 of CM060099.1, forward strand.
ATTGTGACATACGATCCATGTTGTTTGTCAAAGAAGAGATTGTCAGAAGGTTGTTCGTTTCCATACGACTGATTTTTAACAGTGCGGGCGGTGCGAGTGACGCAGCCGGGCTGGCCCACTGTACCCCGCCCCGCCGCCTCATTCGCTGTTATCTCCCCAGGCCTCGCCGCACGTGGCCGCCGAGCCGTGAAGTGTGCAGGTGTAAATCGGGCTCCAGGCCGGCACCCCGGGGTCCGCCAAGGGGCCGGCCCACCAGCGGGGCCCCCAGCGGGGCCACCAGCGCGCCCACCAGGCCACCACCCCGTCAGCAACAAGTCAAGCGCGCGGGGTGAGGTCGTTGGGTCTATAAATAGCGCGCGGTGCATTCTGGGTGGGCGGCGCGGCGCGAGGCTCCTAGTCCCGCCAAAATGTCGAACGGTTCCCCATAAATCAGGCAACGGCGTCGTCCTGGTGGCGGTTTAGAGCCTCAGGGCCGCGTGCGCCCGGGGTTGCCGGCGGGACGCCCCGTGAGAGACAGAGCGACGGTGTTCGCGGACAGCCTGGCTGCGCCGCTGCGCCCCGCGTTGCGCCCTCGCGGCTCACTTTGCGGTGATTTGAATGTCGCGCGCCTCTAACTAGGTTCCAGGCGGGATTGGGCGGCGGAGACGCCGCATTGCCAACAACAACAACAAGGACCCCGTTGTGCGGCATGCGGGGCGTGGCGTTACGAGCCGCGCGCCGCGTCCTGCCCCGTGTGTTGACGCAGTGACCCGAGCCACAGGGCCGCACATCCCCCGGGAGGGGGGGGGGGGGGGTTACCCCGTCCCACTGGGCCCACCGCTGTGCACGGCGTCACGCCGCTTAGCAGGATCAGCCCCCCGGAGGACCGGTCACGTAATTAATGAACGCCCCCAGAAGAAGAAGAAGAAGAAGAAGAAGAAGAAGAAGAAGAAGAAGAAGAAGAAGAAGAAGAAGAAGAAGGAGAGAGGGAGAGAAAGAGAGAGAACGAGCTAATTCGTCGACGGGCAGCCAGTCGGTCCCGAGGGGGCGTTGGCGGCACAGTTGACGTGCGACCTGTCGTTCCGAAAATTGGAGAGAGACAGGGAAAAAAAATGAGAAACAAAATATTTTTCGATAAGGGCCTGCCTGCAGTTTGACAGGTTGTCGAGTGCCGTGTCCTGCCCAGCGCTGCCGAGCGAAGGTGGGACGGGCTGCTTCAATCCCATTTGGCTGGTGCAGAGGTCGACTGAGGGCGACTTCCGGCCGACGTCGTGTTGGTCGTGTTGCTGGCGGACGCCGCGCCGCGCCGCGCACCAGGCCCACCCCCGGAGGAACGGAGAGCTCGTCGCGGCTCCGCCGGTGCGGCACTAGACGACTGCTCTTTATTTTTTATCGACTTCTTTTTGCCCGTCTTCAATTTTACATCAAAGCGAATGGTTATGGGGGAGGGCACAGCGGGCTAGAAGATCGGCGCAAGCGGCCAAAACTCTAGTCGCGTTCTAGTCGAGCTCCAAAGTCACGAGATGGGACTCGACTCGAACGTGTGACCCCTCCGCCTTCGGAGAGCGAATCATTGGTTGGGTCACACGTTCGATCTGGGTCCCATTCAGCGACTCTGTAGCTCGAAACGCGTCTAGAATTTTGGCTGCCTCAACGGTCATCTGGCCCACTGTGGGACGCGGTGTGTGAAGTAGCAGCGCGTGGCGGGGCCCTCGCGGGGCCCTCGGGGGGCCAGCTGGTGCCGTCCGTCATGCCGGCAGGGGCAGCGGGGCCACCACACTGCGCGGCTTCAAATCTTTAGGCATTTATTTAACATCCTGTGACAGACGCGGGCGCGCAGCTCATCCATCAGGGGCGTCACGCACGCACGCGCGCACACACACACACACACACACACACACACACACACACACACACATGCGCGCGCGCGCAGCGTATGAATGGCGGCCGATTGGCCGTCAGTGCTGCAGCGTTTCCCGAAGGTCGCTTTGTCGCCAGGCTGTCCGCCCGGCCGCCCGCACGCAAGCGGAATGGCTCGCTGAAAGCGCACGACCCCCACTGAAAGCCCGCATGGGAACCTTTCAGGCGCATTCAGCGCTGTGCGCTGCCAGTGGTATCGGGCAGGGGGCGGCATGGGGGCGGCATGGGGGCGGCATGGGGGCGGGGTGCGCTTTTAGACTGCAGTGTCGCCGTCCAGTCAGCCAGCCGTCCCGCTCAATGCAACCACCGCCCCAACCCTGCTGGTATAACTGCAAGGCTGCTTTCTTTTTCTTCATTTTTTCCTCCCATTTTTCCAGGGGCCGGAGTTTTACTGTTTTTATTCTTTTTGGGGGTCCGGCCAGCTCGGGCGACTGCGAATAATGCGGCGAGTGGCGAAGGGTTGCGAAACGAGGAGCCGGCGAGTGGATCGAGAGGGACGGACGCACTGTGGCTCTGTGTGGCGAGGGGAATGGATGCACCGTATGGCGTGTGTTCGACGCGCTCGTTGTGCTCGCGTGTGTGTGTGTGTGTGTTTGTACATGCGCGCGCCTTGTGTGTACTCAGCCCCGACTCATCCGTGTTCTGTCTGTCTGTGTGTTCCAGGTGAGTTCAGTGTCAGCGCCAGATTCCCCGCGTCATCTTCAGCGGCTATAGCTCTCCGGCTGCCCTCCCCCCCCCCTTTCCCCCCTTCCTCCGCTTCCGGTCGTTCACCGATTCCCCCGCTCGTCTGTAAGTAAGCCGTGATCAGACTGCGCCGTATCGTTGTTGTTGTTGTTGCTGCTGTTGTTTGACTGCCTCATTGTCCGGGGATTTGTTTTGCGCCCGTGGCTTCCTCGCCCCGTTTGCCCCGTTCGGCTCATTTGGCCTTCCACATCGGCCGTTCCGTTCGTAAATTCGTTTCGTCGAACGCGGCGGATATATGCAATTTGCATAATGCTGCACAGTGGGCTGGGCCCTGCTTTGGTCGCCCGGGGAGGTTAATTTTTGCGGTAACGCGCGCCGTGCCGCGCAAGAGGCAGCAGGGAACGAGAGTGGAAGGGAGAGGGTGGAGGTGGCAGGGTTGCTGCATGGATGCCCGTGGAGGAATGAGCGGGTGGGAGAGAGAGGGTTGAGGTAGTCATGGAGCCACCGCGCGTCGAGCTGTGCACTGATAAAAATATATCGGAAAATCTCGGCAAGTAACCTTTGTCAGAAAACTCCACAGGCCATGTTCATTTTTTTTGTTGCCTTTTTTCAAGTTTTCCGCAAATTCCTAAGATTTTTTTAAACAGTGGGGAGGGACATGTGCCGTGAGCGAACTCAGCGTCACCCTCGCCCCTGACGAGACTTCAGTATATTCGGGCTTGGATTATCTGTACAGTACGTTGATGTTTCAAGGTGGCCTAGTTTGTTACTTTGCCCCGTTTTTAAGCAAGAAGTAGCCTTCTTTTTTTTCGGTGTTTTTCCAACCATGAAAGGAAGGCGGCGCAAAGGACTCTGTGGCCTTTGAAGCCATATCTTTTCCAAGAGCCACCTGCCCTGCCGCTTTGCCTCCACCAGCACGCTGCCAGCACCCTGCGACCGTGCTCCGGCCTCGCCCCGGCCGCGTCGACCGACTCCGTCATGGTTGCTGGTAGTTCCTGGCAGCCCCGCCCCGCGTGCGTGCGCGTGTTTTTGCACGCGCGTACAAAGTTATTCTTCACCCGGACACTCCCTGCGTGCGCGAGGCGGGCCGCGACTTCGGAGGGCGGCACCGCGGCGCCTCGGGCGAGCGAGCAGCATGCGCACAGTGGGCCAGAAGACCCTTGAGGCGGCCGAAATCCCGGACGCGTTTTGAGCTCCAGAGTCGCTAAATGGGACTCGAATCGAACGTGTGACCCCACCAATGGATTCCTCGTTCGGAGAGCAATCCGTTGGTGGGGTCACACGTTTGATTCGAGTCCCATTTAGCGACTCTGGAGCTCAAAACGCGTCATAACGGTCTTCTGACCCACGTAGCGTGCGCATGCCGCCGCCCGATGGTATGTGCACCCATTATCCTTCCACGTGCTGCAAATAGTGGCCGCACAGTAGGCCGTGCGCAGCTCTGGAAAACGTGGCGCGTCGACGGTGTCCTGGCTGCGTCCTGGCGGCGTCCTGGCTGCGTCCTGGCGGCCCAGTGTGGAATGCGCCTAGAAGGCCGACGCCGACTGACATCAGCAGACTGATTCCGAGAGTCGCTTTCGTCTCCCTCGCGTCCGTGTGTGACGCGCCCCTTGAGTGCGAGAGAGACAAGAGCGACGCACATAACGACTCGCGGCGCGACGCCGCGTTCGAACAGTTGATCTATTTCGAGCGTTTGTGAACATCGACGCCCCCCTCCCCGTCCAGCTGTCGGCACTGCATGGAGGAGCGCGCCAGCCAGCGTCGTTGGGGACGCGCTGCCCGTGATGGATGACGCCGTGTCGCTGGCCGTGTAGCAGTTTTGCAGGCCGGCGGTGGTGCAACTGTTAACGACCCCAAAATGAATCGGATCCTTCCCCTCCCCCCCACCCCCGCCCCTCCCTGCCCCCACCCACCCCTGCCCGCCCCCGCGTCCGCACTCCACGCTCCTGGGCCTTTTGAAAACCCTCACTGCAGTCGACTGCCTCGTTCGCCCGCTTGTATGTATGTATGTCTGTCTGTCCGTCCGTCTGTCTTTCCGACTGTCCGCCGGTCGGGCCGGGGTTGTTTTCAATAAGTGGGAGCGAGAGGCACGCGGCCTTCCGAATGGACGCGCCGGCCTTTGGGCAGTGTTCGTCCTGGGCGGTAATTAAGGCCCCTTTGGTGTCCGGCGGGTGGGGGGGGGGGTTGAGGGGGGGGGGGTTGAGGGGGGGGGGTTGTTGCCAAATGGCGCAGAGGGAAGCCCCGCCCGATGCAGCTGCGGCCAATGCGGTCGCTCTGTGAACAGCGTCGCCGCTTTGTGCAGGGCTGGGCGTGGTGCGCGCTGCCGGATGCATCCGCGTCAGTGGCGGAACCCGCGACGCGGAGAGGAAGGGGGGGGGGCTCACTGGGCCCCCCCCTTTAAAGAATAGACTCCGCGGGAAAAAAAAAAGGAGTGTACGCACGCACTATAGGGGCGGAGCGAAAGAGGGGTTGAGAGATCATCAATATTTGCACTGCGAAGGCACACCGTGCGGCACACTGTGTCGGTGGGGCACTCTCGCCGAGTCGTGTCGCGCGCGCGGTAAGTCCTCCCCCTCACCCCCCCGCCCCTGCCGCCCCGACCGCCGCCCACTGAATTTGTCATAACTTTCCAGCTTGCCCTTCGCTCCCTGTCTGTCTGCCCGGCGCCTCGGCCGGGCGGCCGTGAGAACGCTGGCGTCTGGTGTGGCGGTCGGATTGCCTCCCCTCCTGGGGCGGGGCGGGGCGGGGCGGGGCAGCAGTGACATCAGTCACGCTCGCGACGAGTAAGCTCCGCCCTTCCTGCGGGTTCCTTATTTTGCCGCTCGGGGGCGGCGGGGGCGCTGGCACCGCCCTGCTTAACCTGACCGGATTACCGCCGTCCGTCGCGATGCGCGATGCGCCGCTCTCCGGCCTCTAAGAGCCGCGCTGCCGAGCAGTCTGGCCCCATGCAAATGCAATTTGCGCCGCGCGCCCCTCCTGCTCCACGGCGTCGCCGCTTGGAAAAAGAAGTTGGATTTGACTCGTCGGCGTCGTCGTCGTCGCCGGCGTCGTGGCGGTGCCGCGCGACTTGGCGGCCGCCCCGCCGCTCTTGGCGGCCCCTTTCTGCAGCTGGCGAGCCTCGATCATTTTTCTTCGTTTTCATTCGTTAATTTCATTTCCGCCTCGGCCCTCGCCGCCCCTCGCCGCCCCTCGCTGCGCCCCGCCACGCCCCGCCACGCCCCGGCTCTGCGTGCTGCGGGCTGGCTGACGTGGCGGATTCCCTGCAAGGCGAGAGTCAGCCGAACAGTGGGCCAGAAGACCGTTGAGGCGGCCAAAATTCTAGACGCGTCTTGAGCTCCAGAGTCGCTAAATGGGACTCTAACCCAACGCGCGACCCTACCAATGGATTGCTCCCCAAACGAGGAATCCATCGGTGGGGGTCACACGTTCGATTCGAGTCCCATTTAGCGGCTCCTGAGCTCAAAACCCGTCTTGAATTTTGGTCGCCTCAACGGTCTTTCGACCCACTGCGCAGCTCCTTCCCTGACGCCGCTGATACGTGTAGGGCCCTCTCCTGAGAGCGTTGTCAAAACATGACTATTGGGGTGGCGGTGGGTTGACAACGGCGTGCAGGGTAATCCTTCTAGAGCTTCTGTTGCCCCGGTGCCGGCGGGCGCTACCCCCCGCCCCCCGTGCCGATGAGTGGCCTCGAAAGAGAGAAAGAAGAGGAGGGGGCGGCTTTTTGCTGCTGTGATTTTCATTCTCGGCCCCTGATCGAATTTGCTCCCTGAGCGATGGCCGCGCCGACGGCCAAATGAATTACCTCGCCTGGATTGGCCGGCAAGGAGGGGGGGGGGGAGTGTGATGGTGCGATTCGCGGCGGAATATTGTGCGAACGTCGTGTGAGGAGAGGCTGTAGGGTGGCCACCCGGCGCGGGGGTGGTGGCGGCGGCGCGGCGGCTGACGTGGACGCGACGCGGCCGGACGGTTGGCGCCCCTACCAATTGAATTAATTATGCTATCAGCCCGGTGGGTGTGGGCCGTTGGCACGGCTGACCGCGGACGCCCTCCCCACCCCCCTGCCGCCCCAAGAGACGCCGTGCGTTTGAAAGCGGCGAGCGGCCAGGGAGTCCCTGGCAGGGACCGCGCGCAAGCGGCGTGACGATTCGAAGGGCTCTGGCCCACTGCGAAGGTCCCTGGCAAGGGACATCCCCTTTACCCTCCGCACCGCACACAACCGCTCGATTAAAAATACAAAAAAAAAAAACACAACGTTGAAGTGAAAATAAATTGGTTTTGTCTGTTTTTGTGACAGGCCGTTCGGATTGCCGTGTCGTGTCGTTTGCTCGCCGGGCCGCGGGGCGGGGCATAGTGCATCCCGAAAAGGGTGCTTTTGTGGCCGCTGTCGTTGTTGTTGTTGCTGTTTTTGTTTGTTCGCGGCCGCGCTGCTCTTCCGCTAATGAGGCGGCCCGGAGAGAATTCCCGGTGGGTGCATGCCATGCCCAGCGTTGCTGTTGTTTGTCTTTTCCCGTCACATTTAGTTTTTGTTGTTGGTGTTGTCGTTCCTCGTAACTTTTTGCTGTTGTTGTTGTTGTTGGGTGCGGACCTCGGCAAGGGGAAGGCCGCCCTCGGGGCTCGCTGCTGTCTCAGTGTTTGTCACTTGTTGCGCGAGGGATGTCCACCCTCGAGAGGGGAAGCAACACCTGACGGGCTCGGCGTCGAAAACAAAGACCTCCCGCCGCCTCGCGCGTTACTCCATTTCTGTTGAGTGGGAACGCTGTTTCTGTTGTTGTTGTTGCATGACGGAAGCCCGCAGGCGGTCCGCGTCTGTCTTCGGGTTTGTTGCTTTCTTGCCGTGATGTGATTGGCTGGTCGGGGTGGCGACGGGGGTCCGTGCCCGCCACGCCACGCCACGCCACGCCACGCCACGCCACGCCACGCACTGGCTGGCCGCCTCGCTCGCTCCCGCCGCCGTGACTGCGGGCAGTGCGCGCGCACGGATGCACGGCGCGTTGCCTACGCCCCGGGCGCCTGTCTCCGCGCCCACTGTGCCGCGTCTCGCCCCCCCCCCCCCCCCTGCCCCGCCCCGCCACGGCCCGCGCGTCGTCCTTGGGGTGCGCTCTCTTTATACACACAGCCGGACCCGCGCTGCCGTAGTTTGTTGTTGTTTGGCGCTGATCATGGGTTTATCCGATAAACCTGAGCCCCTTCCACGCCCCACCCCACCCCCGCCCCGTCAGAGCGGCAACAACAACTGAGTGAGGGGAAAGGGATGCTGTTTCATTGTTTTCTAATGACAGCCACCCCTGGGCCGGCCGCTGGGCCCCTCTCCGGGGAGCGCCGGCTCCCCTTCATTACTTTCACGTTGCCGTTTGGTTTTTCTCCCGCCGCGTAGTGCGGAGAAGCTTTTGTGTGTAACTTTGAAAAGCATGTCGGGTGGCCGGAGCCCCCCCGGGGCGTGGCGCCGGAAGGGGAGACGGAGAGAGAGAGAGAGAGAGAGAGAGAGAGAGAGAGAGAGAGAGAGAGAGAGAGAGAGAGGCGTAGCGGCACGTCGCCGGTGAGGTGTGTTTCCGCGTGTTTCCGCGACACTGCTGGGCAGCCCACTGTGGGGCTCTCGGTGGCGCTGGTGTCTGGCTGACGCGGTGCTGCCTTGGAGCAAGGCCGCGAGGCTCGCGCCGCCGGCCGACGACAACACCGCCGTCGTTTGGCGGTCGTTCCCGGCGTCGCTCTGTCGCTGTCGCACTGACGGGCGTCGGCGCGCCCCGCGTGGGGGTGCGAGTGAGGCAGAGCGACTCTCTCGGCACGGCGCTCGGCGGCGCGTGGCGACACGGTTCGCGTCGCGTTTTTAATTAACAGAGGGGTTGCGATGGGGGGCGCTCGGCGCGACCGGGGTGGGAATCGGAAACGCCGAGCGGTCCCGCCCGGCCGGCCAATCAAGGTGGCTGTGTCCGAAAGTGGGTCACGGTTCGGAACGGGAGGGTGGGTGGGTGGGTGGATAATAGCGGCCTGTCGCTTTTTTTTTTTTTTTTTTTTGTGTGTGTGTGCTCGCCGGATTTCCGCCCTTGGAACAGGCAACCGAATCCCCGGCAACTTTGCCGCCCTTGTCCATTATGGCCCTCGGCCCTTCGCAATTAGCGGCATCGGTAAGCGGCTTAATCAAATGGACGCAGCCAGGAAGCGCCTCCTCGTTGTTTTCACCAGCAAAGGGGAGAGATCGGGCCGACGCGCCTAATGGCGCTCCGTCCCCCAGTGGGCCAGGAGACAGGCGCGGCCGGCCAAAACTGTAGCCAAAGCTCCAGAGTCGCTGAATGGGACTCAAACCGAACGTGTGAACCCGCCAATGGATTGCTCTCCGAATGATGAACGCAGTGGTGGGGTCACACGTTGGGTTCCAGTCGTGGTTCGCGACTCTAGCGAGATAGAGTCCTAGACTCTAGGACCTGCGCAGCCAGGCCTGCCGCCCCCTGTCCGCAGCAGTGTCGTTGCCCCCCCCCTCCCTCCTGGACGACACAATTTACAGCCCCCGGAGCGACAGGTAATTGGCCCAGCCTATCATCGCACGTGTGCGCGCGGTCCCGGCAGTATAAATTTTACGCGCGTTGCTGGGCCGCGTCCGCTGACGGGCTGCCTCCGCTCGGCGCCGTGGCCGCGCCGTCGCCGTCGCTCGCAGGGGTGCGAGAGAGGCGGGGCGACGCGGGCGTCGCCGCCGCGGGGATGAGATTTATGAAAGGGTGACCTCCGCGTGCGAACACACCACATCCATCACCCGCCGGGTGGACTTGTCTTGCTCACTGTGCGCCGCCAAGGCGAGCGTGAAGCGGACACCGAGCAGGCCGTGTCTTGTCGCGGACGGCGAGTCAATTGCAGGCCGAGACCATCGCTGCCATCGACGTCCGTGGCTAGACCCTGGCAAGCAGTCCTCTATCCCGTCACCCTGGCCGAGCGCCACGTCAAACCACCCCGTCAAACCACCTCGTCAAACCACGCCGTCAAACCGAGCCACCCTGTGCAGCAACCCTGCCGCCGGCCGGCCACACTTGGCCAGAGCCCTGTGCTGCCTGCCGCGCTAGCCGCGCCTGGTGATTCAATTACGCGCGCCTGCGTGGACACATTCGGATACTCATTCGGGCGCACGAGGGCGCTCGACTCGGCGCCCCGTTGCCAATGGGGCCAATCGCGTCTGATTTACGGGCGCCGCCCATACTGCCCTCGGCGACTCGTACGGCCTAATTTAGTTTCATCATTATCACGCTGCAGACGGTGCGCCCTGCCAGGGCCTGCGCTCTGTCTGTCTGTCTGTACACTCTCTCTCTCTCTCTCTCTCTCTCTCTCTCTCTCTCTCTCTCTCTCTCTCTCTCTCTCTCTCTCTCTCTCTCTCTCTCTCTCCCCCCCCCCCTTTCGGGGGCCTCGTCGTCGCGGTCGCCGGGCAGGCCCAGAGGGGCGTCGAGCACCGGCTAGGGGGCGGCCGCGCAAAAGTTGCAACGGCCAATAACGGTGTTTGTATGACTGAGGGGCGCGGTTCTTGCGAGCGGGGCCGGCGGCGCGGCGCAAACTTGCAATTATTAAAGTTGGCTGCCGGTGCTCCGCACTCGGCGGCGCGGCCCGCAACGTCTGTGTGCCCAAGTGCCGCTCTTGCAAATATAAGAGAGATAGAGAGAGAGAGAGAGAGAGAGAGAGAGAGAGAGAGAGAGAGAGAGAGAGAGAGAGAGAGAGAGAGAGAGAGAGAGAGAGAGAGAGAGAGAGAGAGAGAGAGAGAGAGTCTCCCGCGTTGTGCGTTGTGACGATGCAGAGGCCGCCCTGTCCTTCCCTGGCGGTGTAGAGCGCCGTGTTGCGCGGCCGCGGACACGGCCTCGGACAAGGCACAGGGCCCCCAGCTATGCCAACAGTCTAATGCGAGCAAATACGAAGCGTCAACAGGGTCGCATTTATTTGACACGCCGCGTTTTTGTTGCCGCTTATTTGATTTTGTTTATTTTATTTTTTAACGTAATTGGTCCGGGGGCTTGCTCTGCCTCGGCCCCCGTCCGCGCAGGGACTGCCAGACCGGCCGAGCGAAGCAGAAGGGAGCTTTCGGCGGTCTCCGTGGCTCTCACGAGGCGTCCCGCGGGGGCCCGAGACACAGAGCGGCCCCGCCCGGCAGGTGGGGCTGGCGGCGGTGGCGTCGCGTCCAAGAGACGTGCCGACTATTTCTCGCCGGGCTTTGGCTGCCTGGGGAGTCCTCGCTGATCCGTCTGAATGAACCCGTCACTGCTATGGTTCGCCATCCCTCGCCCTGTCTGAGCTCATCTAAAAGCCACCCCGCCGACATTTTGTCATATTTGTCTGCTGCTGCTGTGCTCTTCTCCCTCCATATCCGTTTTGATGGCGAGCGCGCGAGCGTGTGGGTGTGTCTATCCCGTCCTCTCTGTATGCCTCCCTTCAGACCTGCCTTTGCTCGCTCCATACGAGCCGCGCATATTGCGCGGTGGTCCCAGGGCCGACCACAGTGGGCCGGCCAGCCACACCGCCCGGCCGCGCGCATAGCAAAAGGGTCGACCCCGCCGCGCCCCGCCGCGCACGTCGAACTGCAATATGAATGCGCATCCAGTCGAACGCCATCCCGCTTATGTGCACCGCGTTCGGATTGACGGACGGCGACTCGCTCCGTCCCTCTCTGCGGCCGCTAGTGCGACAGGGACGGAGACTGCTGGCCGCCTCCTGGACGAGCCTCGCGAAGCGCGTTATTGCGCGCCCGCGGCTTTTTATTATTGTTTTTATTTCACTATCATCATTTTCCGCTCCGCGCGTGCCGTGTGGCGTTCGCCGCGTCCGCAGGGAGTCATAGTGCCGTATGTTGATGCCCAACCCTCGCGCGTGCTAGCCTCGCGCGGGGCGTTCGGGCAGGGCGTTCCACCGGGGCGGTCCACCGGGGCGTTCCAGCGGTCAAGGTGGCTTAACTTATTTACAGCGTAGCAGCACCGCGGGAATGAATACGAGGCTTTCTGCCTGATCAGGGCGAGGCGCGGGGAAAGAAACAACAACTAAAGTTAGCGAGTTATTCGTATCGACTCAATTAAAACCAATTCCGCGCACCTAAGCCGCGTTTTTTATGCCGCTTTATTTTTTTTCTCTGGGATTTTTGTTTTGTTGAGTTGTTGTTTTGTGGCGAGTGAGTGGAACAGTCGGTCGAATTGTTACGAGCGGTGGCTGCCGCTGGCTGCCCCATGTTGGCAGGCTGTCACGGGGGAGGGGTGGGGGGAGCGTGTTGTGTTTAAGCGCCGCATTAATTATTGTTGCGCGTCGTTGGGTATATTTGTGCGACCCTTTGCGTCAAAGAACAAAAATAATTGACACGTATGTCGTGGTTTTTACCGGAGATTTTCTTCCTGCCGGAATTGATGAGAACATGCATTCGAGTGCCCTCAGGCGTTCCTAAGCATGAGAACCTATTTTTTTTTTCCTCCTGAAGAAATTAATTTTGAATTAGTTAAACAAAAATAAAGTTTTGTTGTTTTAGTTTAACTTACCCTAATTTTTGCCTTCTCTCCGCGTTGCGCAGGTGAGACTGACGGGCAGCGCGTGGTTCGGCTCTAGCCTGCGCAAGTACTTTGGGCGTCTGCGCCGCTCTGCGCTGCCCTGCTCCCCGACGGCAAATCCGCCTCAGGAAACTCGTCGCTGCCTCTTCCACGAAAACCCCGCGCGACAAATATCTTATCAATAATTTCGCGACGAAACTAATTTCCCTCCTCCAAGTCGCGCCGCGGTGCCGTCCGCAGTCAATGCCGCTCTCTTCATTGTCCGCTCGGCCCGCCCCGGCCCGCCCCATCCCCCGACCGGCCCCAGATTGGCCCCGATTAGAATGACGTCGCCCTTCTCGCTCGCACCCCTGCGCACAGCGGGCCAGAAGACCGGCGCCGGCGGCCGAAACTCCAGACGCGTTATGAGCTCCAGAGTCGCTAAATGGGACTCGAACCGAACGTGTGACACCACCAATGGATTCCTCGTTGGGAGAGCAATCCATCGGTGGGGGTCACCCGTTCGGTTCGAGTCCTATTCAGCGACTCTGGAGCTCAAAATGCGTCCAGAAATGTGGTCTTCTGGTCCACCGTGCTGCGGGCGACAGAGACGCAGCCGCTCTGCGGAATCGGCGACCTGCCGAGTGATACCGGCCGACGGGGTGGCCGAGACTAATCAAATCAAAATAAGGCGGGGGGGGGGGCTGAGGCTCAGCGACAGCCGGATATTGCCCAGTGGACCGTCCGCGCGCGCTTCCCTCTGCGTCTGTCTCCCCCTCCCCCCCCTCCTCCCCCGGCACGCTTCCGCGAGGCGGTCACGCCCCTTTGAGAGGACGCCGGACGCCCTGGCGTGTCACAACGCTTGTTTATTAACGTAATGCGTCCCGTCGTCTGCCAGCGACGCGCCTCTCTCTCTCTCCCTCTCTCCCTCTCTCTCTCTCTCTCTCTCTCTCTCTCTCTCTCTCTCTCTCGTTCCCCCGACGCGAAAGAGGCCTCGCTTCTTCCTGCCGTCGGTTTGCTCCGCCAGTTTGATTGGTCCTGTACAAGAAGTCATCCCGAAGTTGCCTCATTCCGACCTAAAGAGGGATGTATACTTTTCGCTTCTTTTTATTTCTCTTGCCTTGTCTCGAGTTTTACTTTTGGGTTCGGCACATTTTTCGCCGCGGAGTTCACCGGTTTTACTTGCATTTTTACTTTGTTCTTTTGAATTAGCGTCCAGATAATGATGTAAATTGCTCCGTGGAAATTTGTGCACTGCTTGGCGGAACCCTGATTTTGGATTGACTCAGCATCGAGTATGAGAGTGCCCCGCGCTAGCCTACCCCGCCCCCACCCCGCCGCAGCTTGTGGCTAATGGACCCGATTTTGCAAGTCAAGGCACTAAAACACACCGTCACAGTGTCGGCGGGAAATAAGTAAGCGTTCCGCGTGACTCTCTGCTCGTCCGGGGCGTAAGTGGCTAGCTGTGTGTGTGTGTGTGTCTTTGTGCGCTCCTCGACACAGGGGGCAGGAATGCAATCTACACTTCAGTGCCCCCATTACCAGCCCTCTGCGAATAATGCACGAGGTGTTCCCGTTCTGCCCGGGGCCAGGCTGGTGGGCTGGCCACGCGTTCGGGGGGTCGTTCTGCGCATAATGCTTTATAGTGTCGCGCGACCCGCGCACAGTGGGCAAGAAGACCGTTGAGGCGACCAAAAATTCTAGGCGAATTTTGAGCTCCTGAGTCGCTAAACGGGGACTCAAATCGAACGTGTGACCCCACCAATGGATTGCTCTCCAAACGAGGAATCCATTGGTGGGGTCACACGTTCAATTCGAGTCCCATTCAGCGACTCTGGAGCTCAGGACGCGTCCGGGAAATTGGCCGCCTCAACGGTCCTCTGGCCCACTGTGCGCCACCCCCTGCCGTCCTCTCTTCCGGGTGCGGGCGGCCAGAGCCGCTTCAGCTTGTGTTGCACTGGGTCAACACTGCACGAAGTTCTGCCTCATCCCGCCCCCTGTCTGTGTCGCGTACTCGGTAGGGGAAACGTGCCGAGGGGTTGGGAGGGAGAGAGAAAGAAAGGGAGAGAAAGAGAGAGAGAGAGAGAGCGAGAGCGAGAGCGACGTGAAAAACCTTATAATACAACAGGAAAAAAACGTTAAAAAAACATTTTAAGAACCTTGAAATAACATCAAATAACGTGAAATTATTTGAATTTAAAATTACGGTGTACCAAATTTTTCGAAGTTGTTTGCCCCTCAGAAAAAACGATCCGCCGACGATGCGCGGAGCATCTTGGAAAGCAAAACCGATCCGCCGACGATCCGCGGAGCCTCTTGGAAAGCAAAGACGATCCGCGGAGCCTCTTGGAAAGCAAAACCGATCCGCCGACGATCCGCGGAGCCTCTTGGAAAGCAAAACCGATCCGCCGACGATCCGCGGAGCCTCTTGGAAAGCACAACCGATCCGCCGACGATCCGCGGAGCCTCTTGGAAAGCACAACCGATCCGCCGACGATCCGCGGAGCCTCTTGGAAAGCAAAACCGATCCGCCGACGATCCGCGGAGCCTCTTGGAAAGCACAACCGATCCGCCGACGATCCGCGAGCCTCTTGGGAAGCACAACCGATCCGCCGACGATCCGCGGAGCCTCTTGGAAAGCACAACCGATCCGCCGACGATCCGCGGAGCCTCTTGGAAAGCAAAAACGATCCGCCGACGATCCGCGGAGCCTCTTGGAAAGCAAAACCGATCCGCCGACGATCCGCGGAGCCTCTTGGAAAGCAAACGATCCGCGGAGCCTCTTGGAAAGCACAACCGATCCGCCGACGATCCGCGGAGCCTCTTGGAAAGCAAAACCGATCCGCCGACGATCCGCGGAGCCTCTTGGAAAGCACAACCGATCCGCCGACGATCCGCGGAGCCTCTTGGATTGCAAAAGGGAACCGCGGAGCCTCTTGGAAAGCAAAAACGATCCGCGGAGCCTCTTGGAAAGCAAAAACGATCCGCCGACGATCCGCGGAGCCTCTTGGAAAGCAAAAACGATCCGCCGACGATCCGCGGAGCCTCTTGGAAAGCAAAAACGATCCGCGGAGCCTCTTGGAAAGCAAAAACGATCCGCCGACGATCCGCGGAGCCTCTTGGAAATCAAAAACGATCCGCGGAGCCTCTTGGAAAGCAAAACCGATCCGCCGACGCGGCCCACTGTGTCTCGCCGTGCTGTCGCGCCTAATTGTCATTTAAGCGTCTCGTCGCTGTGGAGCGAGCTGCCAGCCCTGCCAGCCTGGCCGTCCTGGCGGGCAGGCTGGTCCAGGGGATGGAGAAAACCTCGGTGATTGGAGCATCGCCCACTCCTCTTCCGCCCCCTCCGCTCCGGTCCTCATTATTCCCTTCCATGTGGCCGCCCCGTGGAAGGTAGCCGCGGCAGCGGGGGCGGCAGCAGCGGCAGAAGGAGCGGTGTTCTTTCTAATTTGCATCTAGTTGGGCCCCCGTGGGACGAAACACCAAGGCAAGCACTGTCGGTTTTTTTTTGGAGGGGAGGTTGCCGGGTGGTTTCTCTGATGCGCTGGAATGCGTGTTGAAAGTCCTTCTCCCGCCAGCCCCGCGTACATATTTTGTCATTCTTTTTGTCTTGTTTGCGGAAATGCTCGCGGCCGACAGGCTGTCGAACACGGTATTGGAACGCCGTCAACTTTTCATGCCGCGCGCGCTTCGCCGGCGGCGAGGCAGCACAGTGGGCCAGAAAACCGTTGATGCGGCCAAAATTCTAGACGCGTTTTGAGCTGCAGAGTCGCTAAATGGGACTCAAGTCGTACGTGTGACCCTACCAATAGATTCCTCGCTTGGAGAGCAATCTATTGGTGGGGTCATACGTTCGCTTCGAGTCTTATTTAGCGACTGTGTAGCTCTCAAAACGCGTCCGGAATTTTGTCCGCCTCAACGGTCTTCTGACCCTCTGTGGACAGGGCAAGGGGGGGGGGGGGCGTTCGCCGCCGCTCCTCCTGTCTTGATCAAATTGTGAAGTGGACGGATATTATTTGTGATCTTCTTTGTCTGGGTTGGGGAGGGTGGGGTGGGGGGCGCTGGCGGCGCGTCTGCCAAAGGGGCGCCGTCGCTGCCGGATATTAAACGTCGCCCGGTCGGCGGGCTTCCGGTGTCGGACGCGTCGGACACGGTGTCACAGTGGGCCAGGACACCGGCACAGGCTGCCATAGTTCGAGACGCGTTTCGAGCTCCAGAGTCGCCAAATGGATCTCTAACCGAACTTGTGACCCCCACCAATGGATTGCTCTCCGAACGAGGAATCCATTGGTGGGGTCACTCGTTCGGTTCGAGTCCTGCTGAGCGAATGTGGAGCTTAAAACGTTTCTCGGTCCTCTGGCCCACTGTGGGTGTGGACGTCGGAAACCAGGGGACGGATTGCCCGCCGGGCAAAACTACGTGTGGAGTGGATTAGGGTCGGGATGGTGTGCGAGGAGAAACTGACAAATTGTTTAAAGAATGAGTGGCCGGGTGGAGCGCCGTGGCGGTAGGCAACCCGCCGCGGCTGGCTGTTCGACGGGCGGGCCCAGCCTGCACGGCGCTCTGCCGCTCTTCCCTTTATCCTGTTTCCACGGCTCGCCGCGTCCTCGACGCACCTGGTCGCGTTGCCGTGTACGGACACGGCCTGTTTCAATATTTGCGATCCTGCCCGCGGCCAAGCACGCCTTGTCCCCGACGACGTGCTCTCCGCGCGGGGGAGTTTGCGTGGCCCTCTGGTTTGATTGCGCCTGGCGGGGGGCCTTCCAGAGCAACACCGCGCCGAGCACCCCGCGGGGCGCAACAGGCGGCCCCGTCGCGTCCGCCGGCCCGGTCCGTTGGATTTACTTTTTGCGCGTAGCGGGGGCGTGGTTTGGCGGTCCGTATGCAGCCGTAGCAGTGCGGTCTGTCTGTCTGTGTGTCCGTCCGGCGGCCACGCGTCCTGCCGCGGTCCTGCCGGCCGCCATGACTAGCCGTCCAGGCGGCTGGGTCCTAGCGGTGTAGTGCCGCGAGTCTCTCTCGCGCCCTGGCGGCACGCCCCACGAGAGAGAGAGAGAGAGAGAGAGAGAGAGAGAGAGAGGAGAGAGAGAGAGAGAGAGAGAGACTCCTCGGACGCAGCCTGCAGCGCGGCCCGTTACCCGCGCGTCGTTAGTCTCCCGGTCATCGGGGACGTCAGGGAGGCGCCGCGGTGCTCGCCGCGGTGTCGGGCAGCAGTCTCTCTCGCACCGGTACGGGGCGCCCGATGCACAGTGGGTCAGAAGACCGTTGAGGCGGTCAACATTCCGGACGCGTTCAGAGCTCCAGAGTCGCTAAGTGGGACTCGAATCGAACGTGTGACCCCACCAATGGATCGCTCTCTAAACGAGGAATCCGTTGGTGGGGTCACATGTTCGGTTCGAGTCCTGTTTAGCGACTCAGGTGCTCAAAACGCGGCTAGAGCTTTGTCCGCCTCAACGGTCTTCTGGCCCACTGTGCCATGTGAGAGACAGAGCAGCCTGGACGCTGAGGGGCAGCGCCACGGCGCCGCCAAGCCAAGCTAGCGAAGTAGGCCGGCTGCGCCTATTACCCCAATTCGGGCCGTGCCGGGTCCTGCTAGGTTTTAGCTACGCGTCTATTGGCTGCGGACCGGGAGGGGGCAGGTGCTACTGCTTCGGGCTGGCCGGACCCGCCGTCGTGGTTCGTTGTGCGCGGACTCTCTTTCCACGGAGAATGGAGGGGTCTCGGGTCCGTTGGCCGGCGTCCTGGCGCGCGCTGGAGACGGCCGTCGTGTGGCCGGGGACGTCCACGTGCGTGTCGTCGCGCTCGGCGGCGTGGCGTTGACGGCGTGGTTGCGGCGGTCGGCATTCCAGCCGTGACGCCGTGCCGCGCCGCGCCACCTCGCGAGCGGCAGGCATCGCCGCGCCTAGCTTCGGCCTGCCTGGCAGGAGGACGCGGCACAGGTTGGCTGCTGCTTCGGGTTGTTCACCTCGCGGCCAGCCGCCCCCCCCCCCCCTGGCGCTCCGTGGGACCGCGGCCGCGGCAGGCGGGCCAAATTCTAGACGCGTTTTGAGCTGCAGGAGTCGCTAAATCGTACTCGAATTGAACGAGTGACCCCACCAATCGATTGCTCTCCAATCGAGGAATCCATTGGTGGGGTCACACGTTCAGTTCGAGTCCCATTTAGTGACTCTAGAGCTCAAACCGCGTCTCGAGTTTTGGCCCGTCCGTCCGCGCCGAACGGAAAGATGATTGAAACGAATCACACGATCTGGCTTTGCCACGTAGGTGCGCGTAATATGCAAATGCGGCCGCGGTGGCCGATCGTCGTGCAGCTGCCGCCGCGCGCCGCGTCCGAGACTCAGTCGGGGACGTCGACTTACTTATTCGCTAATTTGTGCGTTGGGCACACGTGGGAGTGCGCAGCGCGGCGCTGCCTGCGCGCGGGCCGGCCCCATGCTCCTTGGACGTGCTGTCTGTCTCGCAACCCCAGGGGCGCCCATGCGTGCGAGGGAGACAGCGACGAGCACTACCGAGCCTGGCTGGCTGACTGGCTGAGCCGCGCAGCCGCGCAGCCACAGGCAGCGAGGCGGGCGCGGCGGCGCGGCCGGCAGGTCGAAGACCTCGTCCCAGACCCCTCATCTTGCTTCGGCACGGCGGCACGGCGCGGGGCCGGACGTCAATGCCGCCAGCGGACTGTCGCTCTGTCTCTCTCGCACCCCGACGGCACGCCCCGTGAGAGCGAGAGAGACAGCGACGCGGCACCGCGCGGCTCTAGGCCTCCAGGTGGCGCCGCGGCGAATCGCACCAAAAAAGACAAGATAATGGTGCCGCCGGCTCAGGACGCCCCCTCCCCGCCCCGCCCCGCCCCTCCCACGGACGGGCGGCCAAGCTATTAGAGCACAGTGGCCGGTTGTCCGGTTCTACGCAGATGACATGGAGTCGCGTGGCGCGCGGGAACGACGACGATGACATGTGCCATTCACCTCCTGTCAATCCTTTTTTTTTTAATTTTTTATTTTATTTTTTAGCGTTGACAATCCTGTTTTCGTGTCATGTTTCTTTGGGTTTTGGTTTGCAAACACGCCGCCTGCTGCACGCGGAGCGCGGAGCCGGCCTGCTGAAGAAACGGGCCGTTTTTGCCGGGTCTTTCGGCGTGCATCATCACACACTCTGCAGGGCGGCAGGGGGAAGGAGGGAGCGAAGCGGCAATGGCCGTGACCGTGGCATTGCGGTGGAGGCGCTGCTCGCCTAGAACAGGCTCGGCTCGCCGCGGCCCGGCAGGCCTAGGACCGCGAGCACCGTGCCCACTGTGCCCGCCCCACCCCGCCCCACCCCGCCCCGCCCCGCCCCGCCCCTCGCGGGGAAGCGGCAGGAGGAGGAGGCGATTTGCTCGCGTATTCTTCCTCGCTCCGCTCTCTTTCTCCGTCTCCGTCTCTCTCTCTCTCTCTCTCTCTCTCTCTCTCTCTCTCTCTCTCTCTCTCTCTCTCTCTCTCTCTCTCTCTCTCTCTCTCTCTCTCTCTCTCTCTCTCTCTCTCTCTCTCTCTCTCTCTCTCTCTCTCTCTCTCTCTCGCCCATCGCTCAAGCACCGCCTTTGTGACGCGTCATATTACGGGGCAATACCACTGTCCACGAAAAAAGTCGAAAAAAGTAAATCGGCGGCGGTCGGTCCGCGACTTCTCTCGGCAGCGTCGTCGTCTCCCTCGCACCGCTGCGAGGCCGGCGGGGCGGAGGCTGCGCGACGACGAGGTGTTCGGAGTCCCGGTGGGCCAGGGCGATATAAATGACTCGGCTGGCTGCCCTCCGTCGCGACAGCCAGGACGACGACGACGACGACGACGACGGAGGCGTGCTCGACGGCGTGCTCGTCGCACAGTGCGCTAACTAGCGAACGGCCCGCGCACCAGCCACGCCCGGCCGCCGCCGTCTTGCCGTCTTCATCTACGCGTGACGAGTCTGACGAGTGCCCCCCGAGGGGACCCAAGCCGTCGCGTCGCGTCGGGGCTCAGGGCCCACGCAGGCAGTGAGCAGGACGTTGCCGAACAGTCCGTTCCTCGCTCTGTCTCTCTCGCACCAACGCCCCATGAGTGCGAGAGAGTCTGGTTCGCGATGAGCCAGCAGAGGACGGCCAGGGCGGCTGGCTCCATCCGGAAATAGAATTATCATTCCCTCTGTCCATTCTGCAATGCGCGCCTCGTTGTGCTGCTCGCATTCACCGCATCGGCGCGCCCACCCGGCTAATGAGCAACACGATGCGGGCGTGCCGCCCCGCCCGCGGGAACGCCCCGCAGGAACGCCCCGCAGGAACGCCCCGCAGGAAGGAACGCCTCTTATCCTCCAAGTTGAAAATTTTGCGTTCCGTCTGTAAGTAATAGTGGCGCAATTGCCTCGGCTTTCCAGTAGTGCAGTCACGTCGGAAACGTGCCTTCGTTTGCTATCGGCTTCACATCGCATTGATGCGATCGCTGTATGCTGCGCGACTTCTGCCTCGTGCGAGCAGGCCGTATGGGGTTGAAAGGATTGCGTTGGGCTGCGGGGGGCGTGTGCTACTCTCTCTCTCTCTCTCTCTCTCTCTCTCTCTCTCTCTCTCTCTCTCTCTCTCTCTCTCTCTCTCTCTCTCTCTCTCTCTCACACACACTGCTGCATCCACCTCGCCTTTAATTGCGAACGCGGTGCGCTTTGTATTTTCGTTGACTCGCGCCTCACCCACATCCTCCCTCTCCTCGTCTTCCTTCTTTTTCTTCCTCTTCTTTTTCCAATTGTTGTTTCTCTTCCCTGGGCCGTAAAAATAGGAAAATATCGCTGTTTGAAAGGATCTTTCAAAGAAAGAGAGATAGAGAGCGCGCGCACACACGTTCTTGTACTGCTGTTTCACCCCACGCCAAAATAAAAAGAACAGAGAATTGGCAAACAGGGTGGCAAAAGCAGCAATGGCAGGTGGAGCCATGTGTGCGTGCATATGCCGGGCAAAGCAGGCGGAACGGTTCGGGGGAGGAGAGGCGGGAGGTAATATAATTGGCACAGATGGATGCGCGCGCGTGCCATTCCAGCCCTACCGACTTCATCAATTTTTGGCGGCTCTGCCCGAGTGCGCCGTGGGCGTGCGTCGGTCGGCAGGTTGATTCCCAACAGTGCTTCGCTCTGTCGCTCTATTTTACCCGTGAGAGCGAGAGAGAGAGACGATCTGGCAGGCCACCGTGGCAATACACGTTAGTGCGCGACCGACGCTCGTTTTTGGGACGGCGCGGTCATATTGGTTATGGGCTGGGCAAGTTTGATGGAATGGGATGATGCGGGGGCGGCGTTCGCCTCGAGTCTCTCGACCAACTTCGCGGCAACTTCTGACAACG
This sequence comes from Stenchaetothrips biformis, assembly GCA_030522485.1. NCBI lineage: Eukaryota > Metazoa > Arthropoda > Insecta > Thysanoptera > Thripidae > Stenchaetothrips > Stenchaetothrips biformis. Next base: position 12,892,362 of record CM060099.1, read on the forward strand.
CAGCCAGGACGGCGGCCGGCCCTCGAGGTCCGCGTCGTCACTGTCGCAGACTAGAGGAGCTCGGCGGTGGGCTCGCTGGCGGGCTGACCGCAGCCCCCCGGTCCTCTGGCCCACTGTGCGGGCCTCTATTTCGGCTGATGGCGGCTCGGCTCACAGTGACGGCATTGTAGCGAGCGACACCTGCCAGGACACCGCACTGGTAGCGGCGAGGGCCAGCCAGAGCCGCAGCTGCCGCCGGCCGATAAATCGTGGGGCGTGGCGTGCATTCCTTCCGCCTATGATTTCGCTCGTGTCATTAAGACGGCCCCTTCACGAGTAGTTCCATTTGCTGGCTGTCGCGGCCGGCGTGGCGGAGTTGGGGGGGGGGGGGGACTCATCCTTCACGCGTCTCCGCGTTGCCCGAGGTTCTTCTCGCCGCGTTAGTCGCCCTGTCTCTCTCGCACCCCTGCGGGACGCTTCATGAGCTCTAGCGAGGAAGCCTGCAGCTCGGAGCAAGACGTGAAGTGAGGGGGGAGGGGGCAGAACGCCCAGTTTGTGCTGCTTCGGGATTAGAACGATAATCGGGCCTCGTCCGTGACGGAGCGCGTCTTCCCTTGGCGCGTCGACTGGTCCTCCCCCCCCCCCCTCCCCACCTCGCGTTGACAGCACCGCCCCTGTCGTCCCGTGACCCGTGGCGTTAGTGCAACTCTCAGAAAAGTGTTGGCATGACTGACCCAGCATTAGTGGTGGCAGCCAGTTGTCGCGCCTGGCGCCAGTCTTTGAGAGATGTTATTGACTCGCTCCCTTTGAGCTTGCGGGACTAAGGGCCACCATCTAAGAAACCTTTCAATTTTTTTTTTATTTTTTTTTATTCATTTTTTTGTAACTTTGAAGGTGTTTGGTTTTTGTGAGTGTCTATTTTGGCACGTTTTTTCACGACGTTTCCGCCTGCCGTGTCCGCAGGAGATCCGCGAGCTGCTGTCGGACTTCCCGGTCATGTCGGTGCAGCTGCAGTGCGGCTCGGGCACGGGCGCCGGCGTGGCGCGCGCCTCCCTGGAGGACCCCGAGATGCTGGAGGACTGGGACCGCGACCGGCTGTTCCTGCTGCGCGGCCAGCGCGTGCCCGTGGCGCCCACCCCCACCGACATGCTGCTCTGCGTGGCGCGCCTGCCGCTGCACTACACCGAGTCCCAGTTCACGGGGCTGGTGCGCTCGTACGGCGAGGTGCGCCGCTGCTTCCTCATGATCTCGGAGAAGACAGGTACGCACCACCGCCACCGCCAGCCGGCCAAAACTCTGGACGCGTTTTGAGCTCCAGAGTCGCTAAATAGGACTCAAACCGAACGCGTGACCCCACCGATGGATTCCTCGTTGGCAGAGCTATCCATTGGTGGGGTCACACGTTTGGTTCGAGTCCCATTTAGCGACTCTGGAGCACAAAACCCGTCCGGGATTTTGACCGCCTGCCGCCCACTGTGCGCACCTAGCTGGTAGAAGAAGAGTGCAGTGAAAGTACTTTGTTTTGAGTTTTCTCGCCGACTTTTAACCCGCGCTGTTTCCGTCCAGGCGAGAGCAAGGGCTACGGCTTCGTGGAGTACGTGAGCAAGGAGACGGCCCTGCACGCCAAGAACATCCTGGACCGCAAGGTGGTGGACGACCTGGTGCTGTGCTGCGACTGGCTGGACTCGAGTCACGTGACGCTCGAGTCGCTGCACTCCAAGTGCCTGTTCGTGGACCACCTGCCCAAGGACTTCCGCGACATGGGCCAGTTCCGGAAGGTGTTCAGCGCCGTGGTCAGCCCCCCGTACTGCCAGGTGAGCCTCTCGCTTTGGCGCCGATGCCGGCCAAGTGTCACAGTGGGACTGACTTTGGTTTCTCTGCTCAGATTGCCCTGAAGAACGGCTGCCCGCAAGACTGGGGCCTGGTGGAGTACAGCTCGGCGGAGGACGCCGAGGCGGCCCAGGCCTCCCTCAACGGCTACTCGCTGAGCGGCCACCCCATCCGGGTGTCGTTCTACATGCCCGGCGTCCGCGCCATCAACCTCTACCTCAAGCTGCTCAATGACTCGGTAAGGACAGCCGGACGCCCGCTGCGGATGGCGTGGCTTCGAGTTCTGGTAATTGAAGGCGATTTTCCCCCCGCCATGTGTGTCGCTAAACGGTCGTCCGTTCCCGCAGAACAACAAGAAGAGCTGCGGACTGCTGCCGGACCCCACCGCGCCGGCCGTCTTCCAGCAGCTGCAGACCCTGGCCAAGCAGAACCCCGTCTGTACGTATCTCCGATCGGAGCCGCCCCCGCCCCGCCCCCGCCCCGCCCCGACGCGTGCACCGCAGGCAGCGAAGCCCCTGGCCGTGGGAAGGCTCCCTCCCCAGCCTGTCGCTGACACCTGACACGCTCCTGACACACTTTGGCAAGGTCCAGGCGGGGCCGTCCCGGGGAGAGCCCCCTGCCTCCGCTACTGGGCCACCACATCCACCCCTCGTTCCAGCCAGGGGAAACCTGGCACAGTGGGCCACAAGACCGGCGCGGCCAGCCAAAACTTTACAGTCGTTTTGAGCTCCAGAGTCGCTCATTTGAACTCGAATCTAACGTGACCCCACCAATGGATTCCTCGTTCGGAGAGCAATCCATTGGTGGCGTCACACGTTCGATTCGGGTCCTGTTCAGTGACTCTGTAGCTCCAAACGCGTCTAGAATTTTGGCCGCCGGCGCTGGTCTTCTGGCCCACTGTGCCTGGAGTCAATTTGTGAACACTGAGGACTAACGTTCCCGCGTGTGTGTTGTGTCCGTTACAGTCGCCCAGAACCTGCAGAACATCATCATGACGCAAATCCAGAGCCTGCAGTCCGAGGGCAAACAGCGGTCGCCGACGCCGCCGGGCAGCCAGCCGGCCCCGCCCAAGCAGGCCAAGCCGGCGCCCACGCCCCCCAACGGGCTCATCGACAGTGCTCAGGTAAGCGGCCGACTGGCAGGGGCTTCGGGTGTGGACGGTTCCATTCCGAAAGGACGTCCCAAGGTCTCTTCGGTGCTTGATACGTTGTTCGCGGTGCAGATGCAGCAGCTCAAGAACCAGCTGACCAGCACCCACCCGATGCTGATGACCAACCCGCAGATGCTGGCGTCGCTGCAGTCGCTCCTCAAGCAGCAGGCTGGCCAGCAGGGACCCCAGGCCGGCCAGCCCCTCGGCCAGCCCGGGCAGCAGCAAGGCGTCAACGGCCAGGGCCAGGCCGGCCAAGGAGGCCCCAAAGTCGGCGAGGCCGCGCTCAACGGCTTCGGCAAGCACAACCACGCCAAGAACGGCTTCCTCAAGCCCAGCCAGCCGCAGAAGGTGAGTGGCAGGATCCATTTCGGGAGCGGGGGGGATTCGAAGCCGCGATTCTAGCTCTGCCGTGTCCCCCAGGTGCCGCTGCTGCCCAACCCCGGAGGCCACGGCCTTAGCTCGCCGCCTCTGGCGCCGCAGCCCCCCGTGAGCGCGCCCGCGAGCGTGGCCCTGTCGCCCACGTCGGACGTGTCGGCCTGGGCCCACGGCGGCCTCATGCGCCTGCCCAGGCACCACACGGCCTCGCCGCCGTCCGGGCCGGCCGGGGGGATGCCGCTGATGATGGGGCTCGAGGCCAACGGCATGGCCAACGGTATGGCCAACGGCATGGCCAACGGCATGGCCAACGGCATGGCCAACGGCATGGCCTTCCCGCCGCCGACCGGCGACCCTCTGCAGATGGCGGGTGGGCCCGGCGACCTGCAGACCACCATCAACAGCATCCTCAACAACCAGCAGAACCTGCGGCAGCTCATGGCCACGCTGTCCTCCGCCATCCAGAGCAACGGGCCGCTGGCCGGGCCGCCCCCCGTGGCCCCCGCGCCCCCAGTGCCGCCCCCAGGGGCAGCCTGCTTCCCCTTCGTGGGCCGGCCGCCTCCGGGCTCCGCCCCCGGGCCGGAGGCGGCGTGGGCCGGCCAGGCGTCTCGCTCGCTCATGAGCAGCCCGATCCAGAACATGCAGATGCAGCCCAAGCCCATGAGCTTCCTGGACATCAAGACGGGCAACCCCGGGCCGCTGTTCGCGCAGGTGCCGGGCAGTCAGTGGCCGGCCAGCGGCTTCATGCCGTCGCCCGTGGGCATGTTCTCGCCCTACTCCGGCGGCCTGGTGCCCGGACTCTGGTCGCCGACGCCGTCGCCCTCGCCCACCCTCAACGGCATGATGACCCCCGTCGGGCACAAGCGCAAGTACAACCACATCCTGCCCTCACCAGAGCCGTCGCCCGAGGGCAACTACATCGGCCAGCACTCGCAGGGCCTCGGCGGCCACTACGCCGACTCGTACTTCAAGCGCAAGAAGAAGAACTAATCGGCTGGGTGGCGGGGCCTCGCCGAGGCGTCTACCAAAGCATTCCTGTCGTTGAGGTTGCATATCACTTCTCCAGCTGCCGTTGAAGGCAAGTCGAAGAGGAGCTCGGTTTAGTCCTCTTTAATGGTTGTTATCCACATGCTTGTAGCTATAGTGAATGTGCATTCGTTGACACGTTCAAACGATGGCCTGTTCCAAGAGTTTGGGGCGTTTTGTAGTTTTAATTTGGCTTCTTTTTTTTCTGTCATGGCTTTGGCTATGGCGTCTTTTACCATTTTATGACAATGTATAGGTGCAGTATCTTGTGATTGGTTTCAGTTTTAAATTATTATTTTTATAGTAAGCCAATCATGACAGCTGGTTGTTTACATTGTTGTAAAATAGTGACCAAACTGATTAGACTCTTTGTGTTACTTTTTATGTTGACAGACTTCCATTAGTTAGGGTGCTATTAACAAGGACCAACTGTACACTATGAACTTTTATCTAGATACTTAGTGCCTATGGTACCAGTAGGCTAAGAGAATTCTTCGCTCCTAAGATCTCTTAAACTTTTATCCAATGAACTCAAGGAAAGACAATGACTACATGATTACATAAGTCACAATAATTGTGGCATTCATGCTCACTTGAGTTAATTAGTAAATTATTACATCACGTTATTGTTAATAGTTATATCAAAGTAGAAAATTATTATGATTCATGCTTATATTTAATGTTTTTAGAAAGAATCGACTATTGTGATTTTTATTAAGACTATTGTTTAGAGTTTTTTTGTGACAATCTCAAGGTTCTGTAATATTATTGCAGTAACTGATGTTATCTTTATACTATTTGAATCTTCTTGAATATCTGTCAACTTATTAGATCTCTTGACCATTAGGGTGAAGCCAAACATTGTTTGTTTGTTTTTTTCCCCCTTCACTTTCTTTTTTTTCTTTATTCACTTTATTGTGTTGCCTCTTCAATATTCTTCTTCTGTCCTGTGTGCTGTGTCCTGTAGTATTGACGTTTTAATCATTGCCTCTTTCATTTTTTTGAATTGAAGACATAGTTCTTGTATTAGTTATTTTTTTACTACTTATCAAGGTTACATGGTCTTTGCCTGAACTGTATTAGAGATTCAAATCTGTTTCTCAATGAACATTATGAGGGTACTTTCAAAAATTTGTGGGACTTACCTTTTCGTCTTCTTGAACTTGTTTCTCTGTCTATCCTAGTTTACATTTTACTTCATGTGCTATCATTCATGTTAATGTATATCTGTTTTTCTGAAACAAGTGTAAGAGCTGCTAACGGCATTTTGTTTCTCTCTTTCTTAAGTTGTTCCTTAGCAGTGTTCAGTACGTTAATCGTGTACTCATGCGCTTTTGCTCTGCTGGCCTTTGAATGTGTATTCAATTGTTATTTCTATTTTCATTTTTGAATGACATTTGTAACAGTGTCATGCTTTAAATTACAGGTGAGGGTTGGGAATGGTTGGGCATTCATTTTTCATAAGATTATGTGCTATTTCCTGAAGCATGCTTTCGTGCTCATGGTATTTCATAGATATTATCGATGTGTATGTCTCACTCAATATGTGTGTATGAGCGTCAGTGAGTGCTGGTTTGTATGCACAAACAGTGGCGTAATTGTGTGCCTGAGTTTTAAGTTGTGATAACAATATTTTGCAGTATTTGTACCTTAATGGATCGAGATCTGCCTTGATTGTTTAAATGAGGGTGCTTGACTCCTATTGCCCGAGTGATTAGTAATGTGTCACAAGTATTATTTTTCATTAGGTCACGATTTGTAGTTTTTGAAATGAATTATTTCTACCATTTATTCTTTCTGCTTTTGTTTTGTTGTATTCATTTTATATATGCCGTACTCTATACCACCGCCATTATGTTTTTTTATCTGTACTGCTGTGAAAAGTGTTTTCAAGCTGGTCTAGGTGTGAAATGAAGTGAAATACCCTTTCTGTGGAGTTCCTGGATGGTGCATGCCAGTATTAACCTACAAAAACCATATTCTCTGGACTCCACTTCTGGCTTTGCCCACTGCTTTCATTTTGTGATGCTCTTCTTTCACACAGTACCCTACCAGTAGATACATACAAGCTACCAGTAATTGTTGTATTTTTGTAGTTGTCTGTTGGAATGTCTCATCAGTATTTCTTCTATTTGTCTTTTACTACTTCATTTATTCTGTTCTTTTGTTTATAGAGTCCTCTCTTCTTTTTTATTATTTTAAGTTGACTGTTAGTACAGTCTATGAACTGAATAAAGGTATCAGTAATCACTTTGCAAGTGATCCCTTACATTTAGTCTTTGTATTTCTTGTGTTCTGTCTACTGCATCCGGCAGAAATAAATGGCAACTTCACAACAACATGATTGAATTTATTCAAGCATAGGTGACATATGTCATCTCCTTCCTTACAGCTTTCCCAAGTATATTTAATAATTGCCTGTTTTGTATTGGCTTGGTCCTTAAAATTTTCCTTCTCAACAAGTAGCTGTTTTTTTTTAATCTTTTCAATCTTTACACCTTTATTTTAAAATTTTATTGCAAACTTGTCTTTTGGATGTGTGTGTTTCCACTATATTCTGGGCAGTATCTAGTTTAACTCAGCAGGCAGGTGTGGTGATGAATTATTTCACAGGCCGGAAAATAGTAACTGAGGTATCTCCAAAGGTATGTGTTGACGCCTGCCTGCCCACTGAGTTGAGCTAGCATACAGCTACATTCCGGGAAACAAGCGGTAAGTATGTCTTGACTAAGCCTTTCATCCTTTTAAAACCTGCGCGTTTTAGTGGTTAGTGGCCCAGGGCCCAAAGGGCTCATTGGTTCAGGACATGTGTAGTACTAACTTACGTACTGTAGTGGTAGGCTTGACCTTGCACTTGAATTTTTGCTTTTCCTGCAGATTTTTTTATAGTTAGCATGATGTATGCTGAGAGAATTAATATGTGGATGCTCTTGTGAATGCAACCATTGGCTGTGAACATATTTATGTTTTGTATGCTAAAACACTCTAGGTGTTAAAAGAAACATTAAATTAAATGTGATTTTATACATTTCATTCATAAAATATAACCAAGTATTGTTTAGCAGAGATTGTTAAAATGAAACTATAATCGTTACTTCTGATAAATGGATTGTTTTATTGAGATCAGGGGAAATATTTTCATTTGGTACTTAATTAACCTGTATACAAGTTGGTACTTCTCCACACACACTCACACGCCAAGACTTCAGACATAATAGGAATAATACAAGAATTCCTGCAGACAGTGGGTTCATTTTTGGAAAATACACTTGCTATTGTTTGTTGGCTCATTTTTGTATACCAGTTCCCATGATCTACAGAGGATAAGAACAGTGGTTCAAAGGGCAGAAATTCTTACTGCTAATAATACAGAACTTACCAATATTTACATGATTTATACAGCTTCAACAACAAAACTGTGCCTACAGAGAGCACTGAATAGATGAAAACTCAATGCTAGGTGCACACCTCCATACAGCAATATGTTCAAATATGCTCTTTAAACCCAAATGACAGACAATACGATGGATGAATGTCACTCAAGGTAACAATCTGATCGGCTTCAAGCAGGATGAATAAAGGCCAATGTAAAAAGTATAAAACGCGGGTTGCTCCAATTGATAATATATTCACACATGGTAAGTCTTATTATTAAGTATCACATTAAATATAAAAGGTAGCAATTGTCACAAGAATATTTTCCAAGACAAATTATCACATATCGTTCAATGGAAGTTTTGGTCCAGCATTTTGGTTGCTTTGACTGATGAAATGTTCAGAGGCTGTGATGTACAGAGCTACAGCAAGCCCAATTGCCATACGCTACCTTTTGGTTGTTTTTGAAATATAATGCAAGTTGCCACAGTTAATCCTGCATACACTGCATATCGGGCTACCACAACATGACGGTCTCTTGAATAATTGTGCTTCATCTGGAAGGGAAACAGTTGGTGGTCAAGTGTGAATAATAATAATAACAATAATAATAATAATAAATAATAATAATAATAATAAACATGTGACATTAAAATATGGACTCACCCTGACACATGTTGTCATTCAAGAAGTAACCTTTGGCACATGCAAAACAATTATCAGGGACCATCTACCATCACATCCATTACAAGCTCGATCGCAATCTGAAAATATTTATTAAAAATTTTAGGTGGGGATAGTATTAGAATTTGTGAAAAAGGCTCTGAGAAGAGCAATTGGTAAAATAATTAACATTACCGAGGCAGAGAGAAAGAGCCTTCATTATTTACGCAGAACTGATTGGCACCACAGGGCCCCTTATCATCCGCGACCACATTCATTGATGTCCACACAGCCTTGCTCCACGTCCATTGAGTATCCTGCTTTGCAAGCTAGGCAACCTACAAAAATTTGAATAAAAGGGATAGTCTTCAAAAAATTTTAACTAAAAAAAATTAAAGGATAAATAAAATTACCCTTAGAACCAGCTTGTGTGCACGAGCCTTGACAGGATACATGGCAGGGAGAACAAAGTACAACCTTCTCGTCTTTGTAGGCTTGATAATGACCATCGGCACATGAACCACACTCAGGCCCTGTGTAACCAGTATCGCAGGCACAGGCACCATTACCTTTACGAGTCCCATTACCCTGCAACAAACAATTTTATTGTAAACAAAAAGCTCAAAAGAAGAAGATACATAATTGTTTTCCGATTGACAAGAACTTCTAAAAGAATTAGAGGCGTTACCTTGCATCTTCCATTATTGCTACTAAATCTCTATCTGGATTTCCGGGGCAGGGAGTGACACTCGGCCCATAATGGGTCACGTTAGGACAACAGCTCTTGGAGATGACCTCTCATGCACTAAAATAATCATGCTATGTCCGTCCTGTATCTTGCTGCATTTTGAAACCACCACTCTTCAATGTAAGTTTCAGCCTCTTCAACCAATGTTGTGACACTGTGTTACAGAGATAATGATAAATAATTTACCTTATCTGGATGAAAAGATAATTCTTATAACATAGATTGATCGAGGTGACTTACTTGATCGTCTTCACCCTTTTCCAGTTACCTGGCATAATTTTTCTGTGTATTTTCTTACCAATCTGGACCTCACTGTTGCGATAGGAGCCCATGGTTCCTGTTGCTTCCGCAAGCTCGGGTGTCCCCTCCAGTTCAAACTTATTATGCGAGCTGTTCGATCCTAGATACCCACTGAATAACATTACAGTTAATTAGATTTATAAGAAAAATAGATAGAGGACAGAAAATAATAAAAAGATAGGAATGAAAGCGTTTCAGAGAGAAGTAAAATTGAACTTTGCTTTTGTAAATGATTCCAACAAAGCGCACTTTTGCAGGACTTGGCATGGGTAGGCAAAATTGTTTGGATTTCGAAATTTGCTTTTTCCAACATATTTAGTCAGTACAACCTTTTCTTCCTTTTACCTTAATCTTTCTCAACATCTACTTCAGCCAGTTGTCAGCAAAGAAGAGAATGCAAACTATATGATAAAAAATACAGTCACTGTGGCTTCCTTCATGTCTTCGTGAATAAGGTTGTGTTTAAAAGAAACTCTGCCAACAAGACTCAAAACTTTCAAGAATCAATAAAATCTCTGAATGAGCAAACGTTTAATTCATAACTTCCTCTAAAATTAAACATGCACCTGCACCACTAGAAATTTCAATACGTTAACTTCATTAATGTAAGTGTATTTTTAGAAAAAGGGGGAATATGCCGAACAGAATATTTCTAAACAAAAAAAATACACAAAAATCTTAATTTATAATCGACTTTGTCCGAATGAATCTTTTAAACTGGTATGTTTTAGAAATGCTGCGATGTTGAAAGAAACTCCAGAACAAAATAACCTCTTGTACGATATAGCTGGCCTGAAAGAGAGAGGGGAACAAAACACTGTGGTAGGCTCATAATAACTTAAAAACGCTTAGATCACCTTATGATTTCCTAGAGGAGACTTTTTCTTCGTTGTATCTTGTTAAAAGTGCAAATCTAGATAGTTCCACCTTTTGGCATCGTCTGCTGTTCCGGTACACGCCGTCATGCGATCGGATTGGTCCAATTGGACCAATGAGAGTAGGTTTTTCAGCCTTCATTATTTTCAGCAGTGCCGACGTCCTGTAAGTAGTGGCCCGGTGCGAGTGGAGAAAAGACGTACGGCCTGAAATTCAAACTTGTTTTGATAGCATTGAATTAGTTTTAGAAGAAACCATGGTGGACCGTTTAGTGTATAATACGGTGCTTTCGCAAGCATTTTCTCCGTGTGGAAATTATTTGGCTGCATCTAATACTTATGGTGATATTGCCGTTTTCAGGTATGCCAGTAGTTACCTTGTCAAGAGAGGTGGATGAGGGTTAGTCCTGGAGTGAATTGTATTGTTGATAAGTTAAGTTTATGTCGGCAAAAAGTTAAAGTTTTGATTTGCATTTTTTGGATAAGTTTATTTTAAGCGATATGTATTGACACGTAATACGTTTACCGCTGCGACCCACAGTACATTTTATTTTGCTTTGCCTTTAATTGTGTTATTCTTTCTCTTTTCAGTCTGAGTAATGTTTCGAATCCAACAGAGGAAATTAAAGCAACAAATGGAATACAGCATCCCTTACACCACATTAGTGGTTCGGAGGGTGGCAATGTATGCTCTCTCGTGGCCACGCCAGATTTTCTGATTGTTGGAGGCATTGGAGAAATTAGGGGTTTTGAATGGAAATCTATCATTTCTGGAAAAAATGAGCAGAGTTTTAAAATACAAGTTCCTCTTCACAGGTAATGATGTTCTTGCTTTGTTTGAATTATATGCAAGGTACATACTCTTGCTCAGGCTTGTTATCATCTTCCATCTGCACTATTACAGAGAGAGATCAGAGCCAACTGATGTCAACTGTCTAATCTACAATTCATCAGAAAATCAACTCTGTGCTGGTTGTGGAGATAACAACATTTATGTATTTAATTTGGAAGGTGGAAAATTAATCAGAACTCTCAAGGGTCACACCAGCTTCATACACAGTATTCATATGAGGTAAATTAATATTTTAACCGCTAGCCCTACTTATTTCATCTTCGAGCCTTTCAGTTCTTTCAACATAATTTTCCTTTCCAGCGACAACCAGCTTGCGTCAGCAAGTGAAGATGGCACAGTGAGATTGTGGGAAATGAGAAAGTCCTCTCAAACTGGTGTTATCAAACCATACACAGATGACCGATTAGCACGTCCAGATTTAGGCAAGTGGGTTGGTGCTGCTGCCATCAATGATGACTGGTTGGTAAGTGGATCCACTTATTACTGCATTACAAAGACAATGGTTAGTGAAATAAACTTATAACTGTTCCTCATTTTTGGATAGGTGTGTGGTGGAGGACCTAGACTCTCATTATGGCACCTACGATCAATGGAGGTCACAACAGTCTTCCCATTAAATGATTTGAAGGGTGTCCATGTAGCTAAATTTCACGAGGACCGTGTGTTTGCTGGTGGAGCCGGTCTTAACTTTTATCAGCTCAGCTTGAATGGACAAATATATGGTCAAATTCCAACATCAGCATCCACAGTATATTCTGCTGAGTTTCAAGAGAGTCCTCAAAAGGTTTGTTGTCTGTCTGACATTTTAAAAAGGCTACTCAAAAGTACCTGTTCACAATTTTTGATTACATTTTTCTGTTTAGATTCTTGCCATCGCTGGATCCAGTACATATGTGGACATCTGTACCAATTTCAATTACCTGGATCAAAAACTTACTTTTGCCTTGTCCTCAAATATTAAATAACTTTTTGATAACTTCTCCAGCATAGCATTTCAACACAATTTATTTTCAGTCTCGTCATAATCGAAATAAAGCAGAATTATGTTTTGATGGTTATCTGTTCAGCAACTTCCCTCTTTGCCAGCATCTCCAGATATTAGCATCTGTCTATCTACCAAACTTTTTTTTTTTTTTTTTTGGGGGGGGGGGGGGGGTTACCTGTTGCCAACAAGTATAGGTACACCTAGTGGGGTAATGGTCAAAAATTAGGAATAAGATCAATTTTACACATTTAATGCCTAGGTTTACAAAAATATCAGATTTGACAATACAACTTATACAAAGCATGATTCTGAAATAATAATTAGTGTGGATTCATAGCAAAGAACTTGAAATGTTGATATGAAAACCTCAAAGGGTAGAGGGCCAGGAAGGATACATGGATGGAAAGGATTGTGACAAAAAGGTCAGCAGAAAAAAAAATGTCACCTCAGGAAACTGGGCAAGAAAATCAAAAGAAACCTATAACTTCATTTACAACAAAATATCGTTCCCACTATAAAGGGACTATGAAACGCTAGGAAGATTTAAAGGCATGTACATCTATCAACAACATTATCGCTAGGACTTTGGTCAAGCTTTTTATAATATGCAAGCTTGTACATTATCTCGAAGAAGGAAGGATTGTAAATTACAACAAGAGAACAGAAGCAAATCAAATCTGTCCATAAGCATGTGCAATGCTAATTATGATCCTAAATCAAAGATTATGCAAAGCAGTGACTCATGTGCCTCTCCGTTTGTTACCAAGCAAAATACCAAAATGTAATGTCAAGGTAGGATACTCTGAGGCAATAGGCACGAGGGAACTCAGTAAATTAAGGAGTTGATCATCAATTGATCATCAACCAAACTGGTCCACACATGAATAACTCCAACTATGATCCAATTACTCAGAGAGCCAAACCATGAAATAAAGAAAAGGGTACTTCACTTTACTTTGCAAAGCTTAGGCCTTGCAGATGCAGAGGAAACTTAGATTATGACTACAACAGTAAATCATATAACTTACAATGGAAATTTGTTCTGAAAAAAGTAAATTTATTTAAAAATTTAAAAACTTGTGATGTTATTAGCCTGACATATGCACTATCCTGTCACATGCACTCATACGTACAATATTTGACCAAAAAAACTTAAGTTCCACTGAGACAACTTGGCATCCCTTTGTTATCAAGATATATAACATCTTAATTAATAATAAAAGAAGAAAGTAAAAACTGGCTAGCAAAATAAATCATGAACATACCCCACAGGGAGAATAAATTATGAGTAATTATCTAAGAGGGCATTTGAAACAAAGTCCTGGCTAGAAGAGAGACACATGGTAAAACTGATTTAAATTAATTGGGCTTACAAAGTTAGTTCCTGGGGAAGAAATGGGGGCAAAAGAACTACGTAGGTCAAATACTTGAAGAACAAACGATTCACCTCAAAACGGATCTAACATAGCCTTTCTTTGATGGCATTACAAGTTAAGGCAGCACTTAAGTGGTCATAAGGACTTACGGATACAACATACAGGTACCCCGTTCAAGTTCATCTGTAGGATGTTACCTATTTCAAAATCACAAAATGTCATGACCAGATGGTAAGTAAACTAGACTGTTAAATGAAAGTTCTCCAGTAGGCTGAACCTGCATCTAAAATCATGGACAGGCAAACATCAGCATGAATACAAGAATTTAAAAAGTGCAGTACATCTAAATAAATCTCTGGACTTAAATCTAATATACTCGCTTCCATACAAGTAACTTCCTAAGTAGTCAGTATTAGCCTTTCCTTTAATATCACAAATATATGACCAAAAAAAGATGCTCCAAGTGCAAGGAGGCATACATAACATAGAATATAATTTAGAGGAAACTTAATAGTTCTTAATGCAGCACTAACCATAATTTCAATTGAAAAGCAATGTAATATAACACAAACAGTTCATTGAGGCTATGCTTAAATGTAGCCGATAAAATGAAATTGATGTCATGTAAAAAAACACTCCTTCAACAAAATCTCAAATATGGTCCTAGATAACTAACATTTAAAAAGTGCCAAAAAGGTGCACTTGATTACAGAGTTCCTGGCAGCAGGGGTTATCAATCACATCACAAGAGATACCAATCAATTCCAACACCCGGACATAGAGTCACATCGAAGGTGCATCCCCACTCGGTGATGCCCCAGTGTCGTAGTGAGCCAGATCCGGATGGAACTAATAATGCTCAAGGGCCAATCATAGGCTATTCTTTTGGTTCTTTTGATGACTCCGTTGAGTACCGATCCGACCCACTTCGCTACACCACCCACACATCAACGAGCAAGAATGCACCTTAATGCTCACAAATATGAAAAACTGAAAACAGACAATATTCCAAAAACCACAGTTTGCTAATGATTACTGGCTCCGGAAGGAATACATTCACTGAATAAAGAAGTCAAGTCAATAAAGCTCCTAATAAACAACCTAACGGTATTTTCAATCCCCATAATATATTATGATAGTTTCAGTAACATAGATCATGCAGTATTTCATTTAGCATCCTTAAAATAACAGAGGTTTTGATTGTCTATACTGTGAAAATAGATATTGTCTTCTTAAAACATATTTGATTAAAAATCTTGCTCATCTCCAAGGGTTTTGTTTATCTAGAAAAAAATAGAGAGAAATCCCAATGGAAAGGCAATGATCATCCAAGTTTAACTTCAGTACTTCTTTAGCTAATTCTTAGTACCAAGTACAGAGTGATATGATTCATGCAAACTGTACTAAAAAACAACAGTTGAAGTCAACATATTGATAGAGATTCAACAAATAAAATATAATCATGGTGTAAAGTAAGTTCACATACTTTCATGTATACGATTCTTCAATGGCTAAATGGAAAAAAGTCTGATTCAAGACATACAAAACTTAAATTTTTAAGGCATCTTCAATGTAAATTATACTAAATTTAGCGATAGAAAATTAGTAACCTTTTCCCAAATCTGTGTGAGACAATAAATAAAATTTATCAAACGGTAGTACTTAAGTGTACCAGAACAGCTGGCTTTTAGACTACCTTTCCTTTTCATATTTTCCAACACAAACAAAAATCACATGAGATAAAAATATTGCAATTTTCATTATGTTAAATTAAGACCACCTTCAGTTCGTTTGATAATTTTTCTGATAAAGCAAATAATTGATCGGTTAGATTCAAATAAGTTACCCAATAAAATACATGTTGTCTAGGTATGCAGCATCAAAAGTGACTTACAAATCAAATTAGTACCTTCTTTACACTCTTCCCTAATAGGGCACAGTTTTTCCTTGCTATCTACCACTTGACAGGTACTAATACTGAAAAAAATCTCGATTAGAGAAGAAACACAGCTAAATGATGACTTGTACATCACGTTACCCACTAAAGACGGTATTGATAAGCGAGGATTTCTCTATTTAGTCAAGATGTAGTAACATTAAATAGTTACGGAATCACATTAATTTCAATGCTATTCATAAAGGACAAAATTTTCAGAAGAAACTACAAAATATTTTGAAGTCTTCAATGGGTACAGAAGTTAGTTTCCCCATTGTCAAGTTTGATAAAAAATAGTTACAACAAAAATTATACACATCAAATTGCAAAAGATTGCCTGACCCTGTACATCTTGGTGTTTTGGTTTACTCATACATCAATTCATAAATGACAAGCCGACAACATAACACAGTTCAATAGGTGAAATTCGTCTAAGTTCATTGGTGATTTTCATAAGAAAGGGTTATTTGAATGGCTTCCGGCATTGGAGTTGGGTCCCAACTGCAAAGAGATGAGCATAAGGTGATTGACAGGCGTGAATATTGACTTGTTCAGCAGTTATCTACTTACTACAAATGGATTTCCAGTTTGCTCTGCATTCCAACTTTTAGTTGGGAAAGTGAGTGATTGACTAGTAGGAAAGGCTGAAGAATTGACATGGAAGCCATTGACTGATGCACCATTCATTCCTACAGCTGCACCAGACCCATTCCATGCAAATGGCATTGGCTGGTCTGAGAAAAAAAAAAGGGGGGGTAATATGAGATGATTTTATTGATTAACAGACATGAACAACATTTGATGGCAACAGACCTGACTGCCTAGTTTGACCAGACAAAAAAGGGTTGGCTACTGCTCCTTCAGAAACATTCCAAGGACTTGAGACTGGATCTAAATTTTTGCAGGGAGAAATGCAAAATGATTAAGTTTATCAGCTTAAAAATAACACCACAGTAAATTCAAAATAAAACATAATGGCACTTACTGGTGAAAGGGTTGGAAGCACCGCCTCCACTATTGCTGTCTGATGGAAAGCCAGATGAAGAAAATCCACCTGGCTGGGGTGAGGTTCCAAAAGCTGCCCATGAGGGTGCAGATTGTGCTAGCAATAGAAAAAATATTTCTTAGAAAGGTTTTCAAAACATTTTAAAGGTGTGGCACATGTAATGACATGGGCTTACTTTGTGTCCACTCAGGTTGAGCACTGCTAACAGAGGGGTTTTGATCAGGCTGTTGGGATTTCATCAGACTGTCCAAGTCCTTGAGAGCAGCATAGCGGTCTTCTGCAGGAGGTTGTTGGAACAAGGTGCCTCCACCACTTGAAGATTTCCTAGTGCTGACGCCAGGGAAACTTTGAGATGTTGACAATGAATTTCCTGAGGGCATACCTGGAGGAAGGACACAAAGACAGTTAGTGACTTGATAGAGCCATGTTTTAAAGCACTCTCACAAAAAAAACTGGAAATATGTTCCAGCTTTGATATGAGTAGTTGAGGAATTCGTTTTTTGTTTCCATGAACACATTTAACTATTCTGAGCAAAGTTGTGGGGTTAGAGCCACACAAAATAGCAAATTAAGAAAAAAACATTAATAATAATAAAATTTAACCAGTTTTAAGATGTTAAATCAAAAATTATGATTATTAGCACCACTTAGAACATAAGAAGAATAAGTGGTCCCTACTGAATGTTTTACACAGGCCTACAAGCAATCTATAAATATTCCGGCAGAACTAAAAGCCTTTGGATAGATGAGACTTTGAGATGTCCTGCTGGTTGGGACACATTTTACCTAAGACCGAGACAGAAGACTTTAAAAGAAAACAATTATTTTATTTAACATAATGCAAAACTAGCAGCTGGATTAAGATAAAAAAATAAAACCATAATGACATGCAGTGACAAGTGATGATGATTTTGTGGCTATTATCAAAAGTGAGGGAAAAACAAAGCCACACACGAGCCCTTTACAAAAATAAAAAAGTGGTTCAGGCAGAGGGGCAATTACTTGCACTCACTCCAGCGATTGGGGTTGAATTTAGATGAAAAACTGAAAGCATCCCCATTCAAAGATAGTGCGGGAAAAGTAGAGGTTTGACCTGATGCTGCTTCAAAGCTTGACAGAGGGAAACTTCCAAAGAAGTCTGTTTCTGAAATAAAGGTAGAATATTGACATGTACCAAGTGTGAACTCCAGGAAAACATCATATGAAAAAAACAAACATTTTGTTCAGAAAATGTTTGAAGTCAACATTCTGAAGGTTGCAGAAGTATGCATTCAACGATGATAAGAATTGGGTGACCCATACAGTTAAAATTAAAATATTTGAACTTATCACACACAGGGCAGTTTGATTGTGACAAAAACATGTTGCGACTCACCATTGGTAGCGCCAAATATGGGATTATTGTCGAAATCAGCAAAATTCATATTAGAACTGGTGTTGTTGGAAGGTGCTACTGATGGCATGCCAAATGGATCAATTTTATTTCCAGAAGCACTGTTAGTATTAGAGGCAGCTAAACTTCCAAAATCCACAAGAAATCCAGATGGCGTCTCATCTGGAGTAAAAGTACTTGGAGCTGGTGGTATCTGAAATAATTGTTAAAGACAACTTGATTTGGAAGCTATGAAAGCAAAATTGAAGTACCAAAATAATTTTGATAGATTAGGAAACTTACAGGATGACTAACAGTACTAAGTGATGGCAGAGTAATACTGCCCACTAAACTTGAGAGTGGTTTCACCGATGGCATGGCACTTGCAGTATTAGAGGAGTTTAAAGCTGATGTTGAAGATGAACTGGATATGCCTGCTTGGGACATTGTTGAGGCACCATTCAAATTAGCCATTGAGGGGTCTATGTAGTACCTGAAAAATAATTGGAAAATTTTCAAATCAGCCAACATTTTAATAAACAGTTTGTTAGTCTAAGGGAAATACTGGTACCTCACCTTTTCTTTTCATATTTTGCAATCATGAAATCCTTAATTCCTTGCTCATCTCTGGCATCATTTGCACGTCCTGGTTCATATAACCCAAGCCATATTCTGCGGCAGTACTGAGAGAATGGGAAAACACTGGTTAAAGAAGCCATCCGACTGGTACACGCCGAATGTGTCAGCAAGCCCAGCCTTATCATGAGTGAGATAAAACTGCCAGATGGGAACACTCCCCCAGAAATGGCTATGCTAACCAGACGTGCAGCTCAAGGCTACAAAAGACAGCTATTTTTATAACTTTGGCCTGCTTTAAGCTATTGAAAAACATACCTCATTTCCTTTGGATGCTATAATATCAATTTCATCTGGAGTAAAAGTAGCCATCGATATGGACTTGACTCGATGAGGTGGAGTTAGGCCCCTCCTACAAAAATTGAAAACATTAGGACATGGTGAGAGATAAGATCTAATAAGTTGGGGTGGTAGCGACAGTTAACCTAAGCAGTGAACAAAACATAAGTACAGGGTTCAGATTTCAAGATAGAACAAAAATTAAGATTGATAGAATGATGCAGTCTTAGCAAAAATGCATGAAGAGCTGTGACACAGCTTGGAATTCATGGGGAGAACATGTAACATTTGCTAGAACATTCCTTTGTCAAAAAAAATTTATTGTTTAAAAATTTTGATCAATTTACACTAGAGGAAGGCGTGTCAATAAATTTAAAAATAGATGAGGCGGAGAAGGGATTACACGAATGGAAGTAATGGGTGCACAATATTTTTACCATAAAACAGCACTGAGTTAGCAATTTCAACCTATGAGTCATAGCTCTCCAACTACTTCGACAGTTATTCGGTCGTGGAAATGACACGTTCAAAGATTCATGGTTAGACAGGAAACTGAGAGTGGTTAAGGAGGATACCGTATAAAAAAGATGGAACAGGGGACGGAAAAATGTCTAAAATTGGGCGAACGGGATGAGGAAATGTCACAGCAGAGAGAGAGTTGGATAGTTGGATAGGCCCTACGCTTCTGCTGGGGGTACTTACAGGAGCCCCGAGCAGGAAGTGCAGACGAAGGATCCTATTGTCATGTTCACATAAGTAGGTCCTCTTTGATGACAGTCGAAACATTGTCGATTTGGAGGATTTGACACTAAATCACGTAAAATTTTGAGGTGTTTTTCGTCCTGTTTCTTCCTGGCGGAAGCCATGTTGAAACTATTTCAGGATGGGAAACATTACGACACTATAGGGAGGGGAGGGAGGGAAATGTGGGTATGAGTTGTTGCCTTTCGCAGCCACAGCTGTGAATGCTCATTCATGTTTCAGCTTCGAATTGATTTTAAAAGCACATTTCCCCCGATGCATTTATGAGACGAGCCTTCATTCTGTAGAAATAGTTCACCTTGAATTTGAGTCTTTGCCACGGCCCATCCCTCATCCCACCCCTCATTACCATCACCATTTTCAAGAATTTTGGATTTAGTTTAATTTTTTTTCTATTACATGCACTTGGTTTTTCATTGATTATCTTTGGGAAGGGTAAGGAAAGACGTAGTTCTGGTTCTGAACCTCCTGTCAAATATTTGGTGTCTGTAGTGTGGTACACGAAGAGCGCTCGACGTAAACAATACAATGGCGGGATATTTGCCCATCTGTCAAAGTGCCGATTATGCATTGTCGATTTTGGTATGTTGAACATCCGTCTTGTTTTTCGTTAATTTACTTTTTACGCTTGTAATTTATCATATGTTTTATCAATTCTTCAATTATCTCTTCAAATATGTGGACTATCGTTGTCTCCTATGTCCCTTAACCTCCAAGTCATTGCCGCATCTCTTTCTCCTTCTGCTTCTAGCTTGTCTCCGACAATGACAGCCAACTGAAAAATTTTTCTACAGTGCTCCATGACACAGGAAATGGAGAAAGAGAGGATTCGGTTAAAGTGTACACATGTGAATCCGTCACACAGATTGTAAATTTGAAGGACACTCCACAGTGTGATTTTGTAGCCTTGTTTGTTAATGAAAAACGTTTCAACGCCATTCATGAGGTATTTACTTTTCCTATCTAGACATTTATCGTGCTTGATTCATTCATTGAAACACACTGATGCATTCATACTTTTTTGCAGGTTGAGCAGAACCTTCTGAAATTGGATCAAGCTTTTATGTTTGACCGCGTTTGTTTAATTTGTGACAACGTTCAGACAAGTGGTGGGTTCATGCCGAAAATTCTTCACCTGAAACACAAATATCAATTACATGCTCTTTGGGGAAATCTAGAGGTACGTAAATACCATAAAACCCAAAGACTTTGTTACAGTACAGTAGTCCAGAATTTGAACTGGAACATATTATGTTTCAAATTCATGGGGTCAAACCCTATGCCAAGGCCAAGTTTACTTGATGACGCCTAAACTCTGTTTTTCTATGATTGTTTTTGAAATTTATTTTTAATGGTATTTTTTAGGAGGAATTTCCAAGCGTTGGCAAACGTCTTCTCAACCTTGCATCAGCTGTGTGTGGCGCCACCACGGGCTTCCCTCTCGTCACTCACAAAGTATGGCATGTAAGATCAGGCTCGCCCCATGAATTCTCCAGCTATGAGTCGTCACAAGAGAGAACATTCTGATTTGTCTACTTTGTTGTATCTATATTATTTTATCTTATTTTATTTTATTTTATTTTATTTTATTTTATTTTATAGACTTTGTGTAACAAAGATATCTTGTAAACTTTTATTTCAAGTAAATGCTTCATCTTCCTTTTTCACAACGACATTATTCTTGTTCAACATTCCACTTCTCGCGCCTCACCAACCACACTCCGTCACTCTGTCAGTCCTCTCCCCCCCCCCCCTCTCCCCCATTTTCCTGCCGCGGAGAAGTTAACCTAGGTTAGTTCCGATGGATCAATATCAACAGTCAATCAACAGGTAGTTTGGATTCTTAAGTGAGTATCTCGGCCATTTATCAATCTAACGTGTTTAAGCTCTCTCATAGCTGGTCATTTCAATTGAAACGACTCACACCCTTTCATTTAAAGTTAATTCAATCTTTCACTACCATTTTTTGTGACTTGTTCTGCCCAACAGCGGTTGGGTTGGTTGACTTCGGACTACTGGCTGCAAAATTCATGATATAAATTGTCTGATTTGATAGGTTAGTGTAGAAAACAACCAGACTCACCATTCTTTATTCACCTATAACCTGAGCTCCCCACTAAGAGAGTTGTTTGTTTTGAGTTTCTGGTGTAAACAACTTGTTCCTTAATTTGTTTCAGGATCAACATTTGAAGTTTTTAATGCAGAGGATGAATGACGGAGTGCATAAACCTAACAATTATCATGATGGTTTTTCGTGGCATCATCAGGAAACTTGGATTGCGGCGGCTTCTGTTTTTATTATTTGCTTCCTTCTTTCTGATGCTAGTTCTGCACAGTTCTATGAAACCAAATGTTCGAGACATGTTAGAGCTTAACAAATGCCCTGCATGTTATGGAGTCTCTCTTTGTAATGATATACTGCAAGGGCCTGATGAGGTATGATTCACTCGTATTGTACAGTATGTAATTTATCATGCGAATGTGGTTAAATTTGCTCTTGGGATCAAAGTAGTGGGATCATCATGGTCCTGGATTTTGTTACATGTGGCCTTTGAATGAAATGGGTTTGACTGTTCGTATCAAATGTACTTGTATTCGCTTTTCAGATCTCTATCAAATTTGATTTTTGGGGGCGTTTAGGATTACTGGCAAACACTTTTGCTGCGAAGAATGTTTATTCTGGCTGGTTTAACCACCAAAGAGTGATAATCAAACGTCTTGGCCATGATTTTGAATTACAAAATATGGACAGTTCTATTTGCCAAGCTATGAAAACTGATTACAATTGTAATGATCAAGTGAGTAAACCTGCTCTCAAAGCTATATGAAGAATCCAAATTGTAAATTTGAATCTGATTTTTGTTTCCTTTCTTAACTTGTAGATGAAGTCAGTTGTTTTTAAAGTTTTAAATTTGCGTAATTCTGTGGAGAGACTTTTAAATGAGTCAGCAAATTTAAACGATTACCGCCTCAGACTTTGCCCATCAACCGAACATGTTGACACTCTATTCAGCCCTATTTTGCCAAAAACTAATGGCACAAATCCAGCCAAACTGGGCAACGATCCATTTACAGCCAATATTTGGACTATGCTTCTAATCAACCCAGAGCCTCTTCTATTGCAAGTAAGTAGTAGTGCTGAATGTCAATGGATGTCTTTTGCTTTGAGTTACATTTTCCTTAAGGGTAGCGCATGATTTTAATCTTAATTGCAGATCATAAGAGCGGAAGATGGCTGGCCTGTGCCTCACTACTTGGGTGCTTGTGGGCGTATTGCTGTTGCATTAAATGCTGGTGAACCTTTGATTGATTACCACAGGAAATCATGGCCTGAAAGAGCTGGGTAAAGTTTGGTTCCTTCGGGGACATTATTTGTGAACAATTGAAAAAGTGCACATGTGATTTTTGTTTGTTTCTGATTTCAGATTTAGCCCTCCAGCTCCTTTTTGGCAGCAGACCGCTTCACGTACTCCCATCCTAAATTTGCATTCTATTTATTGGATGCATCTGCAGATAATGTTGTTGTAAATGATCAGGGAAAACTTTCCTTCATAGATCTGGAACATTTTGTGGTTGTTGATCGTCATCCATCAAGTAAGTGATTGTTGTATGGGCTGTATCAAAGAATTCCTCTGAGTGCCTGCACATTTGTCTATGTTAAATATGATCTAAATTTTTAGATGTTCCTGATATGTGGAATGAGACTCATTTTAGTGAGTTATACATGGACTGTCCTGGTTGCAACACATTCTCTCCATATAATATTTGCAATCACCACATTAGTGACCACAACCATTTCATGATCTGCCAGGTAATTTTGGTGCCTTTCCTGGCATCTTTTTTTTTTTCTAGGTGTTAAAAAATATTCTAATATAACTTTTTTCTTTGTAGCAGTTACTTGCTCCAGGTGTAGGTAGCAATGAAAACTACTTACCAGGTGGTCTGTTGCATTCACTTCCACCTGACATACAAAAGGAATATCCACAAATAGAGAATTTTCTGAATGAATGTTCAACAGGGGCATCAACTGATCACATAAGAAGTGCGCGACGCCTAAGAGATATTTTAAATATTGCCTCCAAAGAAAGTCCTCTGTAAGTTCTTTATTTGTCGCTTAAACAAAATCACCATGATTGCATTACATTGGATCAGAACTGAAATTGGTTTTATATTTCTGCAGGTTTGGAGACAGTACTTTTGGTAAACACATGGAAATATTTCTAAATAATTTTTATATTATGCAAAGCACCATTTGATGCTGTGATAATAATTCCTCAAGTACTGTTGTATTTTAACTGTTACCATTAAGTTTTATTGATCTCATTTTAATTGGAAATATTATTGTCAACATACTCCATGCTCTCTCATTGTACTCTTGGGCTTTTAGTGTATTGTCAATCCATCTATATTTTCTTATTGTTTGTAGTATTTTTCTTCTCCAACCTAACCTACCCCTGAAAGTTGCCAAGTGGGCCCAACTGCCTGACCGAGTCGCCATATTTATAGAACAGAGGAGGAAAATATATTATTTATTACTACATCACAATAAACTCGATTTCAAGTCTCTCACAGCCTCATTATATGTCCCTAGTTGTTGTAACAACAACTGTTCTTGGCTAAGGTAAGTTTCTTTTATTTTATTTTTTAATATTTCATTCTTTTACTAGCAAAGCCTTCCATTCATGGGATCCCAGAGTTTGGGAGATGTGACAGGAGAAGGCAGTTACTTCGTAATTATAGGTCTCAAATTTTTTTTGTTTCTATGATAAAATTAATGTTTGGTCAGCCAAACCAATGACTTCCCATGCAATCTCTAGTCCACTCTGTCTGACAAACCCAACACCAATGGAAGCCGCATTGAGGCCTGGTGCATATCATATGCATGCAGCCCCCTGGAAAAATCCAATAAATTACTACTGCTGAACCATTAAAAGTAATCGAGGGAAATGCATATTCTTACTCACCGCTCCTCTCAGTTGGTGTACGACACTTAGGGCATGGTTTAGTGGTAACACGAATAGCTGCTTTGGTTGCCTCATCCCACCTGGCCTAAAATAATCAATATCAGACTGACTGATGGTTTTCATTTAAAGTAGAAACCCGCTCTCAAATTACTCACTTGACTGGCACGAGCAGGGTCTACATTGTATTCACAATTAGTGCCATAATGTCCAGTATCATCACCTGTCTCCACATCAGAACATTCTCCCAGATGATAACCTTGCCGACATTGCCGACAAAACACAAACTGGAATGAAGAATGATCAGAGAGATAAAGACGCTTTTTTCTTGCAATACCCTAAAATCATCGCATGCAACAGTGATTTTAAAAAAAAAAAGAGAAAAATAGGATTGTGGTCAATGTACCTCACATCCATGAGCGCAATGAATTTTTCGGCAACCTTCTGGGGCTATAATACCCATACCACACCCTGGCTGTGGGCACAAAACACCACCAGCTTGGAGCACAAACTCCTCCGCTCCAAATCGCTGATACATAGCATACTGAAATGGGGAGACAAATGGAAAATGTTATGACAAAGATGCACTAAATTACCTCAAAACAATGTCTTTAGCAATATTACTTGCTCATCAGTAAGTAAGTGGAAGTGATGCACTTCTTGGATGAGGGAGTCACCACAGCCAGCAGGGCATGGAAGGGTGTATCCCAATTCAGGATGCGACCAGAACTGTCTGTCTCTGAGGCGAGAAACGCAGTACGCCTGAAAACAGTCCAGGCATGTCACATGCCCCTCATGGCAGGGAAAAACAAGAACAGGGTTCCTGCAGGAAAGCAAATGTAAGTAATCAAAATTTTGAAGAAGGCTTGAAAAAGACAACTTCTGGCAATTATGATCATACTTAATTTCGGTGCAAGCAAGACATGGAACGTCTCTAATATTTGTTTTTATCAAATCCAGAGGCACAGCTTGTTCATGCTCTCCCTGCGATGTGTGCTCTGAGCATTTAAAGAAAAATTCAGCAAAATGGGGAATGCTGTCTTCTTGACATTCCTGAATACAAATGGAATCATAAGGCACAAATATTTTCTAGTACAAACAATGGAAAATTATTAACATACCTCACATATTCCTGAGATTCTCTGCTCTTTCAAAACATCATCCCAGCACTGTGGATCCCTGTCAACTGTGAATGCACCACTAGAACAAGTTGCACATCTCACTCGCAACTTCCCAGGCCTCAATTTCTTACATGGATATGAGCAGTATACATAAAAGTGAGCTCTTCCAAGGTCAGGGTCTAAAAACATTATTTTCAAAGAAAAATAGAGTCAAAATGAAATGAAGTGATGGACACACCTAGTTCTAGTAAATAAACAAAACGCACCATCGTTCTTCTCTAGATTATTACGTTCTTTAGCGGTCAGCTGCCAGTCAACAAGTGTTTCGTTCATTGGACGAGAACCTTCTACATCACTCAGGTCCCCATTGTGTTTTTTCTTATTAATGTGACGAATTTTGACAGCGTGTAAAATGCTTTGCTGGCCTAAATCACATTCCTTTCAAGAAAATTAAAGGTTTGTTAAGTGGCTAAAGTGTAAAACCATTAGGATGTATATTTTTGACAGACAGTTACATGAATATATTATAAAAAGTACTTTACCTCAATAACGATGCAATCCATTAATTCTTTCCCAGCAAAAATTATTTTAACATCATCTGGCGATAAACCTAACTTTGGAGCAATCTTTTCTTTTAAATTTCTTATGTCCCATTTCGGGTCCAACTCGACTGACAGGGTATTCCCGGCACTGGATTTTATGTAGACGCTCAATGAATTTGACATCTTAATTTTAGGAGAAAATATCAAATGTAATAAAACTTGAATTAAGTACCGAAAAAAATCTAACATTCCGTTGCTCTCATCTTCTTGGCCTCATCCTTGCTCACCCTTTTGTTGACCTTTGTAGTTCCATCAATGGCCGCGGCGCGGCGGCTGCGCGCGTGGGCGGGGAATTCGTTCGCATCCGGTTGGGGGTGGCGGGAACTCGCAGTGGGTCAGAAGACCG